>CAWUFW010004244.1:0-1200000 GCA_963921515.1 Calotriton arnoldi | reverse complement strand
CACAATACAACACACCTGGTGTTCCTTGGCTAAATGGCGACACCTGCATAGCACACTATACAACACACCCCACTCCAAACCATGATCCTTTGCCACTTCACTGCACCAGAGCAGTCTGTAAGGTAAATTGTGGATAAGGCGAAGCAGGCTATCTCTACCTCTCATTGGTCACACTCCACATACTTTTCTTGCTTCGTCTTTTTTCCTGTCTCCTGGGTGTCTTTTTATTTTGTAATGTTAGTTCCTTCACCATTTCATTATGTCATGTAAAAAAAAATCCTACGTTTTCAGAGCAAGATTCCTCTTAATAGGAAAGGAATATGTGGGACAGAATAATCTGCAAAGCGAATGTGGTAGGCACCATTCTACTCACACAGGGGGATATTAGAAAGTGCTGGAATGACCTCAGGGCCAAGGAGCGTAACCTGGCCTCTAGGCAACACCTGGAGTCCCTGAAGACTGATAATGGCCCTCCCAGCACACTGGTGCAGTTACTACCCTGGGAGGAGAAGGTCCTAGCCATCATCTATTCTGAAGTTATGCATGTAATACCCAGGGGAGCCGAGTCTTGTAAGCGACACTTCAGAAATTCACACGAAACCTAAATAGCCACTTCAGTCACAAACCAGATCTCAACATTGTGTTTAGCAAATATTTCCCTAACTTACAAACTGGAAACTATCAGTATCAGAGGTAAAATAATTCCTTTGTGAATGTGTTTTGCAGCATATAGGTTATGTTGTGGCAAGTCTCACACCATGCCATGATGCCTGTAAGTGTATTAGAAATGAAAATATCCCCTGATACATCTGATCTCACCCAATGTAAAGGTATAGCTCATACGAACAGATCAATGTGTACAAGTATGATACCAACCATCTAGATATAGCAGCAATATGGTATTGAAATGACTACAACTTTCATCATGCCCTGTGTCAGTCATCCAAAACAAGATTGAAGTTTCTATGTGCACAATGTCAATTGTTACAAAACATTAATCTCTTCGTATTGCTTTTATCCCTCTAGGTCTCACTAACTATGTTACAAGATCAGAAGGTACATATCACACATCAAATTATAACAATGTTCTCCATTACCCAGCAGGTCTATCACTCATAGCAAGTGGCCAGAGCTCTGCCAACGAAGAGACTATCACTGCACCCCAGGAGCATGCCAACAGTGAGGACGACAATGCAGGACAGCCTGGCATGGATGATGGTACTAGTCCATCTGGTCTTACTGGGCAAACCACAACAGTGAGTCTCACTGTGCCCACAACACTACCCCCCTGCAATTACTCAGCCACCATTTGTTGACACAACCCGGGCCCCTAGCACAGTGGACCCCATTGTGTGCCCCCCTGTCCATGCTCCTGAGGTCCGTCTCACCATCCCTGCAACAGAAGAGCCAGGAACCAGGGGGGCTTTCCAAACTCTGCAAAGGGCACAGGATCATCGGGACAGGGGTAGTAGGAGGGTATCTGTGGGGCAGCAGAGTGAGGCAAATGGGAACAGTCACCCCCAGTCGAACACCTGCCAGGTCTTGGGAGCATACCATCAGTTTTAAGTCAAGATGGAAAAGATACTGACAAAACTCAGGGAGATGAAGAAGGTGCAGAGGGACTCACACTCAGAGTTAGCAGACCACAACACCAACATGGGCTGCCTCATTGGGGTGCTGGTGGACATAAACAACACTCTGGCCAGGGCTTTTCCACTATCATCCACCTCTTCCTGTGGTGGCTCCCCATCAGGCCCCTCTATATCAGCTTCAGCCACAGGAAGGGAGGCCCTGCCAGAGGAGCAAACCACAGACAGCACCCCAGCCTCTACATCTGTGAATCCCACCCCGCACTGGCATGCATGGGTGTCCACGGAACTATCCAGCCTCTTGGGTTGGCAAGACCAAGACCACCACCAACAAGAAGCGTCTGAGCTAATTTTCCCCTGTGAATGACTACCATTCACTTTGTGGACTATTTCTGGACCCATTTCCCTTTCTGATGGCTGGAACATGCTGGACATTAGACGCCAAACAATTTGCCCTCTACAATAATACCTTCATCCACCATGACTGACTCCTTCACTGTTCATTTTCATTGTACCTCATATCACATATTGTTTAATTCCTCCTTGTTCATGTAAATAAATGCACTTATATTAATTTCCTTGACTGTTGTAGTATTTCTCATATCTACCAAAACATTCAGTTTACAAAACTACAAAGTGTGGCTTGTGTAGGAATGGATATTTCGCATGTACACAATTTTTACCAAAGGCTCACAGCCATGTGTCACAAAAGCGCCCATAAAAATCTTTTGAGAAATATCTTTTTTCTTCCATCTGAAATACCATGGGCTATCATGATGTCAATTACATACAAAAGAAAACAGACACCGAAATACATTGGTAGAAAACATTTTATAGTCACAGACAAAATACATGGAACAAAGGAACACCTAAGATATTTTGGGGCTGTTGAGGCCACTCATCATGGATCATTGTCTTCACTTGCTCCCTGATCTCCTGCCTCACAACACAAATCCAACAAGTATCACATCAATAGTCAAAGTGAGGGATGCACAGTATTTGTATTCCACAAGTTCCGTCCAGTACACAGGGACAATATCTGGTAGTATCTTCCAAACCATGTTCAGTCATGTGCTAGGATAACACCTCTTATACTCCAAGAGACACATTCACAGCTAAATCCAGTTCACCAGACGTAATGGTTAAGCCAATGTGAAGTGTGCTTTGCATAAGTGTGCTGCACTCCCACATGTGATTGGAGTCTATGATTGTACACAAATTGTATCAAAACCAACACACAACAGGGAACAAGTCCATAGTATAAGTCTGACCTTCCATTCAATTACTCTGCAATTTGTCTTGCTTCCGGATTTGTACTTCCAAACTCTGTGTCTGCCAGTTCCGGGAGCCAGCCATGTCACCCTTGTACCTCTAAACAGTAACATACGGCCGCAGATGTCACAACTCTTAAATTACAAAATGAAGATGACAAGGTGTAGGTACCTAGAAGAGAAAAACATTTAAAGAGTACATCAGAATTCAAACATATACAATATTCCACATAGTCAGTATTTGGCGAACAGAGTCTTGCCATACAATGTGACGTGAACGCTGCAACAGAAACAAGACTCACATGTGTCACAATCTTGTTTCAAATAAACATTTGACAACAACTTTTCCAGGTCTGGTTTTACTTATAAATCTGCTTAACATACTTTTGTCATCATCACAACATGAGGTGCTGTAGCAGTCCTAGTAATGTAAGGTCATAAAAGTACTTTCACTCAGGAGACAGAGTTGTTAATGAGATCCTGACAAAATTCCCCTCCTTCTTCTCCATTACTATCATCTTCATTGGGAATTTCATGGTCTTCACTTGGTGGGTTGCTGTGGTCCTCTGCGGTGATAGGAATGTTCCTTCGCAGGGCGATGTTGTTCAGCATGCAGCTGGCCACGGTGATTTGGCACACCTTCTCGGGTAAGTAGAGGAGGGTTCCCCCTGTCTTTTCAGAGATCAGAATGTGGCCTTCAGGAGCCCAAAAGCCTGCTCCACAGGATGTCGGGTTCTCCCCTGGGTATCATAGAAGCAGACTTCTCCTGGCACTGTTGAGTTCCCCTGCGGAGTAAACAACCATTGTCAGTTGGGATACGCTCAGTCGCCTAGATGTAAGTCAGACATAAGTGCAAATATTTGTTACACAATCTGTGTTGGCATACCTTGAAATTACCCACACAGAGTTAGGACAGTTCATACTCACCAACAAGTCAGGCCCTCTCTGTTTGGAGTTGTGACATCAGCTACGGTATGCTGCTGTTCCTTAGTACGAAGAAGTCATGTGCTGATCCTGGGAACCGGCCACAGACATTTGAGATATACAAATCCGCAAGGCAGTCTACTTGCATGTTGATTGAATGGAAGTGTTTGTGGTTTTGGTAAGCTTGCTCCCTGCTGTGAGGTCATACCAGGATTGATCCAATCACATTGATCCAATCACATGTGGCATGCAAGCTATTCCATAGAACTCTGCCTTCATATTTGCCAAATCTTGCTGTCTGGGGAACTGAAAGGACTTCTTCCAGCACATGACTGAACATTGATTGAGACATACTACCAGAAATTGGCACTGCTTACTGGAAGGAACTTGTGGCAAAAAATGCAGTTCTGCCATCAGTTTAACTATTGGTGTGACACATGTTGGATGTATTTTATGTGGCAGGAGATCAGGCTCCAACTGATGACATAGATCATGGATTGTTTGCCTATCCGCTGAAATGTTTTTATCACATCCCTCTCTTCCATGATTTATAGGTCTGAAAATGGGCGGTACACAGGAGGCCGTCTCCTTCTCCCTCTTCCAGGGTACCTATGTGTGGATTCTGCAGTGTTAACATTGGGCAAGGTTTCCAGAGTGACATATGCTTCCCAGAAGGATAAAGTTATGTCGAAAGAAAACTGGCTATGTTAAACCATCATCCTACACATATAGATTGTGTACAGTTCAACATACATCTTAAATCACTATTGTGCTCTTCACATGTGTCTGTCACGGAAATATGCCAATCATACCTTCTAACATGTACTATGATCAGTCTTAGGATGTTATATGGGATTTTCCCAGTATAAAGATACTCACCTGCAGTGTATGGTGTACCATGGTAAGATTGAGTTTATATACAGTAACGCAACACACTGTCCTTTTGCTGCAAATGAATGTGCAGAGCAAAAGTTTTATAGCTCTTTAAACAATCGTGAACTAATTTCTAGTGGTGCTGACCCAATTAGCATTCACCGATATTGTAATTGCAGATGCTAAGATGGCAGATGCCTGACTGCACTTGTAGGACATGCTGAAGCTAAGACCGATGGCAGAAGTCAACAGCACGATGGGCGATAACATCCATGGCACACACAATCGTAGGATAACATTATTGTTCTGATGGACGAGTCCAATGGCTGTGACCGTCAATGCCGATGACAGCTTATGTGGCTTACATATACGCCAATGTTTGAAAAATAACTCACTTGCCTCCTGACACTGCTACGAACAATGCCTCCTCAACTTCAGCTGTTCTTTGCCGCCTCTGGGACCAGTCATGCCAGGCCAAACAGTTGAAAGGGCTCAAGCCTTCGCTCCAGAAGAGCTGCAGACACTGGTGGATGGAGTCCTTCCCCTGTATGGCCAGCTCTATGATCACTAGAGGAACAGGTAAATGTCTGACATACAAATGTAGCTCTGTTTAACTGTCTCATTACTATCTCCCCAAGCTATATTGTACCTCAGAGTTCCAGAGTGTAGTCAGTTTCCTGTAGTAACAGATTGCAGTTCCCCTGTGGGGTAAATATCTGACGGATTATGGAGTACCATACTGTGTGAAGTTTACATCACTATGTGATGTGTGATGGTTGAGAAGCCCTATGTCCATATTGTGTTTCATGCACATGTCAATGCAGGTGTCCTATTCATTATACCTATGATACATGTGCCAATTGGATCATGGAAATGAGCAGAGACATGTATAGGGGTTAGTGGATGAGCAGTGTATGTATACTTGATGGAGCATTTGAGGATGATGTTAGCCATATGAACAGACCCACATATCACTGAGAATACCATGGCTCGCAAAGCTGGTGTCTGGAAGCTATGTATGGCTCACAGACCCCTTCAGAGTGTCACACATCCATGAGGTAATGTATTCAGTAGCCACAATGTGAATTGGTATGTATTAATATGCTTGAATTGTGAGATTCATGTGGGATCTGTATAGTTTGCTTGCAGAGAGAAACCCTGACAATGAGTTGAGGCCAGTATGAACCTTGGTGTGCTTAGTCCAGCACATGGGCCAGACTGGAACAGAGGTGTAGTGGCAATACTACCAATGCGCAGAGTATTCTCCCTGTAGACCTATAGAAACTTGATTGTGCACTAAATCTGTATTATGAACCAATAGTTGCCCATACATCGACTACATGTCGATTAGTGGTTGTGGTGAACGCCGGACCAGTTATCTCTTTAGATTGGGCCTCATTGTCAATGTGTAAAATATATCTCATCATGGCCACTTCATCACACAGGTCTGTGGTCACTTTCTCATATGTCATGCTTGCATTGTTCCAACCTATTACAGATGTGACACATTCAGTGCAGATTGTTATTTGATCCTGATGTTATCTTGTTGTCTGAATCACCAACATGCTCAAATTCACCATATTCCACAAGACATTTGATGATATGTTGAATGTCATCCCTGTAACAATGCCACATGTGGTTAAATGTGTGTCCTGTGATGGCTGCATATACCACAGCAAGTAAATCATTCATAGTCAGATATCACATTATTTAATTGACATGTCCACACATTCCAATAGATGCAACTTTCAGTGACAGAGATACCTGCCACTTCCATGTTACCTGAATGTAAGGATGTAGTTTATACTATGTTACTTGCCTGTATGGTCTATATGCATGTAGTAAATGGGTCTGTCAGTAAAGGTAACTGTACAGTGATGCCCAAGTACCTTGGCCTTCTTAAGGGTATAATGGTGTGGTGTTTTCCATAGATCATCACCTGACATCAGTGTTAGAATGTCCCTGGCCTACATAGCTGTAGTGGGCAGCATTAGTCAGTTCAGGGCCTGACTATGGTTTAGCACAGTCAACATGTGCATAAGAACTTGATTATCAATGTCTTAATAGTGCATAGCCTGTGGAAATGACATGTAGTGTGTTAAGTGGTTATAAATGTATGTTGTAGCTGTGTACAAGATGTATCTAGACCAAGACGTTGTCCTTACACTAGCTGTTCAAATCCGTTTCATCATCTTTCCCATCCATATAGGTCAACGTCCATCAAAAGCAAAGGATGTGGAAAGCCATCGCCCAGAAGTTGTAGACCCTGGGAGTCTATGGCCGGTGCAGTATCCACTGCAGGAAGAGGTGGGAGGACCTAAGATGCACTACCCACAAGAGAGTCGAAGGACAGCTTGGCCAGTCCTCCCAACCATCCAAGGGTGTGCGCCGGACCCTGACTCCCTAATGGCCTGCATACTGGCAGTAGCCTACCTGGAACTAGATGGGCAGTTGAGGGCCCAACTTCAGCTACAAGGGGGTGAGCGCTAGCCAGAGTCCTTAATGTCACATTGACTAATTTGTGTGTTACAGGCAGGCATTTGCCAATAAATACTGAAGGTTGCCTATAGGCGACGCACATACAAATATTTTCGTTGTATAGATCTGCTTGTAGGTGCTTGCTGATGTACTTTGCCTATTATCTTTGTGACCGGGAACATAGCAGAGTTCAGCCTGCTACCAATTTACATTTTTGTGCAGAATCATGACTGAGTATAGTGTTTGCTCAGATAATTTTTTATGTAGTAGTGGATGACAATTGTCCCAACAAGGACAGTAGTGTCCATTGTGTCAGGGATGATGCTCACTCAGTACTGTGTCTCATTTGATGTTCACCATCTGACGTGTGATAGCATACAGTCCACTTTTGATGCAGATACTGAGAAGTGCTTCCCCTTGGTAAGTGGGGAATATAAAGTGAACCAGAATAACAGACATCACTGGTGCCATAACCATTAGACTGTATATGTTGTCAGGTGCATCTTTCCCTGTTGTATTGTCTTCTGCACTACATTCGCATACATGATCTACATGTCTACATTTGCTTATGGTTGATTTCATCTCAATTGTGTGTGTAGGCCAATCTGTATCAGCAACTATGCTACTGTACATATTGCATAAACATTGCCATATGACTTGTCCATCATTCCATCAAGATGTTGTACTAGGCATATGACCATTGATTGCTGCAGAGCTTGGCGTGGAATCTGCATAACTATGTTTCACTTTGAGGACCTAATTGAAGAAATCAGGTTACTAAGGTGTACAACAAATCCTAACATGTACAAGTTGTTAAGGTAGCCTACTAATTACATGAGGATGGACATCCTCCAACTTCAGTAATTCAATTGTAGATGTCTGGGGTTATGACTTCATTGTGAGGAAGTGTTAAAATGTGGGGTAGCATGCATGCATGTCCTTATGCTAATTTATCCACAAAGAAACAGGTACTAGTAGATTGAGACTTCTGAACGCTTGATAAATGTTCTGTGATCAAAGCTGTTAGTCTAGTGTGTCCTGTCACATACAACAAACCTATTTTGTTTTGAATTTCAGAATCATCCCAGGCAGATTGAGGAGACATGGCTGACATCAGTGGGGGAGCAGCTGGCCACAATGTTTCTAGTCAAGAAACATCGGAGGCCAATGGAGCCAGTGGCCCAGAGGGTGAAGGGGGTACCAGGGAGGATGCAAGCTTGATTACGCCATCTTCGTCTGAGTCATCCTCCAGTGGATGCTCCATAATGGTGGCAGACCCAACAGGACAAGTACAACCATCTTCCTTGTCCACCACCCCACCGTCAATCTCCACCCTCTCTTTTACTCCCCCTCCCAGTTTTCCGGCCCGCTCCTCTCATGGGGTAACAGTCTCCTTCACAACAGGCACATCTGCCCCTGCCCCAGTCTCCCTGCTGCCCTGAGTGAGGAGGCTATTGACCCCCGGAGGGCCATCTCTGTATGTCAGATGGCACTACTGAGTGCTATCCCGGGGCTAGGCATCCATCTGCAGCAGATGGTGGCGTACCTGGAAGGCATCCATGGTGCTCAGTCTGCCCTATAGAGATCCTTTCAGGCTCTGCCTCCTCTTTCATGGCAGCCTTCCACTCACCCCAGTCTTCCACATCCCCTCCTTCCTCTGCCCATCCTCATCCACATACCCTATTCCACATCCTATCCCAAGCAAACTCACACCTTGCATGCATCCACACCAACAGACACAAGCACCACATACAAACATAAATGCCATAAGGGACACAGGTGTGTATCCACACATCACACACTCACAACCCTCACCACCCCGAGGTATTCTTAAGGATACCACACCCAGACCAAGATACCCAATCACCACATTCAGCATTCCCCCAAGTACCTCACCTGCACACAAAGACCCATCCACCACACCCAGCATTGCCCCAGACACCACACCCGCACACACAGACACGTTCACCACACCCAGCATTCCCCCAAGCCCCACACCTGTACACACAGACCCAACCATCACACCCAGCATTCCCCCAAGCCTACACACACACACACTCACACACTCACACACTCACACACACACACACAGATCCAACCAATTTGTCTTAGGGTAAATATGTGACAAATTTTGGAGTACTATACTGTGTGACCTTTACATCACTATGTGATGTGTGATTTTTGAGAAGCCCTATGTACATAATGAGTTGCATGCACATCAATGCATGCATCCTATTCAGGGGTGGGCGGAGTTGGCGGAGTGCCACTACGTGAACTTCCACGGAGTTGCCTAAAGACTCTGTGGAAATCTGCTCTGTCCTAGCAGGCAGCAGACCTGGAGGGTTCCTGACCCCCCCAGACTGCCACCTGCTTTACAGCATTTACCTGGGTCTGGTGTTCTCTGCTGTGTCCGGGCTGTCCTCCTCCGGGTCTCCTCCGTGCAAAAGCAAAACCCCTATGTTGTACGACTTGCGAGAACTGTGCATGCGCGCAAGCGCAGTCCTCCCAAGATGTATAGCTTAGGGGGTTTGCTTTTGCACTGAGGAGACCAGGAGGACAGCCTGGGCATGGCAGAGAATGCCAGACCCAGGTAAGACCTGGTCCTCCTCACCCCTTAACTCTCTCCACAGGGTGGGCGGCAGGGGCAAACTTCGCCACGCCGCAGAATCGGAGTTTTTGCAGAACTCCCCATTTCCAGCGGAGCGCGGAGTTGGCAAAACTCTGCAAACTCTGCTGACAGAGCGGAGTTCGCCACCCACCCTTAGTCCTATTCATGATACCTATAATACGTGTGCCAATTGGACCATGGAAATGAACAGAGACATGTATAGGTGTTAGTGGATGAGCAGTGTATGTATACTTGATGGAGCATTTGAGAATGATGTGAGCCATGTGCACAGTCCAACATATCACTGAGAATACCATGGCTCTCAAAACTGGTGCCTGGACGCTATGTATGGCTCACAGACCCCATCAGAGTGCCACACACCCATGAGGTAATGTATTTGATAGCCACAATGTGAATTGGTAAGTATTAATATGCTTGAATTGTGAGTTTCATGTGGGATCTGTATAGTTTGCCTGCAGGGAGAAACCCTGACAATGAGTTGTGGCCAGTATGACCCATGGTGTGCTTAGTCCAGCACATGGGCCAGACTGGAACAGAGGTTTGGTGGCAATACTACCAATGGACAGAGTATTCTCCCTGTAGACCTATAGAAACTTGATTGTGCACTACATCTGTATTATGAACCAATAGTTGCCCATACATCGACTACATGTCGATTAGTGGTTGTGGTGAACGCCAGACCAGTTATCTCTTTAGATTGGGCCTCATTGTCAATGTGTAAAATATATCTCATCATGGCCACTTCATCACACAAGTCTGGGTCACTTTCTCATATGTCATGCTTGCATTGTTCCAGCCTATTACAGATGTGACACATTCAGTGCAGATTGTTATTTGATCCTGATGTTATCTTGTCTGAATCACCAGCTTGCTAAAATTCACCATATTCCACAAGAAATTTGATGATATGTTGAATGTCATCCCTGTAACAATGCCACATGTGGTTAAATGTGTGTCCTGTGATGGCTGCATATACCACAGCAAGTCAATCATTCATAGTCAGATATCACATCATTTAATTGACATGTCCACACATTCCAATAGGTGTGACTCTCAGTGACTGCCTGCCACTTCTATGATACCTGAATGTTAGGATGCAGTTTATACTATGTTACCTGCCTGTATGGTCCATATGAATGTAGTAAATGGGCCTGTCAGTAAAGATAACAGTACAGTATGCCCAAGTACCTTGGCCTTCATAAGGGTACAATGGTGTGGTGTTTTCCATAGATCATCACCTGACATCAGTGTTAGAATGTCCCTATCCTGCATAATCGTAGTGGGCAGCATGAGTCAGTTTAGGACTTGACTATAGTTTAGCACAGTCAATCAATCAGGGATTTATAGATCGCACTACTCACCCGTGAGGGTCTCAAGGCACTGCGGGGGTGCCGGCAGCTCTGTGGTGATCCGAAGAGCAAGGCCTTGAGGGCCTTTCTGAATAGGTTCAGTGTCGGGCTTCATCTGATGCTGAGGGGAAGTTCGTTCCAGGTCTTGGCCGCAATGTAGGAGAAGGATCTGCTACTTGTTCTGGCCCTGTGAATGCAGGGGACTGGGGCTAGGGCTAGATCGGTGGAGCGTAGGTTTCTCTTGGGGGCGTGGAAGGAGACTCTTTTGTTGATGTATTGGGGTCCGGTGTTATGGAGGGCTTTGTAGTCGTGTGTGAGCAGTTTGAAGGTTATTCTTTTTTCGACAGTGGAGGTCGCGGAGGTTCTGAATGATGTAGTCATGTTGTGGAATGATGAGGACGAGTCTGGCTGCTGCGTTCTGGACAGTCTGGAGTTTGCGAAGGAAATTTTGTTGATTCCGACATAGAGCGTGTTTCCCTAGTCCAGTCTGCTGGTGATGAGTGCGTGGGTGACGGTCTTCATGGAGTCGGGGGATCCATTTGAAGGTCCTGCCGAGTATGCGGAGGGTGCTGAAGCATGTGGAGGACATAGCTTTGATCTGGCCGTTCATGGTGAGTGAGGAGTTGAGTATGATGCTAAGGTTGCGGGCTTGGTCCGTAGGTGTGGGTGGGTTTCCGAGGGTGGGGGGCCACCAGGTGTTGTCCCATGCAGAGGGGGTGGACCTGAGGATGAAGACTTCCGTTTTCTCAGAATTGAGCTTCAGGCAGCTGCTGCTCATCCAAGAAGCAACATCCTTCATTCCTTCTTGGAAACTGTGCCTGGTGATGTAAGGTTCCTTGGTGAAGGAGAGGTTGAGCTGGGTGTCGTCGGCGTATGATACTATGTTGAGTCTGTGTTTTCTCACAATAGTTGCGAGGGGGCCAAGTAGACGTTGAAGAGCGTGGGGCTGAGGGAGAATCCTAGGGGTACTCCGCATCTGATCTTGTGGTTTTGGAGAGGAAGGGCGGGAGTCTTATTCTTTGTGTTCTGCCTGAGAGAAAAGATCGAATCCAGTCTAAGGCAGTTCCCTGGATACCGGCGTCGTGAAGTCTGTCAGCTAGTGTGTGGTGGGAGACGGTGTCCAAGGCTGCTGAGTGGTCTAGTAGTATGAGGGCAGCAGTGTGTCCTTGATCAAGGAGGGTGCGGATGTCATCAGTGGCATCTATGAGGGCGGTCTCAGTGCTGTGGTTGCTGCAGAATCCAGATTCAGAGGAGTCGAGGATGTTGTGGGTTTCTATGAAGTGCGTTAGCTGGGTGTTGACGACTTTCTCGATGACTTTGGCGGTGAAGGGTAGAAGAGAGATAGCCCTGTAGTTCTTGAGGTAAGTTGGGTCTGCGGAGGGCTTTTTGATGAGGGGTTTGACTTTGGCGCGTTTCCAGTCATTGGGGAATGTGGCTGTTTCGAGGGCGCAGTTGATTGTCTGTCTGTCAGGGACTGTCTGGGACACAGTCAGGGACTTGGGCAAAGACTGGCGACTGGGTAGAAAATGAAGCAGGAAAAGGAGTACAGCACAGCCCAGGATCACACAGGAAGTCGGAGGAGAAAAAGGGATCCAAAGGGGAAGCCTGTACAAGTGAACAAGATGGCTAAGACTCAAAGGATGGGCACTCAAGAGGCAATTTAGCATTCAGAATAACTATACCTAGGATGGACGTGCAGACATATATTCATATATATATACACACACACAACAACATTAACAATAAAGGGAATGTGGGGTAAAGCACTCAGGAACTCCACAAGGTAAGACTAAAGCTCAGTAAGTTCCTCACCCACAATTGCTGTTACAGTTACTGACTGCAAATACCCACATATAGGATATGCATGCAAGGGCAGGGTCTGTGGAGCTGATACCTATGGTGATGTTATAAATGTAACTCGAAGACAATACTCACAGTGAACAAGAAACACCACCTAGATTGTCAGCTGGGCCCACGGATCCTGGCGATCAAACAGGAACATGCAAGACAGTAACAGCAAGGGGATAGAACTAAATACAAGCACAATAGACAAGGAGCAAGCAAGGAGGAGTGCTTAACAGGAAAGGAAGGAAATCACAGGGCACACTTGGCAAAAAGCAAGTAACAAACAAACAAGGTAATAGAAGCAAGACAGCAGGAATAGAAAGACAGTAAACTAGGAACTGGAACCAAGGAAATGTGAAGAAAAGCAGGGAATGGAAAAGGATATACAGAAGGGGAGGCTACAAGGGTATACTAGAATAGTATTGAATCAGGAGTCAAGAAAGCAAACTAGCACAGAAGGCTGTGCTGGAGCAGGAGCAAGGACTGAGCAAAAGCTCAAAAGTCAAGGTAGCACTGCAGGCAGTGCTAGTTCAGGACCAAGGGAAACTGTTGCAGCTCAGGAACAAGGAATGCTAAGGCTCAGGAGTCAAGGAAGCACTGCAGGCAGTGCTAATTCAGGAACAAGGAAAACAGCAGCAGCTCAGGAACAAGGAATAACTAAAGCTCAGGAACCACTGGAAACAAGGATATCAAAAGCTCAGGAAACACTGGAAACAAGGGTCGGTCTCACCGGTACACAGCTACAATGACCAACCTTGGCCTGAAGGGAGATGGGGCTTAAAAGAGCTCACAGTAATCACATGCATCAGGTGTGAGCAGGCTAGTAGCAGCCAGCCACAGGTGAGCTGAATTCCTCCACCCATCCTTGGCCTGCAGAGGTGGAGATGAAGCAGTGAGCAGGAGATTCTAGGAAACATAGTGTCAAACATTAGCAGGCTGGCTTCAAGCATGAGCAGGCTGTCTTTCACAAAGCCCGGCATGGATTGGGAATGGATGTCAATTCCCAAATAGTGACCAAATGGATGGAAGTCAGGATATGCATGCAGGGGAGTATCTGGAAGCTTATTAGAATACTGGAGAGTCCCACAGTTCAGCCCCCTGGTGGTGGGCACAAGAACGCAGGGAGCAAGTCGTGACACTGTCATAGTTCTGGTGCGATGGCGGTGGTGGCCCTGTGGAAGATGTGCGGCAGGCAGGGGTCAGTGGGTGCTCCGGAGTGGAAGCTTTTCATAGTCTTTGCGGTGTCATCTGTGGTGACAGGGGTCCAGGTGAGGAGGGTCAGCTGTGTGGCATCGCTGGTGTAGGATGGAAGAAGGAGCTGAGTTTGTCGCAGAGGTCTTGGGAGGGAGGGATGTCGGTGGTTTCGGTGTGGGGTCTGGTGAATTCTTGTATGATGGCGAAGAGTTCCTTGGAGTTGTGGGAGTTGGAGAGGATTCTGTCCTGAATGAAGTTTCTTAGTTGATTTGATGAGTTGGTGGCGTGCCGTGGTGGTGGAATTTTAGGCGGTGAATGCTTTTGGGGTTTTGCTGTTTCTCCATGCTTTCTCCAGTTGTCGGCCTGAGCGCTTGGATTCTCAGAGGCCCGTGGTGAACCAGGTGGCTTTCGTGTTGTGTCGTCTGGCGGAGTTCTGGAGGGAGGCGAGAGTGTTGGCACAGTTGGCAAACCATTGGTGAAGGTCATTTGCAGCTGTGTTGGCGTCTGTCGTTGTGGGGGGAGGAGTGCAGCTGAGGATGGAGGTGAGGTGTTCTTTGGTGATTTTGCTCCAGTTTCTGTGTGGGAGGCGTGGCGGGAGCTTGTTTGTGGTGGGTTTCGAGAAGGAGAAATGAATGCAGTGGTGGTCCGTCCAGAGAGGTTGCATGGTGTGACTGAAGGGAATGTTGTTTCCTCCGGCGAAGATGGGGTCGAGAGTGTATCCTGCTGTGTGGGTGGGGGTGAGATGAGTTGCTTCAGTCCAATGTTGGCGAGATTCTCTAAGAGGGCGGTGGTGCTGGGGTTGCTGAGGTTGTCTAGGTGGAAGATCAGGTCTCTGAGCAGTATGTGGTCTGTGGAGGTGATGGCGTAGGGAGCGATGTAGTCTGCAATGGTGTTGCTGAACGGGGAGCGGGGTCCGGGCGGTCTGTAGGCGAGTGTTCCGCGGAGTATTGTTCTGGGGTTGGGCTGGATCTGGAAGTGGATGTGTTCCATGGGGGGTGAGTCGTCGTCCGAGTTGGAGGTTGTCAGTCGGAGGGACCTTTTGTAAACAATGGAGAGGCCTCCTCCGGGGCAGGTGGGGCGGTCTTTACTTAGGATCTTGTATCCGTCGGGGATGGCGGTTGCGATGTTGGGAGTGGAGCCTGCGTTGGTCCAGGTCTCTGTGAGGAAGGCGACGTTGGGCGTTTGAGTGTTGAGGAGGTCCCAGACTTCTACTGAGTGTCTGTGAAGGGAGCGCACATTGAGGAGGATGCAGCTCAGGATTTTGTGTACGCTGGCATCCGGTGGGTTGGGGGTGGTTGTCTGGGTCTGGAGGCGGGTGAAGGTGCAGCGGCAGTGTCGGCAGGAGAATGGGCCTTGGGAGTTGCTCGGCGTCGAGAGCTGGCAGTTGTTGTTGAATCCAGGGCTGAGTGCGTGGAGAGTGCTGGGATCGTAGCGGCGGGGAACCAGGATCCCTGGCGCAAGTCGTGGTCAGGTTGCACAGGGCACAGATGGGCTTGCCTTTGACACGCCTCCAGCGTGTGGCTGCCATTAAGTAGCGGTCGGGGGAGGGAAAGCAGCTGGGAGGCGTGAGGCGGGAGCGGGAACACGCTGGGGGGAGGGTACACCGGGCAGCAGCGGCAGGAAGAAGGCAAAAGGCAAGGAAAAAAAAGGCAAACAGAGAAATAGGTAGAATAGGCAAAGACAGACAAACAAAAGAGAAAAAGACAGAATAAACAGCAAAAAGAAAAAGACAGTAAAAGGCTGACTGAGCGGACCAGCAGAAGAGCAGGCTCTTCCACTGGACCACCAGGGATGAGGCGCAGGCAGGAGATGGTGGGTGGAGGAGGGCCTCGAACCCCTACCTGGGTCACCAGAAGGTGCTGGGGGCAGTGCCTTAAGGACCGAGCTGCGTGAGGAGAGAGCAGTTACCCTGACTAGGAGGTCAGAGCTCTTGCTCGCCTTGTCACACAGCGGCACTGTTAAGTAGGGGTCATGGGAGGGAGAGCAGCTGGGAGACAGGAGGCAGGAGCAGGAACGCACTGAGGGGATGGGACGCAGGGGGCAGCAGTGGCAGGAAGAAGGCAAAAGGCAAGGAAAAAACAGAGGCAAACAGAGAAGTAGACAAAAAAGGCAAAGACAGAAAAACAAAACAGAAAAAGACAGAATAAACAGCAAACAGAAAAATACAGAAAAAAGCTGACAAAGCGGACCAGCAGAAGAGCAGGCTCTTCCACTAGACCACCAGGGATGAGGCGCAGGCAGGAGGCTGCAGGTGGAGGAGGGCCTCAACCACCTACCTGGGTCTCCAGAAGGCACTGGGGGCAGTGCCTTAGGGGCGGAGCTGCACGAGGGTCGAGCAGTTACCCTGACCAGGAGGTCAGAGGTCTTGGTCAACATGTGCATAAGAACTTGAGGATCAATGTGTTAATAGTGCGTAGCCTATGGAAATGACAAGTAGTGTATTAAGTGGTAATAATGTATGTATGTTGTAGCTGGGTAAGATGTATCTAGACCAAGAAGTTGTCCTTACACTAGCTGTTCAGATCTGTTTCATCATCTTTCCCATCCATATATGTCAACGCCCATCTGGAAGGTGCAGACCCTGGGGTCTATGACCGGCCCAGTATCAATCAATCAATCAATCAATCAATCACGGCATTTATAGAGCGCGCTACTCACCCGGGAGGGTCTCAAGGCGCTGGGGGAGGGGGTAAGTTACTGCTCGAACAGCCAG
This sequence comes from Calotriton arnoldi, assembly GCA_963921515.1. Taxonomy (NCBI): domain Eukaryota; kingdom Metazoa; phylum Chordata; class Amphibia; order Caudata; family Salamandridae; genus Calotriton; species Calotriton arnoldi. The sequence continues at coordinate 1,183,135 of CAWUFW010004244.1, read as the reverse complement.
GTCTTGAGCTGCTTCCTGAAGGCGAGATGGTCCTGGGTTCGCCGAAGGTGAGTGGGGAGGGAGTTCCAGGTCTTGGCCGCCAGGTAGGAGAAGGATCTTCCTCCGGCGGTGGTTCTGCGGATGCGTGGTACGGTGGCGAGGGCGTGGCTGGTTGATCGTAGCTGGCGTGTGGGCGTGTAGAAGGACATGCGGTCGTTGAGGTACTTTGGGCCCAGGTCGTGGAGGGCCTTGTGTGCGTGGGTGAGGAGTCTGAACGTGATTCTCTTGCTGACGGGGAGCCAGTGCAGGTCTTTCAGGTGTACGGTGATGTGGCTGTGTCGGGGGATGTCCAGGATGAGTCGTGCGGAGGCGTTCTGGATGCGCTGGAGTCTCTTTTGAAGTTTGGCTGTGGTTCCGGCGTAGAGGGTGTTCCCATAGTCCAGTCGGCTGGTGACGAGTGCCTGGGTGACGGTCTTCCTGGTTTCAGTGGGGATCCATCTGAAGATCTTGCGGAGCATGCGCAGGGTGTTGAAGCATGAAGATGAGACGGCGTTGACTTGTTTGGTCATTGATAGGGAGGAGTCCAGGATGAAGCCCAGGTTGCGTGCGTGGTCCGTTGGCTTGGGTGCGGTGCCCAGGGCCGGGGGCCACCAGGAGTCGTCCCAGGCGGAGGGTGATGAGCCCAGGATGAGGACTTCCGTCTTGTCTGAGTTCAGTTTAAGGCGGCTGTTCCTCATCCAGTCGGCGACGTCTCTCATCCCGTCGTGCAGGTTGGCTCTGGCGGTAGTGGGGTCGTTGGTGAGGGAGAGGATCAGCTGGGTGTCGTCGGCGTAGGAGATGATGTTGAGGTTGTGTCGGCGTGCGATGGCTGCGAGGGGGCTCATGTAGACGTTGAAGAGGGTCGGGCTGAGTGAGGATCCTTGTGGAACGCCGCAGATGACTTCGGTGGCTTCGGATCTGAACGGGGAGAGGCGGACTCTCTGGGTTCTTCCGGCGAGGAACGAGATGATCCATTCCAGTGCTTTCTCTCGGATTCCGATGTTGCTGAGGCGCTTCACTAGGGTGCGGTGGCAGACGGTGTCGAACGCCGCGGAGAGGTCCAGGAGGATGAGGGCAGCTGTTTCCCCGTTGTCGGTTAGGGTTCTGATGTCGTCGGTGGCTGCGATAAGGGCGGTCTCGGTGCTGTGGTTGGCCCGAAACCCGGACTGCGAGGGGTCGAGGATCCATTCGTCTCGAGGAAGGCGGCAAGCTGTCTGTTGACGGTCTTCTCGATGACTTTGGCCGGAAACGGAAGGAGCGAGATGGGGCGGTAGTTCTTGAGGTCGGTGGGGTCCGCCGTTGGTTTCTTCAGGAGGGCGGTAAGCTCGGCGTGCTTCCAGCTCTCCGGGAAGGTGGCGGTGCGGAAGGAGGAGTTGATGATGTCCCGGAGATGGGGTGCGATGGTGGCGTCGGCTTTGTTGAAGACGTGGTGTGGGCAGGGGTCGGTTGGTGATCCGGAGTGGATGGAGTTCATCGTGCGGGTGGTGTCTTCGGTGTTGATCGGGGTCCAGTTGCAGAGGGTGGTGGTGGCGGGCATTGGTTCGGCGGTAGGGTGCGTTGTTTGTGCGTTGAAGCTGTTGTGTATGTCGGTGATCTTGCGGTGGAAGAACGCGGAGAGTGAGTTGCAGAGGTCTTGCGAGGGGGTGATGTCGTTGTTTCCGGCGCTGGGGTTGGAGAACTCTTTGACGATGCTGAAAAGTTCCTTGCTGTCATGGGCGTTGTTGTCCAGTCGTTCTTTGAGTGCCGACTTCTTGGTGGCACGGATCAGCTGGTGGTGTTTGCGGGTGGCGTGCTTGAGGGCGGTCCTGTTGTCTGTGGTCTGGTCGAGTCGCCAGGTTTTCTCGAGAGTGCGGCAGTTCTTCTTGGATTCCTTGAGTTCGTTGGTGAACCAAGGGGTTTTCTTGCTTCCGGGTCTGCTGGGAGGGTTTTTAGTGGTGCGAGGTCGTCGGCGCAGGCGGTCAGCCACTTGGCGAGGTTGCTGGCTGCTTCGTTTGGGTCCGTTGTGTCGGTGGGTGTGTTCTGGCTGAGGGAGGCGGTGAGCTGCTCGGCGGTGATCTTGCTCCAGCTCCGGCGGGGAGCCTGTTGCGGGTGGTGGTGGGTCGCAGTCTTTCTGAAGCTGAAGTGGACGCAGCTGTGGTCGGTCCAGTGGAGTCCGGTGGCGTGGCTGAAGGAGATGTGCTTGCTGGACGAGAAGACGGGGTCAAGCGTGTGGCCGGCGTAGTGGGTGGGCGTGTTCACCAGTTGCTTGAGTCCGAGGTTGGCGAGGTTGTCCAGCAGGGCGGTGGTGTTTCTGTCGTTGTTGTTCTCCAGGTGGAAGTTGAGGTCCCCTAGGAGGATGTAGTCGGCGGAGGGCATGGCGTGCGGGCTGATGAAGTCTGCGATGTCTTCGCTGAATAGTGTGCGTGGTCCCGGGGGTCTGTAGATGAGGGTGCCTCGGAGGGTGGTCTTGGGGTCCGTGTGTATCTGGAAGTGTAGGTGTTCGGCGGCGGTGAAGGTCTCGTCGGAGTTAGTCGAGATGCGGATGGTGTTCTTGTGTACGATGGCGATGCCTCCTCCCGTCTGGTTGACGCGGTCCTTCCGGGTGATCTTGTATCCATCCGGGATGGCTATGGCGATGTCAGGCGCTGAGGAGGCGTTCATCCAGGTTTCGGTGAGGAAGGCGATGTCCGGTGCTGTTGCGTCGAGCAGGTCCCAGAGTTCCACGGCGTGCCTGTGGACGGAGCGGGTGTTCAGCAGGATGCATTTCAGGTGGTTGCTGCTGTTGCTCGACTTGGCGGAGGTGGTGCACGTCAGGGGGCAGGTGAATCGGCAGGTTTGGCAGGTGAAGGGTCCGTGGGTGCGTCTCGGTGAGGCTCGGTAGCAGGCAGGGTTCCGGCCGGCATTGAGTGCGGTGAGTGTGGCGGCGTCGTAGGTCCGTCGAGTGGTGTTGCATCGGTGGGATCCAGGGGTTCTGGCGCTGGGCGCGGTCCAGTCGCGGACGGGCGCAGACGGGCTTGCCTTAGGCGCGCCTTCGGCGCGCCAGCGGCGCGCCGCTGCGCACGTCCGCTGCGCGGCCGTGCAGCGGCCGCCATTTATGGGGAGGTGGGAGGGAGGAGCAGCTGGGAGGCGGGAGGCAGGGGCAGCGAATGGGCAGTCAGGGGGCGGGGCCGCAGGGACGCAGCGGCGGGAATGGCGATAGGCAGCGAGGGGCACAGAAGGAAAACGGGGGGAGAGCAGGTAAATCACGGGCACAACAACAGTGGGGCAGCGAGGGGCACAGAAGGAAAAACGGGGGGAGAGCAGGTAAATCACGGGCACAACAACAGTGGGGCAGCGAGGGGCACAGAAGGAAAAACGGGGGGGAGAGCAGGTAAATCACGGGCACAACAACAGTGGGGCAGCGAGGGGCACAGAAGGAAAACGGGGGGAGAGCAGGTAAATCACGGGCACAACAACAGTGGGGCAGCGAGGGGCACAGAAGGAAAAACGGGGGGAGAGCAGGTAAATCACGGGCACAACAACAGTGGGGCAGCGAGGGGCACAGAAGGAAAAACGGGGGGAAAGCAGGCAAATCACGGGCACAACAACAGTGGGGCAGCGAGGGGCACAGAAGGAAAAACGGGGGGAAAGCAGGCAAATCACGGGCACAACAACAGTGGGGCAGCGGGGGCACAGAAGGAAAAACGGGGGGAAAGCAGGCAAATCACGGGCACAACAACAGTGGGGCAGCGAGGGGCACAGAAGGAAAAACGGGGGGAAAGCAGGCAAATCACGGGCACAACAACAGTGGGGCAGCGAGGGGCACAGAAGGAAAAACGGGGGGAAAGCAGGCAAATCACGGGCACAACAACAGTGGGGCAGCGAGGGGCACAGAAGGAAAAACGGGGGGAAAGCAGGCAAATCACGGGCACAACAACAGTGGGGCAGCGAGGGGCACAGAAGGAAAAACGGGGGAAAGCAGGCAAATCACGGGCACAACAACAGTGGGGCAGCGGGGGCACAGAAGGAAAAACGGGGGGAAAGCAGGCAAATCACGGGCACAACAACAGTGGGGCAGCGAGGGGCACAGAAGGAAAAACGGGGGGAAAGCAGGCAAATCACGGGCACAACAACAGTGGGGCAGCGAGGGGCACAGAAGGAAAAACGGGGGGAAAGCAGGCAAATCACGGGCACAACAACAGTGGGGCAGCGAGGGGCACAGAAGGAAAAACGGGGGGAAAGCAGGCAAATCACGGGCACAACAACAGTGGGGCAGCGAGGGGCACAGAAAGGAAAGGGGAGACAAGCAGACAAAACTGGCACCGGGGCCACAAGCGGAGGGCGATCTTACCTACAGGAGCAGCGGGCAGACAGCACAGGCGGAGCTGTGTGGTGGGGGAGCGACCTACCTGGCAAGGTCAAGGGTCGCTACAGGAAGAGGTGGGAGGGCCCAAAATGCGCTACCCACAGAGTGTCGAAGGGCAGCTTGACCAGTCTTCCCAACCATCCACCGGACCCTGACTCCCTAATGGCCTGCATACTGGAAGTAGCCTATCTGGAGCTAGATGGGCAGTTAAGAGCCCAACAGCAGCTACAAGGAGGTGAGCGCTAGCAAGAGTCTTTAATGTCACATTGGCTAATTTGTGTGTTACAGGCAGGCATTTGCCCATACATTTTGAGAGTTGCCTATGTGTGACGCACATTCAAATATTTTCATTGTATAGATCTGGTAGGTGCATGCTGATGTGCTTTGCCTAATATCTTTGTGACCAGGAACATAGCAGAGTCCAGCCCCCTACCAGGTACTTATAGGTTGAGTCTTCTGAACGCTTGATAAATGTTCTGTGATCAAAGCTGTTAGTTAAGTGTGTCCTGGTACATGCAAAAAAAGTATTTAGTTTTGCATTTCAGAACCATCCCAGGCAGGCGGAGGAGACATGGCTGATATCAGTGGGGGAGCAGCTGGCCACAATGCTTCTAGTCAAGAAACATCAGAGCTCGATGGAGCCAATGGCCCAGATGGTCAGGGGATTACCATGGAAGATGCAAGCTCGATTACGTCATCTTCGTCTGAGTCAACCTCCAGCGGGTGCTCCATAGGGGTGGTGGACCCAGCAGGACAAGTACAACCATCTTTCTTGTCCACCACCCCACAGTCAATCTCCACCCTCCCAGTTGTCTGGCCCCATTCCACTCATAGGGTAGCAGTCTCCTTCACACGAGGCACTTCCCCCCCTGATCCAGTCCTCCCGCTGCCCTGAGTGAGGAGGCTATTGACCTCCTGAGGACCATCTCTGTAGGTCAGATGGCTCTACTGAGTGCTATCCCGGGGCTAGGCATCCATCTGCAACAGATGGTAGCCTACCTGGAAGGCATCCAATTATGCTCAGTCTGCCCTATAGAGATCCTTTCAGGCTCCGGCCTCCTCCCTCCTGGCAGCCTTCCACCCGCCCCAGTCTTTCACACCTCTTCCTTCCTCTGCCCATCCCCATCCACATACCCTATTCCACATCCTATCCCAAGCACACTCACACCTTGCATGCATCCACACCAACAGACAGAAGCACCACATACAAATATAAATGCCATAAGGGACACAGGCACGCATCCACACTTCACACACTCACAACCCTCACCACCCCCCAGCATTCCCACAGACACCACACCTGCACCAAGAGACCCATCAACCACACTCAGCATTACCCCAAACCCCACACCTGCACAAACTGACCGATTCACCACACCTAGCATTCACCCAAGCCCCACACTTGCACACACAGACCCAACCACCACATCCAGCATCCCCCAAGCCTTTACACATACACACAGGCCCATCCACCTTTCCCAGCATTTCCCAAAGCCCCACACGCACACACAGACCCATCAACCACACCCAGCATACCCCCTAGTCCCACACACACAGACCCATACAGCACACCCAGCATTACCCAACCTCACACCCGCAAACACATACCCATCCACCACACCCAGCATTTCACCAGACACCACACCCGAACACACAGACCCATACACAACACCCACCATGCCATGCCTATCCACCTCACACACCAGATGAGAAGGCACACCCACACACTCACCCACACCTGCACCAAAAACACTACCACCCACAACTAAGACTTCTCCTCCCTCTACCTCCCAAGCCCTATACACTTACGACTATCTTAATCCCAGTTCACATCTCAAATACTTCTTTGCCCTTGGGCTTATGCCTGTGAGCTGCAAAAACCTCCCTACCAAAACCAAGGACCAGACTCCCACACCCCAACCCATCCCTTCCACTTCACAAACCACCACTCCCAAGGAAAGTCTTAAATCCAGACTCATTAATCCCAAGAAAAAATCGACCCCTCCTAAATCACAACCCATCACTCACAGGAAAAAGAATATCCCTCCTAAATCCCAACCCACAACTCCCAAGAAAAAATCAACCCCTCCTAAAACCCAACCCACTACTCCCAAGAAAAACACAACACCTCTGAAATCCCAACCCACCACTCCTGCAACCCAATACATCCCCCAATACCAAATCCCCCTAGCCAAACCAAGCCCCTCACTCCCAAGTGACATCTTTGAGGTACCTGGACTGCCTGCTTAATGCCCCTTCCTGGAGAGGTTCCCCTGGCAGTATTTTGGTAAGCAAATTACGTGGCACAGCACTGTGCTGGTCCTCTACAGGACACATTTGGACTGACCATTGACCTTTTTTGCTACCATTCCCTTATGGGACAATAAAAACATGTTTTTGTTTTGGAAGACAGTTGTCCTATCATTACTTCTTTTGCTATTTAATTTTCATGCATGCTTGGGGATGTGTCACTATAGTTGTGCTTCTTTAACCCTGATTGCTTTGACATTTGGAGCGGATTGTATATTTTGGCCTTGCAAACAGTGTTGGGGTTACACAGGACAAGGGGACAGGTTCAGTAGATTGGTATGTGGGATGGATTAAAATTGGGCCTGGCATTGAAATGTATGGAATATCATGTGGTAAGTATTTCTGGCTGTTTTCATCAATGTGGAAATCATTTTGGCTGAAGTTCTCTCAATGATGTATATTGTAAATGTGGTAGATGTGCAAGCTAATTATTTGTTTCACTGTATCTGGGGTGTTTTTTTGTGTTGGTGTTTTGGAATTACTATTTGGAGATAGTTCATTAGTGTGTGTGTACCTTACACTATGTTGATATTTCAGAAACAAATGTTATTCTTTGACATTACACACTACACACACATGCATAACAATTGGCTATGCTATTGGTTGTCCCTAATGTACTTCCCCCTAAAGTTAGTGGGATCATGGAGATCTTGAAGGCATGTGTAAAGTGGACTATGGCCCAGGCACTCAGGTTTTAAGGATTCACCCCTGGTAGTGGCATTGCTTTTCTGCAGGGATTCTTCACATTGTGACCTTTGCATGATTCTCACCCTGTTTAATTTATATCCTATTTGCCAGATATTGCCTTTTGGGGTGGGTGCTGTGTGAGAGTACATCACAGTGATGTGGCATGACATGTATAATTTTTGGTTCTTAACACATGCTTGCAGATCCATGTTTGATTTCATACCAGGACCTGCCAATAGGAAATTAGAGGGTGACACAGAAAATAATAAATGCGATATTCATGAGTTGCTGCTGCTTTCTTACGGTAACTGACTGCCGACATCACACTATCTGATTATTATTTATGAACACATTGCGACTTTTGTGGTGCATGCATGTGTAGGGTCAGTGACCTGGCCAAGGAGGGCATCATGTAACTGTAACTGGATTATGTGTTGTGAGTATTTCCGAAGGGGGGGGCAAAAAATATGTTTGGCACAGGGTCCCCATACCCATTGAAAGGTCCATGCTGGGCCATCAATTTGCTGTGTAATCAATAGAATCGCTTACGTGTGTAGCTTACCGTTGGTTGCGTCCATGATGGCCTCTGTTTTCGACATCACCCATCAGGTAGAGAAGCAGCAGGATATGTAAGATTTGCACCATGGTGGCACAGGACGTTTGTGGCTGTGTACAAGTCAGTTTCAGCCTTTTATCCCTCCCTTCCCTCATCAATGAGTAAGTGCCTTCTGTGAATACCAAAATGAGTAAGTTACTCAAAATGAGTAAGTTACTCAAAATGAGTAAGTAAGTGCCTTCTGTGAATACCAAAATGAGTAAGTGCCTTCTGTGAATACCAAAATGGTAGTAAGTTTAGGATTTTGTCTTAAGTTAGTTCTGTGAATCGGGCCCTTAGACTTTTGGCCTAAGTTAGACTTTTGGTCTAAACTTAGACCAAAAGTCTAACTTTACTACTCGTAAATGCCCTTTGTGAATACCGAAAGTCATAAAGTTAGGCTTTCGTCTCAGATTACTTCTGTGAATCGGGCCCTGAGTCTTTCAATTAGCCCCCTAAACGTATCTGATTCTGACGAAAACTTCATTATCAGTCATACAGCCTCTCCTTCCCCTATTTGTTTCTGTTTAGGAATGAGTAGTTCTTGTCTCTCTTTCACTTTCACCTTCACCTTGCTAGCTGCTTCTCTCAATGTCCTGTCTGAGTATCCTCTTTCTCTAAATCGACTGAGCACTTCTCAGAAACCTCTGCAGCCGGCTTCCCAGTACTACCCACAGTGAACTGTTGGTGCTGCCTTGGACCCTGCCCCATACTCACATTAAGTCCAGAAGATTGGTCCTGTAAGTTGCAAATGAGTGCCCGAATGCAAGAAACGTTTTTCCTCGAGAGATTAGCATTACCACTAAGTGCTTCAATTCCGATTTGAAGTATCAAAGTCACTGACACTGAAAAACACATCTCAGCACCTGGATGCCCCAGTGCCACCCGAGGTGATCTATTGGTGTTGCCTTGGACCTTGCTGTATACTCACCTGAAGAACTGGGGAAGGGTCCAGTAAGTTGTTGTCAAGTGACCATATGCAGCGTATGTTTTCTTCACAAATTAACATTGCCGCAAAGTGCTTCAAATTTGATTTAAGGTATCTTAAAACTATTTACTTCAAACCTGCTATTATAAAAAGTACTTACCTGATTTTGATGATCTTGGTGCCTAAAGTTATATAACATTTGTGTTATTTTTATAAATTGGTGTAGACTGCTTACTGAGTCTTGTGCATCATTTATGAACCATTGTGTGTATGTGTAGATGTCTAACACTCTTCTCTGATAAGCCTGAGGCTACTCGTTCACACTATCCTCAGAAGAGCACCTTGGGATTGCTAGAGCAAGCCCCTCCTCACTAGTAAGGGAATACCTGCACTCTTTGTATGACATATCCCTTTTTTTCCTGTTTTCTTTTTTTTGCCCTCATTTGCCAGCTGAATCTCCGAGCTTCCCCTCTTCCTCAATGGTCTACCCTTAGGGGAATCCCCCGAGGCCAAAGATTATGAAGAAGGGTTCTTGACTACCATGTCATATCACCAAACATCTGAAATCATAGGACCCAATCGAACAACAAGCCAATTCGATCCCATCCTGTTTAGACTCGGCGTTTATCCTTTGTCACTCCTCTCCAGCCAAGTAGTCAATGGGGCCCGTAATTTAGCCATTTATTTTTAATGGGTGCGGCTTAAATCCATCCTATAAACATATAATACTGAATCGAGCCATTCTACTTTTGAGGGGACACGGGCTGGATCCAATGCTTACAGATCTGTCTTCTTCCCAACAAAATTAATTAGAATTCCAGTTTATTGCTATAACTCAGAGGGCTGTCAGCATTTGGTGACACCCCAAAAGATGTATAATTCAGGATTTGGGCATGGAAGAGGTTGTTCAAAAACTTACAAACATCCTTCCAAAAATCCTGAATATTAGGGCAGAGTATGAACATATGAACATCGTCAGCATTCTTTAGACCACACTTCTTGCAATATGCCTCTTCTGAAGACCAGTAAGCTCTGTGGAGTGAAAAAGGATGGTTACTTCTGAGGTGTGGCAGTTTAACCACACTGTATAAAACTCGGAAAGATACTTGCCATAGCTGATTGTATTCAGCACTATTTCTCCACAAAAAGTTAAGAGTGCTCTGATCTCCCTCTGAGATGTCCATGACTAACCCATACCAGGCTGCCAGCTCCTTCTTCCGTTGTGGGTTGTTGATCAGACCCCCCTCCAAATCGTTTGTGCCAGACTAATCACTTCCCATGGCTCGAGCCCAGCTTTGCAGCTGGAGGAATTTAAATTTGGACCCATTTTCCTGGTTCCACTATGAAACTGCTCCCACAGGCATTCAAAAATCATAAAATGCTAGATCACAATGGCGGACCATAAATACTGCACCTTACTCAATTTTTCAATAAATCAAGGTCCTGTGCACTACAGTTCCTGTACCCGCCGTTGTTTGGTACCTCTGTCCAGCAGAAAAATCATAATACTCCATGTGGAACGGTGCACTGGGTAAATTGCTCTCCTCCAAATGATTTTGCAGGCAATATTTGTAAAACGTTCTTTTTATTTTCTGTCTTCTTCACAAGACATCCTTAAGTGTGCATGACTCATCCAGCTAACGCGTTTTGTTCAAAACATCTTTTTGAACTTCATCAGGGCCCGTGTGTATCGTGTTTGTTGATTATTCACATCTTATTCAGAAAGGACTCCTATTCTGTTCCAATATATATAAGAGTTAGTGCACAAGTTTAATTTCTTCTAAGCATATATCATGTTGATTCACAAAGTGTATATCTCACAAACGTAATCCGTCAGTACGGATACGAGATTTGTGAACCCGTGGCATAACTTCCCTTCTTGAAGGATCTGGCCCCATTCAAAAATTCCTGCTTCGCTTAAATTTACAGCCGAACTATTTTGCAAACATTCTGGGGAGCCCGGGGAGTCCCAGATTGGGCCATGCATGCTATAGTATGACAGATTTGTTACTCACCTAATCTGGGCCCACAAATGGCCGCCACCTGCAGAACTTTTAGTCTCACTTTTTTTAAATACTTATGGTCACCAAGGGGCATATTAACAAGGCGGCGACATGAAATTATCGCCGCTTTTGCGTCCGTTTTCGGGCGAAAAGCGGCGATAATTTCATCGCCTTATCAGCAAAGACACGCTATCGCGTGTTTTGCTGACTTAGCGCCCGTTCCCAGCACGCCTAACTTTGCATCGCTAATGAGATGCAAAGTAGGCATGGCTGTGAAACCAAACAGGGATAATATCGCGAAGGCAGCTTCGCGATATTATCAAGGAGGGTTAGCGATTATTTAAATTGCGTTAAGTATGCCTTAACGCAGGAATGTAACGTCTGTTAAATTCCTGACTAAGGCATACTTAACATGGGGGGTGGATTCTGTGGCTAACACCACAGGCCCTATCATCTAGGATATCGCCGTTTTCCACCATGGAAAACGGCGATATCCACGCTATCTCTATAAATTACAGAGATAGCCAGCGATAAATATGCATGTGCTAAGCGCGCTTTGCGATATTTATCGTCGGGCCTTGTTAATATGCCCCTAAATTTTTACATAAACTTTGACACTCCACTTTCCACATCCTTTACCAAGGCCTCCCATAGCTGGTCGCCCCCTGACCCACACTTCTCAGACAGCAGGAACGTAAAAGCTTTTTTACTGGAAAGCCCACGCGTATAATTGAAAATCTGGCAGCTCCATGTCTCCTCCATCATACTTCCTACGCAACTTTCTTCTTGCAATTCTCGCACCCCTAGAGGCCCATATAAACGAGTCTATTCTACTGTGAAGTTTTTGCATCCATTTGCTTTTAAAATGAATAGTTATCTTATTAAAAAGAAAGGTACATTTCAGAAGGATTGACATTTTTATCAAGTTACTCCTCCCAAGTAAGTAAAGTTTATAAACTGTTAGATTAATTAAAATCATGACAGTAAAATAAGCATAAATTATCAGCTCCCCCCCACCCACCATCTCCCCAAGTCCCAAAGCAGCTTGATCTCACAGTTCATGTATCTTCTCAATTCATTGTTTATTTGCACTTGCCAGAAAAAGAATGTCTGGGTGTGTTATGTTAAATGTCACTTCTTTAAAATGTCCTATTTTAAAAACCCTGATCAGATAAAATTGGAAAGACTGGAGTTAAATTCATTTATTGTTCCAATTAGCAATACTGTCCCCCTGCCCGAGTTAGGGGCCTGCATCCCAACCGCTTAATGTCCTAGAGTGCAAGGTGCAGTTTTAAAGTGCAATGTGCTATCTCCTCGGGCCTGGCCGGCGCTCACCGGTAAGATTTTTGAATCGTAATCTAATCTGATGCTCTTGTGCAACTGGTGGATGGCCCTTACTGTGCACTTCTTCTGCGCTTAATGGAGGGGTGCAGTGCCACCGCCTAGGAATAATAAGAAGTGCCTAGTGTTGATTAGACTTGCATATGTGGCTTGAGTCCAGCTGCTCATTTTAGGTTCGGGTTAAGAGTCACCATGCTGGTTTTGATGTTCTATGTCTTTGCCTGTTGAGCGACTATGAGATCTGTGGCGATCATTGAGTGCTAATCTGATCAAATGTGTAAACCTTACCACTCTTGCGAGGTTGCAAACCTTAGTTTTGGTAAAGCACAAGTCCAAGACCTCCTTGCAGGTCCTCACATCCTTGGCCCTGAAAAATGGGCGAAGCAAACAATGGCGATCTTCAGCCAATTTGGGACAGCAACACAACAAGTGCAACCAAGGTTCCTTGTGATATGAGCAGAACCTGCAAGAGGCTACGTCCCTGCGTGCCCAAGCTGGATTTAAATCACTGATTCCTAATGCAATGAGCACCATGTAGAGTATTTTCCTGCAGGCCTGAGCTGACAGTGCCTCGCATAGAAATTGCTGAGATTTCCCCGAGTTATATGACGTGTCCAGTGCCGCGGTGATGGAGTTGCAGTGAAATGTTGCCAGGTCCTGTTTAAATGAAATGGTCAATACCTGCCTCTTCACCTCATTTTTCCAGGCAGATATCTGGATAGCAGGTAAGTGAAGGCTTTCTGCTTCGATTTTCAAATTGCCAATTGCTTTCCCCAGCTTGGAATGCCAGGGGGAATCCTCTTCCTTGAAGATAGTTTTGAATTGATGTTTAAGTGTGTTTTCTGGGGCTCTCAAGACCCAGATGTAGAGCTTAATTAGGTCCCTCTGTAGCGCCAGGTCTGGTCTGCCAAGACCGAGCTCCAGCCTTAGCCTTGCTTTCCTGGCTTGTCTCAGAGCTAGCAGCACTGATTTGAATGCTTTGGCCTGTGCTGCTACTATGAACTTACCCAGGACACCCGGGAGGGCCAGATGGCGATAATTAATAGCCCGTATTAATTTCACCTTTAGGACTGTTGACAGTGGCTCGGCGGTTGGGCGTGTCAGGCGTAGGCTGAGTTGCTTCAGTGTGTGGATTACACGGTTTGCCTTTGTGCTTAGGTGTTGTAGGTGAGTAGCCGGTTTGGCCTTCTCCGAGAGCCAAACCCCCAGGTTGCTGAAGGCAGTTGTTGTCCCTATTTGATGTTTACCCAGTTGCCAGTGGGCTTGCCATTTATGCGGGCATTTACTAACCACAACTATCTTGATTTTACTCTTGTTAACTTGCAGGTAGTGTTCCTGATTAGACCCGTGGAGTGCATTGAGGGCTCTAAGGAGGACCACCCTGGTATGGTCCAATATTGCTGTGTCATCCGCATATTGTAAGATGGGGAGTCTCACCTTACCCAACTTTGGGGTGACTAAGCTGGCTCCTTGCAGGGCAGCCCCAAGGTCAGCAGTGGAAAGAATAAAAAGTAGGGCGGCCAAAACGAGCCCTGCTTGAGCCCATTATTAGTGGTGACTCTTGATGTCACTGTGGTGGGCTTGTTTTGACCTGGACCCATGTTCCCTGATATAAGGATATAATAGCCCTCAAGAGCTTGGGCAGGATCCCACAGGCAGTCAGCTTTTCCAAAATCCTACCTCAGTCCACACTGTCAAATGCCTTGCTGTAATCTATGAAGCAGCAAAACAAGGTCGGGTGCTTTTCCTTGACCATTTGTTTGGAACGATATGCCGATGCAATGATGTTATCCATGGTTGGACTGTGTGGCCTGAATCCGGACTGAAAAAATAGGAGGATTCCATTGTTTTTTACCCATGACTCTAGTTCATTCAATATGATTCGGGCGTAAGCCTTAGCTTGTAGTGTATGAAAAAACAAGGGACACCCTACTCACATGGAACCAGTGATGCAGCGGTAATTTCACTGTAATTTCTCAATGCAAAACCTCATTTACCTTCTAATTTACCGCTGTAAAGGTACTGGACCCTTGTCACTGTATATTACCATCAGGAGATTTACATAAACATGAAAAATCAAAAATGCAATTAATATTTAAGCCAATAAAGAGAGTTGTGAGTATTTTAAAGGGTTTTATTTTCTAGTTAAAAGTTAAGGTTCTCTGACCCTTTATTCATTAGTCAAATATCAATCAGGTTACAGAATTTGGAAAACAGGAAAAATAGAATTAATACAGAACATATTATAGGTTGCATACAAAACATTCCATAAAGGAAGGGAATGAGGCAATCAAATGTCAATCAGAATTCTCCAAAGAATGTTCAGGAAATATAATTCAAGAGTGAATTATGCAAGGCTAATCAATAATTAATAATTGGCAAAAATCTCCCATAAAGAGAAATAAATGCATAAGACAAATACATCTTTTCAAAAATAATTAATTAGTCAAAGCATGAACTTAAAAAATGTTAGCATCTAAATCTAATCCTGTTCTATCCAGCTCCACTCTCTGCCCTGGTCTGTTCATCTGTCCTCTCTGTGTTCACAGAGAGACGCTGCTCCGGAAAAGGCCCCTCCTTCACAGACCACAGAGGAATGTGATCTACCTTGCCAAAAATATGACGTGCAAGGCTAGCCTATGCCCCCCACCTCCCTCTATCTCTCATCCGACGCAATCTGCTCTCAGACTGCACCCGCAAAAGCTTCTAAAGCCTCTAAAAAAAAAACTAAAAAAATCCACAAAGCCCCTAAAGAGGTCATATTTATACTCTAATTCTTGGCTGACTATACTAATAAGGTTGCAATTTTCAGTAAAGCTTGCACCCTGATTGGATAGCTTAGATGACGAGGGTCTCACCATCCTGTTCTCATTGGCAAATCCAACCCACACCAGTTTTAATAAAAAAGCGTTAATGATTAATACAATTATATGTTTTAGCAACATTTACTAGGAAAAATGTTTCAGTCTATTTCCTCCTTCCTGTCATATCGCACGCAGGAAGGACACATTCCACAAACACTGGTACATTGGCACGATAACAAGAATGTACAGTTCATGGTGGCCTTGAACCAGGTCTTCATTTGAGGCATTTGGCAGTATGTAGCTGGTATAATCTGCGCATGCATCTCTCATTCAATACACAGCCTTGCTGGATTCACAGGCAGCCATTTTATCTTAGGCCCAAAAACAAAATAAACACAAAAAGAGTATTAATTTTCAAATGAAACCCATTATGTTTTTACCTCCCTATACTAATACCCTGTATAAATGATACCTTGCAAAAGCTATTAATGTAAAGCAGCTTTTCTTATTATTTGTGCAAAAAATGCAAAAATGTGCAATGTACAACATAGCATAAAACATGCACTAGTGTAAATTTTGAAAGCGCACACAGTTAATACATACTCATAGTAACATGCTCTAATGTTTTAGATAGCTTTTCATGCAAATGCTTTGCCCCCGTGTAGTGATGGTGCATGGTTAATTAATACACATATAAGGGAAAGGAAACTGGGAAGAGAGAACACATTCCATGATTCAAAGCTAAAGAGGCCACTGAAAGCACAAGTTTTCTCTACACTGCAAAAACACGTTAATTCAGCACAAGCATTTCAGACTGAAAGCATTTATGAACAAGCCTCATTTTATGTTTTTCACTTTTGCATGCACCAAAAGTGCCACTTTTACAAAAACCTTTGACTAGGCAGGTGCCATGTGTCTTCACTTGCACCAAAATTTGTGTTCCATTTTAAATGCAGTCTGTCTGAAACATAAAAATAAAGCAATGCTTAATTTGAGAAATCTAGCTCTATCAACTCCCCTTTGATGATAACAAATCATGATACCTCAAATGATTTGTAGATCATCACACTTATTTATTTTCACAAGTGACATTTTTATTGCAAAAGCTGAGCATATAACAATTTTACTTCTATTTCTAAGGCAAACACAAGTCTTGTCTGTAATCAGATCATATATAGCCAAGCTCAAAGTTTAGTGCAGAGTTCTGTAAGTAGCTTCTTGGAACTGTTAGTCTTCTCTAAAATAAGTAACTAAAATAATAAAAGGAAAATTCAACAGGACAGTTCTCTTTTCTATTTTCTTTTCTTCTTTTCTTCTTTTTCTTTCATCATTCAAAGATTCTTTTCTCTTCAGCTCTTGACAATTCTCAGTTATTGTTTCAGCCTTTCTTTTTCTCTTTGTCACCAACTTGCCATCAGGGTGGCTCATACAGTTCATTCAAAGTGGCACTCTGTACTTTTTCCATGCATTTTGACCACTCAGGTGCTGAGAAACTCTGACAGAGCACCATCAATTCTTTGCACTTTTTCAATCCAAGCCTTTCACTTTTATTTTCACTTTGATCAGATTCAGATGTTTCAGCTATGGGTGCAAATGATTTTTCAAAGGACCACTCCAGACGTTTTGGATACCCTTTCAGCCAGCTTTTTCCTACCTCCACTCGTAGGCCCACAGCACTAATTTCTTCTTCAGAGGCTGCATCTGACTCTTTCACCCTTTGGACACCGCTTTCATCTGAGTCAGTTTCCACTTTTTGCCTTTCCAGTGCCACTTCAGTTTTCTCTAGTGCTGCTTCAGACTCTGTGTGTTCCCTTACAGCTTGACTGACCCTCTTCTGTGGACTTTTGACCACTGCTGGCATCTCTTCTTGAAGAGGAGCTGTTTTATCAGGGGGACACAGGACCATACGTGTGTGAGAGGCATACACCCAATTTGGAAGGCCACCACATTTCACAACAGTCTTTGCCAGGATCATTTGGAACAGGCCTTTCCATTTCACAGCATCTCTCAGATCAAAGTCGTTGCGCCATCCATTATGCAGATCTTGTGTAGCAGCTGCAATCTGGTGAGAAACTGCACGCTCCACATCAGTCAGACCTTCACAGCAATGGCTAGTCTTTTCATCTGTGTTTTTCACAAGTGCATTTGCATGTTCATTTTCAAGCCACTTTGGTAATGCTGAAACACAGTCTTTTGCAAAGTGTAACTCTGTGCTGTCTTTGTGTTGCTTTATTATGCTTGAAACTTCAGGCTGATGGCTACAATCGAATCTTTGTCCAATCTGTTGTTCTGCACTCATCATCTTTGAAACCTCATTATGATCTGATTTCAGAGAAACTGGCAATCTATACCTGGGCATCAGTTTTTGCAATAATACATTTGCTACTATGCAGTTGTCACTTTTTTCAAAAACAGTTCTGATACAACCCTGTTGTTCTGCTTCTGAAACAATTTCTTGAGCCTCTATTAATTCACCTGTGAAGATTCCATTGAATGTATATGCTAACAGAACACAATTTTGTGCAACTGAATTAGCAATTCTCTCTCCCATGACAACAGTGACTCCCATTTGAGCAGATATACTACATGTTATGGTATGGGCAATCAATTTCGAATTTTGGGCTGAGGTAACTACTGAAAGCCATGAAGCTTTGACAACATAATGTATAGGAAGCACAGCATGTGCTGCTTTTAATGTGTCATTGTTACCTTTCAAACATGGGCCATCTACAGAATGGACATTGTTGGGCTGAATCAGACGTTCATCCTTAAAGTCTGATCTTGGCTTTATGCATATTTTCATGACATCTAGACACTCATATTCAGTTTCATTGATGTTGGGATCAAAGGTCATTGGGAAATACATCACAGACCCTTGAACACATTCATGTTTTTGAACAGGCACTGAGAGAGCGCAGCCCTCCCTCTCACTGCAAATTGGTGTATTTTCTTTTAAATAAACGTGCATTCCTAGTGCCGGGGCGCGACACTTTTTCTCTTTCAACTCTAGGAATGCTTTTGTGCAATTGTTGTCCAATGGAAGCGGATCAGACACATTCTTGTGTGTCAGCCTCAGTAAAGGCTTAGCCACTAGGGAAAGGTTTAGTAACCACTCTCTACAGCAGCCAACCATTCCCAAAAATTTCCTGACTTCTTTCTGAATTTGAGGTGGATTCATCTGGTGAATTATTTCCACCCTCTTTGGTGACACCTTTCTACCTCCCTTTCCAATTATGTGTCCCAGACATTCATTTTCTTTTTGACAGTACTCCTGACTATTCTCATGCAATGGCACTGTGACATGAACTTGGCAAAAATCAATAACAGTAAGCCATTCTTCAGCACATGGGATGTGAAAAAATATATTGGCTGTATGCGGTACCATAGGACAACATGGAAAAATTATGCTATTAATCTCCTGCACTATTCTGTTCTTTTCATTTAGTTTCTGTGAACCTGTGATCAGAAAGTTACATAAACTTCCAATCAATTCCATGAAAAATCTTTTACTCAGTTTATCTCCAATTATGGGTAAAATTTCTGCAACTGATGGTGTTCTTGAATACATGTCATCTGGTTCTAATTTGAATAAGACATGTTCTGCACATTTTATTATTCTGACATCTTTCTCTGTGAACTCCCTTACTTCTGTGTTTATTATTTCTTTCAAATCAGAAGGTAATTTTTCAACTGTCTTTTCTGAAAACAATGCTACAGCTGTCTCTTGTTGGGCCATTTTAAAATGTACATCCTCATCAGGAATCTGAAAATTAACATTATCTGGTGTACAGTAATCTGTGCTGTTTAATTTGTAAAATAATTGTTTTCCTGCTAGGCCTGTATCACAAACAACAAATTGGTAATTTTCCTCAAATGGGCCTATTTTTGGTGCAAATTCTTCTAAAACTGGGTTTGTAATTTCTCCTTTTAAAATTCCTAAAACTAAGTCTGGATCTTCCACTGCTTTCACAATGGACTTGGTAAATTCAGAATTGTTAGGGTTAAAACTCTCATTTTCAAATATAGCAACCTGTTGAACTGGGTTCTGATTTTGTTTCTGGAAAGAATTCACATTTGCTCTGGGCAACTTATTTAAATTAATTTTAGCATTTTCCATATTTAGTGGGACCAACTGTGCTTGAAAAATTCCTGCCATTGGTACCTGTTTCTGAACTGACATTTGCATTTGCTTAACTGGCATACTTTGCATCTGCATTTTCTATGTGTTTGTGCATCATGTTTAAATTTATTTTTCTTCTTCCAATGCTCAAATCTGTTATAAAGATGGCAAAAGGACACCTTTTCCATCAGTACAACATCCATACCTGAATTTGCACAAACCAAAACACCTTTTCTTCCATCCTGTGTTCTTTTAATCTGTACCCAATCAACATCCTTTGCTGGCACTCTGCCCTTCAGGAAAGTAATCACTGCTACGTTTTTCTCCATAACAACAGAAAATGATGGTGCATTCATGCAAACCCTTATCATTGTCTCCTCACCTGGCCTTTGCACAACAACTTTAGATTCTAACCACAATTCAGTCTGCATGGCAATGTCAAAGAACATTTCCAAATTAATGCATAACTCCTTTAAGATGTCAACAAATCCATCAACTTGTGGGTACCACAGCATAAGTTTGTCTCTCAATTGTGGGAATGTGTTCAGAAATGCTGCAAGTTCACTTTTGTTCCGTGGCACATGAACATGCACTTCTCCCACCTTTTCTCTCAATGAGTAAGCAAAAGCTTCTCCCTCATCCTGTTTATTATTTTCCCTAACAAGGTCTGGTGGTTTCTTTTTCTTCTCATGTTTTCTTGCCCACTTTTCTCCTAATTTCTCAAACCCATTGCATTTGAAATTATATTTGATTATTTCTGCAATGTGCAATTGCATTCCTGAAGAACACATTTTCTCATTTGCTTCATTATTCATATGCACCCTGAAGCTTTTCTGAAATGGAAAACTTCCTGAAACATCAATTTCATATTTTTGAGCCAAATCAGTCAGTCTCTCATGTGTAGTTACTGCACATGTATTTGTTTCCTTACTCAGGGAAATAAATTCTTTTCCTGACACTGGTTCACATTTTCATGATTTGAACAGCAGGAACTGTTAATTTCTTCATGTTCAAATGTTGAATTGAAAACACTAAGCTGTTTCTCTTTTTCAGGGTCTGGGTTAATTTGTTCCCCCATGCTCTCTATCTTTTTAAGCACTGCTGCTTCCTCACAGCAGGTTTGAAAAATTCCATCTTCAAATATATTCATTTTACCATGGGCTATTGGTGTTGTAAAGACTATTTCTCCCCCACCTTTCAGTGCCTGAACTGTCTGGGGTAATTTCTGTTCAATAATCTGTGAATTCTGAGTTTCTGAAATAAACCCTGACATAATTACTCCTTCTGCAGCTCTTTGAACCTTTTGAGTAGGGACCATATTAATTGGGACAGTCACAATTTTTCTAAGCATTGCCTGTGCATCTGTAGTTTGTGATATCTGGCCTGAATCAGTCACATTTAAAGCAGTAACACCTGGAGGTATCACTGTCAGTGCTGAATCAACAGGTAGTGGGTCAATCTGAAATGTCTGCACAGTTCTCTCAGTCTGTGTTTCTCTCTGTTCAACAGAAGCAGTAGCCACTGTAGTACTTACTAGTACACTATTTTCAGTATTTTTAATGGGAACCACATAAAGTGGCGGACACTCAGTTAACAATGCATCCATTATTTCATCCCCTGAATCATTATTTATTTGAAGCTTTTTATCATCATTAATTCCCTTCTCCTGCATCTGGTGCTTTACCTTTTTATCCTCACTTGCTTTGTCTCTTGCTGTCTTTTCCCACATGCTTAAGGCCTCAAATTGTTCAGCTCTAGATGGTGTCTTTATTTCACATAACACTTCCCTTAATTTGTCAATAATCTGCAATTCAAAAGTACCATCTTTTGGAAACCTCAAAGGACCTTCTTTTTCAGTAATCTTGCACCATTGGTGAACCCACATACATGAATTTTGTCCCAAATTGGTAGACATAAAATGCACGGGTGTTCCTTCAGGAGCATCACCAATTAAAAACGAATTTTCACTTTACCTCCTAACAGCTTCTTTAAACCTTCAAACATTTTCATTTCTGAAATATTTCAATGCAATTTCTTTTCTCCAATGCTGTCAGTTTCAATTTCAGTCAGTTTAACTCCTACTACTGACCCTCCACAAAATCTTACTGCAATATTTTTCTGAGTTTTCTTAATCAAAATTCTGTTAATAACAACATAAAAACATTCGCTACTCTGTCTGCTCCACTAAACAAAGGATAGATTTCTTTTCACTGCAAGTAACACATTCCGCTTACTCTTCACAAAGTAAGAACTTCTGTTTACTCTTCAAACACTGCGAGTGAATCCCTTCCGCTTACCCTTCACTCAAGCTCCAGATAAGACCTGTTACTTGGATACCCCTTTTGGGAAGTAGAGCCAGTGACTTCGCAGGTAAAATCCTTATGCTACCATTCACACTCACTTTTACACAGAAAATAGTCCCTATTGTAACACTGCCAGCCCTACGTAGCTTCTCAGTATTACTTCCAACAGACGAGTAACCTCCTGCAGTGTGGCTTCCATTTACCACCCGCTATTCCTTTCCCGGGAATTTCCACAGGTGTACATACCTGTTTTTCCAGACTACATAGAACAAGACACTAACTTACTTAACATGAAGAGTTAAAACATGTAATCAATAACCAATAAATCCTGTCCTATGAAATTACCAACATAATCAATAAAACCATCAATTCAAAATGAGCAAAATTTCACCAACAGTCAAAACCCTTACTATTTTCAACACTTCAAAAATACATCCTAGCACATAAACATCATTTCACAACCCTATTGATACTCACACCACTCCAGCAATCGCCTTCTTGCATCACCTTTCTGTACTGCTTTGCCAGTCTTCAGGTTCTGAGCATTGGAGTCAGGAATCAGGACTTGGACATTTATCTAACTTGGGCAATTATTTTCTAGAACTAATTTTCACAGATCAACTCTCTTCCTAAGGTCAATGGACTATTAGTCAAATAGTTGATGGTGATATTAATAATCCTTAATCACCAAACTAATTGATAATAACCTTCCTCTTGCTACCAGAAACTGATGCAGCGGTAATTTCACTGTAATTTCTCAATGCAAAACCTCATTTACCTTCTAATTTACCGCTGCAAAGGTACTAGACCCTTGCCACTGTATATTACCATCAGGAGATTTACATAAACATGAAAAATCAAAAATGCAATTAATATTTAAGCCAATAAAGAGAGTTGTGAGTATTTTAAAGGGTTTTATTTTCTAGTTAAAAGTTAAGGCTCTCTGACCCTTTATTCATTAGTCAAATATCAATCAGGTTACAGAATTTGGAAAACAGGAAAAATAGAATTAATACAGAACATATTATAGGTTGCATACAAAACATTCCATAAAGGAAGGGAATGAGGCAATCAAATGTCAATCAGAATTCTCCAAAGAATGTTCAGGAAATATAATTCAAGAGTGAATTATGCAAGGCTAATCAATAATTAATAATTGGCAAAAATCTCCCATAAAGAGAAATAAATGCATAAGACAAATACATCTTTTCAAAAATAATTAATTAGTCAAAGCATGAACTTAAAAAATGTTAGCATCTAAATCTAATCCTGTTCTATCCAGCTCCACTCTCTGCCCTGGTCTGTTCATCTGTCCTCTCTGTGTTCACAGAGAGACGCTGCTCCTGAAAAGGCCCCTCCTTCACAGACCACAGAGGAATGTGATCTACCTTGCCAAAAATATGACGTGCAAGGCTAGCCTATGCCCCCCACCTCCCTCTATCTCTCATCCGACGCAATCTGCTCTCAGACTGCACCCGCAAAAGCTTCTAAAGCCTCTAAAAAAAAATACAAAAAACCCCACAAAGCCCCCTAAAGAGGTCATATTTATACTCTAATTCTTGGCTGACTATACTAATAAGGTTGCAATTTTCAGTAAAGCTTGCACCCTGATTGGATAGCTTAGATGACGAGGGTCTCACCATCCTGTTCTCATTGGCAAATCCAACCCACACCAGTTTTAATAAAAAAAGCGTTAATGATTAATACAATTATATGTTTTAGCAACATTTACTAGGAAAAATGTTTCAGTCTATTTCCTCCTTCCTGTCATATCGCACGCAGGAAGGACACATTCCACAAACACTGGTACATTGGCACGATAACAAGAATGTACAGTTCATGGTGGCCTTGAACCAGGTCTTCATTTGAGGCACTTGGCAGTGTGTAGCTGGTATAATCTGCGCATGCGTCTCTCATTCAATACACAGTCTTGCTGGATTCACAGGCAGCCATTTTATCTTAGGCCCAAAAACAAAATAAACACAAAAAGAGTATTAATTTTCAAATGAAACCCATTATGTTTTTACCTCCCTATACTAATACCCTGTATAAATGATACCTTGCAAAAGCTATTAATGTAAAGCAGCTTTTCTTATTATTTGTGCAAAAAATGCAAAAATGTGCAATGTACAACATAGCATAAAACATGCACTAGTGTAAATTTTGAAAGCGCACACAGTTAATACATACTCATAGTAACATGCTCTAATGTTTTAGATAGCTTTTCATGCAAATGCTTTGCCCCGTGTAGTGATGGTGCATGGTTAATTAATACACATTATAAAAAGATGTGTTATGAACTGAATATGTATTGTCTAAATATGCAACAAAGCCAAAGTCTCTTGAGACAGGAACAGGGAGTGTAGATTATAAGGGAAAGGAAACTGGGAAGAGAGAACACATTCCATGATTCAAAGCTAAAGAGGCCACTGAAAGCACAAGTTTTCTCTACACTGCAAAAACACATGTTAATTCAGCACAAGCATTTCAGACTGAAAGCATTTATGAACAAGCCTCATTTTATGTTTTTCACTTTTGCATGCACCAAAAGTGCCACTTTTACAAAAACTTTTGACTAGGCATGTGCCATGTGTCTTCACTTGCACCAAAATTTGTGTGCCATTTTAAATGCAGTCTGTCTGAAACATAAAAATAAAGCAATGCTTAATTTGAGAAATCTAGCTCTATCACCAGGGTACTTTACAGTTTTACAGACAACAACGGTTCCTGTGGAAATCAACAAATGATACTTAGTATATAATAGCACAATCACAATAATCGAAGGAAAAGAGATGTCTGAAAGAGAAGAGGCATATAACACAAATTTTGTATGAAAATACGTTGTTTTATATAATGTAATCACATTATTTTAAATCCAATGCATGGTGTCCCAAGTGATTGTGAAACCTATATTTCAAGGTTGTGACTTTTTGTGACATAAAAACAAGGTTTCATCAAAGATGTACAAGAGCAACCATTAAATCAATACATAATTTTTGCTCGCTGCCTACTAATACAGTAATAGTGGCTGACAATGGTTCGCTTCACTTAGTCGACGACGTTTAGAACCACTTAACAATGTGGGGTTTCATGAGGACCTAGCAATGAAGGGGCACATAGGGATGACTGTCAGATAATGTGGTGTGCACTGTGTGGGGGTGAAAAAGGAAGAAGAGTACTCACATAGGGCCTATCCGGGCACCTATAGTGGGGAGGGTACTGACAGTCAGGAAGGCTCAAGGTTGAAAGCCTTAATAATTACACGAAGCACGAAAAGCTGTTGTCAGGAATTTCGGTGGTAATCGGCTGAACTCTAAATTGGCCTCAAAGGAAATGACGACAATCCGTCTTTTGGTTACCCGGTTTGGAGAGGATAATGGATTGAAAAGGGGCTGCCAAGGTCAGCTGCGGTAATTAATCACGCTCGCCTCGTGGAGAGAAATGCACCTGTCTGTCTCTCCTTGTGAAATGACACAAGCAGGGCAACAAGCCTATAGTTTGCTGGATTAGAGAGGTCCCCTTTTTTATGAATAGGGAATAGGATGGATCTTCTCCAGGACTGCGGCGTCATTGCAGTCATAAAAACATGGTCAAAAAGTGGGGTCAAGTTCAGAGCGAGTAATGCCTGAGTGGATTTAAATACTGGTGTGGGGATCCCGTTAGGTCCTGGAGCTCTGTCATTTCTCATTTTCTTAATGATCTTGATTACTTCGCCCTCAGTGAATGGGGACCTTGGGTGGTGATTCAGGCGTCTTCTGGGCTGTTCTGTTTGATGGACCCATCATCTGGTGAGACTTTTGAGTACAGATCTTTGGCGTACCTTACCCAGTCATTTTTAGCTACTCCATTCTCTTTTGTTGTTCCTTGGTTATCGAGCTGGTTAATGAACCTCTACAATCTGGAATGGCTCTATTCTTTCAGCAAGGCAAACAGTTTAAGCCATCTCCCTTCGGTGTATTTCCTTTTGCACTCCCATGCTTTCTTTCTATATGCTGCCCTCAGAGTGGCTTTGGAGCAACTGTACAACAATTTGCTCCTCTTTTGTTGACCTCCAGTGACTTTCGGAGGGCGTGTTTGCACTGAATTAAGCTCTTCGGACGACGTGGCACCTGAGGTGTCATTTCCAAACTAATTCTCTGGGTTTTGCATTGAACCTTCCCCAAGTTCTGTTGTAATTCTGCAATGAGAGTTTCCCAGCCTCTTATTACTGTTGTTGGGGTGGCTGGCTTTGGACTGTTTTTTCTCTTTTCCACCCACTCCATCAGGTTACTCATATACCGCATAATAATATATTTTCTTTACCCATGCACAATATGTGAAAGGTGTAATTCCCTGTTCAAGCCTGATCTTTTCGGCAAAAGCTCAATATATAAATTAATAAGCAGAGGGAGAGAGGTAAGCCCTGCCTGGTTTTTCTTGTTATTTTAAAGCTTGGTGTAAGGTTGCCTTTCAGCAAACTTTTTGAAGAGGGCGCGCTATAGATGCCTTGTATGGCCCTACAGAAGTTATTACCCATATTATAATGGTCTAGAAGGATATATAGATACTGCCAATTCACCCTGTGGTGTCGAGCGTTATGATCACCAATGGTACTTTATTTGCCATTGCCAAGTCAATAGTCCCCATCAACTTATGAATTAAGTGATGCATGATCCTCTCTTTCATGAAGCCTTTTTCATTGTCTGTTATCAGACCCCCAATTACTTTACACAACCTATTGGGGAAGAACTTATAGTCACAGTTCAAAACCGAGATTGGCCTATAAGATACACACAACAGTGGGTATGTCTCTTGTTTTATAATTAAGGTAACCGCTGCTTCCTCCCAAGATTTCAGGAGAGGGGCTCCTTCGTCCCAAATTTCTGCAAAAAGCTGGGACATTACTGGGCATATTATATTGCTCAATATTAAGTAAAATTCATTAGGAAGCCCGTCGGGTCCAGCTGCCTTCCCTCCCTTACTTTTATTAATCAGCAGCATTGCCTCACTTTGGGTTATTTCCTCATTGAGGGTTTCCTTATCCTCCACTGAGAGTTTCCCAATGGCCTGCCCTTCCAGCCACTCATTGACCTGAGTCTCGGACACATTCAAATTCTCTGTATATAGAGTCTCGAAAAATTCAACAAGGGTTTGCTCCTCTCTTGAGATTCTACTAATGTGTTCCCTGTTCTCCTACATTTTATTTCTCTGATCTCATTTCTCGTCAACTCCGTTTTAGATTTCCATGCCAGGAGTTTCCCCGCATTCTCACTATCCTCAAAGTGTGCAGGTTTACTGGCTTTCCATGGCACCCTAACCCATTTCATCCAAATGGCACTAAGGCTAAGTTTCTGCTCCTGAATTTCTTTCAGCCCCCTCACTATAGATTCTTCCCCTTCTGCTTGCTCCCATCGCTTTTTTACCTAACACGACAATCTCATGTTCCAAGTCTTCAACCACTTTCTTGCACTGCTTAGCCTTATGAGCGGAAAGGCCAATCAAGACACCCCGTGTATAGGTTTTAAAAGCATCCCATACAATATGTGTAACGGCCAACTTAGTATTAATTTCGAAAACTTCTACTGTCCTTGTCCTTAAAATCTCTATTAAACCCAGATCTTTGAGTGGGGAGCGGTCTAATGTCCATATTCTCTCCTTTTTACCCGAGTCTACTTTAAAATTTAAAGCCACAGCCACCTGATCTGATAAATGGGCGTCCAAATACAGTATATCTTTGATGTCCACTCTGAGTGACTGATCTATCAAGAAATAATCAATCTTTAAACGATGGTTGTATTTCTTATTGTGATAAGTATACCCCTTTTTAGCACCATTCCTCTCTTCGCAAATGTCACAAAGGCCTACCTGTTTCATCAGTGATCTAATGTACACATGCATTTTGGGACAGAAATATGATCTGCTGTTACTTGACCTGTCCAGATGGTAGTCCATCACAACATTAACCCCTTTGCTGCTGGCACTAACTGCCAGTTTGATAGCACCCTTAACTCCCAGCAGTGGACTGGTTCTGACCACCTAGCCAGGGTGGTCGCACTCCGCCCCCTTGCCTATGCTGAGGTTGACTCTCGTCCACCCAATGAATTCCGCTGTTTCAGCCTTAACTGCCGCTCTCTACCAGAACGTCAGCTTCATTGTTTTAACTTTCTTATTGATACTGATCTAGATGTGTTTTTTTAAACTGAAACCTGTCTTCATGATGGATCCTTGCCTGCCATGATTGCTGCACTCCCTGACAACTTTGTGTTGCTGGGAATATATAGACCCCATAAAATAGGCAGTGGTATTGCCATTATTTTTAAGAAATTCTACAATTGTAAAATAGAGGAACTTCAGATTCTTAATTGTGAAGCCTTGCTCTTCTCTATTCCTTTTTCCCCTAAATTCACCTTCTTGGGTGCTCTTCTTTATCGCCCCCCGGGCCTTCTAACAACTGGGGCTCAGTTCTTTCTGACTCACTGGCCCCCCTTATTTTACGGGTAGCCAATTTGTCTGTGCTTGGTGATCTCGACTTTCATCTTGAGGACTTCAACAATAAATCAGCATTAGCTCTCATAGAAGACCTGAACACTCTTAATCTTCGGCTTCTCAATTCTTCACCTACTCACTTAGCGGGGCACCTTTTGGACCCCATTTTCTCCAATCTGTTAACCTTGTCTGTTGTACCTCCTATCTAACTCTGCTGGACTGATCACTTTGCAGTACCTTTTACCATCAAATATTTCTCGGCCCCTCTCACCCGGCCGACTCTAACGCCTAAATCTAGGAACTGGTCCAAACTTAAAATGTTGGCACTTAATGAACGGCTCTTAAACAAAACTCCTAACCTTGCATCCCAACCTGACTCAGACCAAATCTCGGTGCATCATTGGCTTTCGGAGGCTATTGACTCGACCCTTACCTCAACACAGAATGCATCCTCCTACCCCGTGGTTCACCGACTCCCTGAAACAAGTCAAAAAATGTTGCAAAGTCTTAGAGAGGCAATGGAGGAAGCACTATGTGCCCGAGGCTAAGTTAGTTTACTTGGCAGCATTGAAAAAATACCACGCTCTCTGTAGACCTGCTCGTGCCACCTTCTTTACGGAAAGGATCACAAATTCCCAACACTGCCAGAAAACTCTGTTTAAAGTCGTGAAGGAACTTTCAGCAGCTAGCACTTTCCTGCCTTCTCCCTCACTTTCGCAACATCAATGTAATGAGCTAGCGATGTTTTTTCTTAATTCACTGCCAACTGGACTTGGACATATCCCATCAAGGTAACTTTACTTTTCCCAATACTTTAAATGTGGACCAGGCTGACACATCTTCCCAGGCCTCTTCTTCTGATTTAGCCTTGACAAATCAGGGCTTGGCTTCTGCTGGACTTTGCCACACTTCAATCTTTACTGGGAACTATCAAGTCCGGCTCCCTACTTGACACTCTTTCCCCATTGAAGCTTAGACTTCTGGACGAATCGGCCCTTATTGTGATTCGTAACCTTCTTAATACCTCTCTAAGTTCAGGTCTCATACGTCAGAAGTAGAAACACACTCTTGTGCTTCCTTTACTGAAAAAGACCGGTCTTGATCCTCTCCGTTGGTAAAATTAACCATCCAATATCCCTCCTTTCTGTCTTCTCTAAGGTATTGGAAAGACACATCAATTCCCAACTATGCTCTTTTGTTGCAATTGGCAATTTATTTCACCCGTCACAGTCTGGCTTCAGGTCTGGCTACAGCACCAAGTAGGCTGTGATTGGGGTAACTAAATATCTCAGGCAGCAGCTCAATTGCAGAGGTACGGCAACTCTCATTCTGCTGGACTTGAGTGCGACATTTGATACAGTGTCACATTCCATTTTGGCAGATCGTCTCGAAGCTGCTGGTATTGAGGGTGTGGCTCTGAGGTGGCTGATCTCTTTTATAAAAGATCGCTTGTTTCAAGATTTTTCTCACACCACAAAGTCAAATCCTGTAGCATTATCTCCAGGAGTGCCACAGAGTTGGATATTAAGCCCTCTCCTTTTTGACCTCTATGTTCGCCCTCTGGCGGACATTGGTGAAAAGTCAAGACTGACTATTTTTTCCTATGTGGATGATGCCCAGATCATCTTTTCTCTCTCAGCCGCTCAGCATCAGGACCCTTCCTTGCTCCAGCTCGGACTGAGTAACATCTCTCTGTGGATGACCAGAAATGCCTTGAAGTTGAACGGTACTAAAACAGAGGTCCTTGTTCTAGGAAACAATGCCGAACTTTGGGGAATTACCCATTGGCCTGACACTTTGGGACCTTTACCTGCTCCGGTCCCTAAAGTTAAGAACCTGGGTTTTACAATTTATAACAACCTCTCCCTTAAAGCCTAGGTGTCTGTGGTCACTGCGACCTGCTTTGCGGTTCTCAAGAGGCTTAATAAAATTCTCTGGTTAATTCTACCTGCAGCCCAGAGAACAGTAATGCAGGCGCTGGTGATTTCCAGACTAGATTATGGAAATGTATTGTACCTGGGCGCTGATAGAGCTTCAGTCCATCGCTTGGAGCTCATACAAAATGTGGCTGCACGCCTCCTTTTACGGTTACCTCGACATGCTTCTCACCTTTGCTTCATAAACTTCATTGGCTCAAGGTGAACAAACGCATCGAATTTAAGGTCTTATGTTACATGTTCAGGGCCAAACATGGTTGGCGCCTCCCTACATACAAAGTCTGGTCAAACCTTACGTGCCCATCCGACAGCTGAGATCAGGTAGCCTTTCTCTTTTTTCTGTACCCAGATTCCTTCTTACTCATATGAGAGGCCGCTCGTTTTCTTACCTTGGCCCAAAACTGTGGAACTCTCTTCCAATGGAACTTAGGATGTGTCACTCGTTGCTAGCCTTTCGCAAGAATGTAAAGACTTTCCTGTGTAGCCAAGTATAACTCCTTATCCTGTGTTATTATTTGCAGTCCGTGGCTTGTTTGTTGTCCTGCTCAGCGCCGGGAAACCCTGTTGGGTAGCTGCGAGCTCTATAAAACTATAATAATAATAATAATAGGCCTTTACCCCCCTGTGCTAAACCTTTTTTTATATTTGGGGTAGTTTGCCCTTAGGCCACTGTAACTTTTAGTCCACATAAGGTATTCGCGCCAAATTTGCGTCCTTTTTTTCTAACATCCTGAGGATTCTAAAGGTTTCCAGGGTTTGTGGATTCCCTCGAAGGGGACTGTGAAATTAGCCAAAATACAGCTAAATGTTGGGTTTTTGGGGAAAAATGGGGTAAAAGTGCTGCAGAAGAAAGCGTCTGATTTTTTCCCTGCAAATGGTATCAACAAAGGGTTTGTGGTGCTAAAATCACCATCTTCCCAGCTTTCAGGAACAGGCAGACCTTTGTCAGAAAACCAGTTTTGGCATTTTACTGGGACATAGCCTAATTTTTGTGATTTCAACCTCCTTCCAGTTAGTGGTAGAAATGGGTGCGAAAGCAATAATGGATCCCGGGCAGCTATTCATTTCCAAAAAAAAAGAAAAAAGTCTGAATTTAGCAAGGGGTCCTTTCTGTAGATCCTTCAAGGTTTTCCTGTAAAAACTAACAGTTAAAAAAAAATATTTGAAATTGAGTTGAAAAAACGGCCAATTGTGCCAACGTTTTCACCTGTAACTTCTTGTAAGTATGGCAGACTTTTAAAGTCAATATACCGTTATGTCTGCTGGACACTTATGGTTGCAGTGATATATAGGACTTGTAGGTTTAATAAGAACCCTAGTTACCCAGAGCCAATAACTGAGCTGTGCCTTGCAATGGTTTTTCATTGTGTACCGGGTACATAGCAATTCATTTGGTAAAATATAAATAGTGAAAAATAGGTATCAAGGAAACCGATGTATTTCCTAAATGGGAACAAAATTTCGGGGCATATTAGCAAGACCCACGTTAAAATTATCGCCGTTTTAGCGGCAGGAAACTGCCGCTAAAACGGCGATAATGGGCTTGCTAATATGCGTTATAGAATTCCAATAGAAGCCCAGGTTAGATGTGCAGGACATCTAACCTGGGTCTCTATTGAATTCCATAACGCATATTAGCAAGCCCATTATCGCCGTTTTAGCGGCAGTTTCCTGCCGCTAAAACGGCGATAATTTTATCGCCGGTCTTGCTAATATGCCCCATAGAGTCTAGAAGCAGTGGTTATTTGAACATCTCCAAAATTGTGGGTACCCGTACTAGCATGTGAATTTGAGGACATTATTCAAAATGACTTCTCTTTTACACATTGTCTTACATTTGGAAGGGAGAAATGCATAGAAATTCAATTGGTAATAACACTTGTTCTACTGTTCTGTGTTCCCCCAAGTCTCTTGATAAAAATGGTATCTCACTTGTGTGGGTAGGCCTAGTGCCCGCGACATGAAACGGCCCAAAACGCAACATAGACCCATCATATTTTTACAGTGAAAATTGACCCTTTTTTCGCAAAGTGACTAGCTGTTGATTTTGGACCATCACTCAGTTGGCACCAAGGGAAACCTAGCAAACCTGTACATTTTTTACAACTAGACTCCCAGGAAAATCCCGGATGGGGTGACTTGTGTGGCTCTCACCAGGTTCTGTTATCCAGAATCCCTTGCAAACCTCAAACTTTGTCAAAAAAACATATTTTCCTCACTTTTCTGTGAAGGAAAGTTATGGAATCTGTGGGGGCCACAAACTTCCATACACCTAGCATTCCCCCAAGTCTCCCTATAAAAATGGTACTTCACTTGTGTGGGTAGGCCTAGTACCCGCAACAGTAATGGCCCAAAATGCAATGTGGGCACATCACATTTTTTCACCCTTTTCTCGCAATGTGCCTAGCTGTGGATTTTGGACCCTATCTTAGCCGGCACCCAGAGACACCTAGCAAACCTGTAAATTTTTTACAACTAGACTCCCAGGAAAATCCCAGATGGGGTGACTTGTGTGGCTCTCACCAGGTTCTGTTATCCAGAATCCCTTGCAAACCTCAAACTTTGTAAAAAAAAAAACACATTTTCCTCACTTTTCTGTGATGAAAAGTTCTGGAATCTCTGGGGAGCCACAAACTTCCACCCACCCAGCATTCCCCAAAATCTCCCAATTATAATGGTACCTCACTTGTGTGGGTAGGCCTAGCGCCTGCAAAAGGGAAAAGCCCAAAACACAACGTGGGCACATCACATTTTTCCAATGAAAACAGACCCTTTTTCACAATTTGCCCAGTTGTGGGTTTTGGACCCTGGCTCAGCCGGCACCTAGGGATTCCTAGAAAACATATACATTTTTTAAAGCTAGACTCAGGGTAAGTCAGGATGGGGTGACTTATGTGGCTCTCACCAGGATGTGTTACCCAGAATTCCTTGCAAACATCAAACTTTGTAAAAAAAAAAACATTTTCCTCAATTTTCTGTGATGGAAAGTTCTGAAATCTGCTGGGATCCACAAACTTCCACCCACCCAGCATTCCTCCAAATCTTCCAATACAAATTGTACCTCACTTGTGTAGGCAGTCCTATTGCCTGTGAAAGGAAACGGCCCAAAACGCAACGTAAGCACATCACTTTTTTGCAGTGAAAACTGACCCTTTTTTTGCAATGTGCCTAGCTGTAGATTTTGGACCCTAGCTCAGCCAGCGTCTAGGGAAGCCTAACAAACCTGTACATGGTTGGAAACTAGACACACAGGGGAATTCAGGATGGGGTGACTTATGTGGCTCTCACCAGGTTCTGTTACCCAGAATCCCTTGCAAACCTCAAACTTTGGCCACAAAAACACATTTTCCTCAAATTGCTGTGATGGAAAGTTCTGGAATATGCGAGGAGCCACAAACTTCCACCCACCCAGCATTCCCCCAAGTCTCTCAATAAAAATGGTACCTCACTTGTGTGTGTAGGCCTAGTGCCCGTGACAGGAAATGCCCTAGAACGTACTGTGGAGACTTCAAAATTATGGATCACAAAAAGACTCGGTTTTGCGAGGGAGACACCTGTGTTTTGGTCCCGTACTTGGCGGGCATCTAGGGAAACGTACCAAACCCAGATATTTCTGAAAACTAGAGACCCAGGGGAGTCCAGGGAGGTGTGGCTTACGTGGATCTCCCAAAAATTCCCTAACCAGAATCCCCTGCAAACCTAAAATTTAGCTGAAAAATAAAGTTTTCCTTTCTTTTCTGTGTGGGAAAGTTGTGGGATCACAGGGCTGCCACAAATTTCCTACCACCCAGCATTCCCCCAGGTCTCTCGATACAAATGGTACCTTACTTATCTGGGTAGGCCTAGTGCCCGCAACAGGAAATGGCCCAAAACATACTGTGGAGACTTCAAAACTATAGATCGGAAAACTATCTGGCTTTGCGAGGTAGTCACCTTTTTTTTTTGTCCCTGGGTCGGCGGCCATCTAGGGAAACCTACCAAGTCCAGAGAGTTCAGAAAACTAGAACCCGAGGAGCCCAGGGACGTGTGGCTTGCGTGGATCCCCCAATGTTTTCCTACCCAGAATCCCCTGCAAACCCTAAATTTAGCTAAAAGAATCACATTTTTCTCACATTTCTCCGTGCGATCACCATGCTGGCACAAATTTCTGGCCACCCAGCGTTCCCCTCGGTCTCCCGCTGGGTGGCAGGAAATTTGTGGCGGCCTGGTGATCCCACAACTTTCCAACACCGAAAAGTGAGGTAAGTGTGATTTTTTAGCTAAATTTGAGGTTTGCAGGGGATTAGGGGATAGGAAAATGTTGGGAGATCCATGCAAGCCGCACCTTACTGGATTCCCCTGGTGTCTAGTTTTCAGAAATGTCTGGGTTTGGTAGGTTTCCCTAGATGGCCGCGGAGCCCAGGACCAAAAAACACAGGTGAATCCCTCGCACAAACCAGGTAGTTTTGCGATCGATAATTTTGAAGTCTCCACAGTACGTTTTGGGCCATTTCCTGTCACGGGCACAAGGCCTACCCACATAAGTGAGGTACCATTTTTATCGAGAGGCCTGGAGGAACGCTGGGTGTTAGGAAAATTGTGGCAGTTCCATGAACCCACAACCTTCCCACACAGAAAAAAGGTTGGAAAATGTGATTTGTTTAGCCAAATTTGAGGTTTGCAGGGGATTCTGGGTAGGAAAATGTTGAGGCATGAACACAAGGCACAATTCCCTGAACTCCCTGGGTGTCTGGTTTTCAGAAATATCTGGGTTTTGTAGGTTTCCCTAGATGGTCGCTGAGCCTGGGACCAAAAACGCAGGTGACTCACTGGCAAAACCAGGTAGTTTTGCGATCGATAATTTTGAACTCTCCACGGCATATTTTGGACAATTTCCTGTCTCGGGCACTAGGCTTACCCACACAAGTGAGGTACCATATTTATCCAGAGACCCGGGGGAACACTGGGTGGTAGGAAATTTGTGGCGGCCTGGTGATCCCACATCTTTCCCACACAGAAAAGTGAGGAAAATGTGATTTTCGTTTGGCTAAATTTGAGGTTTGCAATTGATTCTGGACAGGAAAATGTTGAGAGATCCATGCAAACTGCACCTTCCTTGACTCCCCTGAAAGTCTAGTTTTCAGAAAGGTCTGGGTTTGGTAGGTTTCCCTATATGGCCGCTGAGCCCGGGACCAAAAACGCAGGTGACTCCCTCGCAAAACCAGATAGTTTTGCGGTCGATAAGTTTGAAGTCTCCACAGTACATTTTGTGCCATTTCCTGTTGCGTGCACTAGGCCTACCCACACAAGTGAGCCACCAAAATTTCATTGGGAGATCTGGGGGAACACTGGCTGGTAGGAAATTTGTGGCGGACCAGTGATCTGACAACTTTCCCATACAGAAAAGTGAGGAAAAGGTGATTTTTTTTAGCTAAATTTGAGGTTTGCAGGGGATTCTGGGTAGGAAAATTTTGGGAGATCAATGCAAGCCACACCTCTGTGGACTCTCCGGGTGTCTAGCTTTCAGAAATGTCTGGGCCTGGCAGGTTTCCCTAGCTGGCCTCCCAGCCTGGGACCAAAAACATTGGTGACCCCCTTGAAAAACCGGGTCGTTTTGTGATAGATCGGTGGGCACCTGTGTTTTTGGTCCCAGGCTTGCAGACATCTAGGGGGAATCTAAAAAACCCAGATATTTCTGAAAACTAGACACCAGTGGGAGTCACATTTTCCTCTAATATCTGTGTGGAAAAGTTGTGGGATCACCACACGGCACAAATTTCCTACCACTCAGCGTTCCCCTCATTCTCCAGATAAAAATGATACCTTATTTGTGTGGATGGGCCAAGTACTGTTGGTGTGTATGGAACAAAGTTTCCATACACACCAGCTGTTGTACTCACTTCTGATTTTTTTTTTAAATGTCTAGACATTTAACTTTGGTCAAGTGTGACTCTTGTGGTATGATAAATTGGGCCGGGTCATCCCTCAAATATTGAAGAATTTTAAGTCTTCCATTCCTAACTCGCAACCCATTATTATTCCAAGATAAAATTTGGACCCCCTTACTATCTAACTCCATCTTGCTGTCTATCTCGGGGCTTATGCAGTGGTAATTCCTCTCCTAGTATTATTTTCAAAACAAAAAGACACATTTTTTCCCCTCTATGCTCCCCACCCAGTGCATCACAAACTACCCCTGTGCCCTTCCCCCATCCAGGAGAACCCTCCCTCAACTCTTCTTGGCTATCTTAACCATATTCGGCCCAACCAGGAGGTAGTAGGGACACAAGTAATCAAACATAAAACTGTGAAGAAAAATTATAGACTACGCTATATGAGGGAGGATATTATAACTAAAGAAAGATATCAACAAATAGCACTTGGGCTCAAAAAGGCCACCTAACCTAGGCCTCTTACATGAAAAAACCTCTCCTGATCCTCTAGTCATACTTAATTCGACCTGATCTTCTTAAGTAAGGCATCTGCTTCTTCATTGTCTCTTAAATTGTGCATATTATTATTAATCATCATAAGTTGAGTGGCCAGGAATCTTAGCTGGGCAGATCCTCCCAACTTTTTAAATTCATCCATCCTTTTTCCTGGTTCCCACTGCATGTTTAGAGTAGCTTGGGAGATATCAGATCTGATCTCAAAATCTACATGGCTTGACTTTATTCACATTCTTCCTGAAAGAGTCTTGATAGACCCTCTGAATATATTGAATCAGAGTCTCTTCCGGGCCTTCCAAAGCATCACTTTTCCTCAGTAAGTGAACTATAAAGACCTTTATGTCCTCCCCTCGGTTCCTTCCAGCACATTCTGCACCCTGATGTTGTTTCTCCTTGCATTATGCTCTACAGACTCCAACTTGTCTTGGCTTTCCTTGAATTTCACTTTCAGCCTGTTCAACTCTTACCTCTCTTGAGTCGTGTTCCCTTTCAGCTCAATCACTGACACCTCCAGTGCTTGTGATCTTTGCGATAGGGATTCAAATTTCTCTGCAAGCCCCTCTCAAACTCCCTGAATGTCCTTTTGATTGGCTTGAGAGGTAGTAAACCCATTTTTAACCTCCTCAGCAAGAGACATCAATAACTGCTCCAAGGAGCAGGCCTGAGGCAACAGGCCTACGAAATTTGGTGGGAGTGAAACAGATGAGGACTTCCCCTCTAAAGCAACCATAAAGTTATTGTGATTTTTTTTCTGGTCCACCTTCTCCTGATCCAACAGGTGCAATGTTGGGTATTGATCCAACTGTGGTATTGGTGTCGACTTCCACCTCTATCCTCCAGCGTGCACTCTCTATAGAATCTCCTTCTGTCAAACACTGGTACCGGTTTGGAATTACAGGGTTCTGAGGCACATCCAATGCCCTCCTACAGAAGTCTTGAAGCTTCTCTTCCGATATGTCCTTGGGCCTTTTATCCATTTTAGAGGTTGCTACCTCAGACCTTGAGTCTAGGTCCTCTGCGAAGGGAGCCTGAAGGGTATTAGGAGGAAGGGAAGCCTTCCCAGACTCAGGGATTTTTCGATGTAATTTAAAGTAAGACCTGAGAGGGGGGTAATCTTTAAAGTATTAAATTGGCAGGGTCTTACCTGACCTTCGTGATTGAGATTGCCAAAACACGCCTTGCTGCTCTGGGGGGGGCACAAGAATCTCTTCCTGCAACTCCAGGGGGATTTTCTTGCCCACCCTTGGGACTTTCATTTTTTACTTTTATAGGCACCGCCTCTGACTTCCTTCCCTGAGGGACTTGATCCTTAGCTGCAATCTGTGAATTATCTGATGTGAAGTTTAGATTAATTGAAAATGTTTTATTTGTATTCTTGTAAGTTCAGCCCTAAAGAAATGGCATGTGAATGCCGCGAAACACATGTTGCCTGAAAATATTTTGTATTCAAGAAACATTGTACATTTGGGAATTTTTGATAGTATATCTTTTATGGTGCTGGGAAAAGTATGAGAAAAATATATTGACTGAAAATATTTTCAAGATTTATTGAATGTTTGAAAGTATTGTTAAAATGTTATTCTCTGGTGTTGGATTAAGAGAGAAAATTTACACTTGTAATAATAGTGGTTTTCTGTTGTGGCAGTATCCCAGTAATACATTTGATTGCTAAATCAATGCACTGATGACTATATGTATTTGAAAGTTGAATCTCCCTATGAATATTTTTTGTTGAATTCCCAATAAAAAAGGCTTTGAAATATGGGGTCCCCAGGACGAGGCTATTCGACTAACCCCCTGCTGCAAACATCCAAAGGACCTGGGCACCGTGGGTTTGGCTACATGCTGTGCTGGGAGTTCTGTTTTAGCTTTTTTTTTTTATCTGTTTTTATTAGGTTTTTGTCACATAAACAAGTACCATAACAAACTGCGAACAACTTTACAAGCCATACTAGTGGGGCTCCAATCACATCCCTTATAATCCTCATGCCATAGTACTCTGGCTGGTGAAAACTTGCAGTCATGGGTCTTCACTATGAAATTACAATCTCCCAATACCTCCCCGGAAGACCTTTTGTCCTCCTTTTTGGTCCGAACCCAGGGCAGCCATGCCCATTTAGGGTACTATTTCCTTGCCACTTCTCCATGGGATACACATTAGGCCTGGGTGGAGCTCTCGGAGTTTCCCTCCACGGAATTCCACGGAGTTACCGAACAACCCTGCCAAACTCCGCGGAGTTCCGTGAGTGGGCAGAGTTATCGGCCATCTATGGGTTCCCGTTTAAATAGGTGTGTATACTGTTTACAATGTCCCACAGTTACGAGGTAGGGTAGAAACTGGTGAGCTGAACTGTTTTGGCGCTGCAAGCTGCCTAAAACTAGTTCCCTCCTCGCTTCGTCATGCCCAGGCAACTGCCACAACAAGCAACACCAGCTATGTATGCAGTCTGCATCCTTCTGTGCCCCGTCCCCAACCCAGAAGCGGAGAGTGTAAAAATAAAATTATATGGCAGTCTGCCACTAACCTGTGCTGGTTGTGGCCCTTGTCAAGTCTGCTCTGCTATTTATCAATTTTATTTATTTATTTATAAAGTTTTATATAGCGTGAACATGATCCAAGAGGGGATCAGAGTGCTTTACAGATAATCAAGGACAAATGAGAGGGAGACAAGTAGGTCAAAACCACAACCTGAATGCGCTCTGAGAATGTCATCTGCTCGACCATGGAAGAATGCTGGGAAATGTAGTCTTAGTGTATGGGACTCACTTGGTATCCTGAATGAGATTCTGGTATCACACATGTCCGACTTGTTGTATTGATCCAGCATGATTTACTTATGTCTTCTAATTGAAATTGGACCCACAACAGCGGGTGCATGAAAGGGTCTCATCAGGAGTTTCTGCTGCATAGGAGAATGCTCTATGGTCGATAGGAGCCATGCTCTCTTGGCTGATCCCGTCCTGTCCCATTAAGGTATAGTGTTGACTGAAAGCAGGTGAGAAACTGATATTTTGAAGGAGTGCTCAGTTCTGCACACATGCATTCACCACTTTGGTGGATTCTGGTGTGTAGCTACGAAAGTGAAGCTGGTGGAGCAGAACCGGCGTACAGGCGTGTTAAGGACCTGTACACACCTCATATGCCTACATTTTGCCAAGAAACTGTGGCATTGGGCCAATGTTCCTTTTTTCTATGAGGATCCCTGGCCCAATTGCTATGCCACTGGCTGACAGCCCTTTCTGTGAGAGTTCATAACCTGGTGCCACGGTTTCCGAACACCGAGACACCTACATGCAATCATCTTCTTGGCCTAGCAGTCTCTAGGACATCCCTACAGAGACGAGTGCCTCTATCTGTCGGCCCTGAAGGTATAGCATCTCAAGCGCTCACAAACATGGCATGTTGGCACAGAGAAGCAGAGGATTAGTCTTTGATTTAATCAGCGGCTGGACAGCATGTTGAACAGGAGTGGGCGGTGGTTCAACATTCGAAACTGCCAAGGCTAACCAGGGAGTTAAGTGTTCTGTGATGACATCTGTGCAACACTTGGAGGATATTAGTTCAACCCTGTGCAGGGTCAACTCAGTGTATCATCCTTCTGAAGTCAATAAATATGATACCTTGAAACTGAGTAATGGTAACACCTGCTATTCAGAGTGTTCAAGTTCAACCCATAAAGGGCCATCTCAACGTTTCATCCTTATTAGATCAATCAATATTATAAAATTGAATTCTGCAATAGTAACATCCGAGCACATTGTAAGTAAACCTGCAGGTAAATGGTAGGTTATCAGGCCCAGCTGCTTCTTAAATTGAAAAGACTGTAGAGCTTCAGGGACTCCGTGTGAATGATGGATATAAGGGGCTGAGATTGAGACTTAAAGTCCCCTAAAGGCAGGGCTATAAATAGAATGGATGGTTAAAATATGTCAAGATCCTCTCCTCTCCTCGCCCTACATACAAAACACAACCCTTTCTCTCAGAAATTATTAACAGAAAGGATGTATGGCAGTGCGAGATATGCTGAATGCCAGGAAGTGCGAGCCTCACAAATGAGCTATCCTCATCTGACCTAGGGGTATATTCACAAGAACGTGTGCTACACATCCCCAAAAAATGTTAACGCAACTTTACACATCGCAGTCTATCGCGGGAAAACAACCCCGTGTTAACGTGGAATTCACAACACAGCTGTACCATGCGATAGTCCACCGAAAACGCGGCCAATGTCCGCGATACAACCACCTCGACGGAGATAAAAACACAAACCACAACACAACAAAACGTGTGATGAGCCCATTCGCGATGAGGAAAGCAGCGATAAGCAGTGCCAGGCCTGCGACACACACACGTCAGGCGGGAATAAGCACAACAAAAGCCTGAAAAAGAAAGACAAACCAAACAGAAAATAACAGCCAAGCACAATGGAGGCAACCGGAGCCAGTATACAACCCCACAAGCCCCATTGGCAACAAAACATTGTACATGGCAGGCCATCGTGGACAAGGTGAATGCAGCCGGAGAGCGGAGGAGGACACTGGACGAAAACCAGAACAGGCGGAATGAAGCGAAACGCACAAACAAGCAGAAACACGCCAACAACAAGAAGGCAGCAATGCACACCGGAGGTGGGAGTCCAGCGCCACACCAGGAGCTGGATGACATGGAGGAAATGGTGTCCACCACATCAGTCTGGAGATGGTGGCAGGACCCGGGACCGGAAACTCCCCAAAACAACAGACACAACAGCAACAGGGAGAGGAACGACCAGGGACTGGGGGGACGGGGGGAGATGGGCACAATGGCACACATGCACAATTAAGCACAGCACAACTGCAGACAAACCATGCCCAAGAGTAACAACACCAAACAAGAGCACAAGTCACACAACCCGGCAATATCACACCACTGAACAAGCACAGAAGTGAAAACCACACTGCCTGAAAGGGAGAAGGGTGAGCCAAATCAGAGCTGAAGGGACATCTCACACACAATCCAGCACACACACATAGGAAGCAGAGCACCCCAACATCGAACACAATGTGGTACAAACACCAACATTTGCACAACAGAACACAGGACACAAGTGCACCCGCTTGTGGCCGGCAAACGGCCATACGCATCTGGCAAAGCATGAAACAGGGACATGATAATGCACAAGTACAAACCCACAGCCCTGATGGGGGAGCAATGCACGAGCCAGAGAGTCCGTGACACACACATTGGCATACAAATCAAGACACAACACAGTTGGAGACCAGTGAAAGTGCGGAAACTTTATCAACAAGTGCGTGTCAGTACGGCCAAGAGAAGTGCCACGATATGCAGACCAATGCAGCAGCATGTCTGAATGACGAACGTAGGAAAGCGCCCATGTCCACCCTGGGGGAGTCCATCACCAACACGTCAGTGCCAACCCGCGTTGGTTGTCCGGGCATGGATCAGGAGTCCAGGCCAATGCAGCCATGTCCACTGTTGTCTTGGGACATGTGACCAGATTCCCAACATGCAACCAGGCGTCGGGACACGTGCAATGGGTCACATCCAGTTGTGGCTGCAGATACCTTGTCACTCGTCCATGAACGCGAGTGCAGCAACGTAGGCCAACATCTCCAATGAGAGATCGTTCTCCACCACATCTGACATGTCGTTGACGTAATCCATCAGCTGACCCGGACAGATGTGCTGACTCCAACCCCTGGCCCCAATGTGCACCAAAGCCCAATCGGGTAGCGGCTCAATGTGCTCAATGCACACGACGACTCGGGAAATCTC
This sequence comes from Calotriton arnoldi, assembly GCA_963921515.1. Lineage (NCBI taxonomy): Eukaryota > Metazoa > Chordata > Amphibia > Caudata > Salamandridae > Calotriton > Calotriton arnoldi. Next base: position 1,141,096 of record CAWUFW010004244.1, on the reverse strand, counting down.
CCAGGTCCTGTTGCCAGCATGCATGCATGCCAAACATCCATGCATGCCATAAACGGGCATCACGGTGACACTCCTGGTCGTGGGCCAACAGGGGGCGCACACACACGTCGAAATCCAGGTCAGCTACAGTCACGTTGGAGAGGCAGACATCCATGGTCCACTCGAATATGCACGAGCGACAATGCAACACAGGCTGAACGCAGGTGACGTTCCCAAGGCGTAAGCTCAGCCGGTAACTGATCTGCAGCACTGCCAACGGCAGTGCCCCCAGTACATGCAGCAGACGTGCATGGTACAGGTCCACGTGACTGGAGTCGAGCATGTGTCCGGGATGGTCTGCCATTGTGTCAGTGGCTCTGCTTGAAGTGGCACTGGCTTGCCCTGCGCCAGTCCTGTGGATGAAATGGCACAGCTCGGAGCAATGAGCAGTGTCTGTGTGCAACAGGTGCAGGCCTGGGGTGGGGTGGGAGTACGTGTGAAGGCCATCTCACGCACGCTAACTACGACCAAGGACTTCTGCGTGTGGGATGTGTACATGTTGGTCTCACGTCGGGCAGTGCGTAGTGTGGGAGTCGCAAGTAAATGCTATTGTATCTGTCAGGGGGTGCTGGCCACATGTAAGTCCCAGCTCGGAGCTGCAGATGTGCCACCGCCTGATAGTACAGACAAAGGACCCTTCATCCCTACAGTAACTTCACCATCTGCATGCATTCAGGAGATGTACAGAGGCCTGTCGTGGGTGTGGTGGGATGTCTGCGACCCTGGGAATCATGGATGATATGCCCAGCACGTGGCACATGAGCGGCCTCACTGTGTGTTACGTTGCCTCACAGCTGCTCCTCCCTCCCACGAGCCCCCACACTTGTGTGCACTGCACGGTTGTATCACGTGCACTCCTACGGCACACCATTGTCATGCCTGTCCGTGCATGTCCAGCGGCATGCCAACAACACCGTGACGCTGGCCTTTGAAGGTGTGCGGCCATGTAAGTGTAGGCCAATGGTCCGGACAGGGCGGACACAGGTTTACAGTCCATGGCTGGCTGTGATCGTGCTGCGAATGAGGCTAGGCAACTGACTCACGCAGCCGCAGGACTCATACACATAACACCTGGCATGCATGTGCCAAGACCCCGAGCGGTCTTGCGCTCCTACATTTCCCTGTCCGTGCGGGCCCGCCCTCCTGGTGCATGCTACATTGCAACATCGACTACTGTGGCCCTGGTGGTGACAACACCCCAACACCCCAACACAGAGACACACTTACCGCACATCCTGCCCAAGGCCAGGTCCGAGCCCCGCCCTGTTCCCCCTGCCGAATCAGCACACCCCTGCGCTGTCCTGACGTACGCCGGACCAGCACACGCCGCTTGTGCATGCAGGGGGGGGCATGCGAAGCTACATGTCCAGGGTCACTGCCAATGCTGAGGTGACATGGTATCGTCCGCTGAAGACAGCACACTGTGATGTGCAGGGCCCGTACCCATCATACTGACACAATGACCACACGGACACACTTGCTCAGATGGTGTGAATGGCTACGGGCACGTGCGCCCGGCCACATTTATTAGCAGGCACACATATCGAGTGACACCTGTGTTGGATGTGTGTGGGGTGTGTGCACACCAGCCGGCAAGGGCTGCCTGGTGCAGTCAGAAATCGACAACAGTGTACATCGTAAAGGACACAACCATTCAACCATAAAGGCCCCATGACTTGTGCTACACAGAGTTTGTGGCCCTGGATGCACAGCATCCTGCACGGGCCTACCGCCACGGGCTGCTGACTTGCGGGGCACTGGGGCAGGGTCACGAGTGCAGAGCAGGTTTCCGTAGATGACAAAGGGGCTTGTCGGGGAGTGTCTCGGTGGACAGTGGAAGGTGTACCCCCAGGGCATGATGCAGAGGGCAGAACCATGCTGAAACAGTCGCTATGGTGGAGATGAATGGAACAGACACATGTCAGACACCAAGTCCGGTCCAGCCAGATGAAGATGCAGAAAACCACCAGGCCATGGACTCAGACGCCACCAAGGTCCAACCAGATAGTGCCCATGACTCATTGCGCACAGAGTTAGTGGCACCAGTGCTGTTAGGGGATGCCGCCTGCGATGAGGCTTGTCCAATGGTGTGGACTCCTCCACATCTTACCCAAGACACAGTTCCACATGGGTGACCTACTGGACAGCAGTGTAGGCCTGAGGCAGCGGTCAGCACGGGCCATTCACCGAGTGTCGCCGGCTTAGGTTGGATGGCCCCACTGGCCTGCGTAGTTCAGGTTCAGTGGCACCACGGGACGCGGACTTGCGGTGAACAGGGTTGATGGCACCAGGTCAGATGTTGATAGTGTTCGATCACCTCCGTGACTCTGATCCGGCTTTTGTCCGGGCTGATCCGCATCTTCCTCTTACTCCTCTCCGTGCGTTCACTGGTGTGGACTCTGCCATTCATGATTCGCGACTAAGTGCTGGATGTGGGACCTACTGGTCCGCAGGGTAGGCCTGAGCCCTCATCCACGTGTCGCCGGCTTGCGTTGAACAGGGTTAGTGGCACCACGTGTCGCCGGCTTGCGTTGCACAAGGTTAGTGGCACCACGTGTCGCCGGCTTGAGTTGCACAGGGTTAGTGGCACCACGTGTCGCTGGCTTGCGTTGAACAGGATTGGTGGCACCACGTGTCGCAGGCCTGCGATATGGAACTATGCCTCACTGATCGAAGGGAGTCTGGTGCTGTGGCCGCGGCCACGGACTTGGGGTCACTGCCATTCAAGACTCAGGACACATTTCCATATGTGGGACCTACTGGAGCGCAGTGTAGGCCTGAGCCCTCATTCACGTGTCGCCGGCTTGCGTTGAACAGGGCTAGTGGCACCACGTGTCGCCGGCTTGCGTTGCACAGGGTTAGTGGCACCACGTGTCGCCGGCTTGCGTTGAACAGGGTTGGTGGCACCACATGTCGCAGGCCTGCGATATGGAATTATGCCTCACTGATCGAAGGGAGTCTGGTGCTGTGGCCGCTGCCACGGACTTGGGGTCACTGCCATTCAGGACTCAGGACACAGTTCCACATGTGGGACCTACTGGGCCAAAGAGGACGCCGGTGGAGTATGTAAATGAGAAAGGAGTAATGTGGGCCAGTGTTGGGGGGCCAGCGATGGTCTGCGGAGGCTGCAGAGGTCGCGGGACTGGTGCTTGGAGCTTGCACCGGTACGTGGTGGGCCCTCTTTGACACACGCCGGTGTAGGCAGGTGAGCGGAGCCTCGTTGTTGGGCTGGGGCAGGCTTGACAGGTCTGGGGAACAGCGGCCCGGGGTGCAGCAGGCACACAGGGATGCAGGCCCAGCTGCGCTCGGCGCAGGACTCGTGGCGGGCTGAGAGGCGCCGCCCTGGCAGACGCGTTGTCCATTAAGAATGAGATCCATGCCCAGTGCGACTGGCTTTTTGTTCACACCCCTACGCAGGCCTGGCGTACGCAGGTCCAACCCACTACGCACGCACATGCAGGGGGGGACGTGACGTGCAACATTTCCGCGTTCTGCCCCACAGGCTGTGGAGACATGGTAGTGCCCACTGGCCACTACACTCCATGCACCAGCAGTTGATCTCCACATGGCCATTTCCGTGGTTTGCACTCTGTGGTCTGTCCGGCACCTCCACGCCACACCTGGCATTGGGTAGGTTCACATTCCTTAGTCACTTGCCGCTCTCGCACATGCCTGCTCCATGCCTCTCCTCACATCCTGCTATTGTGTGTCTGTGGTGCCATGCTGTGGCTGGGTTGTGGGCATGGCAAGGCCAGATTCCCAATGGAGTTGTGTTATCGTGTCTGGTCGGTTGGCATGTTGTGTCATGTTGAATGTAGTTGTGCTGCGTGCCCATTGCTGGTGTCATGAGTTGCATGACTGTGGGCTGGAGGTGTGTGGTGTGATCATTTTGGACTTACCAACGGTCACTGCATTTCCATGGGTGCCATCCTGGGAGCGCTGGGTGATGATGGAATGTAGGGGAGTTGGCCATGACGTTGTTGAGGAGTCCCGGGCGGTCCACTATTGCCTGAACATTCATGGTATGCGCGTGCTTTCTGTTGTGGTAGTTGTGTGCAGTGTCGGCAGGGGGCACGAGGGGTACATGTGTGCAGTTGATTGGCCCTGACACATGAGGGAATCCAGCTATGGCGTAGGGGCCTTGCTTGGTCTCCAGCTGCTCCTGCGCAGTGTGGGTGACGTGGAGGTGCTGGGGTACCAGGCTGATGTTGGCATCCAGGACAGGTGTGATGACCTTGTATGGGGCTGGCTGTGTGACTCCTCCGACTCTGGCAGCTGTGGGTTGGATGGTACCAGAGGCCGACATGTGCTGCGCAGCCGGCAGCTTTGTCTGCGGAGGGATGGTGGTTGTCCGCTGGGTTGGTACCGTCAGCAGGTGGGGGATGTGGGTCAGGATGCGGGGGATGGTTGTCCTTTTGGGCCTGTGGTGGGCAATGTCCCTCTCTGGCTTTGGGTCTGGGCGGCAGGTGCGTTTCAGGTGTGTCCGCTGTCTTTGTGTACGCTGCCTCTGTGGTGTTCGGGGGGCGGGACTTGTCCTGGGGGTGGTGGCAGGCCTTGGGTGGGTGGGGGTGGGTGTTGTGGCCCTCATGGGTCTCGGAGCTGCATGATCTTTGTCTCCATGGCATCTGTGGGTCTTCAGATGTGGCTCTTGGCTGGGCTCCCTTTCATGCTGCAGGTAGTCGTCCTGCTTAACACCAGCAAAAGGCAGGTGTTGAATCCCTGCTGCTACCACGGCTTATCGCCTGTTTTTGGTTCGCATCGCAAATCTGGCAGTTCGTTGTGAAGGTGGTGTTGTGGTTTTTTCGTGTGTTTTTGCACAGGAACGCCTACTCTGTATCTCATTAGGGTTAGTTGGTGGTGTCCACTGTGGAGATAAATTTTGGGGCAGTTGTCGCGGGAATACTGGTGATGTCTGCAGTTTGCACCCACTTGTGAATGGGGTGTTAAATATATCTCCACTTTTGATGGGTTAAGGTGGAGATAAATCAGCAGTAGGTCCTTGTGAATATGCCCCCTAGAGTTTAATTTCCTCAAGCCGTCTTTCCCCTGAAACTCAGCACTTGCGTCTTCTCTCTGTTTCCCTACCCCTCGCACGGTTTAACCTGCCTTGTACTGTGCTGTTTAAGAAGACCCTATATGAGTATGACCCCAGCAAATCAGGGCTTGACCAAGCCAAGGAAAAATATTCATTGGCATTCTGACAAACAAAGCGTGAGAAGGCAACTAGGACAGCTGTGTTTTATTCTCACTGCATAGTATACTTTCAGTGCTCTGTTTAGGTGCATTGCTTTCTTGGCACAATTTATTTTCAGTTATCACTCCTGGCGAGTGACAGGCATCGATTCGAGATTAGGCAATAGAGGTTAAACATATGGAATGTGGGTGACTGTCAGTGCCTGTAGGTGGCAGATCATTTCAACTGCTTTAATTCAGTAGCAAAACTCTGCAAGCTCCGCTGGCAGAGCGGAGTCCACCGCCCACCCCTATGTAACATTTTCAAGCTTATTTAGGCATACCCATGCTTGATACACTGTGTGTGGACAAAAGATTGTTTTAAAAATATCGGAAGACAGAAATATCAGAAATTAAATACTGTGAAACACAAATATTGTGAGGCAGGAATATCGTTGACAAGAATATTATTTTTTGAGGAAATATTAGAAATAATTCTGATCTTTTTCATTTTTGTTTTCACTAATGTAAAGGTTAAAAATATATATTCTTAAAAAATATTTTAATGTGTTTTAGTTGATATATTAAATGTATATGTTACTATTGTTTTTTAAATATGGCTTGTAATTTTAAGTGATTTAGAATTTTTTACTAATTTGTAATAGTCATTTATAGTGTCATAGCTGGTTGCTGGGCTTGTAGGGGATAGGTTGGGAAGTTAATTAGGTAATTAATAATTAGGAATGATTTAATAAATCTAATTTAATTTAAGAGTTTGCTGGCCTTGTTGCCCATCTCATATAGCTTGCCTTGCCTTGCTCTATGGGGTGCCCTCGCTTCTTGCTTGTACTTCAATCTGGTCTCCAATTCTCTGCTGTCGCTGTCCCTCTTCCTTTTTTTCCCTGTCACATGTGCTATTTGCTGAACCCTTATTACCATTTTATAGGCCTCCCACAAGTCTACCTTTGAGTCCACGGTTCCTGTGTTGTCTCTAAATTAGAGGTCTATGGTCTTTACAGTTACCTTCCTGGTGTTCCAGTTGATAATTTCCCATGAGGTGAGCCTCCAATAACCCCTCATCCACAGCATGCCTGTCTGTATAGCTGTGACAGTGGGAGAGTGATCCAATATGTCCTGCAGCAGGAAATTTGTGTTTCTGAATCTACCCAGCTGGTGATGCAGCACCAGAATTTAATCTACTGTTGACATTGTGCACGTAGCATTGGAGACATAGGAATACTGTGGTTACAGAGGATGTTCCTCCTGCCAGAGGGTGACCATCCCCATCGCCTCCACAAACAAGGCTGGGAGCCAATCTGCCCTGAGTCTATTTCTAGACATGTTATATTCCATATAGGTACCCTAATATAGGCTCAGGTAGTCACCTAACCCTTCACCGATATTCTCCCTACATTGCACTACATAATGATTCTTAGTACTGACCTTTTACCTAGTTACGGTAATGTCCATAGATGACATGGGGTTTTCTCCGAATAGCTTAAGCCTCATTCATTATGCCTGAGGATTCTTGGAATCACAGCTGGACAGCAGGCCTACCATCTCCTGCATAATAACTATGTACAAGGGTCATTCCTTCCGTTATCCCAGTTCGACATGACACAGCAAGGTATATCCCCAGGGGGTACCACTTTGGGTATATATACATCATCTCTTGCTGAGGCAGGGAGAGGAGATCAAGACTTCCATGCCGACACACTGACGTGAGACGCTGAAGCTCCTGCATGCAGATACTCCAGCTCGCAGTGGTCTAACATCCCTTGCGGGGTGTTCAACTTGAGACCAAGACAGGGTCCCACAGTCTCTCAATTCAGGTAATGGGGTTGACTTTATCCTAGAGGGATTCTTGGCTTTAACACCTACATACATGCTAGGTACACTTAGGTACATCTAGTTAGGGAGGCATCGTAGGAATACGCATTCTACTGTCATGTATTTTATATACTTGCCTGTATTCATTGTTTTAGCACAATGGTAGAAATCTACCATCCTTTTACTCTGTTAGTGCTTATGATCATTTATATCTGTTTCTGTCTAGTGGTTGTTTCAGCACACCTATTTCAAACTAGAATGACGCTGGTTCAATAAATGCTTATTGAAAAATGTCCCCACCGTTTATTCTGTGTATCTCTCTGAGACTAAGTGGGAACGAGTGACTGAGCGAAAAGTAGTACACTGTTTCCATGATTCTGAGGGATCAGGGTTGTCATGTTCGATAGTTGCCAAGAACTATTCTCTCCTTGGTAAGAGGAGTTTCTAGTGGCACTATGAGCTAGCTGGTCTACAGGCTAACATACTCGGCAGGGGTGTCTAGAATCAGTCTGACACCAATCCTGCAGTGTATGATGTCTAAACGTGCAGATCCTATATAGGTTTTATAGGAACTACACGACATGGCGCCGCCAACGTTCGTTGGGTACTTATTTAACAATCAAATCTGATTAGTTCAGTCGTGCTCTTCTCAGAGACCCCTACTCACATTTCCCCAGAGACGTCTGGAGTGGTAGGGAACAAAAATCCGCCGCAGCTGAGTAGGCAAAAATCCTATGTATTGTCTGTTGGTTAATCAAGTTTGAAGGACACTTTGTTCCTATTGTGCATAACACCTTATCTCAGTTCCCTTGAAAAACTCTTCTTAGAAAAAATGACTGAACAAGCGGATAATGCTGTACATAGTCTAAATGTGTCAACTGAAGAAGACAATGCAGATGCAATACATCTTTCAGAAAATGTTAGAAATGCCATCATCCTAAAATTAGCTTCATATGGCTTGACAAGTAGGGGTGGGCCAGTAACCTTCGTGATTGAGGCACACGAATCATTTAGGATGAGGTATTCTATTCATGGGTTAAATTCCCACAGGCAAATGCACTAACAAAAACATTTCATTATTACACAGAAGATGAAATACTGAACGAATATTGCCCGTACGAGGACATTGAAGTTCCGCTCACTTACCAGGAGCATGAATACTGGTTTAAAGGCGCCCTCCCCCATACAAGAAATATAGTAAGACTCGGTCCGCTCGGAAGAGACAGAGCAATATGGCCAGTACTTGTGGCCTACACACCACATCCTGACATTGAAACAATGCCAGCAGGAGACTTACTTATACTTCATAAAGAACTAATAAGACTTTACAGAAACATGACACAGTTCGTGATGAGAACACTCACAGTTCAGCCAGTGACGGCTACACCAACAGGTCCAATTCAAACAACAACAACTAAAATTACACCACAAACGTTGCACCCAGTCATGGGTAAGATGCCCACAAAATGTGAACAAATGCCATTCTGGATAGCTCAAAAAATAACACAGTTAGAGGCAGTATTTCCACACACTGGTCCACAAGAAAAGCATAGAATACTAACAATTTGCTTGCCCATGGGGATAGCTCCCCCAATAGAGGATTGTACCTCTTGGGGTACAGTCTTCGCTGCCATATATACCAGGACTCATGGTATCCCGTCATTAGCAGTAATACCAGATGTATTAAGACAAATACAGAACAAGTATGGAGCCGAACCAGTTCTGAACTTAGGGATGAAATTACTAGGTAATTTTGCCCTGGTATCAGCTATAATATTAGCGAATGTTGAAGGGGAGGCAGCATCAGTAGCAATACCCCAATGCCTGAGGGAGTTCACTCCTCTACAACAGGAGACAGAGGGGCATATTACCAAGGATTTGCGATAATTATCGCAAAGCGGGCATAGCGCTGTTTTTTTTATCGCCGGCTATCGCTGGATTTCATCGCGGAGATAACGCGTTATTATCAACGCTTATCTCCAAGGCGATAATAAATCCAGCGATAGCGGCAAAACCCAGCAATAGCGCAAGAAATCCAGCGATAAATTCACTGCGCTAATGAAAAGCTCGCTAATAGGCAGGTAAGGACTTAACCTTACAATCCACCTCCCATTGACAAGATGGTTAAGTCAAGTTTTTATCAGGTGTTAAATTCCAGCGATAATCGCGGTTAGCTTGACCTTTTTTATCGCTTTGCGGGCATTGCTAATAGGGGGAAGTTGTGTTTGCGACTGTTTGCAGTCGCTTTTAGTTGGGAACGCCTACTTTGCATGTCATTAGCGATAATTATCGTTGACATGCAAAGCGGCAACAAAACGTCCGCTATCGCCATTAAGCTGTCGCTAACAGCTGTTAGCGACAGCTTGCTAATAGGGCGATAAAAATATCGCCGCTTTATCGACAAAAAGTGCCACTAAAGTGGCGATACTGCCCTTAGTACTATGCCCCAGAATTACCTAAAATTATTGAAACTGCCAATGCAGAATTAGGTAGAGTTAGTTTGGGAGCTAGACCAATAAAACCTCAACTGATGGGAGGTCCAGAAAAAGAACAAACAAAGCAAACACCTGCTTCTTCAAAGAAGAAATGGGATTATAAACAACAAAAGAATACAGAGAATAGATCTCAATCCCGATCTCAAACCAGAGGTAGGTCTCCTCAACAGAAACCCTCCGAAAGGAGGTATAACCTTAGGAATAGAGACAACATTAGAAAACCTGACAGGTATCAGGACACTGATACACGTTCCTCTCGTTCCTTTCAGGGTTCATCGAAAACTCCTAGAGGGAAGAAAGGTCAGAACACAGACAAGAAGAGTGTACAAAGTCCAGAGACACGCAACGCACTTCAGACTATGCTTCCAAAAAAGAAGAAAAGCCACAATCTAAACCTCAATTCAAAAAGAAGAAAGTAGCAGCTCTCAAAGTTAGACATGCCCAGAATTCTGAGGACTTAACTACTGAACGGGGAATGGGTTCTGACGATGCTAGACAGTGCAGCGGAAGTAACAGTAGCTCGCCAGAACCTGATGGAATTTCTGGTGACAGTGGAGTTGAGTGAACATATCATGGTGGAAACGCCTGATACTAGGGTAAGCGTCCCACATAGGTTACATGAAATAACTCTCCAAATGGAGGGGGACAAGCCCAGAAAAATTATAGGTCTCCTTTTGGGAGAACCTGACTTTTGGCTATGACATCCTTTTAGCTGAGAAAGATTGGCCGCCTGCTATTGTTATGGATTGCCCAAAGGGAGATACGGTAATTTTGTCATCCTTTTCCGACCGCGTTCCTCACTACTTAAAACACACATACGCGCGGGAGTGGGCGGTAGCCCTTGCTCCAGCACTATATCGCAACCATGTTCGGTGGGATGCTGAGTCAACCCACCACATAATACCATTAAAAACTACTCCAACTCCACAAAGACAATATACCATAAAGCAAGAAGCTATAAAACAGGTCAGGTAGATCTTAGATCAACTTGAATACTGGGGTGTGATTGAAACTTGCACCTCTTCAATGAATAATCCTTTGTTTCCCGTAATGAAACCCGACAATTCATATCGTATAGTCTTAGACTGCAGACATTTAAACTTGTGCACAAAAACGTTTGCAGTAAAAAACGCACACAGTGCCGCATTGATGAATAACATTGTGTGGAAGAAATACAAAACAACACTAGATATCTCAAATGGATTTTTCTGCCAAAATATAGCACCTGAGAGCAGATATTTGACAGCATTCTCAGCGCTAGGTTCCCAGCACCAACTTTGTCAACTCCCCCAAGGGTATAAGAACAGCCCGGGGTTGTTTTCAGCCAGAGTAACTGAGTTACTTCAGAAACTGGATGAAGAGGCATTGTCCTATGTAAATGATATTTATCTGATGGATGATGACCTGGAGGAACACTTGACCAGGGTGAGCACCATAGTTTTGGGATTCGCCTCGGAGGGCTACAAATTCAACTTTAAAAAATCTAAAATAGCCGACCTCAATTTCCTATTTTTGGGATATGAGCTTTCAAGTGAAGGGAAAATCTTGGCAGCTAACTTTTTAGAAAAGTGTGCGCTGCTCCAACCTTCAAAATCATTACAAAATTTACAATCCATACTGGGATTCCTGAATTTTGGTAGAACATACATTTTGGATTATGCAGAAAGGGTGAAACCTTTCTATGACCTCATAAGACCTGATTTTTCAGTTAGGCAATGGACACAGGAACACACAGATATCCTTTGTTCCCTACAAGCTGACATGATAGCTTCAAAAAACTTGCAGACATGCGTAAACGTACACAATCTGGTGATCCGCGTTATAGCAGGTCGATCTGGGTACACTTACCTAACCTTCAATGAAAGCAAAACAGTACCCTTAGCATACAAATCACCTTTGTACACAAATGCTGAAATGCGCTTTGCTTCTACAGAAAAAATTCTGACAGAGGTACAGACTGCTGTAGTGAGAGAAAGAGCACTGGCTCAGGGAAAACAAATAATAGTCGTGACTCCAGTACCAGCCTTAGAGGCTGCTATAAAGGCTAGCTTTCCAAATGCAAAAGCTTTACATCTGAGATGGATACTATGGGCTAATTCTCTCACTGCATCAGACATAGAATACAAATATGACCCTAGTCTAAAGACACAAGCATTCCTGCAATATGAACAAGAATATCCTCTCCCAAATGAAATAATGCCTCTAGATTAGTGTGAATACATTATTTACACTGACGGATCTGCTCAGCCGGCCATAGGAAGTAAACATCAATACAGCGCTGCATGTGCGATTGTAAAGGGACGTATGTGGGAAGGCAAGTTCCATCCCAGCGATACGAAAACACAGTCTCTAGGAGACTGCACGTCTCAGCTGGCGGAATTTAAAGCTCTATTACTGGCACTGATAAATACGGATCGGGGATTCCCCACACTTAAAGTGTGCAATTCTTTTTACTGTGTCCAGTCATACAATGAATATCTTCACTATTGGGGACAAAATGGGTTTAAAGACTCAAAAGGTGGCACAATTAAGCATAAAATGCTATGGGTACAGGTAGCCCAGTTGAAAAACAAACTACCAAGAGCTCACGTAATAAACACGCTGAGTCATCAACGTGAATGCGTTCACGTTGAAGGGAATTCATTGGCTGATGAAGCTGCAAAGGGGGCAGTACGAACTGCGTCCATAGCTGCAATCACTTGTTCAAAAACGAGAATAGACGGAAGTACAATGGTAGCTGTCATTGCTTCACGCAAAGACAACAAGGCATGGCCGAAAGGTTTTCCACTCAAGTACTCCTACAAGTTAGATGCAAACAACATTCCATATGCTCAGATTCCTGGAGTGGGGGATAGAGTAATACCAAACATGGATTGCAGATTAGGTTTAATACTAGCTGCACACGAGGGTCTAGGTTCTGCACACGCAGGGATAACCGCAACAGTTTCTTTGCTAAAACAACGCTATTGGTGGCCAGGGTTAACAAAGCAGACCAAATACTACGTCTTAAAGTGCAACATCTGTCAGCAGATGAAGGGTTCCACCGTGGCGCGTCCAGTGCAGACACCTTTACTAATATCAGACAGACCACTAGCATGCGTCTATCTGGACCACTGCGGCCCGCTTCATTCTGATGGGGCTTACAAATATATAATGGTTGCAGTGGATTCATGCTCGAGATTCCTATGGGTATGGCCTGAGCGCTCGGCTGACGCTCAAACTGGTATAATAGATTTGCGAGTCTTTATGGGGACATACACAATTGGCACATTACATTCTGACCATGGCCCCGCTTTTAGCTCTCGGGCTTACAAGGAAGCCATGGAAGGTTTGGGTGTAGCACTGCGATACTCCTCTCCGTACCATCCCGAGGGAAATTCGGTTGTGGGGAGGAAAAACCGGGACTTAAAGCAGTCTTTAACAGCAAGAGTATTAGGTTCGGGTGGTAGTTGGGTCAATCACCTATATGGGGTACAGCGTGCCCTCAATAATATGCCAAGAAGTTCTCTAGGGGGTGTCACTCCTTTAGAGGTCCTATTTGGGACAAGAATGTGGGTACCTGATCTCGATTGTGAAGGCACAGTGGCGGATGAAAAACCTTTTGACATCAATAAACGTTTGACTGTTATACAGAATCTGAATGAATCCAGGGCACTACAGAGTAATGACCAGGTGAAGAGGCCCGCCACTGGGGAAGTCAAATCAGTCACGGCAAGACCTGCCTGGGTCCCAAAAGTCAGGAATCTGGTCAGGGAAAATATTGAAGACAAAAAAGAATTTGGGCCATCCTACAGAAAGCCTGTACCTGTCCTGGCTGTCGAAGGAACAAGAACAGTACTTCTTCCACCTCTTGCCGGAAATAAAGAAACGAGATTCGTCTCCATTGATCTGATCAAGCCATACTATGTGGCCGATACTGAATGGTAGGCCTCGTGGGCTCCTGAGTAGCCGACGCCCTCCTCTCACTACTATCCAGGAAGTTCAGACAGAAAGTCTCATCACGTTTGAAGAATCTCCTATATGGAATGATGGACTATGCAACAATGCCATGGAACTCGTTCCTCTTGAAACAGAAATACAAAATCAAAATGAAAGACAAATTTCAATTTGACCTAACACTGAGGTCTATATAAATATGCCTCAACAAGAGCCATCAACAAGTTCAACATTACCTGCTGAGCTACCAAAAATAGATCGAACCGCATCTGGCTATTTTATCGACTTTGATACCTTTTCCTTGGATCCAAGTGAACCTGAAACAATGCCAGCCCCAATATCTCGTCAACTACAAATCAAAGACTCTTTAATTTTTCTTAAAAATACTTACCTGGTGTCACCTTGGTTAGTACTTTGGATAATCACCGGGATACTTTTCTTTTTTTTCTGGATAGGCTTAGTAACTGTTTTCTGCTTATCTGCGCCAAAGCTCTGCAGCATCAAAAGTGAACTTGATCCTGAAACCTCATGTTTCATCACATCGTGAACAAAGAGACTTGTCATCAGTGAACATTACAGCAGTTCCTATACCTGATGGTATAGTATGGGACAAGGTTAATTATGATATATTTGTCCCAAGCAAACTTTTAAAAATACCACATTTATTTAAAATTTCTCTAAATGATATCATTACCTCCAGTCAATTTACCGATGATTGGGATTTTGAAACTGTCAATAATATGTTGTCTGATTTAGAAAAATCTGCTGCATTTTCAAGCAATGAAATGTTAGAAGACACATCTGATTTTGATAGTATGTACTGTTATCATCATTATGGTCACCATTTTTTACACAAATCGAGTATCCCTCGTAATGTCTTCACATACCACCAATGGGAGCATTGCCCAACACCGCCAAAAGGTAGTTCAAAAACTTTTGCACCGAAATTTTCATATTTTTCAGGGTTTAACACTTCTGACCCGACCTCATATTACTATAAGATTACACCTACACCTGCACAGAAAAATATGCTGACTAACACCAAAGAGATTTACTCTGCATCCTTTATTGCCCAACTGTCTGTACAGGGTTTCGACTTATGGAAAGACATAGACACAAAATCAGTCTGGGGTTCTAAGGATTGGCAAGTTCAGGGAACAGAAGCACTATTTGGAGCGTGCCTCATTCCACAACAAATTATGGGGCATATTATCAAGAACGGCGTTAAAATTATCGACGCTTTAGCGGCAGAAAACTGCAGCTAAAGCGGCGATAATGGGCTTGATAATATGCCCTTGAGAATTCCAATAGAAGTCCATGTTCACACCAGAACATGGGCTTCTATTGGAATTCTCAAGGGCTTATTATCAAGCCCATTATCACCGCTTTAGCTGCAGTTTTCTGCCGCTAAAGCGGCGATAATTTTAACGCCGTTCTTGATAATATGCCCCTATATTTCTAAATGAAACTGTGCAACAGACCTCCTGTCTTGGACTAGTCAAGAACAAGGATTTGAACACACCACAGGTTCCAACACCTTCACACATCAATTTTACATCAAATGGAGGGGATTCAACAGATGACATCATGAAGTACAATACATCAGACCCCAATTGGAAGGGATGGTTAGTTTGGCCCACAGACACAAATGGATGTCAATCAAGATTCAGGGGTACAACTGACAGGTTTAGTATCAATAGGCCAGACCCACGATATGTACAACAAGAACATCCGGGGGTACTGACATCATACAGTGTTGGAAGTTGTGCCTCAATTGGCTAGAAACCTCGACACTGTCCCAGGTGAAACAGCACTTATCCTTACTCTCAGACAAGGTGGATCTAAGGGATTTCTTACTAGGTCCCCGAAAGCCACGTCAGAAACTTTTCTATTATGCTGTCTATAATGAACTCTGGAAAATCTCTCAACAAGAAGCTGCAGAGAGACTACGTGAAATAGATAGAATTAACCTAGAAAAGGCGTTAGCTGTAGTTGACAGTGGTCTGACTACATTAACATCCAGGATTTATTCACTGGGCAACATTGTATCTTCTGCTATTGATGTACTGGAACAAGATCTGTCCATACTACAGCAGGAACAATCACAATTACATTCTATTACATTATTAAGCTGGATGCTGCAATCATTGCTCGCTGGTTATGTGCCTTGGTGATTTATCAACAGTACGTCTCTATTTTCAGCATACAATCTAACTGAAAAACAGATTACAATGGCACAAAGGGGAGCAAAATATACAATGCTGCGTATTGAAAAACTTGACAAGTTACCTTTTACTGTGGCAGAGTCACCGTCCACAGAATGGTTAATTCATGGCCATATAACATTACCGATCACTACTTTCCAGTTTCAATATTGCCTAGATCAACAACAGGCAGGCAGATATGAAGCGATGGGTAGGGAATTCTTCATGGAATCTTGGGAATTGTCATACAGATTTAGATGTAGGAATGGGGACACGGAAGTGTTTCTTAGCGGTACCAACTGCGAGAATTCCTGAAGTGGATCTCTCATCTGCCAGGATATCATGCTTCACGGGGCCTGTAATGATTCAGTTGCAAACTTATCCTGTCACTTGAAAGGTTCCCCAGCTGCAGTGATTAATCTGGTATTCGAGTTACTTTCAAATGGGAGTTACTAGATGCTGAATGATCAAGGTTGTTGTGGGATGCTTCCGGGCATCCCATATCTAGTCACTGTAAGTTCCAGGGTTACTTGCTGTATGCAAGTATTGTTTCCCACGACCCACACAATCAGGGAGGCGCCGTTATGGCCTTCGTTGAGTGTTTCCTTTATACGGTTTGATACTCTGAGCAGAATGAAAGCCATGCTTCTACAGCAAACCGTGCCCTTAACCTCCGCCCGAGAAACCTGTGATTCTCAGGTTGCAATGTCCTCGGCTGAGATACAGGCACTGATACAAACAAACTGCCCCTTCCATTTCACAGAAATGGTTCAACGTTTCTTTAACATGTCTGATATGACGGGTATTGTCCACCTATTTACGACCATAGGTTCAGGACTGTTAAGCACCTTTCAGACAATACTCGGAGTTGTTCCCAACTTTATACACTCTGTATTCGGAAGCATTTTTGGAGGGTTTACGCTGATCCTGTTTCTAATAGCAGGTATCCTGATTGTCCTTTTTCTGCTATGCAATGGATGTCCCAGTCACCAAGGAGATGGAACGCACGCTCTTGGAGCGCCAATATCTTGATCGCATGGTAATCCATCTGGGCACACCTTGTCTTCGAGAACTGAGCGAGTCTTGGTTCTTGACATTTAGACCGGTCTGGATCGACTGTATTCTGCCTGTCCTCCGATGCCTGTTCTGCGGACCAGAATGCTTGTTGGATCTTTGTCTAACACTTCCAACAACTGCACCACCGGACGTTGATGATTTACTGGACCCGATAACGGCCCATGTTCTGCTGTGTCCTCAGCGTATTCCAATGTTGATGTCTGCATTCCTAGAGCCACCACGGGATGCTTCAGCACCTGTTGGGAAGGATACCGGCTCCTCAACTACTACTCAGGCCTCGGATGACACCAGCACATCACTGGCAACGGCTGTGGTGAATGCGGAGGAACATCTGTGCTCAATTGACCTGATCTGCGAGGTGCTGCAGGGTCCGTCGTCTGCGATTGCAGGCAACAGTGATGTTGTGTTGACCAGCCAGGACACATAAACATTTGGCTCACCGTGTGCTGGGAGAATTCGGCCTATTTTCAAAACAACCAAATTTGGAATTTTGAACAAGACACTTTTGTCTAATCTGCATGGCTTTCAGTCTCTCATGGTTCGGACTATATGAACTCATTTAGTACAGACTTTCTATCGCATGCACTATTTTTCTTTTTTAGAATTTTTTTGAAATGATACTTTTTAAGTACTATTTTTAATTGACTTATGACGTAGAATTTTTAGTATGTCATCCAGTCGGATAAGGAGTTGGTGTTATATTCCATATAGGTACCCTAATATAGGCTCAGGTAGTCACCTAACTTTTCACCTATATTCTCCCTACATTACAATACATAACGATTCTTAGTACTGACCTTTTACCTAGTTACGGTAATGTCCATAGATGACATGGGGTTTTCTCCGAAAAGCTTAAGCCTCATTCATTATGCATGAGTATTCTTGAAATCACAGCTGGACAGCAGGCCTACCATCTCCTGCATAATAACTATGTACAAGGGTCATTCCTTCAGTCATCGCAGGCCGATATGACACAGCAAGGTATATCCCCAGGGGGCACCACTTTGGGTATATATATATCATTTCTTGCTGAGGCAGGGAGAGGAGATCAAGACTTCCATGCCGACACACTGACGCGAGACGCTGAGGCTCCTGCATGCAGATACTCCAGCTCGCAGTGGTCTAACAGCCCTTGCGGGGTGTTCAACTCGAGACCAAGATGGGGTCCCACAGTCTCTCAATTCAGGTAATGGGGTTGACTTTATCCTAGAGGGAGTCTTGGCTTTAACACCTACATACATGCTAGGTACACTTAGGTACATCTAGTTAGAGACGCATCGTAGGAGTACGCATTCTATTGTCACGTATTTTATATACTTGCCTGTATTCATTGTTTTAGCACAATGGTAGAAATCTACCATCCTTTTACTCTGTTAGTGCTTATGATCATTTATATCTGTTTCTGTCTAGTGGTTGTTTCAGCACACCTATTTTACACTAGAATGACGCTGGTTCAATAAATGCTTATTGAAAAAACGTCCTCACCGTTTATTCAGTGTATCTCCCTGAGACTATGTGGGCACAAGTGACTGAGCGAAAAGTAGTACACTGTTTCCACGATTCTGAGGAATCAGGGTTGTCATGTTCGATAGTTGCCAAGAACTATTATCTCCTTGGTAAGAGGAGTTTCTAGTGACACTGTTAGCTAGCTGGTCTGCAGGCTAACATACTCGGTAGGGGTGTCTAGAATCAGTCTGTCACCAATCCTGCAGTGTATGTTGTCTAAATGCGCAGATCCTATACAGGTTTTATAGGAACTACACGACAGACATAGTAGCTCTGTCCAGCTTCCCCTGTAGGGTTAAGTTAAATTCACCTCCAGCTAGGAGCAAGGCCTCGAGTACTTTCTCTATCCATTTCCCCAATCTGCCTAGACCACCCATTTCCAGGCCTGAGGGGAAGTACCATGATGCTAATGCCAGTTTTTCTCCATTCCATCACCCTTTCACTGCTGCTTGACATCTAGTTTTGTCGACCTAGGACTATATAGCATATAGTGGCAGGGGTTTGCGGGACAGAATCCGCTCTCCCCTGGAGCCCAAAGAGAACCCTGCATGAACAAAGAGTTTGTATCTGCCATGGTTCAGGAACCCAAAGTTGTTACTAAAAGTGGGCAGAACTCAGAGTTTCACTCTGTGGAATTCTGCGGAGTTACATAACAACTCTGCGACATTCTGTGGAGTTCCGTAAACTGGCACAATTCATCACATCATGTGATTTTTAGTACCAGGAGCTTGCTCCTCACTGTAAAATCAGTGCGAATGGCACCATGCGGCGTGCCAGAGGGTGTGGCTTCTTTCGGCCTGCTGTCACTGCAAAAGTTGAGAAATCTCACCATGAGGCATTCTAGCACCCAAAAATCACGCTAGAGAACGCAAATTCTCGCTCGCCAACTAAACGCTGGCGAGCCGCTTGTGAGAAAAACTTCTGCCACTCAGCGGTTGGAGGAGTTTTGCTGGACCTCCATGTTACAAGTGGTACGCAGCTTGGGCAAAACTCTACGAACTCTGCCAGAGGAGTGGAATTATTCGCCTACCCCTAGTGTTACCCAAGAAGTGGGTGTCCTTAAGCAGAATGATGTCTGGGTCATGTATAGCCTGATATTTCTCCCTAGATCTCTCCCCTCTTCAGTTTGCTGCGAAGGCCTTTAACATTCCAGGAGAGTACCTTTAAGGTCAGTCCTGGGGGTGTCTGGTGCGGTGTGTTGCCTGTCATGTGAGATATTCACCAACTTCGTACCACCACGTATGGCTCAGTGTTATCGGCACCCGAGCGAATATGCCACAAACTGCTTTCCTCACCTCCAACCCCCCCAACAACCTTGTGCTCAGATCGAAAACTGCCTGCCACCCCAATGGCAGAGCTGTTTGTTGCCCCAACATGTAGAACTAGTGAATCGAATTGCAATGAACAAGCTAGCATATACCGGTGGAGGGGCACAGCCCCATGAACAATCAATAAACTGCCTATGTAGCCCAGTGTAGCTTGTCCCTGCCCAGGCCTTGGCCCTTGGTCTGGTGCACCAGAGGTCATGAGTAAACTTTTTTCAGGTTAACCAATTGTGTCTGCCATCAACGGGGTGACAATCAGGAGGGTTACTTAGACCAATTTACTCTAGAGTCTTCGGATACCCCCTCAGTGTCCTCTGAGTCCTTCATCAGCTCCCGCCATCTGTTGACAGTGGCCAGGGACTGATGAAACAGTATATATCTGCCACTACTTTGACCCTTTCAGTCTCTTCCTGGCCTTTAGTTGGGGTTGAATTGAGACATCTGCATTGTTTATGCTTCAATTCTATCTCTGCCCCTCTAGAGGCTTGCCCTTTCTCTGCACCTCGGGAGCAGATGGCATCCTATCTTCAGCCAATCCCACACCGCAGCTGCTGATGAAAAGAAATTTGATCCATCGTAATCTTTGATTCACAGTTTTGCTGGAAAATAACAAGCATACTCTAAGTTCAGTTTCCTTAAGTAGTGTTTGACCGCAATAAAGGTTTTTATTTGATGCTGCAGTGGGTTAGTGTTGTCTGGGTATATGTTAGCAGATCCTCCTTTCATCTGTCAGTTGCCATGGGCACGGGCTACCTGCAGGATGTTATCCCCTCCTAAAGTTTAAGAGTCTAGTCACAATGGCCCTGGGCGTGGGAGCTACCGACCTACCTTGCAGCCTGTGTGCCCTTTCGACTGTAAACATGTTGGAGGCCTTGCCTTCCAGAACCATCGACAATAGCCTTTCCTCTAAAAACTGCTCCATGCTTGAGCCCTCAGTTTTTCAGGGACCCCAACCAGCCGCATGTTGTTTCGTCGGGATTTGCCTTCAGATTCTTCAAACTTTCATGCAGTGTGTTAACGATTTTCTGCATGGATCGAATCCTGATGTTGCTCTTGGATACCGTGGACTTCATCTAAGTTAGTGCAAACTCAGCATCCACAAATATTTCTGCCAGTTTCTCATGGTCTCCCATAGGACCCCCAAGTCCAGCACCACTGTATCAATTCTTTGCTCCAATGCAGTTTTAGTGTCCTGTGTGGTGGATAGGATTACTGTTGTGTGGGTTTTTGATCTGTAGATTCCCGCTCATGGCCATTGGTTTCCTTCCTGTGGTTAGGGGGGGGTCAATGGCAGACCCTAGTTTTGTGTCATTGGGCCACACCATTATGTACCACTGAATCATGGGTCTGGATCCTGCTTGCCACATAGCCTGGCTTGGTCTGGACCTTTTGTAGGTCTCTCCTGTGCAGTACCCCTGTCAGTGGTTTTCCAGATCATCCCTTTGTGCTGGGGAGGCACAAATAACCCCAGGCTGCCTTTCACAGGGTTTGCTGCTGTTCCCATTGGGGAACCAAGCCCCCCACCTGACTCTTCACCCCTTAGAGCCAGCTGCTAGCTTCCCCAAGACTGGGCCTGAGCAGGTGGATAGACCAGACAGGCTACTGTGGCCCCAGCTGTAAGCACAAGCACCCTGGACACACCCTTTATATTGGTGTGGGAGAGGCTTATTACCTTCCCCGCCAGGCCCCATCTGGGCCCACAGCAAGGATCCCCATCGCAGGGCAGAACGGTCTATCCCATGCAGCTCCCTTTTTCACAGGGCCTGTGGCTTCCAGCTGCTGCGACTCAGTACACCAGTGGCGCGATGATCCAGCATCTTGGGTCGCGGGCACCCTCAAGCCACAACGGCTGCCGCCTTCCCGGGTCAGGGAAGCCCTGCCCTGGTTCTTCTTTCACGGGACTGACGCTGCTGCTACTGGACCCAGAACATACACAGCATATGTTTTAGCTTTTGTAGGCCTAGATGGTCCATAGGGCTCTGCTCTGTATTCTACAAAGCATTAAATTAAAAAACAAAAAAAAGTATTTCACTCTCACACCTAAGCAACGTATTTTATTGTTAGACTGACTTCATTGTTCTAACTTACCAGACGATAAACATTCTAAAGATGTTAAGTTATGTGTATTTGTAAAGCTCACTGTCACCCGTGGGGTAGCCTGGAGATGATTAGGTGTGTGTGCTTAGTCCTGCATAGTATGTTGGTTACTTGTAAAGCCAGGCCTTCAGCTTCTTGTGGAATTCAAGAAAAGAGGACAATGCGTTGATGTGAAGTAGGAGGTGGTCCCACACTAGGAGAAATGTATGAGAATGCCTGTACTCCTGATCTGGTTCTGCATATGCATGTGTGTAAGTAGGTGTCCTTTGGAGTTGAGTTGTCTGGGTGGTTGGTGGAAGGAGATGTGACTTTTCAGATAGGCAGGGCCTGAGTTGTGTGCAGCTTTGAAATTGTGTGTGTTGAGTTTGAATTAGGCATGTTTGTGTATCGGGAGCCAGTGTCATTCCCTGTGGTCTAGTGTAATGTGAGTTCTGTGTGGGAGGTTGAGGATGAGTCTAGCGCTGAGTTCTGGATGGTTTGTAGTCTTCTAGTCAGTTGTTTGGTGATCTCAGCATTGAAGGTGTCTCCATAGCTGAATTTGCTGGTGACTACAGGGTTAGTGAAAGTTTTTCAAATGTTGCTTGGGAGCCATTCGAACATCTCCTTCAGCATCTTAACAGTGTGGAAGCAGGATGTAGTGACAGCATTGACATGTTTGGACATTTCTAGTTTGTGGTCAAAGATTATACCGAAGTTCCTGGTGTGGGTTCTGGGTGTGGGTGTGGGTCCGAGTTCGGCCAACCACCATTTGGAGTTCCATGGTGAGGTGTTCTTGCCCCAGGTCACTACTTCCATCTTGTCTGTGTTGAGCTTGAGAGAGTTGGCCTTCATTCGGTTAGCGACTTCGATCGTGCAGGTGATAAACTTGCTTCTTGCGTTGACGGTCTTGACCAAGAGGGAGAGTATAAGTTGTGTGCCATTCTGCGTAGGAAAGGATGTTGATGTTGTGCACATGTATGATGTTGGCCAAAGGGATCATTTATACACGGAAGAGGGTGGGGCTGATGGATGAACATGGAGGTAGTCCGCAGATGAGCTTGCAGGCTTCCAAGCAGTAAGGTGCCAGGCTGACAACTTGTGTTCTATCTGTTAGGAAGGACCAGATCCAGTGGAGATCAGGTCCTTGGATGCCAATCTCATGCAAACACCTGATGATAATGGGGTGTGAGACCGTATCAAATGCTGCAGAGAAGTACAGGAGAATGAAAGCTGCCATGTCTGCTCCATCAAGGATCACGCTGATTTCATTTGTGGCGGTGATAAGTGCTGTTTCTGTACTGTGGTTGGGCCTGAATCCAGACTGCCTGGTGTCAAGGAGCTAGTGGTAGCTGAGTTGGTCACTGAAACATCGGTATCTTTATTTCTGTAATACCTTTGCCAGGTATGGTAGGAGGGAGATGGTTCTGTAGGTGAAAACCGTGGCTGAGTCAGTGGATGGGTTCTTGAGCAGGGGCATGACAGTGGCATGTTTCCACGTGCCCGGGAATGTGGCTGAGTTGATGGAGAAATTAAGGATGGTCTACATTTATTACTTAGTGAGTATAGAAAATATTAGCTATCTCCTTACAGTTTCTCATAGTTACTTCAGAGTAGAGAAGGAGATAAAAAAGGACACAAATTAATGGATAAACAAATCGAAGTTAGAATCCGTTTCGGCTGGCAAGACATTGTACCTGATATACTTCATTTGTGACCCACGTGCTGTATAGAATTCAGCTGGGAGCAAGTTAAAAAAGCAGAGACTGCTTTTACACATTTCCAGATCTATTTGTGACAGTTAAGATCCTAAGATAGGATTTAGAGAGTTCCACATTCTAGCACTTTGTATTTCTTGAGATCAGCCCTCTTGTTTCAGCATCTTGAAAGATGAATGTTTGATCTAATTTGGAGATGCTAGACAAAGGTGTCTGGTTGTGCTATGGTGTGGTGCCAGCTGTTTTATCTATTCTAGAGCTCTGACCCAGCAGACGTTATGAGTGGTGCGCAAAACCTTGAACTTGAATCTGCTGGAAACCAGTGGACCTGGTGAGGGCAGGTTTAATACAGTTGCATTTATGAGAGGATAGGCACAGTATGACTGCCTCATTTAGTAGGCTCATTTAGTAGGCCTAGAAATGGGTTTCTTGGGAAACCCATAAGGGATGATATTAGAATTGCCTGGTAAGAGTCTGGGAGTACAGGTACAAAGGTTCTCCTCAACTCCAACTGGTGGTCAGTTTGGAGTTGTTAGAGGATTTTTCAAAGGAGAGAGGGAGACGCATATTGACTGTAGATTTTGAGAACCAACAAAAGGGTTGAAAAGTATTTCTATTTTTCTACATTTGGAGAGGCACTCTTGCCTTGTTAAAAGCAGAAGGGTAAGGAGTTGCACTCAAAATTGTCCTCCTCTGCACATTATTGTCATGTATTAATATAGCACTTTCTTGTGTCACATAATTGTTATTGGATAAATAAATTGTGTACTTTATGTCAGGGTATCTTTTCAGAATCCCTATGCAAGTTTTGTCTTCTTCAAGTTCTGTTTGAAAGAGGATAAGGAAAAGGAAAATTTGTATTCTAATGTAAGATTACTATGGAATCTTAACTACTAAATCCATCATTGTAAATTTTATTTACTAAACACCAGAAGAGCTTAAACAATTGCATTAAAATACATTTGCAGTATGAAATGTATGCCATTAGTTGTGGTACCAGAATATCACTCCATTAAATGTAATATAGCAGACCTACATGCAATGTCATGTTTATAAACTATGTGTAAGACACAATAATTATGTCGGACAATATTTATGTATGCAATATTCAGACATACAAATGTTGAGAAATCAGTAATATATAAATCTGCTTCTAAGCATCAGTAGTAATTAGGTATATTGGCTTGTATATAAACAAAACAATGCATTTTGGAGAATCAATGATCTTACATTGAATCTAACCTTTAAAATTTAAGAATTTGTTCAAAAAGAGAAAACCCATGAAGGTTTACAAAATGACAAGATTAAGTAGAAAACAGCTGTGTGTCTGTGGAATTAGTATATAAAAGCTGAAATAATATATACATGCCAAAGTTCCTTATATCACTATAAGAAAGTTCATAGAGACCAATTGCCTAGGAGAAAGGTCAATGTTTGAAAAAAGTGAAAATCTTTGCTGATTACTATTTTAAGTGACTTTTGGTTTATACACAATCATTAATCAAGGAAATAACAGGTTTAGAAATCAAACAGCAAGAAACAAGGATTAAAGGAGGTGTCAATTTGTTTTTAAGTCATTTTGTAAATCTTTTGGGGAGGATCTTGCATAATGTAAGATTAAGTGGTTTTAAACAATCTATCTGTTTTAATACAAGATTCATTCTAAATAATTGGTACAAATGTTGTATTTGAGTTACGTAGTCTAGACGCTATGTAGGGAAAGTTTCATTGAAGCTTTGAAGGCCATTCAAGAAAAATCTTCAATTCAATTAATCATAATGTAGTCTGTTTAAGCAATGAATGTCAGTGCTTTAAGCATTTAAATCAAAATGTGCTTTATTAGTTGTGAACAGAGCAATTAATCCACAGCTCAATTTACCTGTATATACTGACATGAAACTATGGCAGTAGAAACAAACTTGCTACAATCTGCTAAAGTGTGTTTTCTACTTTCGCTGACTCAGTTAGGCCTCAATGTCATCGTGTTTAAAATGGCTCCTGTAGCATAATACTTATTCCCTGTTTATATTTCTGCCTACACTATGCAGGAAGTTGTGATTTACTTATTTCTGAATTACACTGTTCTTGAATGGCTTGCTTGAGAGAGACATATTTGAAACATGTCCCTGTTTGCATGCTGTATTGCGTTCATTCACAATGGTTCACTGTTGGTTATTTCTGACTCCTTCGGATGACATTAGGTCTAAAGGTCCAAATCATTATGCATGTAGTGGGTTAGTGTTAATATATTAATTCTGCAGCACACATAGAAAGAGGAAAAAGCTTCTCAGGATTATTTGTGTGCAGGAAGGTGTGCCTTCCATCACAAAAAAACTATTCTTCCTACAACACATGCACCCTTTGCAGGAAAGACCCTCATTTTGCATAGTTTGCCCCCACTTTTTACCTGAGTCCTGATGGGATTTTGAACTGTAGGGACACTGGGTCCCTGCTAACCAGGTTTCCAGTGCCAGATCTCTTTTCCCAAAACTGTACCATGATTGCACAACTTCAGTCACCCCTATAAGTCTCTAGTAAATGGCACCCCTGGTACCTAGGGCATGGGTACTGAAGAGGGTGCTCTGGGGCTGCAACATTGATTGTGCCACCCCAGGGCACCCTCACCTAGACTATGCACTCTGCCACTGCAGGCTGCGTGTCTTGGTGCAGGAAAATCTGAAGAGTCGACATGGCACACAGTCCCGGGTGCCATGTCTCCCATGCACTGCATACGGTATTGGTAAGCCACCCATACTGCAGGGCTTCAGCCCTAAGGTACGGTGCACTATATCCTATGTGTGGGCCGATCTGCATGAGAAGATAGGGCCCTGCAATGTCCAGCCTAGTCTGTGATGTTGTCAGTGAACAGGTAAGCCATAAAGAGCACATGGGCTAGATACTCGTCATCCCAATTTTCCTAGCTCCATGATTGCTTCACTGAGTTCTAAGGTGTTTGGACCAAACATCTTGACTTGATAAATCCTCACTAATGCCAGTGTTGGAGTTATTATTAATTTCACACAGGAGACCCATCTAGAGGGTCCCTTGAAAAATAACCAAACACTAGTGGGGTCTCTGGCTGCTTTTCAGCAGCCTGCCATCACCAGACATGTTTCTGACCTCATGGGGTGAGAGCCAGCGCTCTCAGAGGACAGAAACAATACCTGTTCTGGGCGGGGTTTTTTCACACCTCCTCCAGGACAAGATAGCCTTCCGGGGCGGGTAGCTTCAAAGGCAATGCCAGCTTTTAAATCCAACCCAGGAACCCCAAGATAGTCAGGGAGGCCAAACCCCCTTTCATGCTCGATTTTTGGTGGTAGGAAAAGCAGGAAAATTAGTTAGATAAGGAGGAGGGCCCCCCTCAGCCTGCTCTACCCTTAAGGCGGGCGAGCAGAGGTGAACCCCTCTCCTGAACTTCCACCATCTTGAGATGAAGAGAAAACCTCAAATCAGGGCTGGGGTAGTGTCTCTTCCCACAGGATGTAGTCACTAGCGGGTGTAGACACTCCAAAGGTAAGTAGCCGATTGTCAGGGTCTAAATCCCTTTTGCTGTCTGAACCACACAGGAGCAGAATGACGCTAGGTCCCAATACCCTTCTCAGAACCAACCCTGCTAGGTCTTTTAGTATTCCATTGCAGGTAAGTTCTAAGGGGGGAAAAGGGGTTGGGGACAGAGAAGAGACTGCTCCAATATTCTGCCTGTTCAGCTACGTCTTCTTCTTCTTACTGGACTGCAACATTAACATGTAAAAACCTTTATTTATTGTGCCTTTTAACTTACTGTTTTTTCTATGGTGTATAAATAACTTATCTTACCAGAATGTTTACTGAAGCTTACTTCTCTTCTACTTCTCATGTATTGTTTGCTAGGTTGTATGAGAAGTCTTCACTCAGATCTCTTTCCTTTTCGTTCTCAGGTACAATCTGCACTTGATCCTGCTATTCCTTAATGTAAGAAAGATAAGGTAAGTATTTATTTCTGTATTCCTAATTTATGTATTATTTGGGTTTCTCTTTCTTTCTATTAACTCACTGTTAAGAGACTGGAGTGGGCCTTGAACTGGGGTTTCTGTAGTAGGATGACTGGTTTTCTCTCTTTAATTAGTTTTTTAAACAATGCTTCAGAACTTAGGTTAAATGTTAAAAGGAAGCGTTCCTTTTATTCAGGCCTTTGGTTTTAATGTTTGCTGGAAGCACTGCCATACGTGAGGAGAACATTACTGGAGTTCTTTAACACATGGCATGAGAAAGAAACATGCCGGGCCTTTGACCCTGACTTCACCTTTTAATTAATTCTCAGAAGAGTGAACAAGTTTCAGTCTAAGAAGACACTGCGTGTTGAAAGGTCACGCCTGCGTCTGACAGATTCTGGAACAGCTGAAAAAGACAGCTGATTCAAAAAGCTTTTTATTTAATCTTCTCAGCTAAGGAAAGCAATTACTGAAAAAAGTATTTCCAGTTTTCAAACGAAGGAAAATATATTCTGACTTGTTTCCTTTTTCTCTTTAAATAGAAATTTACCTCTGACACAATAACCTTTTCTCACAGAATGTTTTATATTAGCTACAAGTTTAACACTAACCTGATTAGTGAGGGAATGTAGTTCCGACGAAGCTAACCCCGATTTTATCGCAACTACCCTAACTGACTTCCACGACGCTGGGAAAACAGGTGCTCTTCAAATTATTTCTTCAGTGAAGTGCACAGTGGAATGTTGAAGCACACTTCACCTGATGTCATGAAGCCTAAAAGACTAGACTGCTAACAGTGGTGTGCTGTCGCAGTATGTGCATGTTGGCAGCCATCTTGGAGTTCCATCGGTGCCAACAAGCACTCCAGCTTGAGGGATTATCTGACTTTTGGTAAGTTTGTAGGGGGAAAATGGTAGCCAGCATACAGTTAGAAGGAGGAAACCTCCCGTGAGTCCTGACAGTACCCCTCCCAACGGGGTTTCCTCCGGTCGTGGTTTGGCAGGGAATTTGGCATGAAAGGCTCTAATTAAACGGGGGGCATGGACATTAGTACTCTTTTCCCAGGAACGTTCATCAGGTCCATAACCTTGCCAATCAATGAGGTAGAAAATTTCATTGCGGATGAGTTTTGAATCCAAAATTCGTTTAACTTCGTACTCCGCCTCACCATTAACCATCAGAGGATCAGGAGGGAAACCCTACGCAACCCCGGTTGAATTGGTTTAAGGAGAGAAACATGAAATACTGGATGAATTTTGGTAGAACCAGGAAGAGATAGTTGATAAGTGACTGGATTTATGACCTTCTCAATTGGATAAGGACCCATAAAACGAGGCTGAAATTTACGGGGACCTTTGAGTCTGAGATTTTTTGTACTCAACCAGACTAAGTCTCCTACATGAAGCTCAGGTTCTTTTTTACGTTTTCGGTCAGCGAAGTGTTTGTAACGATCCTTCGCGATCGACAAATTCTGGGTTACTGAGTGATGAATTTTAGTTAACTGTCGGGCAATATCTTGAACAGCAGGAACATTAATATCATCAAAATTAGCATGAGAATTGGGATGTCTGCCTGAGTTTATAAAGAAAGGGGAGTGGCCAGTGGATACATTTAGAGCATTATTGTGAGCATACTCCGCAATCCATAAGTGGTCAGGCCAGTCACCCTCCTCATCTAACAAATAAAGTCTGAGGTGTTGTTCTAGGTCTTGGTTAATGCGTTCAGTCTGACCATCAGTTTCTGGGTGAAAACTGGTGGAATAACGATGGTCAATATTAAGGCCTTTGATGTAAGCCTTCCAAAATCGTGATAGGAACTGAGAGCCCCTGTCTGAAACGAGGACCCTAGGAATCCCATGAAGGCGAATAACATGTTGATTGAAAAGTTGGGACAATTGTTTAGCAGTGGGTGTACCTTTGAAGGGTATATAATGTGCCATCTTACTAAAAGTGTCGACAACTACAAGAATGGTATCATACCCATGGGAAGAAGGTAGATCAACAATCAAATCTAAGGAGACTGTGTGCCAAGGATATGGGGGTTGGCATGGGTTGTAGGAGACCTTTAGGAGCTTGTCTGTCCGATTTTCCCCGTGCACAAATTTCACAGCCTAACACATATTGACGGACGTCTCGGCACATGTATGGCCACCAGAAACGACGTTTGAGTAATTCTTCGGTTTTCACAACACCTTTGTGGCCAGCCAGAGGGTTGTCGTGACATTCCTGCATTGCCTTCAGCTGAAGCTCCTTGGTGGGTAAATACAGGGTGGTACCTAAATAGGGAGGCCATTGCGAATGAAACGTTGTGGATCTTCTGTGGCCCAGTTCTCCATTTCAAGGACGGTCATCAAATTTCGAACGTGATGTTCAAAAGGTTCTAAGGAGATAGTTCCAATGAATTTTCCATCAGGTATGATTTGCTGGTTTTCAATGACTGAAGTTTGATTTTCTGTGTCGAGTCTAGAGAGGACATCAGCCTTTCCATTCTTGGATCCGGGACGAAAAGTGATAACAAAATCAAAGTCCGCGAAGTAAAGAGACCAACGCAGCTGACGTGGTGTGAGAGTTCGAGCAGATCGCAAAAATTTTAGGTTGCGGTGGTCCGTAAACACCGTTACAGTGTGTTTTGCCCCCATTAAGTAATGCCTCCAATCTTTGAAGGCATCTTTGATTGCCAAGAGTTCTTTTTCTGTAATCGTATAGTTGCATTCCGCAGGGTTGAGTTTGCGGGACCGATATGCCACCGGGTGTAACTGTCCCGTGTCCTTGTGCCTCTGAGAAAGTATTCCCCCGATGGCTAGGTCCGATGCGTCTGTCTCCAAATAAAAAGGCTCAGAGGGATCTGCATGAAGCAGCACCGGTGCTGTGGTGAAACTGTCCTTCATCAACTGAAAAGCTTCTTCTGCTTCTTCTGACCATTGGAACGGAACTCCTTTCTTCAGAAGACGAGTCAGCGGAAGTATCTTATTGGAGAATCCATTAATGAATCGTCTGTAAAAATTAGAGAATCCGATAAAGCTTTGAACCTCTTTGATACTGGTAGGAGATTTCCAGTCTGTTATCGCCTTCACTTTTTGCTCATCCATTCGAACTCCTGCAGGTGATAACACAAAACCTAGGAATTCTACTGTATCTGTGTTGAAGAGGCATTTCTCCAATTTAACGTATAGAGAGTTCTCTCGTAGACGTTGTAAAACTGCTCTGACCTGGTTGTGATGTTCTTCAACCGTGTTGGAATAAATCAGGATGTCATCTATGTATACTATAGCGCATCGGTCAATGAATTCACTTAAAACATCATTGATAAAGTACTGGAAGGCCGCTGGTGCGTTACAGAGACCATATGGCATCACAAGATACTCATAAAGGCCAAATTTGGTCCTGAACGCAGTCTTCCACTCGTCGCCTTCCCGGAGTCTAATCAAGTGGTACGCTCCTCGTAGGTCTAGGCGAGTGTATATCTTTGCTTCCTTCACTTGATCAATTAGTACTGAAATGAGAGGCAATGGATAACGATTCTTCACAGTTATCCTGTTAATCGCTCTAAAGTCAATACAAGTCCTGAGATCTCCCCCTTTTTTCGGCACGAAAAAAAGTGGGGAAGAGACAGGGGACTGCGACGGTCGGATAAATCCGTTCTCCAGATTCTTAGCTAGGTATTCCTTCAAATGGATGTTTTCCTTCTCCGTTAATGCGTAAACTCTGCTGCATGGTAGATTAGCCCCTGGTTCTAGATCAATTTTGCAGTCATAGGGCCTGTGGGGGTAACGTCTCTGCCTTTTTCTCATCAAAGACGTCTGCAAAGTCTTGGTATTCATCTGGTATCATGGTAGTTTGGATCGCACATACCGAACCTCCACCTTCACACAATTGGGTGGCAGCGCAGATTACAGAAGAATGTGTCTGGTCGTCGAAACAATTTTTGGTGCAGTAGTCTGAATTTAATTGAATAGTTCGGGCTCCCCAATCAATTAACGGGTTGTGTTCCGTTAGCCATGGTAGACCTAGAATCAGTTGAAATTGGGGGCGTCTATTAAATTAAATTGCAAGGTCTCTTGGTGTCCTTCGACAGTAGTCATGTGTACCAATTCAGTATGACTGGTTATGGGCCCTGAAGTTAAATCCGTACCATCCACCGCTCTGACCTTCTCACTTTTCTCCTTCTTGATAGCTTGTAAACCGATCAGGCTAGCGAATTTGTGGTCGGAGAAATTACCTGTTGCCCCAGAATCTACCATGACGATGATTCCTGTCAAAACCACATCTCTAAACCTTAAGGTCACAGTCATAACCAAATGGGGAGAGGAGACTTGTAGTGTGTTTGCCAATTGGTGATTTGTTGGAGTCGTTTTCCATTCGCATCCACAGGTCCAACTCCCCTTACCTGTGGTGCCTCTAGTTTTCCTTCTCCTTAGCAGGCAACTTTGGTCTTTTTAAGCAATTCTTGACAAAATGTCCACTTCTTCCACAATATAGGCACAGTTTGTTCAGCCTTCTCTTTTCTTTTTCTTCTTTAGAGAGTGGACCTCTGACTACACCGATTTGCATGGGTTCAATTCCCGAAGAACTCTCTACTGTCCGTGTGGATTCTGTTTTGACACGGTCAAAACGAGGAACACTTGGTCTAAGCTCCTTCCGCCGTTCTCCTTTCCGCTCACTTTGCCGATAATCGATCTCTAAGGTTAAATCCACTAAGGCAGAGATGTCGGTGGGTCGATTAGGGATTTGAGATAGAGCGTCCTTCAATTCCTCTCGCAATCCTCTATAGAATACTGCTGCTCTTTTATCCTCGGGCCAGTTGGTCTCGACCACTAGTTTATTAAATTGGGCTAGGTAAGACACGAGTTCTCGGTTTCCTTGCTTTAATTCCAACAGTTCGTTGTCTGAAGCTTGAGATGCTGTTCTTCTATCAAAAATTCGGAGAAATTCCTTCTTGAAGTCATCTAAACTGTACAAAATTGGGTCATCCTTGGTTACTAGTGGCATGGACCATGAGGCGGCGTCCCCACTAAGGTAGGACAAGATAAACGCCACTCGGGATTGAGCATCGGGGAAGATCGTTGGACGGCACATAAAATGCAGAGAGCATTGGGTCAAAAAATTTGCGCTTTCTGCGGGTCTCCATTAAATCGCTCTGGAGGGGCAAGAGGAATTACTGGGGATAATGAGTGGATTACTTGTGTGGGGGCAAAGGATGAAGTGCTGATGTTAGGACTCTGGGTTTCAAAGGATGCGGTGCTTGGCCTAGATCCCAAAGCTGGTGTTCCCGTTTTAAAGGTTATTA
Source organism: Calotriton arnoldi (assembly GCA_963921515.1). Taxonomy (NCBI): domain Eukaryota; kingdom Metazoa; phylum Chordata; class Amphibia; order Caudata; family Salamandridae; genus Calotriton; species Calotriton arnoldi. The sequence continues at coordinate 1,108,464 of CAWUFW010004244.1, read as the reverse complement.
TCTCCTGTCTTAGTATTTTATTTTCCTCTCTGACTGCCTCCAAGTCCCTTTGTATATTACTCAAAATCTCGCCCAAATTTTTTAAATCAAGTCCTTCTGCCATTCTGCTCAGGTGCTTGTACCAACGTGGGCACTTCACTCTGTCAGGGTCTAAATCCCTTTTGCTGTCTGAACCACACAGGAGCAGAATGACGCTAGGTCCCAATACCCTTCTCAGAACCAACCCTGCTAGGTCTTTTAGTATTCCATTGCAGGTAAGTTCTAAGGGGGAAAAGGGGTTGGGGACAGAGAAGAGACTGCTCCAATATTCTGCCTGTTCAGCTACGTCTTCTTCTTCTTACTGGACTGCAACATTAACATGTAAAAAACCTTTATTTATTGTGCCTTTTAACTTACTGTTTTTTCTATGGTGTATAAATAACTTATCTTACCAGAATGTTTACTGAAGCTTACTTCTCTTCTACTTCTCATGTATTGTTTGCTAGGTTGTATGAGAAGTCTTCACTCAGATCTCTTTCCTTTTCGTTCTCAGGTACAATCTGCACTTGATCCTGCTATTCCTTAATGTAAGAAAGATAAGGTAAGTATTTATTTCTGTATTCCTAATTTATGTATTATTTGGGTTTCTCTTTCTTTCTATTAACTCACTGTTAAGAGACTGGAGTGGGCCTTGAACTGGGGTTTCTGTAGTAGGATGACTGGTTTTCTCTCTTTAATTAGTTTTTTAAACAATGCTTCAGAACTTAGGTTAAATGTTAAAAGGAAGCGTTCCTTTTATTCAGGCCTTTGGTTTTAATGTTTGCTGGAAGCACTGCCATACGTGAGGAGAACATTACTGGAGTTCTTTAACACATGGCATGAGAAAGAAACATGCCGGGCCTTTGACCCTGACTTCACCTTTTAATTAATTCTCAGAAGAGTGAACAAGTTTCAGTCTAAGAAGACACTGCGTGTTGAAAGGTCACGCCTGCGTCTGACAGATTCTGGAACAGCTGAAAAAGACAGCTGATTCAAAAAGCTTTTTATTTAATCTTCTCAGCTAAGGAAAGCAATTACTGAAAAAGTATTTCCAGTTTTCAAACGAAGGAAAATATATTCTGACTTGTTTCCTTTTTCTCTTTAAATAGAAATTTACCTCTGACACAATAACCTTTTCTCACAGAATGTTTTATATTAGCTACAAGTTTAACACTAACCTGATTAGTGAGGGAATGTAGTTCCGACGAAGCTAACCCCGATTTTATCGCAACTACCCTAACTGACTTCCACGACGCTGGGAAAACAGGTGCTCTTCAAATTATTTCTTCAGTGAAGTGCACAGTGGAATGTTGAAGCACACTTCACCTGATGTCATGAAGCCTAAAAGACTAGACTGCTAACAGTGGTGTGCTGTCGCAGTATGTGCATGTTGGCAGCCATCTTGGAGTTCCATCGGTGCCAACAAGCACTCCAGCTTGAGGGATTATCTGACTTTTGGTAAGTTTGTAGGGGGAAAATGGTAGCCAGCATACAGTTAGAAGGAGGAAACCTCCCGTGAGTCCTGACACCGATGGGCTGCTACTTGTCTCCCCTTGTAACTCCCCCAAATTCAGTATTTAGGTGGCCCCCCGAGAACTTGACATCAAATTCCATGGATCTAAAGAACACCAAGGAGGAAGACGTGCTGTTGATCCAGGAACTAGAGTTCTGCTGCAGAAGAAACCAGCGTCAAACCCTGCCAACTGCAAAAGGACTCGACAACTGTGGCCTGCTGCCCCTACTTGAAACCTGTGTAGCCTCCGAGAAACCCAGAGCCCTGCCAGACTTCCCCAATTGCCTGGAACCTCCTTTTGGGATAGTGGTACTTGTCCCCAGCATGCTGCTGGTAAAGACCGCCACGAGATGAAGACCCGCAAGGACCGTGTTGACGTGATTCACCTCGTCAACCAAAATGTGCAGCAGCTATGGCCTGCTGGTCACCAGTCCAGTAACTGACCCCTTCAATGCATTCACCAGCCTGAGGGATCCTCACAGTACCTGGGACCGACGTTGGAAACAGCCCCACTCCTGTGAGTCTATACCTGCTTCCTGGTGGCTTTTACTGCGTGAAAGCAGCAACTTGGGCATGACTGCCTTAACCGCAATGGACTGCCCTCACCACACTTGCAGCTGAACCCCACCGGTGACAAATCAATTCTGCATCCCAAGACCTCCAGCACCTCTGACCCAGGTAACCCAGAACTGCCTGCTTGGCTTGTGCCCTGGGACTTCCAAAACTCTGACTTCCCCAAAGCAGAACTTCTCCTGAACTCTGGGCGACTGTTGTTCCCCAAAACTCCATGGTGGAGTGTTACTTCCATTAACCACGACAGTAATCGTGTTGGCGGTACTCTGTTATCTAACCCTATGCTTTTCTTCTCCTTGACTGCGAGGGTCTCTGCCTGACGGTATTGACCGCTGTTGCTTACATACCTGTAAGCATTTGTAACTTAAACTTCATTTGGTTAAAAATCGACATACAAAGCATCTATTTGCTGTTGAACAAGGTTCTTGGTTTCTAAAAATAAATATAAAGATACGATTTTATTTTTCCAAATTGGTCTCGGATTTATTCTTGAGTGTGTGTCTTATTTATTGCCTCTGTGTGTGACAACAAATGCTTAGCACTACCCTCTGATAAGCCTAACTGCTGCCACACACTCCCACAAAAAGAGCATTAAAATTATCTGCTTTTACCTCTGCACACCTATTGGGGATCCACTGGACTCTTTGCACCGTGTACTTCATTTTAGTGCAATACATAGAAAGCCAGCGTCCTACAGCCTAGCACCATGGTGCATGAGTGCCTGCATTGGCGCTAGGCTGCCAAAACGGCGCCAGCTCAGGGGGAAAGGACATGAATGCATCATATTGGATAAATACAGCACATTCCTGCTTTTCCCTGTGACACAGGGCAGTGATAGAGCGAAATGTTCTTGAGAATTGTAGGGGTGCATCATAATCACTGATAGGCCGCACCCACATGTATTCAGACATATATTCGTATATTCAGTTTCATATTCATGTATGTTTAGTAAAGAATGAATAGTTCGCTGAGACAAAGCGAATCAGCAGCATAATGGTGTTAGGATATTGATGTAATGTAATGCTTATTGAATTGTGTGAACCTAATGCATAGGGGAATTAGTTTGTGTGTATAACATAATTGCAGTAGTTTAAACGTGCACCATATTAAAGTTGCACATGTAATTCAGTGTTTGCATATGAATCATAATGAAAATGCTTATAGGGAAACATAAGATGTGTGATTAAAAGTTATATGTAAAGGCCTGACTACATATATGCTTAGGGAAGGCCTGGTTTATTCTTATGTTAGCTTATTTCGTAGGCAGTGAAAAGATTCTCTTGGTAAGGCTCTCTGGGTACAAACGGTAGATTTAATTTGCACAGTAGAAGGTTTCTGTTGAAAGTATCTTTTGTTGCAGGTGCAAGGACACATGTCTCGTTAGCAAGACTAACTCTTTGTTTTCGAAAGCTAGAGAGAGGGGAGGCATGGTACGGGGAGTGAAAAGGAATGTAGGGATGATACTTTCGGCGGAGAAGGTGCCTGGGACTCAAGGTCATCGCAACCGTCCAGGATGAAGTAACCGTTTCGATGGAAAAGCACAAGAAAGAAGACCTGGCCAAGGAGGCGTGACAAAGGCGTGTACAATTGTATTGTGGTTTTGTATTAGGGATAGTGCCCTGAGGGAAGAGGCCAGAGAAGAGGTAGGGGAGACCAGAGAGAAGGACAGTGTTGAGCTTAGGTACTATGTGATTGCACTTCTTAGGAAGTCTTCACAGCTGACACCTTTATTCACTCTTGCCTGGAAAAATCGTTATGCAGGGATGTCACTTAGCGTTAGTGTAGGGACAGCAATTGATTTTAAGCTTGTTTAGGCCAATGAAGAGCAACTTAGAAATAGGAGCAATCATAGTCTGGTTGATCCTTTTAGAACTTTCTATTCTCCTTATCCTGAGTCGGATGAGATTTCTGCGTAGATTATTATTTGTATTAGTGCCCATCTATTTCTTTAACCTCGTGTTGAGGTGCTTGCACGTTCAGTTATTCTTGGCGATAATAAATTCTCAAACTTGAATTCGGAGTCAGTGGTCCTTTCAGACAAAATGAATGCTGATATATAACCAGATGAGATTCTCTCCTTTACGCTATTCAACAGGTAAAAAGATCTTGGCGACCAGAAGGTTCTTATAGATAATTAGATAAGAATCGGCGTTATCAGTTGGTAGCAGAGTAGGATGGTTACCTTTGATGGTAAGGGGAGATCTAGAGCAAGATAGGAGATTAAGTTGCCCCATAGAGCCCGAGTGATGCAGATCCAGAGGACCGCGGGAGAAGGATGTCGGAGGTCGTGGAAAACTGACGGAGAGTGACGGTGCGGCGGAAGTAGCAGTTCGTAGTAGAGTGAGTATGAAAAGAGTGATGTTTGGTAGATTGCGGTGTTTTATTGTTGTGTGATGTCTTGCGGAGTTGGAACGAAAGTTGTGTGATTGAAAAACGGACCGTGAGCGCGCGCGGGACCGGGAGATTTATTGTGGTGTAGAATACACCCAGAGTTGAGAACGTTGACCAGAGTTGTGGGGGTCACGAGACGTCATTGACAGACCCACTGAAGATAGGGAACACATGAGTGAGTGTGTGAATAACCAACGCAGGTCGTAGGTTATTGTGTGCAGAACATCGAGTGATTGAATCCTATCGAGTGTGCTAAAGGCGATTGTCCGGTCGTTTCGCGGACAGACGATTGCCAGATTGAGGTCAACAAGCTCAAGAGGCTGATCGGTCTTTGGTAAGACTGACGGTCAGAGAGGTAATTGTTCGGTAGGACGGACATTATTTCAGAGTATGATTGGGACAGATGCGAGTGAGAACAAGTGAATTAGAAAGGAGGGGAACTGCTGCGAGCGGAGGAAAAGTGATGTCAGACAAGTGCCGCGCTGCGATAGGCCGGTTGGTGTGAACCGCGCTGGTATTGGTGGATTGAAATCAGGAAGTAAAAGCGGACATTTTGAGAGTAAACAAAAAGTTGATTCATCATGAAATGTTTTAAAGCTTTACGGGAACTTTGTAGAGGTGATAGACATGTGGTGGTTCGGGAAGGAGAGGAAGCTCCTCCCGAAGATACACCAGCACATTATATGGCAAAGAATGTAGGATTGCATACTATAATTTGGCTTGAGAATTGGCATAAAATGACAGAAGCAGAAGGAGAATTGTCGTTCCCTCGATATGGTACTTTCAGGTTAGAGGTGCTGTACCAGCTAAAAAGTGTAATGGCTTCATTACGACCACTAACTAGACCAACACAGTTTGAGGCACTACATGCGTGGATAAGAGCAGCGTATGATAGGAAGAAGGACAGATGTCAAGAAAGGGTGAAGAAATCAGTCAGGGCATTTCAAGATGCAAGGTGGGATGCACTGGAGAAAAGGTGGAGGGTGGAAACGATCGAAGGAGATAAGTTGTACCCATTGTTAGTACAAAATGGGAAAATAATAAGAATTGATGAGGACGACAGTGATCTAGATGACAGCTTGTTGGATAGGATGTTGGCAGAGAGGCCACCACCATTTAATCCAGATTCAGAAGAGGGAAAGACGACCCCAGCAGTGGCAATAGTTGATGAAAGCCAGAACCAGACTAGCATGAGAGTGGTGGGAAGGATTTCCACAGGAACGGAGGGGGCAACGGCGTCTATGATAACACAGCCTCCTGCGGGGAATACAAGATTACCGGACTCCTTGACAGTACCGGTTACCATTGGCCCTATAGTACCGGTATACGACCCAGACCGAGTGAGAGAAGGGAGTTCCGTACCGATGAGAAGGGAGGAAGGAAACAATGAGAGTGGGAATGGGTTTGGAGTGAGGGTGGTTCATTTCCCAAGACCAATGGAGACAAGTACGCCGTTACCGGCTACTGCGGACTCTTCCTTCAGGAGAAAAGAGGAGAGACCAGAAAGACCGAGGTCTTTGCGGGAATCTAAGTCAGCTTTGAGGGAGTGGACACCAACAGTAACGAACCAAGAGGATAGGATGCAAGGGGATAGGGCACAGAACGTCTCGGAAGACAGACCAAGTTCCAGGAATATGATGGAAGGGAATAGGTCACAAGGACAGAATAGTGACTGTAATGAGCGAGATGGCTCGGGTTGTCGAGATGTACTGAGGAGTGCAGTACAGGCAAGGTTACTAGACGTAGTGAGGTTGAAAGCAGAGGTAGACGAAATGATTAATGGGGGTCTGCCTTTGGAAAGGATAGAAATTTATGGATCAGATGAGCTGCTGTTTGTAGCAAAAGATGTGACTCGAAAGGCTAGAATGGCACATGATAGATTGAAGGAATTGGCCAAAAGATATGAAGTGGACCTGAACAAAACTAAAGCGTTACAGGGACCACATAGATTACAGTACAGTGATCAGGAGCTGGAGGAGAAAAGAATAACAGGATTAAGAACACACACCAGAGACCTGATTATAGGAATGAGAATATGGATTTTGTTGGACAAATGGGAAGAAAGGTGGTCCAAAAAGAAACCAGTAAAGAGAGCAGAAGGGAAACGCCGCCGCCAGGAGGGGGGCGACGGGTGTTGGAAATTTTCCTTTACGAGAAGTACAGAATGGAGGGTACGTGCATGTGCCATGGAATAGAGGTGATTTGGCTGCATTTACAAATGATTTTCCTCGGCTGAGGGAAAACCGGTGGAGTGGTACAAACAGGTTGAGCGGTTTGTGAAAATTTCAAAAGTACTGTGGATTGATTTGAACACTTTGTTTGACATAGTGGTACCGGGAGATTTGTGGACAGCTTGTAAAGTCGCTATTGAGTGGCCGACTTCGAACCGGATAGAGAGGCGGTTACAAACGGTCCATCACCACTAGTCATGAAAAAGTATGAGCAGGTGATTACATGGTTGAAACTGAAGATTTCACCTCAGGATATAGATTGGGTTAAGATAGATCGGACTGTACAGGAACCCAAGGAAACGGTGCATGAATATTATGAAAGACTTTTGCAAGCTTTTAAACAGTATAGTGGGTTGGATATCTTGGACCCCAAGGATATGGGACAGTTTGTCTCGAAGTTTGTACTGGGTCTGAGAGTGGAAATCAGCCTCATGATACAGCACCATTTGATCTGCTGGCAGAACAAGCCACTAGATGAAATATTGCGGTATGCGAGATACTGTAGTGATGAGGTGGAATCGAAACATCGAAAGCTAAAAGACAAATTGATGCTTGTCCAGATGCAGACAGCACAGAGTCAGCCTAGTGGAGGGACCTTAGGAAGAAAGCAAGGAAATTTCCAGGGAAACCAGAATGGGCAGGTACAGGGAAAGGGAAAACCAGTAGACCCCAAGTCAGGAGTGGACGTGGCCACATTGAAGAAGACCACTGCGTGTCATCTTTGTCGCCAGGTCGGACATTGGAAACGCGAGTGTCCTTTGAACCCGGCAAATCAGTTGCAGGAAGAGGAAGAGGGGGCTCAGGCACCCGCGCAAGAGGTAGTTAACACAATAACGAGGCCTAGAACGATGAAAGGGGGGGTTTACAATTCTCACACCCAGGTTCCCCAAGCTCCAAGGATTTCACAAGGAACACGAACGTACCAACAGATGCCCCTGTTCGAAGGTTACGATGAGGATAGCTTAGACCCTTTATCCTGACGGTGCCTGAGGGGGGAGGAAGACTGCACACTTGGAGCGGTCTTGGAGGTAGACCAGAGAGGACCTTTTGTGGAGGCAGAGATTGAAGGCAATCCTGCAACACTTTTGGTTGATACTGGTGCTACCCGCTCTACTGTAAGATCAGCAGTAGTCCCTAACCTACCCCTCTCGGGACAATCAATCCAGGTTGTTGGAGTAGCGAACAAGAAAATAAGCAGCCCATTGACAGAACCGATCTTAGTAAAGATAGGTACTTTCCAAACTAGACATCAGTTTGTAGTGTGTGATACGAGTCCAGTTTGTCTTTTGGGAAGAGATCTGTTGTGCAAGTTGAACTGCACGATTTATTGTACGCCCAATGGAGTAGAGGTCCAGACGAGAGATGACGATGCTGACTTTAAAATTACCAATCAGCATCTATGTATAGATCTGTACCCAATGGTGACTGTGGAAGAACTTCCACATGATCTGAGAGACGCAGTGTCGCCTGTGGTGTGGGATTTCGCAGGCGATGAGATAGGTTTAATCAGAGGGGTTGAACCAGTGCGGATAGAGGTGAAACAGAATGTTGATTTCCCCAGGACACCTCAATACAACTTGTCGCCAGAAACGATTGCAGGGATAAGACCTGTGATCAAGACTTTTATTGAGAAAGGCATTCTGAAAGAGATTAGAGGTAGCCCCTGTAATTCACCCATTATGGGACTACAGAAACCGAGCGGGAAGTACAGGATCGTGCAAGACCTGCGAAAGGTCAACACGATAGTTGTCCCTTGTTGTCCAGTGGTACCGAATCCTTCAGTAATACTGTTCCAGATCCCATGCGAAGCCGAGTGGTTTACGGTTATCGATTTGTGTCAAGCCTTCTTTTCGATACCGCTCCACGAGGAAAGCCAATTTCTTTTTGCGTTCAGGCTAGAAAATCGCGTGTTAACATGGTGTCGTATCCCTCAAGGGTATACGGAAAGTCCATCGATCTTTAACCAGATCCTGAAGAAGAACCTTGAAAGTCTTGTGTTGCCGCAGAACTCAGTTCTCGTGCAGTACATAGATGACTTGCTCATTGCCTCAGAAACAGAAGATGCTTGCAGAATTGACACAGTGGCCTTGTTGAACCACTTAGCAGAGAACGGACATAAAGTGTCCCCGAACAAGCTGCAGTACTGTCTGAATGAGGTACAGTACTTGGGACACAGATTGGAGAAAGGCAAGAGGAAGGTGTCACCAGATCGAATAGAGGCAATAATGAGCATGGCAGAACCCACCACACAGAGAGAAGTTAGGATGTTTCTGGGAATGGTTGGCTATTGTCGACAGTGGATTCCTAGTTTCTCCTTGAGAGCAAAGCCTCTGCAGAGGCTTACGCACAAGGATGTGAGTGATCCGGTACCATGGGACGAGGAGTGCTTGGTGTCATTCCTGAAGCTGAGAGATGATTTGTGCAGGGCTCCCGCACTGGGAATGCCTGACTACAACAAGGCCTTTTCATTGTTTTGTTACGAGAGAGAAGGATGTGCATTAGCAGTGTTAGCTCAGAACCATGGAGGTGTCCGTAGACCAGTTGCCTACTTTTCAGCTACTTTAGATCCAGTAGCTTCTGCGTTGCCCGGATGTCTAAGATCCGTTGCTGCAACAGGTGTCAGCATTGAAAGATGTGAAAGCATTGTAATGGGACATCCATTGACTGTACATGTGCCACATTCGGTTGAGTTATTGATGACCAGGACCAAGACCCAGCACCTAACGAACAATAGGTTAACGAGGTACGAGCAAGTCATACTTGCCGCAGAGAATGTGACTCTGAAAAGGTGCTCCGTCTTGAACCCTGCGACATTAATGCCTATACCGAACACAGATGATGAAGATTGTGAGGACCATGATTGTCTCGATGTGACCGAACTTTGCACCAAACCGAGACCTGACATTGTCGATGAACCACTGACTGACCCAGATGAAATTTTCTTTGTCGATGGTTCATGCTTGAGAGACAGTGTGGGGCAATTGAAAGCAGCATTTGCTGTATGTACCATTTCAGGAGTGGTTGAGGCTGCTTGCCTAGAAGGAGTACGCTCCGCGCAGGTAGCTGAGATCATTGCCTTGACCCGTGCCTGTTTGGCCGCTGATCGAATTCGAATCACAATTTACACAGACAGCCAATATGGCTTTGGCGTGGTGCATGACTTCGGGAAGTTATGGTCTCAGAGGGGATTTTTGACATCATCTGGCTCACCCATTCGTAATGGAGAATATGTAAGACAATTGTTAGATGCATTACAGCATCCGAAAGAAATAGCTGTGGTAAAATGCTCAGCCCATGGGAAGGGGGAGGACTTTGTATCCTTGGGTAATAACTACGCAGATGAAGTAGCCCGCTTCTGTGCAGAACAAGGATGCATATTCACAGGCAGAGAGATAGAAGAGAGCCAAGAAGGAACCGATCTCAGCATAATGTTGGCCATGGCAGACACTTGGGAAGAGCTTAAGAGATTGCAGGATGACGTTTCAGTCCAGGAGAGAGAGGGATGGATCAAAGCTGGGTGCGAGAGAGGAGATGTGGATGTGTGGGTATCCAACGATGGGAGAGCCGTGTTGCCTGAGGAATTGCTGAGTCCGATGGCAAGACTGATACATGGACAGGCACACCTTGGTAGAGACGCAATGGTGAGAGTGTTTAGACAGACGTGGTATAACCCACGGTTTCGAGCAATAGCCGAGATGGTATGCCAGAGGTGTGTTACATGTCAACAGATGAATGCTGGAAAGAAAACTGTAGTTACATTGAGTCACATTGGAAGGTCGGGAGGGCCCTTCAATCGAATACAGTTGGATTTCGTGGAGATGCCTAGGTGCAATGGATTGAGGTACATATTAATGCTAGTATGTGTATTCTCACGGTGGGTGGAGGCTTACGCCACACGCAGGTGTGACACTCTCACAGTGGCTAAATTACTGTTGAGGGAGCTCATCCCTAGATTCGGGTTCCCGACCTCTTTGGAATCAGATAGAGGAGGGCACTTCCATAGCGAAATCATGAAGTTGCTTTGTGCTGCATTGAACATAGACCAGAGACTTCATTGTAGTTACAGACCAGAGGCTTCTGGGATGGTGGAACAAGTTAATGGAACTTTGAAAGCCCGGATGGCAAAAATGTGTTCTTCGACATCCCTGCAATGGCCCGACGCCTTGCCTTTGGTGCTAATGAGCATGCAAAGTGTCCCAGACAGAAAGACCGGGTTGTCCCCCCATGAAATCCTAATGGGAAGGGCAATGAGACTGCCAGCAGTACCAGCTACAGCCTTGATAAACATCACTGATGATTTGATTCTTGATTATTGTAAAGGACTCTCTGATGTGGTCCGTTCTGTATCCCAGCAGGTGCAAGCTGCAGTGGTCCCAGCCTCGAGTGATCTATGCCACGACTTGTGTCTCGGTGACTGGGTACTCGTCCGAAAGCACGTGAGGAAGAGTTGCTTGGATGCCCGTTGGCGTGGCCCGTATCAGGTGATACTTATCACAAACACAGCAGTGAAGTGTGGAGGATTGCCGAACTGGGTGCATGCTTCCCATACCCGCAGAGTTTCAGCACCCTTGGAAGAAACAGCTCCTCTCGTAAATGAAAATCCAGCTGATGTGGCAAGGCCACATGGGAGGACAAGTCAAGCTGTAAGGGTCGCTGACACAGCTGGTGGTGCACTAGAGCAAGCTGAAGGGGTTTCCACAGTTCGAACCCTGACTCAGACACCGAGGACAGAAACGGTGCAGTGGGCGGAGAAGAGCCAGATTCAGCAGAAAGAGGAAGTAGTGCACTGGGTATAGAAGGGGAAGGCAGACGAACGAACAGAAGTGCAGAAAGTTGGCCTGAAAGACAGAGGCGACTGAACCTGAGGTTAGCACCTGAGAGAGACCTTGCTCCAGTGTCTGAAGTATCTGAAACAGAAGCAAGTGACGAAGACCAAGCACAAGACAGTCGGCGAAGGTCAAAGAGAACAAGAGTGCCTTGTCGCAGATACTCTACCCCTGAGTGGACTTACACTGTGTTTGATGCAGGGGGTGGTGAGTACGGGAAGACTGAGGTCAGTGCAAGTGGTCAGTCGGAGCCCGAATGTGGTGGTGAAGGTGGTGCTGCGGATGCCAGGGCTCAAGATAGAAGGAACACTGACACTCACGGTTCCGAAACCCCTGCTTCTGAGTGAAGTCCGAAACTTGCTTTTGCATCGACTCGAATTTCCGCCTTTTGGAGTTGAGCCGTTTTCACATGAAGTGCTGATTTTGCGTCTTGAACTTTTGTATCACGTTCTGGTCTTGCTCAATGAGGATCTCATTGTGGATCAGTTATGAACTGTAAATAAAAGTCTAAAAGAAGAAGATAACCTAGGTCCGAGTGGAAGAAGAATAAACTTAGGGACTTTCCACAGAAGAGGAACGAAAACTAGGGAAGTCTTTTTCTGGACTGTGTAAATAAGTTTGTGATCGGAAAGGGAAAGTCCGGAGATTTCATGGTTGCTCGAGTTGGTTAAGCAAGTCACAAATAAGGACAGAGACTTTTTTCACGGTTCTTTGCGATAACCAAAACTTTTTGAGAACTTTCGAAACCATGGAGCCGGGAGATCCCAATCGTAGATCCAAGTGGATTGTAGGCATTCTTATAAGTAGTGTAATAATTTCTATAATCATAGTAGTTGTAGTCTCATACACTGGTTCGCATGAGCAAGAAGTAGAGGAGGTGACAGGGACACCTACACCTATCACACCTAGTCAGAAGGGGGTAGACAGGGCAGCTGATAGAGCTATGCTATTAGAAGAAAGTCGTAGATTACATGTAGATTTATCTAAAGGGGATTTTAAGTTGAATGCATATGCTAAGTTGTTGTATGAGTATGTTGACGTGATGGATGCGAAAGATTGTTATGTGTGTATGCAGTTGCCTACTTCGGTGGATGAGGGTATTAGGTATCACCATCTTCCACTGACTTATGGTATGTCATGTAGTCTTTTGCTTAGTTTGTTTTATGAGAGAGAGCAGTTCGAGTATTTCTTTTCCAATTTCGACGCAGTGCTTCCTGAAGTCCCAGCTTACAAGCATTTGAATAAGTATGACTATTATAAGACCGAGGACAGACTGAGGAAGTACTTCATACCGAGTTTGGAATTGGATACAGCATTCGCACACAGAAACAATCTGACTTGTTTGATGTCGGATGTAGAGAGAAAGTTCGTAGATCAAGTTGAAGATAGGTATAGAAAGCTGACTGAACACCGAGATTACGGGCATCACAGGACAGATTGGACAGAGGAAGAACGGTTGCATAAGACCAGGGGAAGCTATGGTCCTATAGCGTTAGATAAGGAGCAGAGGGGTAAGTTGTGTATAAGGCGTTATCAGACTTATTACGAAAAGGTTCCAGTGGGACAAAGTACTTGTGATCACGTTTTCACCATGGCAGATGTGGCAAAAGATTTTCTCCAAGGTCCTGTGCAAGTGATACCAACGGTGTATTACGTATGTGGGAAGAATGCTTATGTGAGGTTGCCTGCAAATTGGTATGGAACATGTTATTTATCAATAATATTTCCAAAGATTTACCATACAGAGGATTTAAATCTTCTAGAGGGTGGAGAGCATTCAAGAACGAGAAGAGCTGCAAGTGCAGGGATCGTTGTGGGGGATATCTTTGGAGCCATGATACCTAGTCTAGGAGTAGTCTTGAATGACGTGAAGATTCGGAGGTTAGCGACTGTGGTGGATGAATTTTCGATGAACACAGCAAAGTCGTTGGTGTTGGTGGAAGGAGAGATGTTGTCGATAAGGGGAATGGTTTTGCAGAATCGCCTTGCTTTGGATGTCCTATTGGCAAAAGAGGGCGGAGTCTGTAAAATGCTAAAGGTTCAAGAGTGCTGCACTTATATACCAGACCGTACCAAGGATCTGGAGAAATATATAAGTAACATCACTATGATCCACACAAAGATAGCGGATTTGACCGAAGAAGGGGCCTGGGAAAAGGTCGGCAAGGTTTTGGTCAAGTGGGAGGTTGGTTTGCGAACCTAGGAAAGGGTTTCCTTGGGTACTTCCTGAGACCACTCCTTATTTTGGTGGTTTGTGTGGCTGGCTTGTGGATTGTGATCAAGGCCTACAAGTGGTATCGAGCAGGCCGAGTCAAGAGAGCTTTGAGGGAAAATGACATGAAGTTGGCGAGACTGCAGGACAATCAGTATCAAAGGCTCAAGAGCATGGAGAAATTTAGATCAGGGAAGATGGCAACAAGTTCTGTTTAGGTCGGTTCTTTCTCCAAGGGAGTAAGTAGAGTGAAATGTGATGACAAGAGTCATCAAAGGGGGAACTGATAGAGCGAAATGTTCTTGAGAATTGTAGGGGTGCATCATAATCACTGATAGGCCGCACCCACATGTATTCAGACATATATTCGTATATTCAGTTTCATATTCATGTATGTTTAGTAAAGAATGAATAGTTCGCTGAGACAAAGCGAATCAGCAGCATAATGGTGTTAGGATATTGATGTAATGTAATGCTTATTGAATTGTGTGAACCTAATGCATAGGGGAATTAGTTCGTGTGTATAACATAATTGCAGTAGTTTAAACGTGCACCATATTAAAGTTGCACATGTAATTCAGTGTTTGCATATGAATCATAATGAAAATGCTTATAGGGAAACATAAGATGTGTGATTAAAAGTTATATGTAAAGGCCTGACTACATATATGCTTAGGGAAGGCCTGGTTTATTCTTATGTTAGCTTATTTCGTAGGCAGTGAAAAGATTCTCTTGGTAAGGCTCTCTGGGTACAAACGGTAGATTTAATTTGCACAGTAGAAGGTTTCTGTTGAAAGTATCTTTTGTTGCAGGTGCAAGGACACATGTCTCGTTAGCAAGACTAACTCTTTGTTTTCGAAAGCTAGAGAGAGGGGAGGCATGGTACGGGGAGTGAAAAGGAATGTAGGGATGATACTTTCGGCGGAGAAGGTGCCTGGGACTCAAGGTCATCGCAACCGTCCAGGATGAAGTAACCGTTTCGATGGAAAAGCACAAGAAAGAAGACCTGGCCAAGGAGGCGTGACAAAGGCGTGTACAATTGTATTGTGGTTTTGTATTAGGAATAGTGCCCTGAGGGAAGAGGCCAGAGAAGAGGTAGGGGAGACCAGAGAGAAGGACAGTGTTGAGCTTAGGTACTATGTGATTGCACTTCTTAGGAAGTCTTCACAGCTGACACCTTTATTCACTCTTGCCTGGAAAAATCGTTATGCAGGGATGTCACTTAGCTTTAGTGTAGGGACAGCAATTGATTTTAAGCTTGTTTAGGCCAATGAAGAGCAACTTAGAAATAGGAGCAATCATAGTCTGGTTGATCCTTTTAGAACTTTCTATTCTCCTTATCCTGAGTCGGATGAGATTTCTGCGTAGATTATTATTTGTATTAGTGCCCATCTATTTCTTTAACCTCGTGTTGAGGTGCTTGCACGTTCAGTTATTCTTGGCGATAATAAATTCTCAAACTTGAATTCGGAGTCAGTGGTCCTTTCAGACAAAATGAATGCTGATATATAACCAGATGAGATTCTCTCCTTTACACTATTCAACAGGTAAAAAGATCTTGGCGACCAGAAGGTTCTTATAGATAATTAGATAAGAATCGGCGTTATCAGCAGCGCAGCAAGGTGACTTGCTGCTCTGCCCTGCGCCACAAATTTCATAAATATGGCCCTACATTCTTTCACCTTCTCTGGGTAACGAAACAATATGTGGGAGAGGAGTCATTTCAAAATGAAATTAATCTAGGATATATTGATTAAAATGCACAGTAGTACAACACAGTTGCAGATACCACATAGATTAACTGTCAACAACATTTTCCAGCAAAACTAGATTAAGTTTAATCATAGAAGGCTATGCAGAATGCACAGGTTTTTCAGATAGAATATTCTCTACCTTGATATGATGTGGTAGTGTTTTATTGTCGAGGAATTGGCAATTTCAGTTTTTGCCATCATCATCCCTCAGTTGTTGTCATACATCGATCCTGGCATTTTTCTCAGGGGAAACTATTCCTTTCAAATTGCTGCACAAGTGTGGCAGCTCCTATGATGAAAGTTATGGCCGCAGAGTCTTTCATTTTTGATGCTTCAACCTTGTGCGTTTCACTGAATATGATTTTCTGCTCTCTGTGGCTTTCCGAGTAATGATAAGGCGCAGTGTGCTGGCTAAAAATGCATTTTGATGCTTGAGTATCCATAATGCAAATGCTTCCCCCGAAAATATAAAAGAAGGCACCTGTATTTTTCATTTTTATTTAATGTCATGAACTTGTAAAGCGAGTAAAGGCCTTCTATATACGACTATGTCTGTTTTTTCAACATGGTAAAAGAGGGAGTTCGGAGGGTGGGGGTGTTGCTGGACTCAAAACCATAACTCGCTCCAAAATCTTTCTCTTAAAAACGCACAGTATGACAATTTAGTGTGTTCATTTTCTGCATCACTGCATTTTTATTATAAAAATCACACAACATAATGTCACAGCAAAAATACTAATATGCGAAATTAATTGGTAATAAAACTAAAACCATATTTTGTAAATTCAAGCTTAAAAATAATGGGGCCAATCCACAAACTGTAATTTGTAATATATTTATTGGTATTACAATAGTACTGCTAACGTACTACAACATGCTATTTACTAATGTACTTGCAGAGGTCTATACCTCTCCTATATTTTCTGTGCTAAAATATCCACCTCAACTGCTGAGATCTCCACAAACGTACGCCTACATTTTAGTAGTAGTTGTGGGAGGGACGCAGTAGTGGCTGGTAAATAGGAACTACTACTACTAAACTGGAGGGGCTTTGGGAGGAACAAGAATGGGGTTAAGGAAGGGACATGCACCCACCCACAAAAGAGTAAGCCTGTTCCTATCCATAAACTGCTTTTCTAAAGTTACTAAAGCTAAAAAGAACCAACACATTAGTAAGTGTATTCCAGATCAAACTTGAAGTAAGCCCAGCACCACGCATGGCTAACCACTGGTACTGCAACATCCTCCCATAAAAAATAATGGAAGCAGGGACTTGAAGTAGAGCTTGAATCTTCTTTGTCGTTAAGAATGGCCTGAGCCATTGTTTCTTCAGAAGTGGCAGAAAAACAGAAAATGCACTAAATGTTCTTTTGACCTGTTTGACCTTACCTACCTGTCTGAGTTTGCATCTTGGCTGGTTCCATGGGTGGTGTGGTTTGCTAAAGTCCACAATAAGAGAACAATGGCTTCATCATATCACCAAGCATCAGTGCTCTGGTAGCCAGACAGACACAAGGCTTCCTTTCAGAACTAATAGGAGGACAAGCAAAATAAAGCATACAATTAAAACATTTCAGAAATTAAAAGCAGAAAATTCAGAGATATGCATTCACGAGCAACTCCATTCACCTTACTAAAATATTTGAAATATAAAACTCACTTGGATTCAAATTACAGTACTTAGAATTACAGTAGTAGCAGACAATATTTAGAAGTTGGAGGGAAAAATGAAGCTGCCAAAATCCTTTCCAAAGCCCCTATAGCTCAATCTTGTCACCAGTATTCTTCAACATATGTATTAATACACATGCACCTTTAGAGACAACCTGACGATAGGCTACCACATATATGCAAATCGTGCCCATTTTGATCTCAAACTAGAAGATGATTCTGGGACCAAAGTCAAAGTGTCTAGCAGTCTATTCTTACACACTATTGAATGCAGAAAAAACTGGCTCTGGTTGAATGACAAAAAAACAATAATAATTTTGCTCATTGAACCTGTCAACCTAGCTCCACGATATCATGTCATGAGGACACGGCTTTCTATCCTTCCTCCATTGCACCAAGCAAAAACAATCCATAACTTGTATATGTTGTCTCACAGCAATCACTCCTACACCCCCAAATAAACATCGGCGTTTGTCGCCTTTGCTTGGTGTGAGGAGTTCTATTTTTCCACCAACTAGTTCAAAAAATCAACTAAATATTATCTGTGGTCATGTCTCACTAGGACTATTGCAAGAGCCGAATTTGCTAAACTTCCCAAACAATTCATGTGTTAAACTCCAATGTGTCCAGATCAAGGCTGCCCATGCTCACTTTGGTAGGGAAAGCCACGACCATATTACACCGACATTAAAAATGGTAAAGAGCGATCAAGTTTAAAAATCCTTTAGTCTATTGATAAATCACTTTATTAGATTACTTCTCTAAACTGCTGTCCCTTACTCTTCAACTAGACCCGATTGAACAATTCCAAAGCACTTTTCATCCTGCCTATATGTTACAAGATAGTTGGTGAAAGATCCTTTCACAAACAAGTAGGGTCTTGCCCTATGAATATCGCCTTCCTTATATGTCAGACTTGAAACAATCTTTTTTTATTTTCTCAAAATCTATAGAACAGCTTTCTTCAGCTTGGTATAGGGCTAGTGTCTGATTTTCAAGATTACTCATTCACCCACCACCATCCTACTGTATTGTCCAACAAATCAAAAGTCTAAGATCAGCAGTTGCCTAAATATTGCAAGCTTCAAATGACGAGTCTTCTCCATGGACCCCGACATATTGGAATTTCTCTTACACAAGTTGATCCTAAGGCCCAGATTCACTAGATTCTCATACATCACAGTGCAGCAGCTGCAAATGCGCGCTGCGCTGTGTGAGAGGGAGTGATCAGGAGAGTGCCATATTTACAGAAATATGGTATTTTCCTCCACTCTTCTCAGCACCGGTGCAGAAATGTGCTGCTGTGCACCACAGAAACACCTTTACACCATAGTGCAAGGGTGTCTCCATGAGTCTAGCATAGGTTTTGTATTGGAAGTATACCTTCCAGTACAAAATACTATGCTTAGACTAACTTTAAACCTTTTACCGCTTTGTATGTGTGCTGCACAGTGCAGCATGCATGCAAAGTCAGAAAAAAAAGAGAAATAAAAGCATTTCTCCGTGATATTGCCTATCTGAAATGGGTGCTATTGTCGATGCTAAACCTTGTCTCCTTTTTTAAGTAAATAGGGCTTAGCGTCAGAAACCTTGGGTGGCAGCATGGGAACACCCATTTACCACCCATGACAGGACCCCTTGGCGCTAAGTGATGCAAAGCAGCGCTAAGCGCTGCTTTGCTCTACTTTCGAGTGAATTTTCAACGCTAAACAAATTTAGCACTGGAAAGTAAATTAGTAAAAAAAGATTTAGCGTCGTTTTGCATTTGTGACGTAAACACAGTGCTAAAATTTAGTAAATAAACCCCTAACTCTCACTGCTAATTGACTGACTCATTCCCTTTTGCTATAATGTTTTATCAAATGCTTTGTGAATACGACCTGGTAGATCCTATTTGACCCTCAGGTATTTTGTAGCAATCGAGTACTACTATAGTAGAACTACTTTAGTTGTCACAAAATGCAGATTGTGAATTTGACACTGTCTTGTTGATGTTCTATTGCTGGTTGGTGACTTTTTCCTGTTAATTCTTATAGTAAATGTGTATTGTCCTAAGAAAACATGGCAAAGCAACACATCACCTATGTAGGCAACAAAACACTACACAACCACTAACAAGTGTATATAGAAATACAATGCTTTACTTACTCAAGCTGCAAATTTTAAAGACTAAGGGCCAGATGTACGACCGTTTTTAGCGGTCGCAAACGGTAAATCGGGCCGTTTGCGACTGCTAAAAAGGGTGGTTGTATGTACAAACCCTATTTTGTGAGTCGGTAACCAATTACTGACTCGCAAAATAGGGTTTGCGAGTCGCTATTAGGAAGGGGCTTTGTCAAGGGCGTACCTTCCTAATAGCGGGTCGCACTTGTATGTACAATTGTTTTGCACCCACAACTGCGGTCGCAAAACACTCGCAGTTTACCACCTACTACAAGTAGGTGGTTGTCTTGCTTCGCCCTCCAAAATACCACTCCTACACGATGGCCCAAACTCGACGAAGCAGGAGACATATAACACAACAACACCTAGAAAGGGGTTTCACTTTACAAAATGAAACACATCAAAGACTCTCTTTTTAGAATAAGGCTTGGGGTTTTATTTATGCAATGCTCGCTAACAGAAAGGCTTTCCCAGATGTCAAATTAACAACATTCGAATGTATATGGAGATATATATGTATATGCAAGCAATAATAACACACTTGGCAAATGTAACGGTTGAATGCATGAATAATAATAATGAATAAACAAGCAGCAAATAATACTGGATGTCCTGCAGGAAATCAGAAAGATATATATATACACTAAATACATCAAATTATTACTTTGGATGTGCACTCTGACTCACTCACACATCACAAAAATACCACCTCAAATGACCATAGCCACTAGAAACTGAATATGAATGCACAAGCAGCCACACATCACAATGGCACTAGTTAGAAACAAATCACCTCACCCGATCGCTCACTCGACGTCCTTGCCAACTCAAGCTGGAGGAGCCCATTGACAGCCTGGCATGCACCCTCGACCGGGACTCAAGTTCCGTTCTTTTGTGACGACACGTCTGCCCCACAAATGAGCTCCTAAGCTGCCTGCCAAGATTCTCCACCTTTAATACATTTTACTCAACGTAAAGCGAAGGTTCTAGAAACCTCGCCCCCTTTCTTCTGTTACGAAAAACTGAGCTGACCGTACTGGTCTATGTCAAGGTCAAGACAGAAGCTGGCCAGGCCCCTGTATTTTGACTCCAAGACAGAGCTGTACATTCCACATATTTCTCTGGCAACAACAATCTCTGCTCTGAAAGGCACCAAGCACACTTCCCACACATTATCCCAGCGAAGCTTACGAAAGCCTCCACCCAGCAGAAAACAAAACAACCTTGAACGTGGATAAACAATTTGAGCAATCTGGGGGCCTGCCTGTGCGCGCAGAGCAAGACAGATTCAGAATTCAAAATGACATGAGTCCATGTCAAAGCCAATAGTAAGAACTTCATAAGACTTCCCAATGTACAACACAATGCACATTTGAGCCCCACTTCTCATAACACTGCACTTCGAGACCAAAAAGTACATTCCCCACCTCTCTCTCTCTCTCATGCTTCCAAATGCACATCCCGCACGTTCTGTTCTTGGTAAGCTGTTCTACTCTGTGACAGCTCCTACTTTAAGACTGCAAGATTAAACCTTCAAGGGAACCAAGGCATATATGCAGGATGTACATTCATGCTAGGGAAAAATAAAACACCGAAACTCAAATAAAATGATGGTAGTCAAAGGTCATCACGTTTTGTCAAACCATAAGAGTACCTCTAGCACTACAGTGGTAAGCCACTCGCAAACAGGAAGGGTCCCCAGGGGACCCCTTCTCCTTTGTGAATGGATGCGAAAATATTTTTTAAGAGGAGAAACGTTTCTTTTTTCTTTTTTAAATACATTCTGTTTTTCTTTAAAGAAAATGGGCTGCATTTAAAAAAAAAAAAACTGCTTTATTGACAAAGCAGTCATGGACATGGTAGTTCCCTGACCCCAGCAGGACACCATCCATTTGAATGCCGGCAATGCCTAATGGGTCGCAAATTGCGACCTGTTTCATGAATATTGATGAGGCAAGTCATTTGTAATCCCATTAGGAGTCGCTAACAGTGTCTGAGACACTGTTGTACATTTCATTTTGCGAGTCGCAAATTGCGGGTCGGAAAACATTGCAATTTGCGACTCGCAAAATGGAATGGTCGTACATCTGGCCCCAGAGCACTTGCGCATTTAGCATTGCAAATAAACTGTCAGGCAGCTACAGGCACTACCCAGGTGTCAGACAAATACAGCATCCTGCCCCATCCAACAAATGCTTTTTCTTGTCAATTTGTAGGAGCAATCCTTAAACACAGTAGTTGTATATTACTTACATCTGTTGGGCAAAAACAGTGCATTACGGAAGTGAAACAAAGAAACACCATAGCCTATCAAGCACAAGCTGATCTCAACAATGTATGAGGTGAGGAACATTCGAGTGGTTGCTATTTGGCAACATTTTGTCTCTAAAAATGACACCAAGGAGCTGTCTTTGGTATAGAGTTCAAGACTAATGGTATTTGAAAATTAGCCTAAAGTCTACTTAAGGATAAACTGCATACTATTGAGTTAGCCTCTTCAGTAGACTGAGGGAGTAGTTGATATTGACACCATAGCAGTCTCAGATAAAGCCGTAATGCAGACTTTGTTTAATTGGGCGGTATAAAAAAAACTGAGAGATCGTGTTGATGTAGAAGATATCATGACGTGTATAAAAACAAATAGAATTAGTCTCTGCAAATGAAATATTTTTCACAATTAAGGGTCTTATGCCATTCCTAATCACATTTATTACGGAATTGAAAGGTTTTGACAAACATTTATCTTTAAAGTTCATCTAAAGAAATCAAGGTGCTTTAACAATTAGACTAGGATCAATTACATTTTGGTACTTGCAATATTAGAGCATACCTGGATTTCCTTGTAGCCAAGATCTAGAATATGTAGATAAAAATGATAGCCCATGATCAGACTCCATCATGGGCTCAGAGAGCTTCTGTATCAGGAATAATAAGTAATGGAATTATATTGCTTTCAATTGTCCTGTATTTCATTCAATCATTTCCAATGGATATTCCTAAGTAAACACGTATTCAAATGCACCAGACTTTTAAAAAATGTGTTTGGAATAATAAAAGACTTCCTGCCTCGAAGAGGCTCTTTTAGGATCAATTGACGGTTTATTAGCTTCAGTCATTAATATGTAATACTTGGAGAAGTTACTAAGGGTTATTTCAGACAAACATGTGGAGCCTTGGGGATGATATTCGATACAGGGGAAACAAAGTCAATTCTGATTGCCACATACTTATATAGCTACATGAAATAATGATCTATGCTGTCTCAATGCTAACAGAACACATATCACGTATTTGATATAGCTGTTGCCCTGAGAAATATAACTTTGTACACTACCGATTTCAGGTTGCTTCAGCAAACATTATATCATTATATATTAATATTATGCTTGATTAAGTTGACTTCTGGGTGCAAATGTATTTTTTCTACGGGAGATGCACCCCTAAATCATGATATTTTGGATGTGTAAATTGAGCATACATATGTAAATTGCTTTGTGAATCTGGCTCAGATTAGATTCGCAGGATAATGAATTACAGGAAAATAGGGCTTCATCACCTGCCCCTTAATTTAAACAGAAAACTATTGCAATGGACATTTTTGTTTTACTCCCTTTTTATGTTGAATTTTATTTCTGGTTTTTGGACTCTGAACAGTGGGACATGGCTGTCCATTGCCCATTGTATGTGCTCTGACTCCTAAAACCTGTCAAAATTGGCTAAACCTTAATTGTCATATTTCCCTTTTCTATAAGGCCTTGGTGCACAGTGCCTAAAGTACACCAATGGCCTGGAAAATTAGATGTAACCTGTTCTAAAACACTACTGTGCCATCCACTAGTGTGACAAGGCTAACAATACTAAAGTAGTGCCATCGCAGCCTGGCTGGTGCAGTGTTAGATCTGCAGCCCGACCTGTTAAAAATCCCCTTTATTACAGATAAAGACTCCCTTTTAAATATTAATAAGTCACCACAGGTAGGTCTTGTAGCCCACAAAGCAGGGTGCATAGTATTTAAGTGTAGGACAAGTAGAAATTTAAAATTACCATGTCCTTACAGTGACTACCACCCAAAAGCTATTTTCACTGTTGGAAGACTGACTAAGCCATAAGGAAATAGTGGGAAGCAATATTAAATATTAATTTCTGCTATCCCAGGCTATGAACCTGTTATTTACTAAAGGTTCAACTTAATAGAGAAGTCAGATTTTTTTATAAATATTCAAGAAAATGGGCTTTTAGAAAGTTACCTTTTCCCTGCCTGAACTTCTGAAAGCTAATTTGCATTAGCCCTCCGACTGTCACCCAGCTGGTGAATAGCCCTGATGAGATATTGTTAGAAATGGGGTTCCTGGTTGACTAGAGTGTGCACCTAAGACAGGCAGAACCCACAACTCTATTCAGTGAAAGTAAGTTACACACCAAAGATAACATGTGCTCATCCCCGGTAGCTTGGCACAAAGCAGTCAGGCTTATCCCAGAGCCAATGTGTAAAGCGTCTGCGCAACACACTGACACCAGTAACACAGTAAACACAACACAACATAGACTCCACATAGGATTATTTAAAAACATATAATATATAGTACATATCACATAGACCAAAATGACATGAATCATAAATGCTGTGCATACTATGCAAATCCTGAATCAGTACACATTATCCTGACAAGGCAAGAATTAAAATGACACACATCATAACATCAGGGCAAGAAATGCAGCAGATTATGAAAGCATACATTAATGAATAGTACTGTGCATGTTATGCAAATCCTGAAGTAATACTCTTTATCCTGATACTGCATTAGAACATCAGGTTGTGTAATGCAGAATGTAAGGGCTAAGACACCTAATTCACCAAAATACCATAGCCCCATAAACCCTATAAACTCCTCCTTATCCCTCCCATGTGCTACCTATATTTCCCAGCCGTCTCCGCTGCTGCGACGAGAACCCAGCCCTTCAAACTGCTTACCTGCCCAGGCGCTTTAAAAGCCGGCACTGCTCCTGCATCGCGGGACTCCTCCAGGTCCCTCCTGCCTGCTGCCTTCATTTCCCAGCAACCTCAGCTGCTGCAACGAGAACCCAGCCCTTTGGTCTTCTTACCTGCCCAGGCACTTTAAAAGCCAGCACCACTCCTGCATCAAAGGACTCCTCCGGATCCCTCCTGCCTGCTGGCTACATTTCCCAGCAGCCATCACTGCTGCAATGAGAACCCAGCCCCTTGGTCTGCTTGCCTGAAAGGCGTTTAAAAGCCAGCGCAGCTCAGCACGCAGGACTCATCCCGATTCCTCCCGCCTGCTGCCTACATTTCCCAACAGCCACCACTGCTGAGACAAAAACCCAGCCCTTTAGACTGCTTACCTGCCTGGGCGCTTTAAAAGCCAGAGCTTCTCCTGCATCGCGGGACATGTGCGGGAGGTGCACGGGCCAAACCCGGACCAAGGGCGAGCCTGTCCGTGAGTGTCAGAGCCCAGAGGAGACTGGGCTGGGTGGCCCCTCTTAGCCAGCCCCCAACATAAGGTACTGTGCCTGCTGTCCCTTTGCTGACTGCTGCCCCTGTGCTGATAGCTGCCCCTGCGCTACCTTCTGCCCCTGCGCTACCAGGTGCCCCTGTGCTACCTGCTGCCCCTGTGCTGCCTGTTGCCCCTGAGCTCCCTGCTGTCCCTGCACTGCCAGCTGCCTCTGAGCTGCCAGGTTCCCCTGTGCAGCCTGCTGACCCTGCCCTGCTCCTGTGCTCCCTGCCATCCCTGTGCTGCCAGCTGCCCCTGCGCTGACTGCTGCCCAGTGGAATGCCAGCGGAATACCAGCAAAAGGTCATTTTGAGGGTCGAAACTGAGCCTACTCCTGTGAGTTTCATCTGGAGTTGTAGTTGTTGTTGCAGCCACAATTGCTTTTAACGCCACCTCCTTTTCCAGCCTCGTCCTGTCTTAACATTGCCTCCGTGTCGCAACTGCACCCTGCTCGCTCGTGGAGATGGGTGGGTGCGGGTGTGCGGCAGTCCGTCGGGGGGCTGAGATGGTTCGGCAGTGGATGCCGCAGAGTGGCGAAGGGCTTCGTTTGTGGGCCTACCTACCTATGCTTTTTACAAAGCAACCCCCTGATCTCGCCACATTACAGCATAACACGTGGATGGTCCTCGACCAGGCAGTTGGTGGCTGCACTTTCACTTGAGCTTGAACCTGAGTTTTGGATTTTGGACGGTGAGCCTAATTAATGAAATAGGCAACTGTCATCTCTGCCTCTTGGTGTACTGTAATATTAAAAAATACAGCTTTTTGCATGGGGTGGTGGCCATGGCTCATCAAACCATAGGGAGGAGGTAAGTGGTCATTCATTACTGTCCTGCGCAGAGCAGCTGAGCTCCAGAATCGCACTGCCCTTTGATCTATTACATCTCTGGCTCGGCGACATCGTTTTTGACTATTACCTGACCACCACCTTGATCTACATCTATACCTATACATATACCTGACCTATTCATGACCTCTTCATAACCCGCTTCCTTTCCTTGTTACTTGTTAGTTGAAGAGCTAGTTTGTGCTAGCATCTGCGGTGCCCCCCAGTGAGCATCGGGCAGAGGGAGGTGCCTTGGGCAGCAGAACGACTCCAGCATCCCGCAGTGTTCATCAAAGTGTCCATCCTAGCCCGCTATAGATCGGAGTGGGCTGGGCTACGGTATCTGGGCTGGGCCATGGTATCTGGCCCCAACTTAGACTTGAGCAACCTGAGGAACCTGAGGTGCTCACATCCTCTCTAATCTCTAACAC
Source organism: Calotriton arnoldi (assembly GCA_963921515.1). NCBI lineage: Eukaryota > Metazoa > Chordata > Amphibia > Caudata > Salamandridae > Calotriton > Calotriton arnoldi. The sequence continues at coordinate 1,082,345 of CAWUFW010004244.1, read as the reverse complement.
CTGCCAACATTTACCAACATTGCCAAACACCATTCCAGTGACTGTACACTTTGGCAATGGGGACGAAATTACCAGGGGTGGAAGGCTCTCCACTACTTCAGCTAATAAATACACCTCTTTAGATCGTATGCTTGAGAGAGCGATAGGGGAAGTTTCCTCTGAGATTGCTCTCTCAGAAAGGAGATTTACTTTGAATATTGACTCCGCTATTGACTCCGTTATAGCTCCCTTGTCTCTTACTAGGGAATTTTCCTCTGAGCCCTAAGAAACCATTGTACCAATACAAGAAGTCTCCTACAACCAACCATTACCATAAGATCTTCCGGCCACTCCCGCTAATTAAAAAACCAACATCTTTTGGGCGATGAACCCACAGCAATGGTGCCTGACCCCAAAGCCCAAAAGGTAGCGCGGACAAAACAGAAAAGGAGGAGAACAAAGGCTGCTACCTCCTTAACCTCCTCTATTGGGCTTCTAGCTACACCAAGTGATATAATCCCACAACGTATCGATCAGTCTCCCCAGAAACATACGAACATAGTAAGTGTGGCAATCTTGGGGGTCTCTAAAACCGCTATATTGAAGATAGTGAAAACATGTGTGAACCACTTTAAAGAGATTTTAAAAGTAGAACTCACCCGATTATTGACTGGAGCCCGTTGTTGCTGTGTGAAGGGGGACTTCAAACCCCAACATTCCTTGCGGCCCGAGTGTTGCCAACATGACCTTCTGTCCGTGCCTGGAGGCGCTCAAAAGGGGCCAGAGCCTCCTGCAGTGCGGGAGCCTGTTGTTGCTGCGTGAAGGGGTACTTCAAACCCCAGCATTCCTTGCGGCCCGAGTGCTGCCAACATGACCTTCTGCTCACGCCTGGAGGTGCTCAAAAGGGGCCAGGGCCTCCCGCAGCATGAGAGCCCGTTGTTGCTGCATGAAGGGGGACTTCAAACCCCATCATTCCTTGCGGCCCGAGTGCCGCCAACGTGACCTTCTGCCCACGCCCGGAGGTGCTCAAAAGGAGCCAGCGTGGGACGCGCCTGGGTGTGCCCGGGAGAAACCCGGGCCAAGGGCGGGCCCATCCACGCCCGGAGGAGCCCGGAGGAGGCTGGGCTGGGCCCCCCTTCTAACGCCTGGCAAAAGCAAGATTTGCAAGGTGGTGAAAAAGAATGCTGCAAATACGGGGAGGAGGAAAGCAGCCCACAAGCCGATGGAGGAGGTAAGCTTTACTTCTTTGGATACTTTTTTAGCAAACGCCTCATCTGCTGTAGCCCTAGAGATTGACCGAGCTGAAAGGAGATTATCACTGGGTCCAGATATTGCCATAAACAGGGACACGCCATCTGGTTTGATCCATGAGGGTCAGACACTAAACGTACTGGGGACATACTCTGGCATAATAAGCCCCTCTATCACACTTACTCCTGCGATGAGCAGTTCTATTCCTTCATCAGAGGGACTAATTCCAGCGGATGCAGTACCAGTGCAAAAAAGAAAGAGGGGCCCCTCCAGAAACCTTTCCACAAACAACTCTAAAAGACCAAGGAAAAGTAAAATCGTATCAGAAAGTGTGTTAGGTGGTAATATGGAGAAATCACAGCAACAACTGATAGTCACTCCATCTAAGGCTCCATCTAAGGGCATGAATGTGGATGATTTTCTGGAAAAATTCAAAGAGCTCCTATCTCCCATAACTTTGCGTTTAGAGTCAATTGAAAGGGCAATAAAGTAGATAGTATCATCAAGAAATGTTGCCATCTTAGGAGGGTGGGGTTAGGGAGAACCCCCAAGAGCAGTTATAAAATCTGGTAGAAGGTGACTGTAGTGATATGGTAAAAAACACTGCAAACCTCCCGACAGTGATGCATCAAACTCATGGTGTGGCTTCAGTAACCCAGCTTCCATTTCGGTGCAATGCTGCTTGTCCCCCCACCCGGTATCAGCTGTGATTTAAGGACCAGGATCAGTGACGGTGCCAAATCTATTACAGTGGACTGAGTGGTACTTACTCTGAAATCTCCGGCTATGGCTGAAAAGCTATTACAATTATTAACAAATAACCCTTCAGCATCGACACAAATATTTGCACTACCACTTGGTTACTTTTATAGACCATTGATGCATCAGCAAGGTATAGACAGAAACAAGGCTCACGATTTTACTTTTTCTAGAGTGGAGACCCAATCACACTTGCAGTATGGAGGAAATACTACCCCTTTACTACCAACTTCAATTGCTTTATGGCATTGACGGACCTGGATGCCTGTGATTGACTGTGTACTAGGGAGGGTTCTCAGAACGTTGTAGTGAACGAGACTCAGGAGAGCTTGGCTGATGAAGTCCCTCTTTCAAAGGATATGGATACTTTTACAGCCATTACATGGAACGTTGCAGGTCTGGGTCAGAAAATGTTGGACCCAGACTGGTTAAATTATATCACCACTTTTGACCTAGTGTGCCTGCAAAAGACCTGCGTAGTGGGTCCTGTTAATATAGGGCCATATGTATCATTCCAAATTGAGATCGCAAACGCCGAAATTCACAGAATTTCGGCGTTTTCGATCGCAATTGGGCTTAGTGGTATGTATCAATGAAAAACTGCCTCGCAAAATAAGGAATCGCAAAATTTGCTATTCCCTATTTTGCGATTGCATTTAAGGAATCGCAAATTGCGAATCCTTAAATGCAATGTAAGAAGCACAAAAAAAGTGCAATTTGGCCTTAGGAATCGCAAATTACCACCAACTTCAAGTTGGTGGTAATTTATATTTCTTTGAAAAATGCACTTTTTGCATTTTTCAAAGTGCAATGTGGCGCACATACATGCCCTTAGGGCATGTATGTGCGTCACATGTGCACCCATGCTTATTTCGGGGGTGCAACAGGGTGTCCATTCCTATGGGCCTCTAGGCCCATAGGAATGAATGGGGAGGTATTACTTAATTGCGAATTGCAATTTGCGATTCGCAATTAAGGAAAATGTAGGATTCGCAAAATTATTTGCAAATCCTACATACATAGCGCTTTGCGATTCTCAAATAGCGATTTGCAAAAAATCGCTATTTGAGAATCGCAAATGAACATTTTGATACATATGGCCCATAGATGGCTATAGGTCATGTTATAGCCCTGCAATTGCCCCAACGGCTGGAAGGGCCAGGGGTGGGATTGTGACATTTTTAAAGAACACTTTGAGATTTAAAGTTTTATCATTTTCTAATGATTGTCAATATTTAAATATGTTACATCTTAAGGGTCCAGAAGGTAACACCATATTATTGATTAATTTCTACAATAATTTATTTGGGGGTGAAATGTACAAAGTTGTTTCTATAGTGGAGGAAAATATGAATAGGCTAATTAGTTCGCGTAAAAGAGATCCAACAGTGTTGTGGATGGGTGATTTTAATGTACAGCCCTGCCCTTTTGCATTAACCTCAGGCTGTGGTTTAACAGACGAGGATGGAGGAGGTAATGTACACTTCTGCCACAACCACTATGGGAATGCACTAAATAAACTCATTATTACAAATGATTTAAAGATCATGAACCCCCTGTCCGAATCCACCGTCCTCCCGCTAGAAACCTTCCGCTCTACCTCATATAGCCCCTCAATTGCTTTTATAATAGTTTCAGCTACATTGGGAGGGGCTCTTAGTAATAGGAAAGTTAAATTTCTGGGTTTTAGTGATCATGCAGCTGTAACTTGGCATTAACCCTGGGCAAAGCACTACGCTACGCTCGCGTAGTTTGCGAAGTTTGCGCTACTCGCACTACGCGAATTGCACGTAGCACAGTGCAAACACGCGTAGCGTAGCGTAGTGCAGCGGTCATGCTTGCTTGCTCGCGGTCCTCAACGTCAAGTTGGCGACCGCGAGCAAGCAAAATGACATCCCGGGCGATACTTTTTCTGTCGTTCGCGATCGGCAACATCAAGTTGCCGATCGCGAGCGTGGAAAATAAACCTCCCGGCGAGATTCTCAACGCGGGGTGGTCAGGTTTCTCATTGCGAGTGGTCGCGTATGCTCGCGACCGCTCGCGATGAGAAACTATCAGTCCGCGTTGAGAAAGCTGCCGCTCGAGTAAAAATCTACTTGAGCGGCAGTAAAAGACAGCTCGCACTGTGCAAGATGCCGTTTTCAATGATTGCACAGTGCGGACAAGCATCCGGCACTGTGCAATCATCGCGAACAGCGCACTACGCAGTTCGCGTAGTGCTACGCGTAGCTCGCGTAGTGCGAAGTGCACTTTGCGTAGCTTCGCGTAGCGCTACTTTGCGAACTACGCCCAGGGTTACTTGGCATATGAACTGGATAGGTATTCATGGCCCTAATTTCTCACATATAAAACCCACTATAGCAAGGAAGAACGGGATAAAGTGGGAGGGTGTTGATAAGACTTTTCTTATTCTCCAGGTCGTACTTGGTAGAATGAAAGAAATTGCAATATGTTTAGACCAAAATCTTGACCCCCAGTCTACTATTGAGGCCTTTGAAACTATTTTGCTAGAGATGAAAAAGAATCTTTTAAAGAGTGGTGGGTCACATAAAAACAAGGGACCAAAATGGTTTGATCACAACTGCACTAAAACACTTTTCCATCTACACCAATCTCTTAAGTGTGTGCTAAAAAATCCCTCCCTTGTGAAACAGGCCCGCCTAAGTTATTCTATGGCCAGGAAGAATAGATTAAAGATATTGAAAGAAGAAGCTGGGGAAAAATTACTTAAAGCATCGATTACAAATAATGCAAGGGACTTCTGGTTAACGATTTAGGCTCCATTTCTAAAACCGAATTCTGATCCTAACTTGGACACCCAGGTGGATGAGGATTCATGGGTGGAGCATTTTAGCAAAAATTTTAATGAAATGCGAGAGGGCTCCGGGGCAATGGATGAAGAGCCTGTTTCTTCATCTAATGTCACTCCTACTTTTAATAATGTGGAGATAGGTGTAGCTTTGGCACAATGCACTAGTAATAAGGCGCCTGGTATAGATGGCACCCCAATAGATTTTTTTACAGATTGCCCTGATCTCTGGGGACCCTTGCTTACTAACATATTTAATGGCATAGCTAAAGAGGGTCCTCCAGCTTCTTGGTAAAAAGCAGTTTTTATACCAATTCACAAAAAAGGAGACAAACTAGACCCCAGAAACTATAGGCCAATTTCCCTCCTCTATAGCACGGCAAAACTTATGGGTAGAGTGCTATTAAATAGATTGGAGGCATGGGCTCTGACAAATAACACCCTGACCGCAGCGTAATATGGCTTTAGAAAAGGTAGAGGCACTCAAGACCAGTGTCTGAACCTGAGTCTGCTTATCGCGAAGTACACCCACGCTAAGCAAGGTAACTTATATTTGGCCTTCATGGATCTTGGCGCAGCCTTTGACGGCGACTGATTCCCATCTATGGAGGATCATGAGGGAAATGGGGGTAGACCAGGAAATTATTACCTTTATAAGACAACTGTATTCGAAGGTGGAAGCATGTGTAAGGTATGGCCAACAGGGTGAGTGCACCAGATGGTTCTCAGTTACTAGAGGAGTTCGCCAAAAGGTGCGTTCTTGCCCCTTTTCTGTTCTCTTTATATACTAATGGGGTGGAGTCCCAACTGTTAGAATCAGCCGTAGATGTCCCTAGAATAAATAAGATGCGCATCCCAATTTTATTGTATGCAGATGACGCAGTTTTAATTGCGCGCACAGGAAGGTCACTCCAGAAATGGTCAAATACCTATGCAGAATTTATGAAAAGTCAGGTTCTTCATACAAATTAATCTAAGTCATTTGTTTTAATTGCAGGACAAAAGCTGAAAAATCCTCCGTCCTTTTTTATCTCAAATTGTAAAGTGGTGCAAACAGAGCTATTTTCTTCTCTAGGGGTGACTTTTGACTTTAGAGCATCCTGGATGAATATGTTGGCGAATCGTGGGATAATGTTTGAAAAAGTACAAATGCCATTCGTTCGTTTTCAAAAAAGTTGGGTACAAGAAATCTAGATATTCTAAGAAAGGTTTACGGGGCCAAATCTAGTGCAGTAGCTGCATATGGTGCCACGCTAATGTAAAGGATATACAAACAATAGAGGATTGCTTTTGGAAATTAATGATGAGCCTCCCTATTAGTTGTTCCAACTTTAAATTACATCGAGCTAAACATCCCCTATGGAACTGATCAAATAAACGTAACACCTATTCTCCTTTGGCATTCAATATGGCGTAGAGCTTCTGTGTCCCTTACCCAACAAATTATAATGGATTTCTAATCCCTAGAATACACACAGAATATTCAGTGGTTAAAGTATGTGAAAAACACTCTACATACTCTAGATCTAGAGAGCTTATTTGAATTACCAGGACAATGTGTATCTGTCTCGAAAAACGTTTTAAAAACCCGTTTTCTATCAATTTCTAATGATGCGAGAATGAATGCACGGTATAGTAAATCACCTATCAGAGAATACCTTGAGGGCCCACTGCAGGGTGAGGGGATATTTTCCTATTTGGAGTTTGTAACAATCCCTTGGGGCAGATTTATTCTGTTAAGGTTTCGCCTTAATTACATTCCGTGTATGCTGGGCCACCCTGCTGCTATCTATTCTACTAATGATCTCCCTTGTTGCCCATGTGATGATTTCTCGTGTTAAACTGATTTGCACATTTTCTTTTTTTGTAAATTTTATTGTAATCATCGGAAATGGTTTTTAATCCCACTTTTACGTAAGCACAATTTTAGACAATGTCGCCCGGCCCTATACTTTTTATGAATGTTGCCTGACCCTCTAACCTGCTATAGTCTTGCCTCCTTTTTATGTCTGTCTTTGTGAACTAGGAAATTGCACATTTGCTAATATGAATTGACTGTTTTTAAACTGTTTTTTTAGAGTTTTTATTTGTGATGCATATTTGAACTTTTATGATTAACTTTGTATTAATCTAATAAAGTAATTTGACTGACTGACTGGATTAGATAATTTGGCTTTACAGATAAAGGACTTAAAAAATCCGATATCTCTAGCTGAAGGAGGTAGATCTGATCCATCCATAGCCACTGCCTTCGCAACAACCCAACCTCAACCGAACCAGAATAGATGTTCTTACATTCCTGAAAATACCCCTCGTCCCAAAATTATTTCAGATGTGGGTGGGCCTCAACAGGTTGAAGCCAGTAAACCGTAGATGGCCGTAAAACTTTCCCAACTCCCCCCGGAATGCACACCCTATCTGATAGTTCTCAAAAAGGTGCCAGTGCTGCCCAGGGGTACCTTAGAAGACCAAGTGGCTCTGAAAAATAAGTCTGCTCATTGGGTAAAAAACAACTCGAGATGTCCCCGTGACATGGCCCAAGAGCTTATATCAGTAAGAAGAACTCCATGGCTTGGCATTCGTCCAAAGGAATGTCCTGGGTACTGTTTCTTAGTGAATTGTAAATCTACTGCGACTGTTGATATGCTCCTAAAGCATCTTTCTAATTTTCAACCACTGCCTGGGAAAAAAGAGGCACTCCCACTGGGCTATTTCTATAGACCCCAGTCTTTTCTACCACGTTTTACCAAGAATGGCTGTCATAACGAAGGCCTCCCTTCCAACTCTGGTCAACCAATTTTTGACATTCCAACATACAACCCCTACGAACCATTATCGCATATGGAACACAAGATTGACTTACCAATCCCAAAGTGGTTATTGTCCCTGCTGGGGAAGGAGGACCAAGGACAAGCATGGGGCACACAGGAGATGCAACCAACTTCCCCTCCTTACTAATTCTGCACCCTACCATGGTAGAAGAGGAACAGAGTATCTGGATTTTCGCTCTAACACAGGGAAATATGTCACTCGAAGTTTTGGGAAATCCTCTATGAACTAATGACCATATGAGTATTCCAGAACCTTGCACATCTGCCTCCTTCTTGTCAACCCAAATAGAACAGCCTTGCTTTCAATCTGAAGTCTTCCCCCACCCAGTTCCTGTTCTTTCAGAGTATATGGACAAGGATTTTGGGAGATTCTGTACTGGTTTTGGATCTATCTCGAATGGAACAATCCCTATCCCTATGCTAGAATATTGCAGGCATCAAATCCAACCTGTCAGCACCAGACTGGATGGACTATATTGAAGGGTTTGATATTTGCATTTTTCAAGAAACTTGGGTCACTGAGCCAGTTTATAAACTGGGATATATTTCATATGATGTAAATGCTGTCCCATCTGCCCACGGTCGGGCGTCAGGGGGTTTGTTGGTCTGGATAAAAGTACATCTAAATAGCAGTATCGAGGACTTAGATATTGTATCACCTGACATTCAGGGTTTAAAAATTCAATATTCTGGGGGGGTTGTATGTATATCTATATTGTTTCTTGCAGGCCAAGGAACAGGGGCACAGAAACACCCACTCTGGGTATTTTAAGGCATTCTGTCTCCCTAGTTGATCCTAAGCATCAGATTGTCATGGGAGGAGGCCTCAATATAAATTTCGAACCTGTGTATGGGTAAGACATCCTTCTCGATGAGGAAGATGTGAGTTGGAGTATACCTGCCCTCAATATCAAGCAATGTGTTCTGTGTGCTGTGGCAGCAATGCAGTTGTCCAATTTACAGTAACAAATGGGCTGAGAATATATAATGGAAGGACTCTCTAACATAAAGATGGAGCTCTCACTTTCAGAAAAGGCCTATCCACATCCAAACTAGACTATAGTCTAATCAAAGTCTCAATGTGGGATAGTTTGGAAGACTTTTGCTTTGACCATAGGGAAGAGAAAGACCATTGCCCTCTTCATGCTAAGCTCCTCTCCCATCCCCTTAAACTCCCCAGTATTTCAGTACCAGAGTCCATAAATCCAATAATGGCAAACAACCAGAGGACTATCAAATGTCCAACAGTGATAGCAAACTAAGACACTGTTCTTAAGGTCTATGAAGCCTTTGTTAAAGTCTTCTCAGTTCCAACTATGCCAATTCTTCTCAGAAATACAATAGTAGACATACATGCAAAGTTGGTGACCTCTCTGGAAATTCTTTTGACCAAACACCTTCTAACAAAAACTCCGGTTAGGTTCCATAGTGAGGAAAGTAATATGTGGTATACAAAAGGATGCAGTGATGCAAAAAAAAGCCTTGATAACTGCTCTGAAAAACTAAAACTACAGGAGGTTTGAGCATTAAGAAGGACATATAAGAAAACAACTAGAATGGCGAAGAGAGCTTAGGAGGATACATGCAGGGTGGCTTAGTGATAGCTGCCAAAATGGGGGACAATGCATTATTTTGGAAAGTAATCGCTAATGAGAGCAGGTCTTCAAACCCCCAGATAGAGTGCCACCTGAACCCCAAAGTAAGGGTAGAGCACTTTACCCGTCTGTACAAATCTCCACCTATCGACACTGCACCATATTTTTATGCCCCTCCACAGGACACTTTCCTTGAACCCTATTTTTCCATCGAGGACACTAGAAGTGCAATCACCCTAATCAAACAGGGTAAAGCCCCAGGCCCAGATAAAATCCCAGGTAATCTGTTTTGCAATGATTTGTCTAAATGGGTCCCATATATTAATTGTTTGACCAATGCCATAGCAGAAGGATCCCCCATTCCTGCTACATGGAAGGGCAGTGAATTTATCCTCATTTTTAAAACGGGGGATAAGGGGCTTCCCGGGAACTATAGGCTGATTAGCCTCCTGGACACCACCCAGAAGGTGTATGCTAGCCAACTGCTTCATAAGCTTAACGAGTGGATCCAGAAAAGGGAAATTATGATCCCATACCAAGTAGGATTTCGACCGAATGTCAACACTATTGCTCAACTGCTAAGGCTGTTGCTTATTCTCTGGAAATATACTAAACTTAGTGAAGGACATATCTATATTGCTGATCTCAGAGCAGCCTTTGATCTTGTTCCCAGAGGGTTGCTGTGAGAATCCCTAAATGAACTGGGAATCCCTGAGTCTCTACCTGGGCAAAAAATAAATCTCCATCAGAAGAACAATTCCAATGTTCATTGGGGTCCCGGGGGGCAACTAACTGGCAACATTCTAATCTGTAGAGGTGTGAGGCAGGGGTGTGAGCTAGCCCCCACCATATTCTCCCTTTATATCAACGATAAAGTTGGCGCACTTTTAAAGAGGAACATAGATGCACCAACATTTTATGGGGTGGGGGTTCCTGCACTACTCTTCACAGACGATACCCTCCTAATATCCCAGACTCCCATGGGCCTCCAGCTGCTCCTAGTAAATTTTAATGTATATTGCATATCTAAGGGCCTTGAGATTAACATTTCCAAAACAAAGTTTATGGCCGTTCAACCACATAAGGTATTTAAGCAACCCTTAACCTTGGCAAATGAAAGTTTGGAGCGAATGCATAGATTCGAATATCTAGTAAACTATCATGGCTATACCAGATTGGGAAGAGAAGGGCAGTGATATAGCACCAAGCTTCAGTGATCTATAGGAGGTATCAGGAGACAACCTCAAGGGCAGTCCTCCCCACTACAGATCTGTTCAAACTAAAGGCCCAATCCGCTGCTCTAAATGGGGCCAAAATATGGGGTCACATGAAGTCAGATCTTCTTACAATCAGTGAAAATAAGTTTGTATGCTCGCTCCTCTACCTCCCCACTAGTACCCCCCTAATCCCTAAGTTTTTAAGTGTTGCTCTAAAAATAGTGGGGGTCCTTGCTAGACTCAGACCCTTATTATATTGGTTAAGACTTTAGGCGACCCAGGAGCTGTGCCCGTACCAGAGGGCAGTAGAGGAACTGCTGACTCTAGATACACGTCTTAAATTTCTCTCGTTTAAACATATCCACTATTAGTTTGACAGGTTGGATCTTGGCTATTTGTGGATGAACCCTGACTCGCTGGTGGTCGCATCCAAACTGAAATTTAAAAGCCTGATATTGCGAGTTCATGCAGGCCAAATTCCACAGCTCCTCTACTCATTGCAGATTGACATTACAATTCCTCTCTATCAAGGAAACCCCTTGCTACGAGGAATTTCTTGACCTAACACTTGAGCAACTAGCGAAACTGCTTTACTTAGAATTCCTCTATGACACACTTGAACTAATGCCGCTTTTGGCAGTGCGGACTGCCAGTGAGAGTCCGTTGCATGTCCATATGCACCTCATGCTACAAGTTAGAGATCGAAACAGTACACCACGTGATGTTTTTCTGTCAAGCATACAAAAAACCAAAAGGGAAGTGGATACGGCCACCTTGTAAGTACCTTGGAGTACGGCGGTATCTGGAGGTGTTAGGAATCCTGAGGAGCAACATGTCTACTTACACAGACTTTGCAGTAGGCAGTTATCTATTTTCAGACGCCCTTATTAGGAAAGAGAATGGCCTTACATTTTTAACTCGGCAGTCTCTAGTATTATCTCAAATTAGATAAAATTGTGATTAGTCATAAAAGTGCTTGCCTTGTGACAGAGCAGGAAATTAACATAAGTAGCACACGTTTAACACAATAGCGAACTAGAATAAGTACATTAGCCAAGATCTATTTTATCTTATTTTATTTTATCCTACTCTATGTACTTTACATTCTTAGATCTGGGAGTCCAAGCAAATGTTTTATGATAAATTTAAAATGGATTGATCTTATTGATAAAAATGTTTTGCTTTTATGTAATTGTCATAAGGACTGTTTTATGCTTGCATGTGTTATGGAATAACTTTCCGAAATAAACATTATTACTACTAATAGCATTTCACACACAAGCCCTAGGAATAGGGCACACCAAATTAAATATGCCAAACAGGTGTAAACCAATCATACCATGTTTTAAGGGTGAGAGCACATGTACTTTAGCACTGATTAGCAGTGGTAAAGTGCCCAGAGTCCTAAAGCCAATATAAATAGGTCAGAAAAAATACAGCAGGAAGGCAATAAAATTGGGGATAACCCTGAAAAAAGGGCCAGGTCCCACAGATGTGAAAGCTGGTCCCAGAGAATAGATAAAGGCCTATGGGGAGATGCTCGTGTCCTCTAGCAGGAAAAGCTGATTGTATGTGCCAGGGACTTAATGTACTTTAAAGGGGGCTCCCCTGTCACTAGCAGATGCTAGATGATACCTGGAGAGACCACTTCTTTTGTCTTCCCAGTCAGGCAGGCACCAAACCCTGGTAGGGGAATAGCTACAACCAGAAAGGAGGGAAGGGGCTACTCATTACCCTGGCATCAACTCTGGGGGGCACACCGGTCCTGCAAAAGGAACGAACAGTTTCCCCATCTTAGATTTAGTGAGTATGGGGCACTGTGGGATTATGTGCAGTAGGGTACACAGGAACTGCTGCAAAAGTGGCTAGTGTTACTCCTTGGAACATTTGCCCTATTAGTTTGGAAGAGCAAGGAGTCGCCACCACCCACAAACTAGTGCCGGGCATAAATGTGTCAGCCTAAGACACCTTATTCAGAACACTGCTGGACCTGAGGAAGAACAGAAGAGGACTGGACTTGCTATCTGTGACCTGAGAGGAGCCCTTAAGGACTGCATTTTCTTCCTCTTATATCCAGGACAAGGAATTGGGCTCCAAGGATCAATTGGTTGGCCTCCATTTTGGCTACAGGAATAGAAAAGGCTATGAGAGGCTTTTCCTGCAACTCTCAGCTGATCAGTTCCAACTAGACCTGACCTGAACCCTGCTGGATTGAGTTTTGACCCCTAATAGTTTCTGATATCCTAGGAGCCTTGGGAGTGTCTAATTGGACTTCTCTTTACATCTCTGGAAACCTGGGACATAAAAGATTATTGCACTTCAAGATCTCTAGAGAACCGGACAAACCTGCTAAGGTGTTCTGCCCAAGTCGCAACCTCGAATGCCTGGTGAAACAGGCTTCCTCGGCTCATAACATCTCCATATCAGCAAATCCATTTTAGTGGGACCTCCGTAAGAAGGTATCTGGTCTCTCGCTCTGAAAAGGAGTCTAAGTCCAACATTAGAAATCTTGAATGGGTGAAGCCAGCAAAAGCAGTGAGAGGACTTTCCTGGGCCCCTTGGCATAAAATCATGAGCCTTTCTTGCCAAGGCCAATGATTTCACAGGGACCTCGTCCAATGTCTATCTGTGGTTGTGGAGACCACTTGGGATTCAGACTGCTACCTTGTCCCAAGGTAAAAGTTCCAACAGAGTTGAACCTGGTTGGTGCAACCTTCTCTCCATCACAGTCAGTTTGAAATCACACCTAGATCCTCGCCTAGGTTGGCACTATTGTTACTTAAGTTTAAAAAAAAAATCATAACACTAGTTCTCCTTGTTGGATTTTTATTGTTTTGGTGTCATTTGTTCATTACATTACACCCTATTTTTATAAATTAGAGTAAGATTTTTACTGTATTGCACTTTTGTCTTTTTGGCTGTTTTGTTATTTTGAAGTGCTTCAAACATATTTTCTAAGTTAAACCTGTCTTTGCTGTGCCATAGCTACCAAGGGTTAGGCTCATGTTTAAATTACTGAACCCTTTAACTGCACCTAACAGTGCCTTTGTTACTTGTGGTGGACCTCAATCCACCCTAATTATTAAACCAATGTATTATAACTATGTACTTTTGGCACATAAATCTTATGTACTAAAATGATGATATAGTACTCTCAGTATTCTTGAATTAAAAAAAATGAATATTAGTTTACATTACACATCCCTACTTTCCACTGATAGATTTGTGTAAGCTCTCTCTGCTGTACATCTCTCACCTGTCTACTTTTCGTATTTAAAAAAAAATGTAAATGGTATTTTATGAAGTTTATTTGGATGATGTCATCAGTGATGTCACTGACCATGTCATGAGTGATGTAATATGTGCGGGCATAAGCAATGCATTGCGGGGGCGTAAGTTATAGTTAGCTCAGGTAACTATAACTGAAGAATTTCTATGGATTTGTGTGTTTAAAATCTGAACCTAACTATAACATCCCTGTAACCTTTTGTGTTGTTATTGAATTTCAAAGGTTTTTGAATTCTCTTTTCTAACTACAACATCCTTGTAACATTTGGAATTTTTCAGTGAATTTCTACAATTTCGTAATGCTATTTCCTAACTATATCATCCATGTAAACATTCATTTTAGTGCATTTCACTGTTTTTTTACATATAACTTGTACTACAATTTGGCCCAAAAGCTCAATTTCATTTCAAAAATTTAAAGTAAGGTAACTTTGTAGTGTTTCTGTAAATATAATGCACCAAGTCTTTCTTTTTTCAATTCATTTTATGGATCCATGGATCCATTCCCAACCAAACACACAAATTCAATATTAAAACAGCAATGCATTTAATATAAACATATGCCATTGCAATTTGTATAAGTGCATCCCTGCCTGTGTGTGGGTGTGTGAGTCACTGTGTGAGTGACTGTGTGGGTGTGGAGGAGCCTATTTGGGTGTATGAGTGGGTGTGTGAGTGCTGTGTGGGTGTGTAAGTGGGTGTAGGAGTGGCTGTGTGGGTGTGTGAGTAGATTTGTGTGTCTGTGAGTGTATGTGTGAGTGGCTGTATGGGTGTGTGAGTGGTTTTGTGGGTGTGTAAGTATGTGCATGTGTGTGAAAGGGTGTGTGACTTGGTGTGTTAGTGGCTGTGTGGGTCTTTGAGTGGGTGTGTGAGTGTTTTTGTGGGTTTGTGAGTGGGTGTGTGAGTGGCTGTATGGGTATGTGAGTGGCAGTATGGGTGTGTAAGTGGGTGTGTGAGTGTGTGACTGGGTGTGTGAGTGGCTGTGTAGGACTGTGAGTGGGTGTGTAAGTGGTTTTGTGGGTCTGTGAGTGGATGTGTGAGTGGCTGTATGGGTGTGTGAGTGGGTGTGTGGGTAGCTGTGTGGGTCTGTGAGTGGGTGTGTGAGTGATTATATACGTCTGTCAGTGGATGTGTGAGTGGCTGCATGGATGTGTAAGTAGGTGTGTGAGTGTCTGTGTGAGTGTGTAAGTGGGAGTGTGAGTGTGAGTGGCTGTGTGGGTCTGTGAGTGGGTGTGTGAGTGATTTTGTGGGTCTATGAGTGGGTGTGTGAGTGGCTGTATAGGTGTGTGAGTAGGTGCGTGAGTGGTTGTGTTGGTGTGTAAGTGGGTGTGTGAGTGAGTATATGAATAAGAATGTGGGCCTGTGAGTGGATGTGTGTGCTTTTTTATTGGGGTTCTAGAGCTGCTGATCCACTGTGGAGCACACAGGGAGTCACGTTGAGCACCGCAGTGGTTCCACGGACCCTCATGCACTCATAGAAAAACATTTTTGGACAATATCTTGCCCATGAGGGGTCCCTCACAGACCCCTCAATCAGTCGCATGTAGTCAGGGTACCTCTACACTGACCTCTTCTATCATTTTTAAATATTGTTTTCCACCCTGGGAACTGAGTCCCAATGCACAAAATGGTGGCCACTACTTTCCTCTCAGCTTGCAGCCAGCCAGTCACGGCATTGCTATTGGTGCATGGATCCGGGGATCTGCCACAGTGGTAGGTCTTCGTCTCTAAGACATACATAAATCTTTTTAATTTAATAATTCCAAAACTAATTAACAGATTTACACAAAATTACAAAAAGCACTCTTTGTGGACCAAGATCTATCTTTCTGCCAAATCTGGTGTAAACACATTCAGAGGTTAAAAGCTGCAGTAGCGTTTATAAACCCAATAGGAAACTGCATGAGCAAAATACATTTTGGGACTCCCTTTTTTGCCTCCCACTTGAAGGATTAATCCAACACTTTCCAGACAGCTGCTGAAGTGAGTGGCAAACTAGTTTTGAAAATTGCTTGAAGATTTGTCAAAAGCTGCCAAAGTTATTACATAACAAAAAATGATTCAAATGCATTTCTATGGAAACTTTGTCCTAACTATAACTACCTACTGGCAACTTCCAGTAGGTAATATAAATGCATATATATATGGTATAATTTATACGTACATATATAATTATATATAGAGACACATAAATACATACATATGCACAAATTGATATATAAATAAAGAAATTACATTTCATTGAAAAAACAAAGGTTTATACTTTATAGTCATTTGAGAAAATTTCAGGGACAACAGAAGAATTTAACTAAACAAAACACTCAAATAGAAAATAACCAATTATAGTTATCTCTAATATCTGTAACTCATGCTCTAAAGTAACTATAACTTGTGCCCCCGCCATTTACAGTGTTGTCATCAATTATGTCATTTTAGATGTTGCAATCAGTCGCGGCTCCTGGGGGAGTTTCGCCTGGCGGTGACGTACGGTGGGGAGGGGCAGGGTGGGGGTAGTAAAAACTGAATCTGGCTGAACACAGGTAGGTTAGCTAGATAAATAAATACGATTTCCAGACGCGCGCTGCATCGCATTTGGCGATGCAACGCGCGCTACGAAAATCGTTTTATTTATTTATTTGCTAACTTACCTGGATTCGGCCAGATTCTGGTTTTTACTACCCCCACCCTGCCCCTCCCCCGCCGCACGTCACCGCCCGGCGGAACTCCCTCCAGGAGCCGGGACTGGTTGCAATGATGTCATCAAAGGTGTCATCAAACATGTCTTGCGTGATGCTATATCTGAGCCATAAAACTGCATTTGTTGGACAACATAAACATCAGAACTGTACAAGATTGACTACACGCACATCATCCGGATATTTTGGCGTTAGTCCTGCTAGCTCACAGTGCACCATCTGTTCCCCTAACCTGACAAGGTAATAAATGGATTGTGCAACCTCACAACATGATAACCCTGACTCCCCAAAGAAATCATGATAAAAGCTCTAGAACCCTTTCGCTTAGTTACTTATGCTTACCCAAAGAGATACACAAGAAATCCACAGTAAAGCATTTCAATATTTACTGAAGCATTGTGATTCTTGAGTAAAATACTTGTGCTGCAATAATCAATAGATGGAAACAGAATAATGTGAATAGCATTATGAGAATGGTGAAAAAGATAAAATCTTCAATCATTTTGCTTAGTACAGAGAATATATGCTTACATACACGTACTGTAATATACTGTACTCCTACCTAGTGCTTCCTAACCTGCATGTCTAGGGTGAGTGAATCTGCCAAATCCATGTAGGCTGATCTAACTCCCCGTTACCTGTGGGTATGTTTCATCAGGCTACCCATCTTGTTGGAGAGCTGGGCAGCATCCCTTGGATGAGAAAATCAGGAATCAGCTTGGTTGGAATTCCGGATTTGGTCAACCTCTCATTACCAGTGAAATGCTCCTCTGTCTAAACAAATGATTGATGTTGTAGATATGCTAACATCATCCATATTACCACGCCGAAGTTCCAGTCAGGTTGCTATTGTTTATTCTATTGTAATAGCTGTGTCGCAGAACAGCCAAAACAAATAACAACATTTTGCGTGATGAACTTAGCCCTTGTACAGAATGTTCAAGGTATTTGATAGTGTGCCTGCGAAGTAGAAGTGGAAGCAAAGCTGAGTTCAAAGAATATTATTCTGTATTTTCACCAAATTATTGTGTGTCAAATGACATCATGTTTAAGGTGGGAAGGCAACGTAAGAATGTGAGCATGTAAAATGGCATTTCTATCCGGGACTAATGTAACCACATAACAGTACATCACAGAAAGAGTCTATTGGTGCATATTACTGACTGGAAACATTGATGCAAAATACTGCCTCTGGCGATTAAGACATATGCTATCTAGGAATAATGAGATAAACAACACTTGGGAAAACTGGTTCATATACTGTGGAGCAACACTAAAGGATACACTCATTGGACCCATTGCTGAATTATAACCTGACAAGCAACTGTGAACATTTAGCTAAAGTGGGACTAAAGTTGAAATATGTGTAGACACAAATTGGCGAGGTTATGCAACTTGCTTTAGACATTTCTAGACCTTATGTTAGCTGTCATGATGACTGACAGTATTTAGGCACACTCAGCACATTTCTCCTGGCCCTGAAGCTTGTGGTTATAGCTGATGGGCCGAGCAGTATGGAGAAAATAGACAGGGATCTTGTATGTCCTCTGTTGAACTACAAAAATGCAGAGTCAGTAGGGAAACATTCAATCTGTCATGCAAGTGACTCAGCAGGGTATTTGTACATTGGGCTTCCTTTATCAGGCCCAGTGAAGTCTGTACAGACTCTGTTGTGTATCAACAGTTGTTTATTATGCACTATCCTAGTGCTTAATATTTGACAATTATTGATGTCTATCTCTCTCTCTCTTTGAAGCCCAAGAATGTGCATGAGGTGTGCGCCCACAGAATCCAAATGCCCTTCAGATTGGTTCCCTAAAGAGGTGTTCCTCTCTACCCATTAGCCAAAAACACCGGCTTTTATAATTTCTCACACAAGTTAAAAACTGGTGCAGACAGATTGTTCTGTTTTTAGTGTACAAAAGGGATAACTAAAAGGAGATACAGGCAAGGAGGCTGAGCCTTTTTTCCTTTTTAGGCCCCGAGTTTTTGAACTCTCTTTCCCCCAACCTGAGAGCTTGACACTCACTTTCAGTCTTCCACAAGAAGCTAAAAACTTGGTTGTTTTAAACTCTAACATCTGGATAAGTCCCTGTTTTGTTTCTGAGTGCCTATACTGTAGCGTTGTGCTGGCAATCCCTTGGTTGGGTAGCCATGCGCTGTACAAATCAGAATAATAATGATGATATTAATAAAAGGAGGTCATTTTACTAAAGGGAAAAGTCTCTTAGCTGGACACAGGCTGTACAAAATTAGGTAGAAAAGTAATATGGTAGTTATCTGCCTTTATGTAAACTATAAAACAAACTAACATACTCATTGGAGAATGTCATCAGTAATGTCATCATTAATATCATCAATGATGCCATTTGAGATGTCATCAGTGATGTCGTAAATGATGTCATAGAACATGTTATGAGTGATGTAATATTTGAGGTAACAAGCAATGCATGATGGGGGTGCAAGGTAAAGTTAGCTCTGCTAACTATAACTGGTGAATTTCTATGATTTTTTTAGTTCAAAATGTTAATGTTGTGACTGACATATTCTCATAACTATAACGCCACTTTAACCTTTGTGTCTTTTTTCAGTGAAATTCTAAGTTTTTCTTAAAACAAAAACAGACCTTTTATAACACCTAGCGTTAACGTTACTTTAACTTTTGTTTTTTGCAGTGAATTTCTAAGATTTTTTTAAACAAAAACAGATCCTTTTATCCCACCTAACTATAACATTACTTTAACCTTTGTTTTTTTCAGTGCATTTCTAAAGGTTTTTTAACATAAAGTAATATTTTATTACCATACGAAAGCCAACCACCTGCCATGCATGGGGTTGGCCGCAGGGCCTGGCCTATGGCCGGGACCTGCAGCACACCCCACACAGGCAATCAACCCCATGCTGCACATGATATTTTGTTGCGCACAGCATGGGGAGCAAGGCCCTGCTTCCAACTCCCCGCTGGCAGCCGAGCCATACTGTGGTCATCATTTGGCGTGCACCATGGGGGGGTTGGCCATGGCTTGGCCTGCCACCACGCCCTGTGACTAGACCCCCAGCAGGCTGCCAACACCATACCATGCACAGTCTTTGGCATGCTCAATGTAGGGTTCGACTTCGGGCCAGGGGGACTTCATCCCTTGGGGCCAAAACATACATATTAAGGGGCAGAAAGCCTGCAGCCTATCTCCTTGACCCTTAATTGGTCCCAGAGGCCCTATCCCCTGGGGCCAAAACATATACATCAAGGAGAGAGGAGAGTGCAGCCCCCGCCTCGACCCATCCTCCAGGGCCAGCATCAGTAAAAGAGAGCCTGTTTTGGAAAATTTGGTGAAGATTCATCAAACGGTGCCAAAGTTATTAGCAACACAATAAACACATTTCCAATGGAAAATCTGACCTAACTATAAGAGTAAGGTCAGTGTTTCCAAAGGAAACACATTATTAACAGATCTGTTTTATATATATTGATATGCTCACCCCTTGAGAAAGGCAATAGGCTCACTTTTTATATTTTGATGTTGTGACTCTTTGACAAAGTCGGTAAGTCCACCTGAGTGTGGCCGGGACCTGCAAGACCAACTGCACATTGTGCATACCAGAAGGCTGCACGTAGTGGGGATTTGATGCCCACGAGGGGTTGGACGCATGACCTGGCCGCAGGCCGTGGGTGGCTGGGGGTTGGCTTTATGTAAGGTAATACATTATTACTTTACAATTAAAAAAACCTAGAAATTCACTGAAAAAAACAAAGGTTAAACTGATGTTATAGTTATGAAATGTAATTATGTTTTAAATTTCAAAGTTCACTGAAATTAACCAGTTATAGTTATCTCCTAGTAACTATGACTCATGCCCTAAAGGAACTATAGCTTACGCCTCATCGTGCACTGCTAATAAGACCCTTAATCACCTTTTAACTGGAGACACCTGTGGTGTTAGGGAAATAGCCTCCTCAGCCGAGTAGGCAAATCCTATGTATTGGCTGTAAGTTGTTCATGCTTGAACCTTTCAAAGTGTTGCTTGGGTTCAAATTCTTAATAAAAACAGAAGACAAGAGGCATTTGGCAAAACAAGAACAGTTTTGTTTAATTAAACAATGCAGCCTGGAGAACAATTAAAGGCACGAGGTCTGAGGACTGTCTCAATTTGTTTTGGGTTCACATTAGTCTTTTATACAATTTTACATCAATCCATAAATGTATCCGGAGTACCATATACGGTGAGGAATGTTGGTTGCTGACTTAAAGTCATAAATTAATGGTCAAATGGTTTCTACAGGTGAGTCTCGACCTTGCATGGACAGGATGTGGTTTGATAGTGGGAATACTATAAAATACCTTGAACATTCTATACAAGGGCTAAGTTCATCATGCAAAATGTTGTTATTTATTTTGGACGTTCGGCGACAGAGCTATCATAATAGAATAAACAATAGTGGCCTGACTGGGGCTCCAGCATGGTAATATGGATGATGTTAATATTGTTAAGACATCAATCCTTTGATTATACAGAGGAGCATTTCACTGACACTGAGAGGTCAACCCATGCAGGAATTCCAGCCCAGCTGATTCCTGTTCACCTCATCCGAGGGATGCTGCACAGCTCTCCTCCAAGAGGGGTAGCCTGATGTCACTTACCCACAGGTAATGGGGAGTTAGATCACCCTACATAGATTTGGCAGATTCACTCACCAAAGACATGAGGGTTAGGAAGCGCTAGGTAGGAGTACAGTATATTACAGTACTTGAACGCATGCATATATTCTCTGTACTAAGCAAAATGCTTGAACTGTTTATCTTTTTCACCATTCTCGTAATGCTAATCACATTATTCCATTTCCTTCTATTGATTATTGAAGCACAAGTATTTTATTCAATAATCAAAATGCTTCAATAAAGTTTGAAATGCCTTACTGTGTATTTCTTGTGTATCAATTTGGGTATGCATTAGTAACTAAGCGAAAGGGTTCTAGATCTCTTACCATGATTTCCTTGGGAAGTCGGAGTTGTCATGTTCTGAGGCTGCACAATCCATTTGTTACCTTGTTAAGTTAGAGGTACAGATGGTGCACTGTGAGCTAGCACTATTAAGGCCACCATAATCGGATAGTGTGCGCGGAGTCAGTCTCGCACAGTTCTGATGTTTATGTTGTTCTTTCTGGCCGCAGTAGCTGCCTGTACTTGCCCGGGAGAGCTGAGAGCCAGCGCGCCTGTCATCACAGCCCACGACCATCACTATCGTTGCTGGGAGGTAGGAGACTACACCTCCCAGCGTGCTTAGCGGCAGGAACACCGCAAGGAAGTTGAGGACGCGTCAGGAGGCGCTTGAAAAGTCACGCAGAGCTCCTGCGGCGCGGTACACGAGCGGGCATGCCCGGGCCACACCCGGGCTAAGCCCAGGCCAAGGGTGGGCCCATCTGCGCCCGTCAGAGGCCGGGCTGGGCCACCCCCCTGAGAGGAGGTTCACAACAAGCTGTGTTTCTGTGCCGAGGTGAGTGCCAAAGAACATTGTGACATGGGGAAGCGCACCACCACACCAACCTCCCGTTTCACCACCACCATAGACAGCATGTTAGAAAGAGCAGTTAACATTGTCACTACGTAAATTGAGATAACAGAGAGGCGATTATCCCTGGGACCTGTAGCACCCCGAACCACCCCTATGGCAGGGGATGAGCAGAAGGATCGCATTGGCCCTCCCCTATTGCCAAATGTAATTCTTACCACTACAGACACTCACCAACCCAGAGGAGTGGCTGTGACATAGAAAGTAATCAGGGTAACAATGATAATGAAGTTCCTGTGGACGATCAAGCTATGGGTCATGTCAAGGACATTGTCCCAAATAAAGATGTTTCCCCAAACCTGATAACTACCGGGGCAAAAAGAAAAAGAACCATAGCTAAACCAACCAGCTCTAAGAGGAAACAACCCCCACGCTCAAAACAACAACAACACACAGCCCTGAGCTCATGGATCCAAAACACGGTGGCCCCTGCTACCTCAGCAAATGCGGAACCCATTGATGCCACAACGGATACCACTGTTGATTTAACCCTATCAGAAACATTAATTCATTCCATTCACACTCAAACTGAGTATACTGCAGCACCTACAACTCGTATTCGACCTGGTGATATCTCAATTGACACCGTAGCGGACGTGGTATATGAGCGCTTGAGAGATCTGGTGGACAAGAATTTTAATGCGCTTTGGAAACGCCTAGACCGCTTGGAGACATTGATAAACAAGTCAAACATACACACTAGCATACCCAAACCTATAACCAAATTGGGGGGGTGTTCAGAAGCCTAAGCCTCTTGGGAGATCTTAAGTGCTCAACGGCAAACTCTGAATTCCACATCCCCCTCTTTTAGAGATGCCAGTGCAACATGCAGTAAAACAAAAGATAGTTTGCCGTCTCAACCTATGCCCAGTGAGAATATTTCTTTATGTACAGGGCATACTGACAACACTAACAGCCCAACTCCTAATACTCACTCAGCCAATTGTGCCGCCACCACCAATCCCATAAACTTCGCACCCTTGAGGCGGAAAATCTGAGTGCTATCCCTAACTCAGAAAACAATGATACCGGGTCATCTGTTGAGACTAGGGGCGACGTTCTTAACTTACCACCTGCAGCATGTCCCTATGTCCTAGTTTTAGCAGGTGTTCCCCCTATGAAAAAATCAAAACGAGACCTGGGACCAACTGCGGAATAAAAGCACTGATTGGTTGGTTAAACATAAAGGCTTTAGGGGGCTAATATCGGCGAGATCATAATGGTGCGTAGGGTTGGTTGGGTAGGCCCATCAAAAAAGAACATTAACGGAGACTGTGTTGTCATTAATTTTAGACGACTGTCACTGGTAAAATCAATATTGATGACACAGGAATTTAATAATAACTTCCCAACTCTCGTTTGGTCACTGCCCCTGGGTTTTTTCTACAAGCCAACGCCAGGGTTAAATACCTTTACCATCCCTCCACACACTACGTATAATAGATTTTCTGCCCTGTCAGGTTTAGACAGCCTTGATTGACTGCCACCTACTCCAATACCAGTTGTACCCGCCATTAACGGTTCCTTGTCCGATTCTTTGGAGATTGTTACCCCAAAATCACACAATCTAAATGATCTAAACTTGCAGGTGCTCAGCTGGAATGTTGCAGGCCTGGCCTCTAAGCTAAGCTCCATAGACTGGGTCAACATAGTCCAAAAATATGATATACTAATGTTCCAAGAAACATGGAGTACGAGGGATTTATTTTTAGAAGGCTTTGCTTGTTTTAATAATATCGTACCCGCCTTAAAGTAGGCCGTCCATCCGGCGGCGCTTTCTATCTGGATTAAAATTTCTTCAGGTGGTAGTAAAGCCCTTCCCACAAATAATGACAATTTTCAAGCCTTGATTTATACACGGGGGCTTCAATTTGCTTCATCAATTTTTATAACAATGACTTTGTAACCTCCCTAACATGAATTTTATTAACTTGTTTGATTTTATTGCTAACTTACAAAATCAGAATGTGCGCCATAATTTGGCCGGAATTTGTCTTGGTGGTGATTTTAACGCTAGACTTTCAAGAGAAAATGGAATGGCTACCACAATTTCGGCTACCACAATTTTGGTTCATGAGCTTGCATGTAAAAGAGGGATGGAACTGTCAGATCACTTGTCTACTTGTAATTTACTCAATGTGATGGAAATCGCAGATGTGTGCCAAGATAATAACTGCTTAATACCCATCTGTAGAGGTCGTGGTTGCGCCTCAATTATCGACTATGTTTTTATATCTGCCTCTCTGGAAGATCTTTTATTAAAGGCAGAGGTCTTATGTACCTCGCAGGGCGATCATAACCCAATTTTAGCAACATCTAGATTCGCCCCTAGACCAAGTCTTGTTAAAGAGCCTGGGGCAATTAATATAGCGGCTTCGACTGACAAATTAAGAGTAATCTGGAAAGGTATTGATAATAATATTTTATTTTCTAACATGATAAAATCGCACCCATTGCTCATTGAAACCTGCTTGTCATTTAGTGATCCCAACCCAGAGGTCATCAAGGCATTTATTGGTCTGTGTGCTGGCATTAAACAATTGATCTCTAGGCCTGCGTTAAACATCAATCAAGACCCTAGATGGTTCAATAGCACCTGCACGCGAGCAAACAGAGAACTTCGTGTAGCATTGACAGCAAGACCTAGGGACGCAACTCTTGTCAAATCCCTTCGGTGCCATTATAAAAAGTAACCAGGCAACGCAAAGATGAGCTCCTAAAGAACGTTGGGATAACCTTGCCTGTGTTGCTACACTCAATGATGGAAACGGTTTCTGGGCAGCAGTTAAAGACATGAGATATATGGGTCTAACTCTCACTCCCCTAAGCTGCAACATAGTTAGCGAAGCTTGGGAAGCCCATTTTTCTAAAATTTATACAGCCTCGCCCCAGAATGAGGTTATGTTAAATAATTTTCCTGTCACACGGATTTCAATATCAGTGTCAGAAGTAGAGGATGCCATTCACCAAAGCATAGGCAACAAGGCCCCGGGGCCAGACGGGCTTCCCATTGACCTCATTAAATATAAACCGGATTTTTGGGCACCTCTTTTACTTAATGTTTTTAATAATTTAACAAGCACTTTTATTCCAAGCACTTGGTCTACCAGCACAATTGTGCCTATTTTTAAAAAAGGAGACCGATCCAACCCTAGCGGCTACAGACCGATCTCCCTGATTGACAATACTTTGAAGATCCTCTGGAGGATCTTGTTTAACAAAATAAGGTCCTGGGCCGATAGGGAACTCATTTTAAACAGATGTCAGCTGGGTTTTAGAAGCCAACTAGGGACAGTGGAACAGTGCCTTAATTTAAACTTGATTGTTGGCAAGTACACGATAGCCCGGAAGTCACCTATCTACCTGGCTTTTATGGACCTTACCTCGGCCTTCGACTTTGTCAATAGGTCACGTCTGTGGTCGGTCCTTTTAAACTATGGGTTGGATGAGACATTAGTTCATTTTTTAGCATACTTGCACAGAGACTTGAAGGTACGGGTGAGGATTAACAACGATGGGGAGGTTTCAAGGGACATTATTATCGGAAGAGGGGTCAGACAGGGGTGTGTACTGGCCCCTTTTCTATTCATCCTATACATAAATGAACTACATAATGTACTGTCAGAACTTACCAACGACGTACCTATTATTAATGGTAATGTACGCCCCACCTTACTATATGCGGATGATGCGGTCCTAATAGGCCGCACTCCGAACGCACTACGCACTTTAGTCAGGGGTTTTGTAGTTTTTATGGCAAATTTAGATCTTTGTACCAATTTTAAGAAATCTTTTATAATGACCTGTGGCCCAAAAAAACATTGTATTAATTCAATAACCTCAGGTCCTGAACACCTATTATGCACTCGCACTTCTTTCCCATATCTGGGACTAGTATTCTCTGACACCGGATCTTGGGCAGAAGTAAATTTATGAAAGCGACAAATTCGATCTTGAGTCTTCCCCAATCTAAACAAGTAGAGGTAGTTTTATCTATAACTAAAATTTATAAAACACAGTGTATCCCCATTGCCACATATGGCGCAGAAGTTTGGGGTTTTATAAATTGCAGTGGAATCCAGAGAGAGGAAAATATATTCTGTCAAAAACTGCTAGGGGCCCAAATTTCCTCACCAAACTTTGTGTGTCATAAGGAATTAAATTTGTTTTATATAGAAGATTTTATTAGGTCCCAGCTATATTTTGGCAAAAAGTTTGGCAAAATCTGGCAGCAACCTTGACAAGGGAGATTATAGCCGACTGCCTCAATTGCGACAAGGGAGGGAGTATACCTTGGCTTTCCACCGTTAGAAAAAGTTTAAGTAGCGTGAATTTGGAGCATGTCTTTTTGAATCCTTTGGGCCAAGAGGGAATAAATAAAAAGGTCCTTATGGATGCATTATATGAATCATATAAAAATGCGAGATACGCCACAGAGCTCTCAAAATCATCAGTCGCCAGGTATATGTTGCTAGTGGTGGTTGACAGCCCCTTAACTCATATGCCATCTAAATATCTTCTGAAGAATACAAGTCGTTGGGAGAGAAGCCTGCTCTTTCGCTTAAGGGGCGGCACTTTAAAATATTCACTTTGCTTTCCTTTGGGATTTAATATTAATCTTGAGCAAATGCCCTGTCCTTGTGGCACTCGTAGAAATCAAACGATGTTACATTTTTTATTTTTTTGTAATTTTTATCAAAAATACACAAAACAATAATTGATTCCCTATTTTAAAGCAATTGCAAACATTAATTATAGATCAGCCTACTTGGAAATTCTCAGACTCGAGAGGGACGACTTGATTTTCCGCGTCAGCTCCTTTCTGAGAGTGGCTGTCCGCTCACGTGCTTCTATGAGCACTTTGTAAACGCATTTTAGTGTTTCTGAAACGTAATACTGTTTTTACTGTGTGAACTTACCCACACATTATAGTAGGGAACACTAAATGAAAGCGATACCTGTGGATCGGATACCCTAAAAGATTAAATTTAATTGCACTTTGTTTTAAGCTGCTAAAATTGTTTATAATCGATTGCACTTTATTGTAATATGCTGCTATTTGTTTTTGAACCCCTGAAAGTGTTCAACATTATTATGCTGCTATTTGCCCGTTTTAAATTTTTCTATGATATTGTTGTCTCGTATAAAATGTGCTTTTTAACATACACTCATAATTGAAGTCTTTTTAACCTGATAATCTCCTTTTTATCTATTGTATTTATTGTGCTCTTAACAAAAATTGTATTGTTGCTGGTATTTCGACCTGTGCTTTCATGGATATTTTATATCCGAATAAAGATTATTGAATTGAATTATGTTGTCCAACAAACGCACAAGATTTATTGAGAAAGTATGAGTCATATGATCGTACATTGATCCAGTGGTGTATTGGTGTGCGTCAATGGCCCTAAACTGGAATGAACATGTTTAATATCCCTATTACTGTTCTTTACCACTATCCTGCCAGCTGTCTCTTCATTGACAACATCTCTTACCACTGCTGCTCAGGTTGACTCAGTTCAGCATTGAGCACAAACAGGGTGCAGCCGGATTGCGATCTTACAGTGCTGATCTTGGAGATCCTAGAGTTCTGCTCAGCCAGCAAGGTGCCAATCTTTGTAGCGTGGTGCAAA
Source organism: Calotriton arnoldi (assembly GCA_963921515.1). Taxonomy (NCBI): domain Eukaryota; kingdom Metazoa; phylum Chordata; class Amphibia; order Caudata; family Salamandridae; genus Calotriton; species Calotriton arnoldi. The sequence goes on along the minus strand of CAWUFW010004244.1, from coordinate 1,054,719 downwards.
CGTGGGCCTGACAACTGGTGTGGAGGAGAACAAGGGAGCATGTCAGGTTACAGATGTACCACGCAGTGCTCTGATGGTATCTACCCACTGGGCTTCGAAAACCATGTGGCAGGTGATGCTATAGCTGGGAATACTGCCCTGCGGAGCAGAGCTGGTGTCAGGAGTCACCAGATCCTCAGACTGACCCACAGCTTTCCTACCTCCTGACAAGCTGTCTTTTCAATGCTGAACATGACCTTAGATTCTTGTGAGATATTGTGCAAGGTTAGTGCGGCCAGCTAGATTTGTGCTCAGCCCCATTAACCTCAATGGAGATTTTACTGCTGCATTGATAGGCTCTAAAGAAATGTTGTTATCATCATTATCTTCCACATGCAGGGCACAGATACTCTCTGCAGCCTCATCACCTGTGCCACACAACTCCCTGTCAGTAGTGTAGCTTGGATGCCATGGCCCTGGCACAAGCATGAAAAATACCCTCTTTGGCTGCTGTTGGGGTAGTAAAATACTGCAATCATCAGGGTTCAATGGGCCCCTCAGGGCTCTGGGCCCCGGTGCACAGCACCTACTGCCCCAATTATGGCTACACCCCTGCTCCTTGCAGGGGGATTTCCTTAGCACCGAAGGAGGCTGAAGGATCTCTTTATTTACAGGGGACCTCATTTATGGGGAATTGGCATAGAGCAGCGCTGCAAGTCTTCAGGGTGCGCTGCCTTATGCCAATGTGAAAGGGCAGGAATACATCGTATTTATGAAATACGGTGCATCCCTGTTCTTTCCCCTTGTGCTGGTGAACAATTTTCTGCTAAACGCCAACGCAGGCACCCTTAGACAATGGTGCAAAGGTGTCTGTGTTGCATGCAGGATTTTTTTTGTGTAGGAAGGGGCACCTTCCTGAACAAAAAGAATCCTTAGAGGTGTTTCCCTCTTTTTTATGCATGCTGCAGCACACATGGGAAGAGGTACAACGAGGAGCAATGTAAATATTTATCCTTATTACTCCTGTTCTGGGAAGGCGTAATGTTTTTGTGCTTCCCCAGATTTACGTGATCAAGTAAATCTGGGTCAGCGTCAAAATGCATGGGTGTTGCTTGGGAAAAACCACTGCCACGCCCATAAAACGCCTCCCTGGTGCAGAATAAGGCAACCCATTGACTTGCGCTGCTTTGTCTTACTTCATGTCTATGGGGCCACGCAAAGCCACTCAAAGGGGCTTTGCGTGACCACATAGATTTGGTTGATAGGTTTGCGCTGCCGGAGCGTAAAAAAACGTGATGCTTCAGCGACGCAAGCCTCTCATAAATAAGCCCCCAAGTTTGTGGCCTTTTCTGATGTGAACAAAATGCTATAACTCAGTATGACCATGACTTCAATGTCCTGTAGTCTGAGCCAAAACTTTTAATGACACTCAAACAGAGCTGAAGAAAGCTGACCCTAATCCTTGGATAGGTGTGGTGCAGCGGCCAGGGCAGCTGACTTCGGAGCACAGGGCTCACGGTTCTATCCCCGGCTCCGGCAGCAGCTCAGCACCATGTGACTCTAGGCAATAGCTCACTTAATTTCCACGACGGCCCCCAGCGCCTTGAGACTCGTAAGGGTGAGTAGTTCGTGCTTTAGAAATACTGATTTTTTATTTACAAGCCTTGCTATGAATTTTGTTTTTTTTTATGAGTATTATTTTATCACAGAAGTAGACCCGACCTAAACGCAAGGGGAGTTATTTATGGGATTTTGGCATAGGGCAGCGCAGCAAGGTTGCTGAGCTGCCCTACGCGAAAGTGAAAGGGCTGGAAAGCACCATATTTAGGCAATACTGCGCATTCCTGTCCTTTCTCCCCATCGCTAACATAGGCACCCTTGCACCATGGTGCAAGGATGCATCCATTGCATGCAGGACAATTTTAAGCACATTGGGACAAAACAATCCTAAGAGGTGTTTTCCTCTTTCTATATGCGCTACAGACTGCAGCACACATAGAAAGAGGAAAAATAAAAATATTTCTCTTTGTTACACCTCACCTAGGGAGGTTACGGATTTGGCAGCTCCTCAGGTTTACGGTACTTTGTAAATCTGAGGCAGTGTCAAATTCCATGGGTGTTGCATGGGAAAACCCACCTCAACACCCATGGAACGTCTACCCAGGCACAGAGTGAGGCGATGAAGTGATTTGCGGTGTGTCGCCTTTCTCATGATTTATGAGGCCACTCAAAGCCACGCAGGATGGCATTGCATGGCTTCATAGATGGAAATGAGAGCCTTGTGTCATGCATGTACCACTTTACGTAGCGCAAAAGTGACGCAGGGCTCTCATAAATAAACCCCGAGATTGCTTTTACATAATGAGTTACTTTTCATAAATGGCGTGATCACATGGTTACTGAATTTTTAAAATTGCCTCAGAACTTAAGTTTTTACAAACTGTACACATACTTACCCTTTTTTATTTATAATGTTCCTTTATAAAAGGATGACATAAAACAAATACAAATCTAAATAATGCGTTTAAAGTCTGCATCATTGTGCACATTTTCACTAATGTTTCCAAATAAAAATTTACAAAAACGTGTTTCTTATATAGAAGGCGCCACATTACTGCAAGCAGGCATTAAAACGAAACAGATCAGCCATATATACACATCAATACATAGGCAGGTCCTGAATCTCATGCAGATTATAAGAGTTACCAAGCACAAATAAACAGGACAAACATACAACCAAATTGGGGCAGTGACGATCCTCTTGAAATCGTAATTGCAATGAAGCATTCTTAATGGCCGCCTCTATATTACGCAACAAGGTAAGCTCATACCTCGTGATAATATGAGAAATAGTACAGGATATTGTTCATTTTTCTTAACCTTAATGGTTAAGTGGGTTCCCTCGTTTTCTGTGACCACTACAGTACACACAAAAAGAGCATATTCTTCAAGGGCTACACAATAAGTCTTCTAGTTAGCTAACATTCAGCAGACCTTGCCAGATTTATTAAAGCCTTTTGGATTTTATCACAGTAGATAGTCAAATAAAGCCCAAAGCATCTCATAAGGGTAACTACGGTGGCACAAATTGTCTCATTTAATCATTTAATCTGAAGCCCTCTTCTATTATATGCACAGGAGTGACATAGTCGATGCATTTTAAGCTCCTCTAGAAGGCTAGTCCAAGGACCCCTGATAGTCAACAATGTAAGAGCTGCAAATGTAAATAAAGAGTAAATAGGTCTGGATGCAGGAGACATACTGTTGCAGTACCTTCAGGGCGAACACCTGAGCATGATGGAAAATGAGTATTTGTCTAATAAAGATGATAGAACCAAGACTTTGCCCAGTTAAAATGACAGTTCTGGTCAAGGCCTTCAACTGGGTGCCAGAAACTAATGGCACTCAAAAGGACAGCCTAATGTCAAGATGGGCAAGAAGAATTATGTGATTTTGATGATAATCACTGTTAGAGGCTAGGTGATGAACAGGCTGCTCCTCCTTGATGAGTACTAGGAAAGAATGTTGCTCACCATGGTCCACCTAAAAGTGTAAGACAACAACCCTGATATAGCAAGACCCATGTAAATTTCAAAGGTAGCTCCAGCCTAATGCTCACGTAAATTGTTGAAATTCACAGTCTTAGGGCTTCAAAATGGCACCCCCTACCTTGTTGAAAATGTGTTCACAATACACAAACCCTGATTAGCTCCTATTAAAACCTAGTACAATACATTTTATCTCACATAGAATTTTTTTTAAATCAGATGTTTATTTTGAAAATAATGCAGCTTTTTCACTTTTGTCCTTTGTTTCCCAATAGCACAGTCAACATTCCCAAGTGGAATTTAGTACACACTTTGCATATCTGAAACAGTGTTTGTTCTCTCTCTGTTGGTAACTTTGGCATCATTTGGAAAATGAGTTTGCCATATGGTTTCAATATTCCATCTTTTCATCTATGAAGAAGCTGTGCTTAATTTTTGCCAGTGGTTTCTGGTGGTGGGCACTGGAACAAGTTTTTTGAGATTTTGACCCGGAGCGAAAGAAAGAAAAAAGGGAAAATATCAAGGAAGAGAACACTAGGACCACAGTCAGTGACAAAGGAAGAAATAAAGGTTGATAGTGAACCTGTAAAACTGAGATAAAGAGACAGGAAGAATCAGGGTGGTGGAAGAAAGTGGCATGGGTGAATTCAAGTCTGAATAGGAAGGCCTTTCTTGACAAGGTATCCCTGTTTCTCAAATAGTTTAAATGTACAGTGCGGCATACCGCAGAGGTTGGGGTGCACTACATAAATGGAAAAAAGATGGTGGCGATCAGAGACAAGCGGCAAGCTCCTCCATCCTGGTACGCTGATCTAGAAGCTTGCACTGAGTCATGGGGGGTCACTAGATTCCACAGGATGGAGAATTGAACACCCTGGGACACTCCAGGAATACCTGGAGGGGTCACTCAGACAGAGGGGACCCCAATTTCGCTGTGCATGCAGTGAGCTCCAAGTCACATGGCAAGGACAGTCCCAACAAGGTAGGCAGCTTTGGCGCCATACAATAACCAACTGGAGACAGGCCTGAAGCTGAATAGCAGCAGAGGATAAAACAGGCCTTAAGATTGCAGCATCCTGCAGAATTGGGATGCTTCGCAGGCAAATACGATGGCAAGGGTGCAGCTTGGAAGAAGCTGTGCCTTTCTCTGCAGAGGACACAAGAGATTGGACCAACCCCAGGCCTGACAAAGTGCTCAGGGAACATCCCCTGGGCCAGAGGACAGCTATCGGGATTGCTAACTACAGCAGAGGGTATTCTGGGGCACTCTTCCAACCTTCCTACTATCGCAGGCGCCTGCATCAGAGGACGTATTAAGGAAGATACATCATGGGGTGAGCTACACAGGGAGAATGGGGAGGAGTGACGCCTGTACCTATAATTATGAGCTGTGAACTTTGTTAGGGTCGGATGGTATACAGATGACTAAACCCCTCACGTGAACAAGAGGGAAAAGGAGTGTGCCATTAATGCACTTAGGCCTTTTCCGGGCCCTACATTACACTCAGACTTGCATGCTGCATGGAGATATAAAGAGGCAAGAGGAGATAGATACTGCATAAGGCGGTTCACACGCTAAAGAAAGCATAAGAAGAGGTGGATTTTGGTGTACCTAGAGGAGTCAAGTTATCAATCCAGGTCAGATTGGGCACACTCAACCAGCACTTCCGGGCATGGTTGCCTGAGTTCTGACGCTATAGTACAGGGGTAAGGAAAGGCTGCAGAGAACATATTACCCACACCTGCTGCTGACCTAACAAAACACTCTGAACACTCTTTAAGTAGAATGGGCTCATCCAAAAACAAAAAGGATTCAAATGCTGTCCAGGTCAGGGGCTTCAAAGAAGGACTCTGCTACAAGGACCTCTTGCGGTTCCCCACTCAAAGGCACTCAGCCTTACCCTATGGAACCTCCTCTGACCTACTCTTTTATGAAGGATGTCTTCTGTGGGCTAGGAGAATACCTGTCCATACTCCTGGATGAGGTAATCCAGTAGGTAAATGGGCTAAAGCAGGAAGTGAGAGATAGAGGAGATTGAGTAACCTTGCTGGAAAATGTGGGCGATGCCAGAGAGGAAGAGATCAAGATCTTACATCAGGAGGTCCTCATGCTAACAGACCAATCCCTGGAGCTCCAGACCCACATCGCGAACATGGAGAGCCGCTCAAGGAGGCAAAACATTTGCATTAAAGGAGTCCCACAACATTTTGAGGGAGAAGACATAGTAGCCAGCTCAAAAGACTCTTCAAGTACATTCTCATGAGCAATGCCATTGAGGACATCATCTTGATCCGCACTTACCGAGTGGGCCTGTGCTCGGTTGGAGAGGCTTAGGGCGCTGACATCCTTACTTGTCTACAACACTTTTGTCAAAAAGAAAGCATTAGGATGTCTGCCACAAATAAAAGACAAATAATGTTTGAAAGCCAAAAGATAGCAATATATCAGGATCTCCCAGTAGTCCCCCAGCAGAACCGTTGAGAATTCAGAGAGATTACAGAATTCCTCATGAGCAAGAACATTACATATGGCTGAGGACACCCTTTCAGGATATTTTTTATGTGTAAGGGAGTGATGCACCAGAAAATATTAACAAAGATGTGGCAGCTTCTAGGTCTAGAGGAACACCTCGAGGCAACAGCGGTGACTGCAGACCCTAATAGAAATTCCTCACCTAGACCATGCACATCATACAGATGAAGAAAGACATTTAAAGCGAAGCACAGTATGAAACCGCCCACAGACCAAAATGGCAGCAGAATATCAAGCTCTCCTGTCACGACTGAAAGACTCAACAGACAAAATGAATATATATGATGACCCCCTGAATTGAGGCCAGTGTCTACATCAGGATAAATGGAGGACGTCAACTTGGGGTACACATATAAAGGATTTTTTTATTTTTTTTTATTTGATTTTCAAGATCAAAAAAACTCATACATACATAAAGTGATAAAGAAACCCAATGCTTACAAGTTATCGTGGTATGGGCAAAGAGTACTACATTCAGCAGCAACAGAAATATTCAGTAAAAATCTCGTTAGTCATTAATACACAGCACAACATTGAACAATGAAGAGGGATCAGGGGAATAGATTTAACATTTTCTAAAGGTCACAGCCCCTGCACGAACAACAAGTATCATGGTAAATGTACAAATCCCACCTGGGGGGTGGAATATCTTGAGGGCATAGCCCGCATAGTCTACAGACCTTGCTGTACTCTTTGACAAGCCTAGTACAGTGAGCATTAATCTTGTTCATCATCCTCACACTGTCGTGCTAGTTGATATTGTGTGAATAGGCCCCAGAAGCTTTTCGGCCTAGTACCAGGGGGCAACAGCTCATTATACACATCAGAATGGGTGTTACAAAACAACATATCTTTTTCCCACTCTGCCACAGTAGGAGTAGGACCCCGCATCCAACGCATAGCTATTCTACGTTTTCCTAGCAATAGGCCCATGGCGACTAGCCTTCTGACATCCTTACGGAGCGGTTTCGTATAACCCAGCAATGCTAACAAGGGATCGGGGCAAGCAACAGGCCCGTTATACTGTTTACAGACTGAAAAATTTTCTGCCAATACGTTACTACTGGGGGGCAGTGCCAGGCCACGTGAAGAAAGTCAGCGCCTGGCATACCACAGCGGTCACATCGATCAGTATCACGCACTCCATACCCATATAGTCGCCTCGGCGTATTATGTACTCTGTGTAAAAACTTGAAGTGAACTAATCTATGGCGACCATTGAGGGAGATCTTTTGTGAGACCTCTGAGCAGTAATACCAGATCTCATCAGTGTTTGGGGAGCCGAGCTCTGTTTGCCAAGCCAATCTCGCTTTGGTATATGAAGTGTTGGTGGTAGTTTGCACCGAAGCGTAAAGATTTGAGACAAGTTTCACGGGAGATTTAGAGCGGAGCAATATAGACAGAGCCGGGATTTCCAGGGGTTCAAGCAAATCCTCACCCAGTAGAGCACGTAAGGCATGGCGTATTCTGAAAAAATAGTAGAGCAGCAATGCTGAAGGGGCCTCCACGCCCGCCACCACCTCCTCCCAGGATCGAGCCTGTCCTTCCTTGAACAAATCACCCACACTTTGAATACCCAAAGTGTCAAGTGCACGAAGAACCCCTCTTTTAGAACTAGGTTTAAGCCACTGACACACTCCACCCGCAACAAAGGAGAATATAGAAGAGAACTGGCATGCTTTTTCAGTATAGTGTTCCGAGCATGCACTATAGAATTCACTGAGTTTAGCACTCCGCAACGCCTTATTGGCGGTTGGGTCAGTAGACGAGGCAGCCGGACTGGAAGAGCCGCCACCTTTTCCACCTGTAGGTGGGGTAGATCGGAGGGGCCGTGTATCCAGGTGTGGGCATGTGAGGCCTGCGCTATCCGATAATATAATTCTAAGTCCGGAGCGCCCAGGCCAGAGGCAGAGTAAGGCATGGTAAGGGTGTGGTATGCAACGCAAGGAGTTTTACCCGCCCAGGCCAATTTACAAAGCAGAGTGCGCAACTCACGAAACATGTGCTGGGGTACAACAATGGGTATATTAATGAATAGGAAGAGGAAGCAGGGAAGGACTATCATTTTCATTAGAGAGATCCTGCCAACCAATGAGAGGGGGAGGCGGATCCACCTGTCTATATCGGCGCCCAATTTTGTGATGGCCCTGCCATAATTGGCCTTGATTACCTGGTCGGCGTCGGAATGTATTTGTATCCCCAAGTACCGGCCACTGTAGTGGGAAATCTAAAGGAGTCGGTAGAGTAGATGTGGTGAGTGGATGTATGATAGATTTATCCTAGTTGATTTTGAGGCCCGATAACCCACCAAATCGGATCACTTTGCGGATTATTGGTGAAAGGTTAATCTCCGGGTCGCGTATATATAACAACATGTCATCGGCATATGCAGAGACAATTAGGTTATAATTGGGGAAACGCAGCCCCCTATGCCCATGGTACTCGCGTATTGCACTCAACAGGGGCTCTGCAACGATGGCATAAAACAGCGGGGATAGGGGGCATCTCTGTCTAGTGCCATGGGCTATGTGAATGTGGGAGGAAATCGTCTCACCAGTCCGGACTCTAGCCTGTGGTGAATTGTATAGAACCGACACCAGTTGCAAATAGGTCTCACCCACTCCTAGACGCCTGAGTACTGCCAGCATGTACTTCCATTCGATAGAATCGAACGCCTTTTCGGCATCCAGAAACACCGCTGCCACCTTAACTTCTGGTCGCACATGCTGGAAGGCACCGAATACCGTTCTCAGATTATGTGACAGTGTGCGGCCCGGAATAAAGCCACCTGTTCCGGGCCAATCAGTTGGGGGAGCAGCGAGGAGAGGCGATTAGCCAGTATTTTTGCGTATATTTTAGTGTCTACATTGAGCAAGGAGAGGGGCCGATAAGAGGAACATTTTTGAGGATCTTTGTCTGGCTTCAGTATTGTAACGATCAATGCCTCTCGCATAGAACGGGGCATAACCCCAGCTTCACCCATCTCCTGGAATAGTGTGTATAAGTGGGGGATCAGAATGTCGCTGAAAACTTTGTAGAACGTAACCGTCAGTCCATCCTGCCCAGGGGCACTGCCCTCCCTCATGGAGCCCAATGCGAGGCGTATCTCGACCTGGTCCAGGGGGCGCATTAAAAATTCTCTATGGTCGTTCGTCAACCATGGTAGCTTAATGTATTCTAGGTACTGCAATATTTCACTGTCTGAGGGGTCAAACTTAGACCCATAGAGCTCCTGGTAATACCCACGGAAGCTACTGTTGATATCTTCCTGATCTGTGACAAGTGAGCCCTCTTCATCCAAGAGTTCATATATGCTGGCAGACTCCGCCCTACGATGAGCTAGGGCCGCAAGTACCGAGCCCGGCCTGTCGCCCTCTCCGTAGACCCTAGCAGTGGCATACTTCCCCATATGTTGTATCTCACTGTCAGCAGTCCTATGATATTCTTCCAGAGTGTCTCTCAATTGGTCCTGTACATCAGTAGTGATACTCTCCATCAGGTCAGACTCTTAGGGGTCCATTAGGATGTCGGGCGGTGGCACCACCGCGGTGCGGAAAAATGCATTTTTCCGCCCGCGAGGAGCGGGAATCACGTCCGCCATATTAGAATGGCCAAACATACACCATTTCCCGTCCGCTGCCGTGTGACGCGAACCGCCATCAAAGTGCGCCCGCAAGCGCAGCGGTGGGAGCCAATGGAGACACACTACTGTGCGGAATGACGTCCGCTCCGGTCCACAAATTAGGATGCTCCAAAAACCAGTCGCACCGCAGCGGAGAAACCGGCCAATCCTACACGGCGGAAACTCGACAGCGGAGCGCGAAACCAGAGACCCGGCCCACAGCATCCGGACACGACCGCCATGAACCCAGCACTCCACGTTTTCCCGGTGCTGTACCTGATACATCACCAGCAAATAATGGACCGTCGCGGACGCCGCCGCAGGTACGCAATAACACAACCCCACACACAACCACAAAACACAAACCATGGACTGGCACAGGGTCCCTAACCACATCAGACTCCTGGTGGGGATAGGAACACATCCCCAAGTGCACAACACATGACCCACCTGCCACCAATACACCCCTCCGCATCCAGGTCACACATCGACTGCGATCGTGCGGCAATGTCACGACCACGCCACCGCAGCGGTGAAGACAAGGGAATACATGCGCACAATGCAGAATGCTGGGCCAGCACCAGGCATGGGCAGGGCACAAAGACCACAGGGCCACTACTCCACCCTCACACACTAGCCCCCACTGAAGGGACATGCCATGTGCCACACCTGTGCACCCCCATGCACAACAACAAGCCAGGTGACACCACACCCTGCACCACACACAAAACAAATAGGGACACAGCCACAGCAGGAGTCGCTGCACAGGAACACACAGCACAGAAGCACAGGGCCAGGGCTACACACACACACCACAACAACACCACACCAATGGCAAGTAAACTCAGTACAAGCATCAAATGGACACATACAAGGAACACACATCTCACTGGACACACAGCCTGCCAAGTCACACACACATACCCCACACTGACACACAGACACATACACACACCACATGCCACCAGCAATGGAGCACTCAAAACTGGAAAGCCAAAGTGAGGTGCACACAAATGGAAGGCCAAGGAGACAACCACCAAGCATGTGTACAGCACATGCAAGACAAGGAACATAGAACAACACCCCCAGCCCACCTATTCACACATTGCTTACATAGTGATTGAAGTCAAACCACAGACAGGACAGTGCAACAACCCAAGGAAACAGCAAGGCAACACATGTAGAGGCACAAGGATGAAATGAAGGCCCTGAAGTCAAACAGTGAACAGCCACACATATGTATACAAATACTTCACAGGAATACTCCAGCAGCACAACACACAGGGCCCATTGACACACTCCATGACTGTCAAACACTAGTAGGAATCCCCACACATACCCCCTTCACATCTGCAGTACACAACACCAGTGTCAAACAAACAGAAGGGTGGCAATAATGTCCAGGCAATACACAGACAAACAGTCACACTCCCTGGGGGTAGCCACAAACATCACATACACACAGGGATGCCAGAACCAATATCTGCACAAAAACAACAGACAAACACATAACCCAACAGACCCACACACAGAACCACAACAAGAACAGACATGCCCTGTGCAGCAAAAATGTGGAAAGGCAATGGGAGCACAGACACAACAGGAGTGCACGACCCCATCAGTCAGGAACAATGCACACACAACATACCACAACACAGACAAGAAGTGTACCATCACAGATAAACACAGCCACTGCAAACAAACAACAGATACACAGCCAAAAAAGAACACATAGCAAATACAGCAGGACATAAGTGGATGCATACCAGCCAATGACAAGGCAACATACCCCCACAGCACTGCATGCACAACAAGCAGTGTCTGAACAACAAGCATACCAGCCACACACAGAAATGAGTGACACAACATGAACCCACACAACCCCAATCAGCACAGCACAAAGCCAACATCACACACAGGAAGTGAAGCTGTACCACAGCAAACACACATACATGATGAGCCTGGCCAGCATGCCTGCAATCCTCTGGACAGAATCCCATTCTGAGCTGGCAGTGCACCACAACTTGACATGTGGACAACACAGCCAACATGAACAAACAATGACAACTGCATCACACATCAAATCTAATACATTGCCCACACAAGTATCATGGTCAGGAAAAACTGAAGTCCCTCACCCCTGCAAAAAATAGAGTAAGTGAGTATATAAATTGGCAAGGTTGAAGTGGCACACACAGCATGTGGCACAGTAAACCATATACACAGAGCAAAAGAACTTTATTCAGTAAGGACACTGACAAAACAGACAACAGGAGCAACTGTCTTTATTCACAAAATTCACAGATAGGCAACAAGAGTAGATAATAGCAAGGCACAAAATGCAGGGCATGTCCATGAGAAGCTGCACAGGCAGGGGCAAAACAGCAAGGCCAGTGGCCAGTCCAAGGTGCAGAGCATGTCCATGAGAAGCTGCACAGACAGGGGCAAAACAGCAAGGCCAGTGGCCAGTCCAAGGTGCAGAGCATGTCCATGAGAAGCTGCACAGGTAGGGGCAAAACAGCAAGGCCAGTGGCCAGTCCAAGGTGCAGAGCATGTCCATGAGAAGCTGCACAGGCAGGGGGCACACAGCAGTGAACAGCAAGGCCAGTGGGCAGGACAAAGTGCAGAGTGAGTCCATGAGAAGCTGCACAGGCAGGGGGCACACAGCAGTGAACAGCAAGGCCAGTGGGCAGGACAAAGTGCAGAGTGAGTCCATGAGAAGCTGCACAGGGAGGGGGTACACAGCAGTGAACAGCAAGGCCAGTGGGCAGGACAAAGTGCAGAGTGAGTCCATGAGAAGCTGCACAGGCAGGGGGCACACAGCAGTGAACAGCAAGGCCAGTGGGCAGGACAAAGTGCAGAGTGAGTCCATGAGAAGCTGCACAGGCAGGGGGCACACAGCAGTGAACGGCAAGGCCAGTGGGCAGGACAAAGTGCAGAGTGAGTCCATGAGAAGCTGCACAGGCAGGGGGCACACAGCAGTGAACGTCGAGGCCAGTGGGCAGGACAAAGTAAAGAGTGAGTCCATGAGAAGCTGCACAGGCAGGGGGCACACAGCAGTGAACGGCAAGGCCAGTGGGCAGGACAAAGTGCAGGGCATGTCCATGAGAAGCTGCACAGGCAGGGGGCACACAGCAGTGAACGGCAAGGCCAGTGGGCAGGACAAAGTGCAGAGTGAGTCCATGAGAAGCTGCACAGGCAGGGGGCACACAGCAGTGAACAGCAAGGCCAGTGGGCAGGACAAAGTGCAGAGTGAGTCCATGAGAAGCTGCACAGGCAGGGGGCACACAGCAGTGAACAGCAAGGCCAGTGGGCAGGACAAAGTGCAGAGTGAGTCCATGAGAAGCTGCACAGGCAGGGGGCACACAGCAGTGAACAGCAAGGCCAGTGGGCAGGACAAAGTGCAGAGTGAGTCCATGAGAAGCTGCACAGGCAGGGGGCACACAGCAGTGAACGGCAAGGCCAGTAGGCAGGACAAAGTGCAGGGCATGTCCATGAGAAGATGCACAGGGAATGTGTGCAACTATACCCTAACCATGGTCAGCAACACTGTCTGGGGTGTCACGATGTGCAGCACAGGCCATGCTGTGTGAGAGACAGGCATGTGAGGTCTACCAACACTCAGACTTGGCTGTCAGTCGTACTGGGAGCTGGCTGTGTGTCGGGCCCAGTTGGAGCACTTGACAGGGGAGAGGGAGGCACAGCTGAGGTATACCTATCAGTGTCTTGGCAAAATGGAGGGCTGCTTGGACCAGGTGGCATAGTGGCACGTGGAGGTGGAGTCATGCAGACATGAGACACAGTGTGGATGGGAGATTGTGGAGGGGTGCCTTTCGACTTCTTGGGGAGTCGCAATGGCTTCACTGTTTTGGTAACAATGGGAAGTGGCGTGGACACATCAGGCTCACTCAACACCAAGGCTGCAGCAGGTGCAGACGCTGGACCTCCCTCTGGTGACGTGCTTGAACCTGCGCAATGCTTTGCATGGCCCTGGCTTTGCCCCTCCATCCCCTGCCTACCAGGTGGTCCCCCCACAGTGCCCTCCATTCCCTGCTTCACTGGGCTTCCTATGGGAGTCGAGGTAGTGGGTGAATCGGGCTTTCAGCCCTTCTTATGCCTACCCTTGGCACTCACCACCTTCTCAGTGGGCATGGAAATTGTATGTTTGGTTTTGGGAGATGCTTTTGGGACAGGAGAGTCCTTGGCTGGGGATGTCCCTGAGGCACGTGGCCCTGACGCCTGCTTTTTGGCTCTTTGTCCCCTGGTGTTGCCTGATGGGCTCTTGTCTGTGTGCACTGGGGTGGCTTTGGTCATCTGTGGGGATGGTGTCTGCAGCCTGGACCGCTTGGGCTTCTGCTGCTGCTGTGTGCTACGTGTGCCATATCGTGACTTAGAGGTCTGTGGAGCGTGGTCACTGTCGTCCAACGTGGCCACTGGCATGGGTGTGGACAAAGGGACTTTCGCTGGACTCCCAGATTGTGCCAGTTGAAGGGCTGATGTCACTGCAGTGGACAATGACTGGACAGTCCGGTGCAGCCCACCCACGTCTGAATGTATGCCCTCAATGAATGCAACCACCTGAGCCAATTTACTGTCGTGGTCCATGAATGCATTGAGGAGAGCTGTCTGGCCTACACACAGCTGGCGCAAAGGTCCACAGACTCAGCACTGATGGCAGCAGGGGGACCGGGGCAGGGGCTGCGGTGCCAGGGGTGAAGGACACCCTTCCCCTCTTAGCGGTGCGAACACGGGCAGCACCAGAGGAAGTGGCTGGGAGGGTGGGCACTGCACGCTGTGTGGTGGAAGATGATGCAGAGTCCCCGTTCCCTGTGCCCGCCAACATGTCTGCGTCACCGCTGGCATCAGATGACGTACTACTTTGCGTCTCGGGCTGTGATTCCTCCAGCAGACTCCTGTCCCCCTCCGAGGCGCTGGTCACATCTGTCTCACAGGGCTCCTCTGCAGCTGTTGTGCTGGTTTCCTCACCACTGGTGTCCGTCCCATGTTCCTCCGTGACCAAGGGAGATGCTGCATGAGAGAGAGAGATGTAGGGTCAGTGCAGTGGCAGCAACAGAACAAACATATGCATTACAGACAACCATTAAGATGTCTAGATCTACATGTTGCACGCCACCCTGTGCAATTATATCGCTCAAACCCACCTCTGTCATCACAACAGTGCGTGTGCACTATCAAACCGAGACAAAGTGAGCAATGTGATGACCACACAGCACAACGTCCTGCATGTGGCTCCATTACAACTGCAACACAGATAGCTCATACCTGTCTCACACCACCCACAATGCCATTTAAATGCCCCATACCCGTTTCCCAGTGTTAAGTACAGGTAGGACACATGCATGACATCTGCACCCAGCACCAGCACAAGCTGACACTCACAGGCCACTGCATCACACTACCAACATCACATCGCCCAGCGCTGGCACATGCTGTGCACACATGCAGCCACACACAGCCATAGTCACCCTTCCCAGTACATTCACCCCTAAATGCCTGCTGATGCTCCTTCAATCGTGCATCCAGCTCAAGGTGAGTCACGGCCAAGATGCGGCACATTAGTGGTGTCATGCTGCGCCGTGCCATCCGGCCAGTGCGAGGGATCCGCCCCAGTGTCATCTCCGCAATGTTCTTTGCCAGCCGTGAGATGTCGTCCCACCTCTTGTGGCAGTGGGTGCGCCGTCAGTTTGATACTCCCAGAGCACGCACCTTGTTCGCAATGCCCCTCCACACGGCCTTACGCTGGTGCACCTTGAGCTGCAGGCATGGGAGACAAGAGGGGGCAAACATCAGTGACACAGTGTCATGTGACCAAATCACTCAGGACAGTAGCATGATACAGATTAATCACAAATCCACATATCTCACATGCAGAGACATAAATGCTTTTCACATGGTACATCTGCATGTGAGAATCACACATGAATGCATGCATGTATAAGGGGGGACACAATACTTGCACATCTCATGTACAAGCAGGATGCCAGCACAGAAGAGCATGTGTACTCTGCCCACATCTACTAACCATTTTTAGGTAGAGCAAGACATACGTCACAAAACAACATCTGTATGTGGCGAGACCCACTGTGTCCGACAATGCGCAGGCATCAACGAACATGCACTGTGAGTAGCCCACTGTGT
Source organism: Calotriton arnoldi (assembly GCA_963921515.1). NCBI lineage: Eukaryota > Metazoa > Chordata > Amphibia > Caudata > Salamandridae > Calotriton > Calotriton arnoldi. The sequence continues at coordinate 1,038,878 of CAWUFW010004244.1, read as the reverse complement.
CATGTATATCACATTGAGGGACATGATCTCACAAACCCACCTCCTGTCTCACAGTGCAAGTCGTGTGCAATCTACAGGGTTGACCTGGCACATTGATGGGGAGTCAATTTTGAAAATGAACATGTTACACTCTGTACAGTCAGTGATGTGTTCTTGTTGGATTGGGCGGTGACTGTGCAGGCCAGGTGGGCTCACACTGAGACGGACAACAGGGAAACGCAAAGACATGCACACTAGCAATGACTGGCCTGAATCCTCCATTACCAACTTGCTGCTTCACTGTATGGCTGACAAGACATGTCCCTCAAATCTTGATGTGCAGGCAGGGAGACTTGAGGAGTAGGGTACACACCCCTTCACCCAATGGAATGCAAGTTAGACAATGCATGACACAAACCCACACTCACATGCACATGCTGCATCAGACTGACTACATGTGTGCCCCCCCTGCACTCTCACACCCACTGTGGAAGACTTACCACGACATTTAGGGCACCATATAGCCTTGGGTACTGTGTGAGCACCTCGTCCACCAGGACCTCAAGCTCCTCGCCGGTGAAGGGACTGGCACGGATCTTCTCTGTCCTTGACATCACTGTTGGTTAGAGACAGCATTGGCAGCAGCAGGTGAGGGTCTCAGGCTGCAGTCCCTGGAGGCAGCAGCAGGTGAGGGTCTCAGGCAGCAGTCCCTGGAGGCAGCAGCAGATGAGGGTCTCAGGCCGCAGTCCCTGGAGGCAGCAGCAGGTGAGGGTCTCAGGCAGCAGTCCCTGGAGGCAGCAGCAGGTGAGGGTCTCAGGCAGCAGTCCCTGAAGGCAGCAGCAGGTGAGGGTCTCAGGCAGCAGTCCCTGGAGGCAGCAGCAGGTGAGGGTCTCAGGCAGCAGTCCCTGGAGGCAGCAGCAGGTGAGGGTCTCAGGCAGCAGTCCCTGGAGGCAGCAGCAGGTGAGGGTCTCAGGCAGCAGGCTCTGTGAGCAGTGGAAATTCTGGGCACTCTCCCACACATATATAGCCCCCTGGTGTCGTTCCAGTAGTCCTGGGCTGCTGCAATTGGTCTACCAGGTCAGCCTTTTACAAATGCATCCAATGACTGGCACTGCGGTGGTGTAGCACGCCTACCGCTATTTTCAAAATTGCATCGAGCTTCCGCGATCGCGGAGCCCATTGGCTGTAATGGCATGGACCATGGTGGTGTCACACCGCAGGGGCCAGGCGGGCGCTACCGCTGTATTGCATCTTTTGATTGCATCCAATGACCGGCACCGCAGTGGTGTAGCACGCCTACCGCTATTTTCAAAATTGCATCGAGCGATCGCGGAGCCCATTGGCTGTAATGGCATGGACCATGGCGGGGAACACCGCTGGTGCCAGGCGGTAGTTTCCGCAATTTGGGTGCCATAGACACACATGAGGTTTTTGGGAAACAAGGGTACCCCGATATATGAACCTGGGGTGGTACTGGATTTATAAGAACAATGGTTCAAGTGTGGCCTAAAAGGTCCAATAGCAAGAGTGGTGACCCAGAGAGGGGCACTGTATTGTTCAAAAAATGAATTTAATTCAATAGGGAGCAAGAAAAAGAGTCTGTAAAGGGTCATATAGGTCACAGAATGACAGATATTTATTCGCATAAATTTCAATTTATAGGGTGCTCACACAATAAGTGAAAGAAAGCGTGACGTGAAATAGTGATAGTGAATTTTTAAAAAAGGCATCGCATTGACAACAATATAGTTGAACTCCTAAATGATTTATACAAGTTACAAGGAGTTCATGTTGTAGAATGGTCGACGACGTTTCAAACCCAATTATTGGGGTTCATCTTCAGGACAATGGTGAGCTAATTGGTGATTGTACTCATTGGTCGCAGTCACTGGCGGAAAGTCAAGGGACGGAGAAAACTTGGTCCAAAGCAGAGTGGGTTTAGCGAAAATAACCCATGACTAGTTCGGTGGTTCCCAGGGACAGTAAATCAGCACGGGAGTCCAGGGCTCCCCGTAGGCAGTGTGTTAAAAAGCCAAATTGAATCGTCAAGTGAGATCAAGAAGACTAAAGCTGCGCAGCTGGGTATTGCATGAAGCCACCAGGGCAGTATCAATTTATTTAGTTGGGAGACATTCATTCATTAGCCAGCAACAGCAGCAGCAGGACGTCTCCGTCTGCACGGCTTCAGGCACCCATTAAATGCCCTGTCTCCCAACTAAATAAATTGATACTGCGACCAATGAGTACAATCACCAATTAGCTCACCATTGTCCTGAAGATGAACCCCAATAATTGGGTTCGAAACGTCGTCGACCATTCTACAACATGAACTCCTTGTAACTTGTATAAATCATTTAGGGAGTTCAACTATATTGTTGTCAATACGATGCCTTTTTAAAAATTCACTATCACTATTTCACGTCACGCTTTCTTTCACTTATTGTGTGAGCACCCTATAAATTGAAATTTATGCGAATAAATATCTGTCATTCTGTGACCTATATGACCCTTTACAGACTCTTTTTCTCGCTCCCTATTGAATTAAATTCATTTTTTGAACAATACAGTGCCCCTCTCTGGGTCACCACTCTTGCTATTGGACCTTTTTAGGCCACACTTGAACCATTGTTCTTATAAATCCATAGACACACATGAGGCACTGCCTTTAGGGTGGCGGAGCATGCCAACCGCCATTTGGCCATGTCTCTGGGGCTATCAGTACCGCACCTGTGCATTGGGGTGTGTTGCACACACACCGCTGGTGCCAGGCGGTACTTTCCGCAATTTGGGTGCCATAGACACACATGAGGCACCGCCATTTGGGTGGCGGAGCATGCCAACCGCCATTTGGCCATGTCTCTGGGGCTATCAGTACCGCACCTGTGTATTGGGGTGTGTTGCACACACACCGCTGGTGCCAGGTGGTACTTTCCGCAATTTGGGTGCCATAGACACACATGAGGCACCGCCATTTGGGTGGCGGAGCATGCCAACCGCCATTTGGCCATGTCTCTGGGGCTATCAGTACCGCACCTGTGCATTGGGGTGTGTTGCACACACACCGCTGGTGCCAGGCGGTAATTTCCGCAATTGGGGTGCCATGGACACACATGAGGCACCACCATTTGGGTGGCGGAGCATGACAACCGCCATTTGGGCATCACTTGTCTCTCAGTACCGCACCTACAGTACAGTACACTACACTACACTACAGGACAGTGTTGGTATGGACAATACAATGTGCACACATGTCAATGTGTTGATGTGCATTGTCAATCACGGCATTTGTTTCCACAATTGATGATGTTTGTTTTAGCATGTCCTCTCATGTTAGATCATGCACACACTCGTCATTGATGCTCAGACTGTGGTCATTGTGTTGTTGAGGTGTGCCAGGTTCAATTGACGCCTGAATGTGTGTCATGTACAGCAGCTAGGTAGGATACCGTGGGGTTGCCTTGTCACACATGTGCAGGATGACAGACTCCCAGGCGTGCCCATGGGGAATGTTGCCATATCCCAATGTCCATTCACTTTGACCGAGGTGTTGTTTGGGGGACTTGCTGTGTGTAATCTGACAAGTGTGTGATTTGTGTAGTTGAAGGGGTCCCTACATGTCAGCTGGTCTGTGACTCAATTCATATGACATTCTTTGTTGCCGTTGTGTCAGCCATGATGTGAGATGCTGTGCACATCCCATGATGTATTGCATTACAATGTGTCCACTCTCATCTCAACTAGGAGGAGACCAAATCTGCATCGTCACTTGACAGTGCTGGCAGACATGGAGGATGAGGCGATCATCCGGAAATGCCGTCTGGATAGAGCCACCCTCAAGACCCTTTGTGATTTGTTGGAGCCCCACCTGCAGCCTCGCCGAACATATCCAACAGCTTTCACCCCAACGTATAAGGTGATGGCGGCACTGCATTTTTTTGCGACTGGATCATTCCAGAACACGGTGGCCGAGGCAGGTGGGATGTCACAACCCATGTTCAGCATGGTGCTGCGGGATGTTCTGTCCACCATGATGATCTACAAGGACAGATACATCCATTTCCCCAGGGGGGCAGAATTGGCAGCTGTAAAGGGAGATTTCTATCCCCTTGGACACATCCCCCATGTAGTTGGTGCCATTGATTTCACCCATGTTGGGCTAGTGCCACCACAGGTCCGTGAGCACATCTACAGGAATCGTAAACATTACCACTCCATAAATGTCCAAGTGGTATGCCTAGCAGATATGATCATCTCCCACGTGTGTGCAAAATTTCCAGGCTCGGCCCATGACTCATACATCCTGCGTAGCAGCATTGTACCCCAGCTGATGGCCAATCTGCTTCCTGAGCGTGCATGGATTGTGGGTGAGTATGCCTAGTCATTTGGCGTGCTGTGTGTGTGACCTGCTGTCCTCTGCATCTGCAACATTGCAATGTTTCTTTGTGTGTCACACATAGGTGACTCTGCATATCCCAACCGTCCTTGGTTGCTGAGCCCACTGCGGAACCCCAGGACACCAGCTGATGTCCGCTACAATGATGCCCATGGGAGGACACGTCGTATGGTGGAGCGTACCTTTGGACTGCTGAAGTCACGTTTCCGCTGCCTGGACAAGACCGGAGGGGCACTGATGTACTCACCCAGGAAGGTGTGTCAGATTGTAGTGGCATGTTGCATGCTCCACAACCTAGCCATTCGCAAGGAGATTCCCCTGCTCCTGGATGCTGATGAGCAGCCAAGGCCCCCGCCTGCAAACCAATCCGTGTCCAGTGATGATGACAGTGGAGAGGAGGAAGGTGTTGACCTGCGTCAACAGCTCATCACCCGCTACTTCACTTGAAGGTGGGTGACAATGTACAACGTACCCATTGTCTGATGATGTTGCTGTTGTTGTGAGGGTGTAAGTGAGATTTGTGACAGCAGCCAGTTGTAGACTCAGTGTTTGCTGTCAATGTTGATGGGACAGTTCATTTCTGAACATCTACAGGATGTGTATGTTGGCACTTGTTGCCCATTGTTATGTGTGCATGTGGGTTGTTCTTGTTGTGAAGTGTTGTGTGATGTCTGTGATGCCACACCCAGACTAGTGAATGTTGTTCTGTTGTTTTTTCCTAGGTGCCTTTGACCTCTCCTTGCCTACATACACTCCGTCCCCTGGTACATTGTATTCCTGTAGAAAATTGTACATCCTGGAATAAAGATGGTGCAGGTACAACAACGTGTGTGTAAGGATTTGTTTATTTACAAAGGTGACATGTGAGGGGGGTACATTGAGAGTGAGGTGATTAGTGGAGCAGTGAGTTGACATTCATGGTAAATGAGATAATTGAGTGGTCACCACATAGGTGTGGTGACCCAGTCCAACAGACAGATGCCATTCACAAGGCAGTGTGGGGAAGGACAGTCCAAAAGTCAATGCAGTGGTTCAGAGGGTTGCCATCATGGCTGGCTGCGTGACTGGCGTTTGGCAGGTGCTTTGCCAACAGATACTCCCAGGGTTTTCTTCGGACGGCCCCTTTTCCGTTTGGCAGGGGGGGCCTCTGCTATAGGGCCAGTGGGGTCTGAGGACTCACCACTCTCTGTGGCCGCAGGGGAGGATGGTGAACTGTCATCCTGCGGACCACCAGTGGGAGGGGGAGGTGTTGTTTGTGGCGCAGGCCTGTGCCTCAGTACCGCCACTAGTTGGCACAAGAGGTCCACAATTTGTCCCATGCGGGTGTCCATGGACCTCATCAGCAGGAAGAGCTCACGTGAATCTTGTTCGGACCGGGCCGTTTGTCCCTGGGCCCGTTCATATGCCCCAAGGACTCTGTGGATGTGGTCCAGGGATTCGGTCCCAGGCTGTGTTCGTGTGTGGGTGACCCTGCCCCTCCCACCTGCTCTGCTGCCACGGACCAGTTGCCTCTCCACTGTCGGACCACACATCCTCTCCCTGCCCTCCTCAGTTGCTGGGGTGGGGTGGTCATCCTGTGGGACAGGGAGGGTGTTACAGGCAGCACTGGTGGTTGTGGTTGTGGTTGTGGTGGTGGTGGAGGACGCACTGGACGTAACAGCAGGGGCCTGCAGATTGGGTGTTGTAGCTGCAGGTGTGGTGGGGGGGACGATGGGGTCCTGGGACCTGTTGCGCCCTGGAACACCAGATGGCCCGGCCTCAGTCTCCTCGTCCGAAGATTCCTGGAAGTCAACATCCGAGAGTCGATGTTCCGGGGGGGTGGGGGGGTTGACTGGCCCTGCAGGTTGCTGGTGTCGTCCTCTGCAGTCAATTCTTGGTCACCTGTGGATCAGATGGGAAATGGTCATTGGGGTGCACCACGTAAGATTTGTGTTAGCTGTGTGTCATTCACTGTTAGTACACTACACAGTTGACTGATCATCACATTGTTTCCTCTGTGCACTACTGTGCCTCCTGACATGCTGCAGTGGTACATGCATTTCTTGTCCATGGTGTGAGGTGTCAATATGTACCATGCGCCATGTGCATGATTTGTGATTACAGGGACATGTTGACATCTAGGGCCTTGCGCAAAATATGATTTTTGTGCGGACTGTATGTGGATTTTTATGACCTGTCAGCGGTCACATCTGGGCATGTCCTGGCCATTGTCATCTCCTGCATACCTTTGTCTTGTCATGTGCATATCTGGATTGGTACCACATAACATGCTTTCTTACTGTTCATATGGTCATTGTTACTCTGGCCCCATGGCACTGAACCTGTCATTCATTGCTGTGCATGATTGTTCCCAGTCTTTCCTCTACATGTGCATTGGTGTGTCACACTTTGGTTGCTGTGACAGTTTCCTTTGCTTAGCTGTGTGCACACTGTGCGTGGCAATATGATCGGTGTGCATATTTGTACATTGAGAGGACTGGTGTTGTCATATGGCACCATTCTTTTTGTGTCAAATGGCTAGGTGCACGTACTGCCTACTTGCCTGTTGTGTGTTAGCATTTGTGTTTGTTTTGTGACACATCTGTGTGTGTGTGGTGGAGGCTTGCATCCTGCTCAGTGGTGGTACAAGACAGAATAATATGTCTGGCTAGCTGTTTGTTTATTTGGAGTGATCCATTATATGCCACATGCATCTGGGTGGGGTGGGGGAGTGCCCCATCCTGCTGAGGTGTGGGACAGGGGGCATGGTGGGAGTAGTAGTACAGGCCTCCCTCCCACATACAGCCCTCCATGGATAGATGGCTACCTACCTGTAAGTTTGTTTGTTGGGGATGTAATGGCTGACACATGCTTCTGGGTGGGGTGGGGGAGTGCCCTATCCTGCTGAGGTGTGGGACAGGGGGCATGGTGGGAGTAGTAGTACAAGCCTCCACCCCAAACAGCCCTCCATGGCAAGATGGCTAGCTACCTGTAAGTTTGTTTGTTGTGGATGTAATCGTGACACATGCTTCTGGGTGGGGTGGGGGAGTGCCCCATCCTGCTGAGGTGTGGGACAGGGGGCATGGTGGGAGTAGTAGTACAGGCCTCCCTCCCACATACAGCCCTCCATGGCAAGATGGCTACCTACCTGTGAGTTTGTTTGTTGGGGATGTAATGTCTGACATATGCTTCTGGGTGGGGTGGGAGAGTGCCCCATCCTGCTGAGGTGTGGACAGGGGGCATGGTGGGAGTAGTAGTAGAGGCCTCCCTCCCACATACAGCCCTCCATGGCAAGATGGCTACCTACCTGTGAGTTTGTTTGTTGGGGATGTAATGGTGACACATGCTTCTGGGTGGGATGGGGGAGTGCCCCATCCTGCTCAGGTGTGGGACAGGGGGCATGGTGGGAGTAGTAGTACAGGCCTCCCTCCCACATACAGCCCTCCATGGCAAGATGGCTACCTACCTGTGAGTTTGTTTGTTGGGGATGTAATGTCTGACACATGCTTCTGGGTGGGGTGGGGGAGTGCCCCATCCTGCTGAGGTGTGGGACAGGGGGCATGGTGGGAGTAGTAGTACAGGCCTCCCTTTCACATACAGCCCTCCATGGCAAGGTGGCTACCTACCTGTAAGTTTGTTTGTTGGGGATGTAATGGCTGACACATGCTTCTGGGTGGGGTGGGGGAGTGCCCCATCCTGCTGAGGTGTGGGACAGGGGGCATGGTGGGAGTAGTAGTACAGGCCTCCCTCCCACATACAGCCCTCCATGGCAAGATGGCTACCTACCTGTGAGTTTGTTTGTTGGGGATGTAATGGCTGACACATGCTTCTGGGTGGGGTGGGGGAGTACCCCATCCTGCTGAGGTGTGGGACAGGGGGCATGGTGGGAATAGTAGTACAGGCCTCCACCCCAAACAGCCCTCCATGACAAGGTGCTACCTACCTGTAAGTTTGTTTGTTGGGGATGTAATGGTGACACATGCTTCTGGGTGGGGGAGTGCTCCATCCTGCTGAGGTGTGGGACAGGGGGCATGGTGGGAGTAGTAGTACAGGCCTCCCTCCCACATACAGCCCTCCATGGCAAGATGGCTACCTACCTGTAAGTTTGTTTGTTCGGGATGTAATGGTGACACATGCTTCTGGGTGGGGGAGTGCTCCATCCTGCTGAGGTGTGGAGAGGGGGCATGGTGGGAGTAGTAGTACAGGCCTCCCTCCCACATACAGCCCTCCATGGCAAGATGGCTACCTACCTGTAAGTTTGTTTGTTGGGGATGTAATGGCTGACACATGCTTCTGGGTGGGGGAGTGCCCCATCCTGCTGAGGTGTGGGACAGGGGGCATGGTGGGAGTAGTAGTACAAGCCTCCACCCCAAACAGCCCTCCATGGCAAGATGGCTACCTACCTGTAAATTTGTTTGTTGGGGATGTAATGGTGACACATGCTTCTGGGTGGGGTGGGGGAGTGCCCCATCCTGCTGAGGTGTGGGACAGGGGGCATGGTGGGAGTAGTAGTACAGGCCTCCCTCCCACATACAGCCCTCCATGGCAAGAGGGCTACCTACCTGTGAGTTTGTTTGTTGGGGATGTAATGTCTGACACATGCTTCTGGGTGGGGGAGTGCCCCATCCTGCTGAGGTGTGGGACAGGGGGCATGGTGGGAGTAGTAGTACAGGCCTCCACCCCAAACAGCCCTCCATGGCAAGATGGCTACCTACCTGTAAGTTTGTTTGTTGGGGATGTAATGGTGACACATGCTTCTGGGTGGGGGAGTGCTCCATCCTGCTGAGGTGTGGGACAAGGGGGCATGGTGGGAGTTGCAGTGCAGGCTGCCTGTGCACCTGCACCCATGGTAATGTTGCTAGGTACATTGGTGGTGTTTGGGAGGGGGTGGATGTTGGATCTGTGAGACATGTTTTAGTGAGTGTGTGGTGCAGATGAATGGAATTGTTCCTAGGAGGTGTATCTTTGTAATTGTGCAAGGCAGTACATAGCAGTGTGGTGGTAGTCATTTGTTTGTACTTACCAGCCTCCACTCCCCCGGGTACTCCTGTGAGACTCTCTGGATACAGTATGGCAAGCACCTTCTCTTCCCATGGGGTGAATGGTTTTGGTGGTATGGGAGTGCCACCGCCAGTCCTGTCAGCCAGCTCACGGTTCTTGGTCCTCCTCTCTTTGACAACCCTCTTCAAGTCATGCCACCGCTTCATTATTTCCTTTCTGGATCTTGGGATGGTCCCTACTGCATTGACCTTCTGGACTATCCTTGCCCTCATTTGAGTCCTTGTGGCTAATGGTGTCTGTTGGACCAGGCTACCAAACAGTTGTGGTTCCACTCTGACTATCTAATCTACCATTACCTTCAACTCACTCTCTGTGAATTTGGGCATTTTATGTGTTGACATGGTGTGTGATGTGCAGAGGTGTTGTAGGTGCAGGGGTGTAAGTGGTGGTGGTGGTGGTGATGTGTATGGTGTGTGATGTGCAAAGGGGTTAGGGGTGCAGGTGTGGAAATGGTGGTGGTGCTGTGTGTGGTGTGAGTGGTGATGGGGTGTAGCTTTGCCTATCCTTTGATCTCAGGGGTTGGGCCCTTCAGTTGTGGGTTAGTGCAGAGGATTGTGGTCAAGGAAGGGGCTGGTTTTATGCTCTGCTATGTGGGTGTGTCCACATGTGGGAGTGCTCTCAGGTGTGTTGTGTGGGTTGTCCTTGTAATTTTTTTTTTGTGTGCAATGTTGTGTCATTGGGGTGTGTTTTCTGTTTTTGGGTGGCATGGCTACTTTGTTGTGGGCACTGTGTGGCCTTATTGTGGGATTTTTTAATCGTCCGCCAAAATTGTCACGGAGCGTCCGCGGCGGTGGCTTTGCTGCAGCTCTTCCGCATGCTCTCCCATTCATCACTGTTAGCGATCGCGGCGGTCGGAAAGAGCGGAACGTGCCGCGGGACCAGCGGGGATATCCTAATTTGCCGTGCGGTGTCTCCGCTATCCTTGCGGCGGGTTGGTGTTTTTCCGCAGCAGATCCGTCTGCCGCGGATGTGTTTTGGCCATCTCTGCACGCTACGGGCAGTTTTTGTTCCCCCCGTACCGCCGCGGTCGGTGTTTTTTGGCGGTTGATCATAATTTGGCCGCCGGTTTCTCCACGGTGCCGGCGGGCAGTTGTTTTCCGCTTCCATGGCGGTCGGGGTGATTTTCCGACCGCCATCCTAATGACCCTCTAAGTGTGCCAGTTTAGATTCTAGGAGGGTCAGCCTGTCTCTGATGGATCGAAGCACCCTGGAATGCTTTTTCATAGCCACCCCCGTATGAAGATCTTAAATGCCTCCCACACTGTTGCAAACTTGTCCGCAGAGCCAACATTGATACGGAAGAATTCATCAATGGCATCATGAAGTTCTGATTTGAAAACTGTATCTAGCAGGGAGTATGGTGGGAACCTCCACAAAAAAGGGGGAGGGCGACGTGACGGCACATTAAGCTTTAATAATATGGGTGAGTGGTCAGAGAAAGATCGCGCTAAAATAGAGCAATTCTGAACCTTAGGCGGTAGTGACGCAGATATAAACCAGTAATCAATACGGGTATGTATGTCATGGTAGGCAGAGTAATGAGTGGACCCCCCTTGTGTAGGTGATCTGGCTCTCCAGACATCCACCATTTGTAACTGAATCATGATATCCATTAGCGTCCTAGCAGCGGCAGATGGTGGCCTAGGGGCCCCCTTCAAACGGTCTAGTGCCGGGTCCAGGACACAATTAAAATCCCCACCCCAGAGTATTGGCAACGAACCGAGACCTGTTATTAGTGTAGACAGGGACTGGTAAAACTGTGGGTCGTCATAGTTTGGACCATACGAGTTAACTATGAGGAAGTTCATTTCTCTACCATGGCATTTGGTTATGGTATATCTGCCAGCATGGTCTGTGACGCAATTCTCTATCTGGAGTCCCAGTTTAGGGTTGACCCATGTCAGCACTCCCCTAGAATGAGAAGGGAATCCAGCAGTGTGGGATTGACCCGCCAGAGTAAGGTGCACCCAGGCTGTAAGTGAGTCTCTTGTAGCAACGCATGGTCAACTTCTCTCCTTTTCAGATATTCCAATATGTTGCGCAGTTTTCTGTGATCATTCAGACCCCTAACATTCCATGTCAGGAGTGGTAGTTGTCTAGTGTGACCCTGTCCTGTGCAGTGACGCGACATTCAATGTGCTTGTGTATGTTTGTGAAAGCTGCTATACGTAGTACTATACGTGACCTTTATATCCTGTAAGCTGTGTCCACTATATTCCATACCAAGAGTAAGGAAACACAAGATCGTTATCCCGTACCACCCCCCCACCCACGCCTTGAAGTCCCCAACAACGCAAAGTCGACCCACAATCCCACCCTTGACCAAAAGGAACAAAAGGAAACTTACAGTCAAAAAAACAATTACACAACCATAACATCTAATGGTCGTAGTGAAAGAGGGCGTGAAACGCTTTGGGGCAGATGTTACCCGGCCGTCCCACATTTTGTACTTCTCACACCAGGCCACCAGGCCAGAAATAAAATCACTCCATTGGCGAGTGTTTTGTGGCAACCCCAGCAACAAATAGCGCCCTGGGCTCCCATATAGCTACCTCTAACAATCATAGGAAACGTGTATACTACGTGCATGTGAAAACACTAATATCGATTATATGACATTCTTAAAGAGCACAAAGAGCAAGAGAAAAGATACAAGTACTCCAATCCATGAAACATAAAGGTCTGCAAATCACCGCCTCCCCCTCAATCATTGTCATCAAGGCCTCCGTTCTCTGCGCTTGTGTGTGCGGTTTCAGTGCGTAATTTACCAGGGGTACCCAACCTTCCCCAGTCCTTTAAGGCCTTCTGAAGAGTGCGTGGATCTGTGAAAATATGCTGTTTACCATCAACGCGGACTCTCAATCGGGCAGGATATAACATTGCGTACTCAATGTTCTGCTCGCGTAGTTTGCGCTTCATGGGTGCAAACTGTCTCCTGGCCTCCTGGACCTGCAGAGTGAAGTCCGGGTATAGGGACAGCGCAGAGCCCTCATATTGTAATGAACCAAGCTCTCGTGCCTTACGGAGTGCGGCGTCTCTGTCCCGGTAATTCAAAAGCTTAGCGATGATGGGCCGTGGAGGGGCACCAGGGGTAGGTCTGGGCCCCAGTGAGCGGTGCGCCCGCTCCACAACAAACATGGATGAGAACACCTCAGCACCCAGCAGCGTGGTGAGCAGTCTTTCAACAAATGTTTCCATGTTTCCTGTCGCAGTGGTTTCAGGAAGGCCTGTAATACGCAGGTTGCTGCGGCGCGACCTGGCCTCCAAATCCTCAGCCCTTTCCCGGAGAGCAACAAGGGCTTTTTCCATCTGTTTTTGCACGATGTGGGATTCAGATTGGGCCTCCTCAGCTTCCGTGATTCGTCTTTCGGCCATGTCCAAGCGTTGAGCATGCTTGTCTATGCGCTCGGACATCCTGTCCAAACTGTAAGCTAAGGTATCAATTTTAGCGTCTAGCGCAGTTAACCCATGCTGCATGGACGAGATAATTGTCTTAATGTCCCCGATAGTGTCCTCCGCTGGGCAGTCAGAGTCCAATAGCGCTGTCTCCGCAGCGCCTTCCACATTCTTGGATTTACATTGTTCAAAATTAATTTTTGGCTGGGACTTGTCAGGTTTGCCCATTGCAGCAATTGTGTCCACCGGGCCGAGCCGCGATAGAGTGCCCAATGCGGTAGTGTCCCTATCTAGTGGCCCCAATATGCGATTCTCCCAGGTACTGTCCCAGAGTTCCCCTTCCGATCTCTCTCACCGGGGGTTTTCCTAGGCATGTACACTGCCCTGGGTGTTGCAGGCGCTCTTTTACGGTGTCTCAGGGTACTCTAGCGGCTGATTTTAGGGGTCCCCGTGGATCCTGGTGACCGGAACCGTGAAGCGCCGGGTGGCTCCGAGAATGCAGGGCAGGGCCGGCTCAGTGGGCCGCTCCCACAGCGGAGTACACAGCGCCGTACAGCTGGGGCTGATTAGGGCTTTAGAGATCCTCAAGTGGCAGCAGGAGAACGCACAGTCCAAGCCGTCCGCTCACCCCGTCAGCTATGGGGCTAGAAAGAGAACCACAAGCTGGCAAGGTGTGAGGGGCCGAGTCAGCCGGCAGCGCGCGAGGGCAAATCTACACGAACAAGCGCACAGGCAGGGGTCCAAGTATCCGCTTGCTCACCCCTCGCGCCCCCCAGCACTCCTCACCGGCTCAAGCTGGCAACGCCGAGTAGAATAGTCGCCCGGGCCCAGGTTGTCTTTCGCCTCCATCCGGATCTCCAGCGTGGGTATACGCGGCTGCGCACGTACGCGAGGCCCAGCAGCGGCTCCGAGCGCATCACCAGGCCACAGCTCGCAGTCTCGATGGACGAATCTCGTCTTGCCTTTCAGCTGGCGACTACAGGATGACAGCGCCGGGGTCAGCACGACTTGGGTGACAATCGCCCGTACTTTTTTATTAGGTGGTGACTACTGGAGTGGCGAATACATAACGGATGGTGTCGGTGGCCGGCGGAGCTCAGCTACAACGCAGCCATCTTCGTTCCGGGCAAGCTCCGCCCTCCATATAAAGGATTATAGTAGATGGAACCAAGGTGGAGGGGAGGAGCTAGGAGATGGGGAATGGGACATTAAAGGAAAGGGACTGCACATTAAAACCTCGGAGGAGGAGAGACAAATGGTATTAAACCTGCAAGGGATTATCTGGGAGGGGTAAACGTCAACACAGTAATGTATTTTGCTACTGTTTTCTTTATTGTTCAGTGTTGGGGGGTGGCACTGGGTAATATGCCGCCTCAACAAGCCTGGGAGACCATGAGAGGATCCATTTCTGAGGCAGGGCAGGCAGGTTGATGGGGTCTTATCACAAGACAATAGGATACGTTTAAGATAGCTTTATAGCTGAGCTTAAATATTGAGCTTGAATATACTGCCTTAATGCACCAGGGAAACAGAGGCTCTTTTATCACTCCTAAGAGACTCTAAATGCTAGATAAGCTGCCTCCACAAAACCCAGCCAGTAAAAAAAGACTAACATAGATTAAGGTCATGATGGTTACTTCAACAGTACTTCTCCTCTCACCCTAAGAAAAGAGAAAGAGTGGCTATCCTGATCACTAAATACTTTAAAGGTGAAGTCAGGGAGATTGTAGCAGATATTAATAGCAGGGTATTGATGCTGAGGGTGCAGAGACAGAATTTCGACGTCGAAATATCGAATTGCATAAATATCGAGTCAAGAATATCGATGGTGGAAAATATTGAGGTAAGTTTTTTCGTTGTTTAAAATATCGTTTTTTGTGTAATGTAGAAATATCGACTTTGTAAATATCGATGGCAAATATATTGTTGTAAATAATATCGACTGTATTTTTTTTGTTTTAGTTTATTTTTTTTATTAATTTGGTAGTAGTTATTTCATATTTTTCAATTTATTTTTTATGTGAAAATGTTTGTTTTTATTGTATTTTAATTTATTTTTAGGAGCTGGATGTTGGGTTTATAGGGGATAAGGGTGGGGAGTAATTTAAAAATATTTATAATTTTTTTAAAATATTTTTTTATTTTTATGTAAAAATGTAGGAGCTGGATGTTGGGTTTTAGGGGATAGGGTGGGGAATAATGTAATCATGTTAAATACAGTTTAATAAAAAATGATTGAAAGATATAAATAATTTAGAAAAAAAATACATTAAAAATTTTCAAAACTTGAATTTTTTGGGGTGCTTATATTTTGATGTAATTTGTGTAAAATATACTATAATTTTTTTACATTAAAAAAATAAGGAAATAAACATATAATCGGTTTATTATTTTTAAATATTTTACATAATTTTTGATTGTTTTTCGTAATTTTTTTCATTTCAATAAAATATTTTAAAATTTGGATAGTTTTGAATTTTAAAATGTTTACATTTTAATTGTGATTTAGAATTTAATATTTTTTTATTTTTGTGAGAAGGGATGTATCAAATTTGTAATAATATTTATTGTAATAATTGTATTTTTTAATTATTTATTTACTTTCTTTAAAAAAACTTTGACTTTTTTTGGGACAAATTTAAAAAGAAGTGAGCCATTTTTCATTTTGATAATTTTTTTTTACATTTTTTAAAAGTTGCTGCTGGCTGCAGCACCCGCTGCAATGGTAAAAATGCATGTTGTGCATTTCCCTGCACTTCGTGGCAGGCATCACATGGTGCAAATTCCACATGCCCCTGCACAAGGGGGGCCCCCAACGGGCCCCCAAAGTACATCCCCGCCAGCCTTTCAATGGTGGTTGAACCACCATAGACAGGCTGGCGGGGATGCAGCATCCAAATCTGGCGGGAGGTGCCTGCTAGGCATGCCACCATTTTGTGGATCTGGGGTGGGTCCGACAGGCAATCGTAACGATTGCCTCTGTCGGGCCCGTGGCAGATGGGCTTTCCACCCGCCAGGCACATTGCCCGCCATCCTGGTCTGGCGGGTGGAAAAAGGCCTTACGATGGCGGTGAACCCGCCACCGGCAGCCTGACGGCGGTGGGTTCACCGCCATTGCAATCAGGCTCTTTGATTTTTATTATTTATCATTTTTTATGAGAAAAAGGAAACATTGCAGTACATTTTTTAAAAACATTTTTCAATTCATTTTATATAATTTTATTTTTGTTTGCAAAATTATATAATATGTATTTTACAAATGTATGTTTTGTACATTTTTGTAAATTATTTAGTATATTAAATATTATTATTAAGAAAATAATATTTAATATATTAAATAAATTAAAAATGTTCTTACAAATATATTTTTGTATCATATATTTTTTATAAAACATTGTTATATTGGTTGCACATTTACAATAGTTTTAATGTCATTTTATATTTGGAAGGTGAGTACATGAAACAAACATACATTTTAATATATATATTAAATATTATATTTTTTGTTTTTTGATAATATAATATTTAACGTATATTTGACAATTTCTTGTAAATTTTTTGAACAGTTGTAAAAAAATAATTACAATAAATAAAAATATACATTTCTTTTTTGGATTTTTTTATTATTTCGCCATTCTTGTCTATGGGAAGTCAGTCTTTTTTTTAATTTTTATTACGCAGCCATTTTTAAAAAAAAATTCTCACTTTTCTGTCTATCTGATTCATTTTTAGGTCATTTTGCAAGACGGCTTGTGTCCTTTTTTTTTTTTCTTTACAGGTTTTCCGTTTAATGAACGGATAGTGCTGACGACGCGGTTTAAAAAAAAAAAAAAAATGTATTTTGTTTCTTTAAAACAAGTTAATTTTTTACATTTCCTTTTATTTTTTAGGTTTGCTGGAGCGTTTTTTTTTAAGCTAATTTTCGGGTTTTTGAGGGTTTCGTTATTGAGAGGATTGATTCATTGGAGCATTTTTTCTACAGTTGTATTTTTGCTTTCTTTTCAAATGGATTTGTCTTTCAATTTATCTACTATGGATTTGTTCGTTTTCGAGGACCGTCTACTGCAACATAACTGTAAGTTATTTTTTCTTATTATGGGTGGGAAATAGTTTTGGTTACATTTGGTTTGTTTGTTTCATTTTTATTTTAATAATTATATTATGTCATATATTTATATGTACGTTTTTAATTTTTAAATGACAATTATAATTATTATTTTGAAAAAGAGTAGAATTGTGTCGTTTAAATGTTTTGTGATTTTAAAATGCTTATGATGTTTAGGATTGTTATTTGTTTATAGTATCGATTTAGCAATCGTGTCTAGGTATTCTAGCCCTTTGGTGTTTGGAAATAGTTGAGTTTTATGTTGTAGGTATTCATTCATTGTTTTTGTTTGTTTACTGAGTTAAGGGCCGATTTTAGTTAGGGATTGCTCTAGCCTTAGCTCTTGATAGCTCTGTTCTTTTTTTATGGCTTTTAGTTGTTTGTGTAAGGTTGGTTGTCCGCTTCCTATTGTGGCTTGGAAGGCATTGTGCCATCCTTCCACTGCGTTATTAGTTTTAGCTTTTTGAGCTAGAGTGCTATCGTAGATGTTCCACCAGGAGATTTGGAACTTTGGTTGTCTACAGTGCCCTGACCTATGTAGCCTTCCCACCCAAGTGTCTTCAAAGTAGTCTAGGAAGGGATTTCGTTTTGTTTTGTTTGCTTAGTAGAAAGGGCTTTCAAGAAGTATGTTATAGTGGTTGGCTACTTCAGTTGTTGGTACATAGGTCAGGGCTATACATTTTTTTATTTGATAGGCAAAGTTGCTATTGGTGGCGTAATCTATACGTAGAGTGGATTTTTGTAAGGGTCTCCAGATACTTTGGTTGAAGTGATAATAGCAACCTTGTATTGCAGAGTGTGGGTATATTTTTAAAATTGACTATTTATTGTTTTTTATTAGTTTGCTCTCTTTGCTGGTTAATTTATATACTTATTCAGTTTTATATTTTTGTTTAATGTTGATTTTGTCCTTGTTTTTTAAGTTAATCCTTGTTTTGAGTTATTTAGGTGGAGTTTTAGTGAAGTGTAATCTGTGAAACATAAAAGAAAACATTATAGGTTTAGTTAATTTGATTATTTAGACTCTATTTTTATTTTGTTATAAAAAATATATACTTACTATTTTTAGGTGATGAAATTTCTTTCGTTGATGTGGTTTTGTTGACTTCTGTAGAAGCTGTTGAAAGAAAAGTATTTGTTAGCTATGTTTTGCTTTTTTATTAAATGTATTAGTTTTAAATCCTTTACTTTATTTGTTGGTTTAATCATATACATGTAAGTAAGTAAGTAAGTTTGTAAGTTTATTTTTATTTGATATAGACCTCGACTGAGGTCAACAAATATACAAACACAATTTTAAAACATTTAACATGAAACTCATATTATCAACTTTAAGCATTTATGCTACTAAATCCATTCATCATAGCTTTTTAAGACGACTTTAACTCAAATCTGTTTAAGAGTTATACTACTTACAGCATTTATGTTCGTCCGGTGGTTATCTTTCAAGATTTAGATAGACCTTATGAGGAAATAAGGTCGGATCTGTTATAGATAGACCATATAATCAGGTTTGGATATTTAAAAAGTTAAAATCGTTAGCATCATAAACTTTAAAACAGCTTTAAAAAAACCTTTAAAAATGCATACAGTTGGCAACAAACAAATTCATCCTGTGGTAATTTACAGAAAGTGATTAGGCTTTGTACAGAAGGAACATTGTATCGGATTCTAATAGGCCCTAGATACCTCCGCCTGGCTTCTACTAAAGTTGGATTTGGGCAAACCGCTAGTACATGAGTTAGATCTTGCATTCCTCCCTTACACAAATCACAGAGCCCTGTTGTGTTTTCAGAATTGTTCCACTTTGCTGTATGTGCATTCAGAGGGAGGATTTCCAACCTCAGTAAGAGAATAAAGGGGCGAATCCTGTGATCTAATAGAAAATATGTATATTTCTCAGGGGATTTATACACTATAGTTTTTGAATATTCTATATAGTGATTTAATTGAAGACAATGTTCTATGTCCAGGTCGAAACTTAATTTTGAGGTCAGATTCTTTAAAAAGAGCTTCAAAAGTGCCAGTGTCCAAGTTTCTCAAAGTGCTACTGTGCAATGAGATAGGATAAAAGCTATATTAAGATTCTTATTAAAAGTGTAACGCGACGGCTCTTCTCTAAAAGTTTCCAATTTTAAAATATGCCTTAAGGTACCAGAGTTGGCGTGTAAAAGATGGTAAGCCCATCTTATTAAATTAGAGATGGCACTTGCGTATACGCTAACTATGGAGAATTCAAGGCGTAATGCTTGGGCCGGGACAGCTTGATTTACTCTTATTAGTCTCCGTAAAGAATTCCCTTCTCTCGTTTTTACTGATTTCCAGGTTTTTATGTGCATATATTCTAGACCGTAGGTTAAGATAGGCGGGATTTTCATGCGATATACCTCTAACATAGGTTGGAAATGTCTATTTCCAGAAGAGGAGTATAGCCTCAACAGTGCTCCTACATGGCATCCGCCTTATGACCTATGTGTTGTAGATGGGAGGAGTTCTGTAGGGTTTGGGTGAAAATCAGACCAAAGTACATGTATTCTTTAACTAACTCGAGTGGTTTTCACCCCAATGTCCAATTAAAGTGTTGCAATCGCTTTTTTTCCCTAAAAGGTAGGATTTTGGTCATCAAAATATTTGAAACTAAAAAATTATCATCTGCATAGCCACTTAATGCGTTTAAGTTTCTTTGGAGTCCTATCGGCGTAAGGTCTAAAATCACAATGTCGTCCGCGTACATTAAAATATATATGTCACTCGATGCTAATTTCGGCGGGAAACTTTTTACATATGTAAAGTGCTCTGGTAAGTCACTTAGATACAAAGAAAATAGCAAGGGGCAAGGAGACATCCCTGTTTTAGGCTGTTTGGCGTGGTGATTGGTCTAGTTAGACCCTTCGAACCCCCCATTTGAACTCTACACCACGTTTCTGTGTGGAGGAATATAATTATTGTAAGTAGATTATGTGGGATTCCCAACCTCACCAGTTTCTTCCAAAGGGTTGGCCTATCTACCCTATCAAAGGCCGTAGTAAAATCAATAAAAGCACAGTATACAATTTGCGATTTTGAGACGACATATTTGTCAAGAATCGTTTGTAAAATTGCAATATTATCTATAACTGAGTGTTTTGGATGAAATCCTGCCTGGGACATAGGGATTGCGCAGATGGAAAAGGCCCAGTCTTTAAGATGATCTAAAATACAGGCTGCAAAGGTTTTCCCAGTTATTTTGTTATATATTTTTTGTAATTTTGATTTTATTGTTGTTGTGGACATAAATCTTTGTATCGAATTTTCTAGGTGGATTTTTATTGAAGTTTAATCTGTGACATATATTATTTTAGTTAATTTTTTTAAGTTAATTTTATTTATTTAGTTACAAAGTTTTGTTCTTACCTTTAATGAGAGATTTTCTGAATAGCTGTTTGTGTAGTACTTTTTCGTTCTGTTTTCTGTCTCGAAAAGGATCGTTCTTCCTCCGTGTTTGTCCGTTATACAGTAAATTTTGTGTTAATTAATTGATTGTTTTTATAGTGTTTATTTAATTAGTTAGAGTTTTCCATTGGTTTGTGTTGGTGTAGTTTAAATGTATTGGTCGAGATAGCTTTTGGGAATTTTTTTAGCAGTTACCTTTTAACTTGTTTAATATTTATTATGTTTATTTAATGTTTGTTTTTATTTTGTTTATTATTGTTATTTAAATGTATATGTAGATAAATGTGATATCTTTTTTTATATATGATATAAATGTATATTTGTTTATTTTTGGTAATTGCGATTTTTTTAATGTTGTATTGCTTGTTTATTTATTTATTTTTAGTGTATTTGTTTTATTTAATGTTATTAATTGTGTATTTTTTTTAGTGTATGTTTAAAATGTTTGGAATATGTTATTTTATTATATTATTGAAAATAGTTTATTTTTATGTTTAAATGTTATTTTCGGTATAGTTTATATGTATTTTATCGATGTTTGCGCTGTCGATATTCTTTATATCGATGTTTTTGTTGTGTTCCATTTTATTTTAATGTTATCGATATTTTTGTTGTTGATATTTTTGACATCGAGAGTTTTTTTAACAATATTTTTTATCGATGTTTGTGTTATTTCTGTTTTGTGTATTGGGTGTTGATATTTTTGTATACGATATTGTTGACTCGATATTTTTGTAGTTCGATGTTATAGGAGTCGATGTTGTATCAGTGATCCAATGCTGAGTTTCGCACTTGGTTATACTTTTATGGTAGCTTCAATCTACACCAAATATGACAAAGGAGATATTTTAAAGGGGGATTTCCTCTTATACCCAAATCACCAGATAGAGGCATATTAATTGAGGGAAACCTAAATCTAGTTATGTACAATGAGTAAAACTGATCAACAAAATAAACAGGCTATATAGGAGTACTCTCTAAGGAAGGCAGGGATTGGCTGTGGTAGATGGACATGCAGGACACAATGTGAGCTAAACATCCCACTACAGGAGACTTCAAACACTTATCAGAATCACATAAAACGTATAGGTTGTATTATTTCCTAGGCTTCCAATTGATCAGAAGCAAGATAGCGATCGCTGAAATAGAGGTTGAATCATTATCTGACCATGACCCAATATGGGTCATTCCTAAAATCCCAAAGCCACACAGAACGGTAAATGGCTGGGATCTGCGAGACGCCTTGCTATATAATCACTGCAATGTTCAAGAAATCCAAAAGGTTAGAATAATGTTTCTCCAAGAGAATGATAAAAATGGTATAGGTGCTCACACGCTGGGACACACTTAAGGTGACCATAAGAGGTACACTTATCTCTATAGCAGGTATTAACAATAGAGAAATAGATGAAAAACGACAGGTCCTGGAAGAACAGATGCAGGACTTAGAAGGTGAGCACAAGAAAACAGGATCTCAGAAAACTTGGAGGAAACCAACAGAACTCAAGGCACAGCCACAGGCACTAGACACAGATCGAGCAGAGTATGCCATGCTCAGACTCAAACAGAAATATTACAGAGAGGGGAACAAGGCTGGAAGGATACTGGCATGCAAACTCAGAGCCAAAACCACTTCTCAGAAATATTGTGAATGCAGGATCTTGGTAGACAAGTAAGTTGAACATTCAACAGACATTCAGGGAATTCTCTGAATCCCTATATACAGGGGAGGTCATTTCAGACCAGGATATTATGAACTTCTTGGAGCGGGTGCCCCTTCCGAAAATACAAGCTGCTCAGTCATTGGCTCAGAAGCTACAATCACTATAGAGGAAGTTATATCGGCCATAGCAAGTCATAAAACACAGAAATCTCCAGGTAGTCATGGCTGGACAGCTTTTTTTCATAAAATGTTCTGCCAAACACTAGAACCTCTGCTTGTTTAAGGATGTGGGAGATGTGGGTGGGGTGACTCAATCAATGCAGGAAGTGTAGATTACAGTTATCCCCAAGCCGGGCAAAGACCATAAAAATGTGTGTACTCTAGCTTGTTAAAAATAATGATGCCAAGTTGTTCAGAGGGATTTTAGCCACCAGGCTGTGCACATATACCAGAGCCGGGTAGACCTGGATCCGGTTTATATTTCATACCCGAGAGGCAGTGGCGCAGCAAGGGTGGGGGGTGGTGGGGGAGTCCGCCCCTGGCGGCAAGAGTATTGGATGTGGCGAACCGCCCCACTCTTACCTGGTGCAGTCGCGGCAAATGCAGGGATCATCGTTCCCCACTCTTACCTGTGGCCGTCACAGGGCAGCAAATATCCCGACAGCCACGGGTGGCAAAAGGTCTAGCTACGCCACTGCTGAGAGGAACTGTTTGTAAACATGAAAAGCATTTTACACACAGTGCACAAAGTGACTTGATCTGCCAACCCATGGCCCTTTGTTCTATTGATACAGAGAAGGCATTTGATCATGTTCATTGACCTTTTGTCTTCAGTTCACACTGGAGCAGATGGGCTTCGCCAATAGACTTCCCATGTGGGTGTTCAGCAATTACCAAACTTATGACACTAGGAGTAGGATCAATGGGACATTCACAGCTCCATTTAAGGTCCACAGGGTGGTGAAACAGGGTTGTCACCTGTCACCCCTGCTTTTCACCCTGTACAAGGAGGCGTCAGCTATACTCATTAGGAGTAAAACACCTTGCGGCTGCTTTGAAGCAGCTTTGTGTTTCACTGTGCAGGCGCCAACCCGTCTCCACTTTTTAAGGGGATTGGAGATCCACCTTGCCAGTGGGTGTAGTGAGTGACTAAACCCGCTTGCAAGGGATGTCTGGGGGTTCCATGTCGAACGATTGATGAAAATGTAAGCCATGCCCCCATGCAAAAGAGGGAATGCTCCCTGATGATAGCGTTGGCACTTTCTGTGCGCCCACGCTATTGGTATTACAGACGGGAATGCACAAGCATCTGCGGCCCCTTCTGTAATATCAAAGTTCCCTGGGGGCTTGCAAAGTGGGCGCAAATGCCCATTGCACCCACGGGCACTTCATTAATATGGTCACTGATGTCAGAACAGACATCCTTGGCATGGTGTTCCCCCAACTTTTTGCCTTTTTACCCGTCCTTATTGCTGAATTTGTTTTTACTGGCTTTAGGGCTCTGCACTTAACAGCTTCTAACAAGAGCAAATATGCTTATGGTCTCTTCCTAAAACATGGTATGGTAATTGGCATCTGCCTGACTGGTACATTTAACTTTCTTGAAATTTACTACTAAATGGTACTATATGTACCCAGAGCCTGTGAATTTAATCCTTCTAGTGAGCCTGGAGCACTCAATGTGCCACGCACTAAAGTAGCCTTTTTAAAATATATCTCAGGCCTGCCACTACACCTTGCAGTGCAGTTTTAAACTGACCTTTCAACCTAACCAGATAAATCTTTTGCAAGGCCTAAACCATCCTTTTTAATAATTATAAGTCAAACCCAAGGTGAGACCTAAAGTCTCATAGGTCACAGTGTAGGGTATGTGTACTTCAGTTTTACATGTCCTGGCAGTGAAAAACTCCTAAAGTTGTTTTTCACTTTTGTAAGGTCATTCTCTCTGATTGACTAACACTGGGTTACATTTAATAAGTGCTCACTTTGAATTGAGAGCAGATAGAGATATCCTGTCTGCACTCAAAGGAACTGCAATTTAAAATCATCTTTAAAGGTAAAGTTATATTGTAGGTCACAAATCTGAAAATACCACTTTTAGAAAGGTGACATTTCCTTGACTCAACCAGTTGTGCTTTCTGTCAGTGTCCTGAGCGACATGATTTTGAATGGCTCTGCTGTTGGTATTTGCATATTGCTTCCAGAGAGTAACACAAAGAGGTGTAGGTGTGAATAGGATGGACCATCTTGGCCGGATGACTGGGAGGGGATGTACCCAACCCCTCTTGCAATTTAAAAGACCATGGGGTATATTCACAAGAACGGGTGCTAAACATCTCCAAAAAATGTTAACGCAACTTTACACATCGCAGCCTATCGCGGGAAAACAACCCTGTGTTAACGTGGAATTCACAACACGGCGGTATCATGCAATAGTCTCCCAAAACCGCGGCCAATGTCCGCGATACAACCACCTCGACGGAGATAAAAACACAAACCCCAACACCAAAAAACATGCGACGAGCCCATTCGCGAGGAGGAAAGCAGCGATAAGCAGCGCAAGGCCCGCGACACATATACGGCATGCGTGAATAAGCACAACAAAAGCAGGGAAAAGAAAGACAAACCAAACAGAAAACAGCGAAGCACAATGGAGGCAGTCGGAGCTAGCACACAACCCCACAAGCACCATTGGCAACAAAACATTAGACATGGCAGGCCATCATGGACAAGGTGAATGCAGCCGGAGAGTGGAGGAGGACAATGGCAGAAAACCAGAACAGCTGGAATGATGCAAAATGCACAAACAAGCACAAACACGCCAACAACCACAAGGCAGCAATGCACACCGGAGGTGGGTGTCCAGCGCCACACCAGGAGCTGGATGACATGGAGGAAATGGTGTCCACCACATCAGGCTGGAGATGGTGGCATGAGTAGGGGACCGGAAACTGCACAAAATCAACAGACACAACAGCAACAGGGAGAGGAACCACCAAGGACTGGGGGACGGGGGGAGATTGGCACAATGGCACACATGCACAAGTAAGCACAGCACAACTGCAGACAAACCATGCCCAAGAGGAACAACACCAACCAAGAGCACAAGTCACACAACTCGGCAATATCACACCACTGAACAAGCACAGAAGTGAAAACCACACTGACTGAAAGGGAGAAGGGTGAGCCAAATCAGAGCCGAAGGGACATCCCACACACAATGCAGCACACACACATAGGAAGCAGAGCACCCCAACATCCAACACAATGTGGTACAAACACCAACATCAGCACAACCAAACACAGGACACAAGTGCACCCGCGTGTGGCCGGGAAATGGCCATACGCATCTGGCAAAGCACGAAACAGGGACATGATAATGCACAAGTACCAGCCCTGGTGGGGCAGCAATGCATGTAAGGCAGGGACCCAGATAGGCCATGACACACACATTGGCATACAAATAAACACCCAACACCTTTGGAAACAAGTGAACGTGCGGAAACTTTATCAACAATTGCGTGTCAGTACGGCCAAGGGAAGTGCCACGACATGCAGACCAATGCAGCAGCATGTCTGAATGAGGAACATTGGAAAGCGTCCATGTCCACCCCGGGGGAGTCCATCACCAACACAAGTCATTGCCAACCCGCGTATGTTGTCTGCGCATGGACCAGGAGTCCAGGCCAATGCAGCCATGTACACTGTCTCCCAGGGACATGTGACCATATCCCCAACATTCAACCAGACGTCGGGACACGTGCAATGGGTCACATGCAGTCCTGGCTGCAGTTACCTTGCCACTAGTCAATGAACGCGAGTGCAGCAGCGTAGGCCAACATTTCCAATGCGAGTTCGTTGTCCACCACATTTGAAATGTCTGCGACGTAACCCATCAGCTGTCCCGGACGGATGTGCTCTCTCCAACCCCTGGCCCCAATATGCACGAAAGCCCAATCAGGGAGCGGCTCAATGTGGGCACTGCACACGACGACTCCTGCAATCTCCCAGGTCCAGTCCCCAGCATGCATGCCAAACATCCAGGCATGCCATAAACGGGCATCACGGTGACACTCCTGGTCGTGGTCTAACAGGGGGCGCACACACACGTCGAAATCCAGGTCAGCTACAGTCACGTTGGAGAGGAAGACATCCATGGACCACTCGAATATGCACGAGCGACAGTGCAACACAGGCTGAACGCAGGTGACGTTGGCAAGGCGGAAGCTCAGCCTGTAACTGATCTGCAGCACTGCCAATGGCAGTGCCCCCAGTACATGCAGCAGACGTGCACGGTACAGGTCCACGTGACTGGAGGTCTACCTGACTGGAGTAGAGCATGTGTCTGGGATGGTCTTCCATTGCGTCAGTGGCTCTACTTGAAGCGGCACTGTGAGGACCTGCGCTAGTCTTGTGGATGAAACGCCACAGCTCGGAGCAATGAGCAGTGTCTGTGTGCAACGGGTGCAGGCCTGGGGTGTGGTGGGAGTACGAGTGAAGGCCATTTCACGCACGCAAACTACGATCAAGGACTTCTGCGTGTGGGATGTGTACACGTTGGCCTCACGTCTGGCAGTGTGTAGTGTGGGAGTCACCCGGAAATGCTATCCTATCTGTCAGGGGGTGCTGGGCACATGCAAGTCACATCCAGGAGCTGCAGATATGCTACCGACAGATAGTGCAGACAAAGGACCATTCATCCCTACAGTAACTACACCATCTGCATGCATCCAGGAGACTCACAGAGGCCGCCCGTGGGTGTTGTGGGTTGTCTGCAACCCTGGGAATCATGGATGATATGCCGAGCACGTGGCACATGTGCGCCCTCACTGGTTGTTACTTTGCCTCACAGCTGCTCCACTCTCCCACGAGCCCCCACATTTGTGTGCCCTGCGTGGTTGTATCACGTGCACTCCTACGGCACACCATTGAGATGCCTGTCCGCGCATGTCCAGCGGCATGCCGCCAACACCGTGACGCTGGCCTTTGAAGGTGTGCGGCCAAGTGAGTGTAGGCCAATGGTCCGGACAGGGCGGACACAAGTGTACAGTCCATGGCTGGCTGTGATCACGCAGCGAATGAGGCTAGGCAACTGACTCATGCAGCCACAGGACCGATACACATAACACTTGCCATGCATGTGCCGAGACCCCGAGCGGTCTTGCGCTCCTACATTTCCCCGTCCGTGCGGGCCCGCCCTCCTGGTGCATGCTACATTGCAAGATCGTCTACTGTGGCCCTGGTGGCGACAACACCCCAACACAGAGACACACTTACCGCACATCCTGCCCAAGGTCAGATCCGAGTCACGCCCTGCTCCCCCTGCCGATGCAGCACACCCCTGCGCTCAACTGACGTACGCCAGACCAGCACATGCCGCTTGTGCATGCAGGGGGGGCCGGGCGAAGCTACATGTCCAAGGTCACTGCCAACGCTGAGGTGACATGGTATCGTCCGCTGAGGATAGCACACTGTGATGTTGCAGTGCCGTGCCCATCATGCTGACACAATGACCACACGGACACACTTCTCAGATGGTGTGAATGGCTACGGGCACGTGCGCCCGGCCACATTTATTAGCAGGCACACATATCGAGTGACACCTGTGTTGGATGTGTGTGGGGTGTGTGCACACCAGCCGGCAAGGGCTGCCTGATGCAGTCAGAAATCGACAATAGTGTACATTGTAAAGGACACAACCATTCAACCGTAAAGGACCCATGACCTGAGCTGCACAGAGTTAGTGGCCCCGGATGCACAGCGTCCTGCACGGGCCTACCGCCAAGGGCCGCTGACTTGCGGTGCACTGGGGCAGGGTCACGAGGGCAGAGCAGGTTCCCGCAGATGACTAGGGGGGTTGTCGCAGAGTGTCTCGGTGGACAGTGGAAGGTGTAACCCCAGGGCATGATGCCGAGGGCAGACCCACGCAGAAACAGTCACCATGGTGGAGATGAGTGGAGCAAACACATGTCGGACACCAAGTCCGTCCCAGCCAGATGATGATGCAGACAACCCCCAGGCCATGGACTCAGACGACACCAAAGTTCAACCAGAGAGTGCCCATGAGTCATTGCGCAAAGAGTTAGTGGCACCTGTGCTGATAGGGGATGCTGCCTGCGATGAGGCGTGTCTAATGGTGTGGACTCCTCTATATCTTACCCAGGACACAGTTCCACATGTGTGGCCTACTGGACCGCAGTGCAGGCCTGAGGCAGCGGCCAGCAGGGGCCATTCACCGAGTGTTGCCGGCTTAGGTTGGATGGTCCCACCGGCCTGCGTAGTTCAGGTTCAGTGGCACCACGGGATGCGGACTTGCGTTGCACAGGGTTAGTGGCACCAGGTCAGTTATTGCTAGTGTTCGGTCACCTCCGTAACAAGGATCCGGATTTCATCCGGACTGAACCGCATCTTCCTCTTACTCCTCTCCGTGTGGTCACTGGTATGGACTCTGCCATCCATGAATCACGACTGGGTGCTGGATGTGGGTCCTACTGGACCACAGTGTAGGCCGGGGGCAGCGGTCAGCACGGGCCCACAGACACGTGTTGTGTGCTTGTGATGCATTCGTTTGCTTCACTGATAGCAGGGAGTTTAGTGATATCACCCCTGCAGTAGACATCTGCTCACTGCCATTCATGACTCAGGACACAGTTCCACATGTGGGACCCACTGGGCCACTGTGTAGGCCTGTGCCCTCATCCACGTGTCGCCGGCTTGCGTTGAACAGGGTTAGTGGCACCACGTGTCACCGGCTTGCGTTGAACAGGGTTAGTGGCACCACGTGTCGCCGGCTTGCGTTGAACAGGGTTAGTGGCACCACGTGTTGCTGGCTTGCGTTGAACAGGGTTAGTGGCACCACGTGTCGCCGGCTTGCGTTGAACATGGTTAGTGGCACCACGTGTCGCCGGCCTGCGATATGGAATTATGCCTCACTGATCGAAGGGAATCTGGTGCTGTGGCCGCGCCACGGACTTGGGGTCACTGCCATTCATGACTCAGGACACATTTCCACATGTGGGACCCACTGGGCCGAGGAGGACGCCGGTGGAGTAAGTAAATGTAAAAGGAGTACTGTGGGCCTGCGCCGTGGAGGCCAGGGAGGTGCTGCGGAGGCTGCAAAGGTCACGGGCCTGGGGCCTGGAGCTTGCACCGGCACATGGTGGGCCCTCTTTGACGCACCCCGGTGTCGGCAGGTGAGCGGAGCCTCGTTGGTGCGCTGGTGCAGGCATGATGGGTCGGGGGCCCAGCGGCCCGGGGTGCAGCAGGCGCACAGGGACGCAGGCCCCGCCCGCTCGGCGCCGGACTCGTGGCGGGCTGAGAGGCGCCGCCCTGGCAGACGTGTTGTCCATTCCGAAAGAGAACCACGCCCAGTGCGACAGGGTTTTTATTCACACCCCTACGCAGGCCTGGCGTACGCAGGGCCAACCCACTCCGCCCGCGCATGCAGGGGATGACGTAATGTGCGACATTTCCGGGTTCTGCCCCACAGCCTGTGGGGACATGGTAGCGTCCACTGGCCACTACACTCCATGCTCCAGCAGTTGATCTCCACATGGCCATTTCCATGGTTTGCACGCTGTGGTCTGTCCGGCATCTCCACGCCACATCTGGCATTGGGTAGGTTCACATTCCTTAGTCACTTGCCGCTCTCGCACATGCCTGCTCCATGCCTCTCCTCACATCCTGCTATTGTGTGTCTGTGGTGCCATGCCATGGCTGGGTTGTGGGCATGGCAAGGCCAAGTTCCTAATGGAGTCGTGTTGTCGTGTCTGGTAGGTTGGCATGTTGTGTGGCATGTTGAGTGTAGTTGTGCTGCGTGCCCATTGCCAGTGTCGTGAGTTGCATGACTGTGGACTAGAGGTGTGTGGTGTGTTCATTTGGTACTTTCCAACGAGCACTGCATTGCCATGGGTGCCATCCTGGGTGCGCTGGGTGATGATGGACTGTCGGGAGATGTGTGAATCAGGCACTCTGCCTGGGGAGTTGGCCTCGACATTGTTGAGGGGTCCCGGGTGGTCCACTATTGCCTGCACATTCATGGGATGAGTGTGCTTTCAGTTGTGGTAGTTGTGTGCAGTGTCGGCAGGGGGCACGAGGGGTACATGTGTGCAGTTGGCCCTGACACGTCAGAGAACCCAGCTATGGCGTAGGGGCCTTGCTTGGCCTCCAGCTGCTCCTGCGCAGTGTGGGTGAAGTGGAGGGGCTGTGGTACCAGGCTGATGTTGGCATCCAGGACAGGTGTGATGCCCTTGTATGGGGCTGGCTGTGTGACTCCTCCGACTCTGGCAGTTGTGGGTTGGATGGTACCAGAGGCGGACATGTGCTGCGCAGCCGGCAGCTTTGTCTGCGGAGGGATGTTGGTTGTCCGCTGGGTTGGTACCGTCAGCAGGTGGGGAATGTGGGTCAGGATGCGGGGTTGGTTGTCCTTTTGGGCCTGTAGTGGGCAATGTCCTCCTCTGGCGTTGGGTCTGGGCGGCAGGTGCGTTTCAGGTGGGTCCGCTGTTTTTGTGTACGCTGCCTCTGTGGTGTTCCCGGGGGGGAGCGGGACGGGTCCTGGGGGTGGTGGCGGGCCTGGGGGTGGTGGAGGTGGGTGTTGTGGCCCTCATGGGTATCGGAGCTGCATGATGATTGTCTCCATGGCCTCTGTGGGTCTTCAGGTGTGGCTCTTGGCTGGGCTCCCTTTCATGCTGCGGGTAGTCGTCCTGCTTAGCACCAGCAAACGGCAGGTGTTAAATCCCTGGTGCTACCGCGGCTTATTGCCTGTTTTTGGTTTGCATCGTGGATCTGGCAGTTCGTTGTGAAAGTGGTGTTGTGGTTTTTTCGTATGTTTTTGCACGGGAATGCCTACTCTGCATCTCATTAGGGTTAGTTGGTGGTGTCCACCGTGGAGATAAATTTTGGGGCAGTTATCTCGGGAATACTGGCGATGTCTGCTGTTTGCACCCGTTTGTGAATGGGGTGTTAAATCTGTCTCCACTTTTGTTGAGTTTTGAGTTAAGGTGGCGATAAATCAGAGATAAGTCCTTGTGAATATGCCCCTATGTCTCTTGCACACATAAAGGAACCTGACAGCCGGCCTTCCCTGCCTGTTTTTACCCCCAGACAGTTTGGAGCCTTGACAGGGAAAGGAGAAAAACTTTAAAGATCCAGATGTGGGAGAAGGACAGGGAGTCTCCTCACACAAAGTCTGGCACCGGGAATAAATACTGGACCTCCAAAGCCACTCTTCAGAAGTGATTCCAAGGTTCAGTTATCTGATCTCCTATGTGAGCTACAGGGGCACAACAAGCTTCAGATGCCTCCCTGCACTCCCCAGCTCACTGCTGCAACTGGACCTGCCTGAGCCCTGCTAGAGTTAGTCCCTGATCTCCTAGAGATGCCTTCCCAGGTCCTGGACCCTTGGCAGGCATCAGAGTGTACCTATTCCCTAGAAAAGGTGAAAATACTGACATTTGGGTATCTGTCAACCACAAATTGGCTCATTCTTGCCAAGACTCTGCCGCCCGAGATGACCGTCAATGCGAAGCTCCGGTAAACCCTGCTCTTCACGCTGACAATGACTGTTCATGACAACCAGCAATGTGAAGCCTACACTTCACGATACAGCGACAACAGTCCGTGTGGCATGGCCACTCTTTGTGCTACAGCGACAACTGTCTGTGATGCTCTGCCCCCTCCTCATCATCTTCTCCAACACAAACGGAACTCTTTGTACCAGACATTGAAGGTAACTCTTCAGCAGGACTAACCTGGTCCCTGTACCCGACCCTTGCTCCATCACGGTCGGCCCGAGCTTGTGACTTTCCCCTATTCTAACGCTACCAGATGATTGCAAGTGCCGCTTTGTGCTTTTAGTGTTACAGCAAACAAATGATGGACGGAATGCTGACAATGCAAACATTCTCCCCCAGTCAAAAGATCTGGGTTAAATCCATCGTTCTTTTGCCCACTACGCCACCCCAGTTTGGACCCAGCCATATGCAAATCAGTCTTGACCCTGTGCCCCATGGGAACAGTCCAAACCGAACTTCCAGGCCAGGTCCTCCCTGGACCGGAAACAAGCATCCTGGGACCGGTTTCAGGGTATGTCACCCTTCTTCAGCCAGGCTAGCTTGAATCCAGTGGCACAGTGAGCAAGGGACCCACGTCTGGGCATACCCATCCCACTTAGGGCAAAAAGTGTTACAGCAAACAAATGATGGACGGAATGCTGACAATGCAAACAATTAAGTAAGTAAGCAAGCAAATAAATAAATAAATCCAACTGTGGCATTCAGCAGCGCAGCGCTAGCCTCTAAGAAAACCTTTGAGCCCCTGGACTTATATTTTTCTAAAGCTAAACCACTGATGAAGCTACTGAGAATTATTTAAGATTCGGGTTCTACTTTCTGAGTAATGAGTGAAAGAGTGTTCTAGCACCGATAGCTTCAATTTAAATGTTAGAATGTATCTTCACTTAATGACCGAATGTTGGCTATCAATTTATTGCTATTAGATATGAACTCTGTGCCTCGTGTCTTTGAAGAAATCAATCTCATGCTTGCTAATGGACGAAATTGAAACATAATTAATTATTCAAGTCAACTCTTTTCTCAAACAGCAAAAACTGGCAAGGGAAATAATTCCCATCTAAGTAGTTTTCAGATAATTTGCCAATTACATAATTACATTTCGAACGCTTACTGTGACTTCAAATCTGCGGCACATTCAGTACCTGTTAATGCATAATATAAAGACTCACGATGAAAACATATACAGCCATATGAATACTTACATTTTACCACGGAGATTTATTTCTGTATTTGCTTTTATTTGCAACAGTACTGCATTTGAATTCACATACTCCAAAAAGAATAGAATAGCGAGATTCAAGAAGCCTCATTAAGGATTGTCAGTCCGTCAATTTGTTTTATTAATGATACTTCAGACATTAAGTAGAGGCTACCGCAGTTACAGTGCTCAAGCTGTGCGATAAGAGTGTATGGGTGTATTACTTAAAACCAGTGCTTAATTTGTATTATTAATAATAATACAAATAATAATCATCATCTCCGTCATCTGTTCAGAGGTTCAATGATCTTAAGAACTTGCAACTAGTGCTACAGAAGGATGTTCTTTTTGCGGAATACCAAGGCAGCCAGCAACGGTGTAGCCAGAAAATTAAAATACCCACCACTTTCATCCTTACCTTTAATGGAACAAATGAGGCCTGACCTTCCACAGAAGTGTTTGTTGTTGTTTCTTCACCCTCCCATCCCTCCATCCTTCCTTGCACCCTTGCTGTAAACCACTGCCCTATTCATGCATTCTTTCCAACCATACGTTCAGCTACACTTTCATCCTTCACTTTTTGCAAATCCTCCCACCCCCCCATTCTTTCGCCTTTCCATCCACTCACCCATCCAGCCAATTAGTCATCCTAGTATTTAGCCACCCATTCATCATCCATTGGCTCTGTTGCCCATCAATTCATCTTCAAATCATGTTAACTTTCTATTCTCGTATTCATTCATCCACTTGTATATCCATCCATTTGCACAATTATCAAACTAAATGGTGACTGGTGATCTCTGAAACCGGTGGTGCAGGATCTTTGAGCCAATTTTAGTGAGGGAGCTCACTTTGGTTAATGAGTTTTTTAGGTAAAGAGATGTCCCTGGACAACATTTTGTAAAAAGGGGGTCATATAGTGTATTTAAAATCAAGATTAGCTAAAACGTCATACACTCTGAAACAATATTCAAGTACTTCCAGCCGGTGGCAAGCCTAAACCTAATCCCATTCCCAATCCTAATCTTAACCCTAATCTTAATCCTACTCCCAAACCTAATCCTGATTCTAATCATTATGCTCCCCATGAACTGACCCAATGTTTCGGGCCAACCACAGCACCGAGACCGCCCTTATCGCAGCCACCGACGACATCAGAACCCTAACCGACAACGGGGAAACAGCTGCCCTCATCCTCCTGGACCTCTCCGCGGCGTTCGACACCGTCTGCCACCGCACCCTAGTGAAGCGCCTCAGCAACATCGGAATCCGAGAGAAAGCACTGGAATGGATCATCTCGTTCCTCGCCGGAAGAACCCAGAGAGTCCGCCTCTCCCCGTTCAGATCCGAAGCCACCGAAGTCATCTGCGGCGTTCCACAAGGATCCTCACTCAGCCCGACCCTCTTCAACGTCTACATGAGCCCCTCGCAGCCATCGCACGCCGACACAACCTCAACATCATCTCCTACGCCGACGACACCCAGCTGATCCTCTCCCTCACCAACGACCCCACTACCGCCAGAGCCAACCTGCACGACGGGATGAGAGACGTCGCCGACTGGATGAGGAACAGCCGCCTTAAACTGAACTCAGACAAGACGGAAGTCCTCATCCTGGGCTCATCACCCTCCGCCTGGGACGACTCCTGGTGGCCCCCGGCCCTGGGCACCGCACCCAAGCCAACGGACCACGCACGCAACCTGGGCTTCATCCTGGACTCCTCCCTATCAATGACCAAACAAGTCAACGCCGTCTCATCTTCATGCTTCAACACCCTGCGCATGCTCCGCAAGATCTTCAGATGGATCCCCACTGAAACCAGGAAGACCGTCACCCAGGCACTCGTCACCAGCCGACTGGACTATGGGAACACCCTCTACGCCGGAACCACAGCCAAACTTCAAAAGAGACTCCAGCGCATCCAGAACGCCTCCGCACGACTCATCCTGGACATCCCCCGACACAGCCACATCACCGTACACCTGAAAGACCTGCACTGGCTCCCCGTCAGCAAGAGAATCACGTTCAGACTCCTCACCCACGCACACAAGGCCCTCCACGACCTGGGCCCAAAGTACCTCAACGACCGCATGTCCTTCTACACGCCCACACGCCAGCTACGATCAACCAGCCACGCCCTCGCCACCGTACCACGCATCCGCAGAACCACCGCCGGAGGAAGATCCTTCTCCTACCTGGCGGCCAAGACCTGGAACTCCCTCCCCACTCACCTTCGGCGAACCCAGGACCATCTCGCCTTCAGGAAGCAGCTCAAGACCTGGCTGTTCGAGCAGTAACTTACCCCCTCCCCCAGCGCCTTGAGACCCTCCCGGGTGAGTAGCGCGCTCTATAAATGCCGTGATTGATTGATTGATTGATGTTTATTTTCAAAATGTACCGTGGGTGCCGGACATATGTCAATAATCAACTCCATTGTGCTGGGGCAGCATTTCGTCATAGATGTCCTCTATATGACCCTAAAGTTAACAAAATGTCCCTAGAATGTAAGGACAAGTATTTTGTTATTGTTGCCCCCCCCCCAATAGATCATGGATATCCTCCCTTTTGCCCAGGATTGTCTCTAGTACAACAGTGCCAACATTATACATGGGTGCCCATTTGCCAAAAATTAACTCTAGTATGTCAGTGCCAGAATTTTGCCATGTGTGTCCTTTATCCCAAGTATTACCTATAGTATGCCAATGCCTGCCTTTTGCAAGTGCCACTGGAATGAGCAGGGCCACTGGAATTATGCGATTTTGAGGCTCAGGCGTTTTTCTCAAAATTATGGATTTGCCACATCTGCCACATAATACATCATCTGCTGCATAATATGCAGACATTAACAGAAAAAAGTGTGTTTCTAGCTCAAACGGTTCAAAAGTTACTAAAAATGCTGCAACACGTGTTGCCACTAAGTGGAAGGCCCTTGGTCACCTTTTGGTCGCTTATTGGTACATTTGCATTTGCATTCTAGTGAGGTGCAACCAAAGCCCAGACAATGTTAACAAATGTAAAAATGTAAAAATGTAAAAATAATGAAGTAATAGTATCAAAAAAAGTGTTGCATTATGCAGCATAATTTTCATTTTCTTAGCGCATAATTTTCCCAATCAATGTGAGTCAGTATTTAGTAATTAATACCCGTTATTCCCAAAATTATCTCCAGTATTCCAGCTCCCTCATTTACACATGCGTGCCCTATATGCCAAGATTTACCTATAGCAAGATGTGTTGTGAAATTTGTCACAGGTGTCCCATCTGCTGAGAAGCAACTCCAGGATGCCAGAGCCAACAGCAAACTTTCAAACAACACTCGCACACAAAAGGTTTCTCTCACTAATGATCACTTACACTCGCTCACTCACTTACTCCCTCACTCAATCACTCTACTCACTCATTCTTATTTATTCTCACTCATTCTTAATTATTCTCAATTGCATTCACTCTTACTCTCAATAAGCCTTTCAAACTCATACTCATTCAAACTCACTTGCACTCTCTCTAATTCGCATTCTCATTAGTCACATGTATTCTTACTTGCTCTCATGCTCTCATTCTTTCTATTTGCCGCTCTCTGTCCTTTTTTCTCATTTCTTAAAAGCTCCTAATCTGTCGCCGTTACATGACTCCTTTTTCTGCCCGCACCCTTTAGTTCTATCATAGAATTCACCCTCAGAATTTATCTGCAGACAGAAGAAGCCTATAAATAAGTCAATCTTTTAGTGTAGCATAGTAGTAACCACTTCCCCACTTTACCTTCTAGAATGGGGGGTTAAAAATGCCACTGCTACCTACTCCTGATTCCAACTCAAGAATCCTTCTTTAACTGATCTACACGTCCAGGCTTTTTATGTTGCTCTTGCACGTTCTTTTCATACTCTCCTATCTACCTCTCTCACTCTTTTTCAATCTTTCTGTTCCTCCATCTTTTGCCTTTTTCTGCTTTTCTCTCCTTTGCTCTCGATCAAACTATGATGCTGAATGATAAGCGCGTTCCCAAAAATAAGTACTGGTGCCCACTACCAGCAAAAACTGGCACAAATTAGGCAATGTTCATAAGTTAATTTAAACAAATTCAGAGGCTTTCAAATTTGTCCCAAAGGTTCTTTTTATTGGATTTTCAACATACAACAAGTCCAGTTGTTATTGAAAACTGTTCAGGGTCATATCCATATAATTCAGTAGACATTGTATAGTTTTTCTTGACACCCTCTGCTATTGGCATCATAAATTGCACCTCTGCCCCCACAAGCAAAGATAGTTCAATATTGCTTCATATAAATGTACAGCTTCATCTGAGGATGAGAATTTTGTATAGAAACAATTTTTACAAGTTAGTTTTCAAACAAGCCCACTGCTCTCTATATATGAGGACATTCCATTCTCAAGACCCTATTTATGGTTTCCCTTAGTGGTCTCCATTTAGTTTCAAATTCCATGTGCAAGGTCAATGTTATCTGTTAGGAACTGCAATGCCATTATTGACCACAGGCTGTAATGCCACAGTGATATCAGGGGCATGCCCTTCTTTTTCAAGTAGGGGCTACAGTCATGTTCGCTGCCAACAGACACAGAAGAACTATTGCCAAACATGCTTCCCCAAACATATGTGACCTGGTTGTCTCAGACCCAATAGCATGACTGATGGGTCTGTGGCATAGGGTATCCCAGTGTTTGCTGCACGTTTTTCAGCACTTTCTCGCAGAATTGCCTTATTATCGAGGATTCCCACCGTTTGCACATTATTGTTTCTTGAGCCCCATCCCTTCAATTAGCCGGGATCACATTTGGGGTATTTGAGTATAGTACCATCCATACAGTATTTTATAATGGATTTCCGTATTTGTATGGCGTACAGAGCATTCGTGCCAGCCCTTCTTAATGTTTTCTACTGTAGTTGTTTGATCTTCTTACGTAGCAGGTTTTCCCATCCCCTCATGTGTGACCCAAAAGGCCTCTCAGGCATTGTCTGAAGAAACATATAAAAAGTTAAGATGGTCCTTTAGCACCTATCAATTTGGGAAGCAATGTTTCAAATGCAGTTTTCTTTACCTATTTTCAACCTTTTTGTTTATGTATTGTAAGACCCAGTATCATATTTGGGCATATTGTAGGTGGTCCCTTTTGTAAATTCCAAAACTATTTTATACTGATTAAAATATCTAACATTCCTCTTCGCAAACATATCTGAAATTGTGGTACATCTCCCCTCTCCTGCCTAGCCTTACCTTACCTCAGCTCATTCAGAGCTGGAATGAAATCTGCATTAAAATGAATCAGTGTGTATAAAGAGGGGAATGCCTTCAGTCCTTTCTATCTCACCACCTTACACCACAGTGTTGTGGCCACTGGCGTACTTAAGTATGTATTAGGAGGTTGAAGTGAAGTGCACAGATCAAACAAGAATTGCAGCACATGGAAAGGTGGTTGCCAGTAGTTTTATTGAAGGTACATCCATAGAGACCTCAACCTCAAGGTCCAAACTCCAACTGTCCCACCTTCAAACATCAACATTCCTGACATGAACTACATTCTAGAATACACAATGAACCCTTAGCAACAAAGGTTGGAATAGAACACCACAGAGGTCTCTGTGATTTCCTCTGCCATCGATCCTCCTTCTGCCCACCTGCCTGTCACTGAGGGGGACATCCACCAACCCTTTTGGTTGATCCATAGGGTATATTAACCCTTTTAGTTCTAGGGTTGTAGTCTATTTCGCAGAGAAACTGGAGTAATAAGGAATGGCTGTTTGTTATCAAGTTATGATGAGTTGTGACCTGGTGGGTTTGGGCCATCAGTGTGGGAGGGGGGAAGTTAGGAATGTTGTTATACATTTTAAGCTATTGTTCCACCAATACGGGGCTGTGCCACTAGGCATAAAATCACACTAACTCACATTCACACACACTAAAATGTATAATAGGCATAGTTCGCTTATTATCCAATATAGCTAAGTGAGCAACCCTTTATAATGCCTGATGTGGAATGTCTGAGGCGTAAACAACCCACGTAAAATATGCTATGTGCTAGCTTGCCTGAATAGATACCAAGTAAATATCGCCCTGCTGTATGGGACATATCTTACCCCCAGATCAGAGCTTAGTTTTGCCACACATTGGGCTGCCCATAGGGTAGCCTCCTCCTACTGATCCTATGTGAGAGGGGTCATTATTATGATAACATTTTTTACACCTCTACATATAATGAGCACAAAAACAGATACACAAGGCAGGAATGCACTCCTGTGAGGTAGACTTTATGGCATGCTTATCAGCATAATAAACTGCTAGGATCTAAACGTTGATGATCCAATGTTCTTCACCACACTCTGGGGCTCCATACTCAGTATTGCACCGCACACGCTATTACGGGGGGGGATTTTAATTGTGTACTGTGGGAGGGCCTTGATAGGTCATTTCTATTAGCGGGGGGAGCACTTGTGGCATCACATCTCTGAATTATAATATCAGAACATAAACTATTGGACCTCTGGAAACAGAGATTATTGCAGAGTAGAAAGGGAGCATTTTGCTCAGCAGTGCTTACTATGTGGTTGCATCTGGACTAATGATTGGACATCCCGGATGTGGAATCCTTGGTGCATGAGATTAGGCATTTGGTCCGGACACTTTCAGTTTACTCCCCAATCCTCTTGTGCCTTGCACTGCCCATGTCGGTCTCCTGTACTAAGCAATGGAGGCTGGGTGTTGGTAATCTGGTGGACAATGCATTTAGTGAAGAATAGTGATCTGAAATCATAGAGTTTTGTTTAATGAAGTGTTGGTTCAGTTGACTGAATGGCTGTAGTGTGGGTGTAGTATTGGGTGCAGTGTTGAAAAAGAAGTGTATGTCATCTACCTGGTGGACTTAGGCACCCCTAGGTATCCTCACAGAGTACTCTAAGGAAATCACCTAAAACCACACCGAGACAGGACTGACATGACCATGCTCATGGTCACTGACGGAGAACAAGAGGAGGAAAATGAACCCCTGCTCAACCTACTGTTAAATAACCCAAATGATGACTCAGTAGAGGGTGTTGTGTTTTCAGACTATCTTACTGCACAACAACAAACTGATTGCAGGAAGGTTCTAAACCAGTTTGCTGAGCTCTTTTCCTTGACTCCTGGTCAGACAAACTGGTGTTTTCATGATGTGGACACAGGTGATAGTTTGCCAGTAAAAACCAAAATTTACAGGCTATCTGACCATGTCAAGGCCTGCATCAAAGCTGAATTTAACAAGATGCGAGCGCTAGGGGTGATAGAGCCATCTGACAGGTCCTGGGCCAGCCGGGTGGAATTGTTTCCCAAACCTCAATCAAAGGGTGGCAAACCAGAGATGAGGTTGTGTGTGGATTACAGTGGTCTTAATGCAGTCACTAACACTGATACACACCCCCATTCCACGAACAAATTCTTGAGTCCCTTTGATTTAAAATCAGGGTTCTGGCATATTGGGCTCACCCAGGGAGCAAACGAGAGATTAGCTTTTGATACTCCTGAAGGTCACTTTCAGTTTAAAGTGAACACACACAAGGCTCTACACAAACAAGGCCCCACCTAAATTTAACCACCGCCTGAACTTCCACCAACTGTCGGGAAGACTTTACTCTCCCTCCCTCTCCCTTGCCAATACTCCCTGCATCTACCGAAGCAGATGTGGAGGACGCTCTTTCTCCCACACTACAGCAAAGACCTGGAACAGCCTCCCCATGCCACTCCGGACCATCACCTCATTTCCGGAATTCTAAATGGCCCTCAAAACCTGGCTGTTTGAATAAGCCTCCGGGACCTGCATGCACCTGGATACCCCATCGGGTGATTAGCGGCACTTTATAAATCCTGATTGATTGAGTGATGCCTTTTGGGCTGAAAATGCCCCTGCCGCTTTCCAAATGTTGGTGAATAGAGTTCTTTCAGTTCTGGACTATTATAGTGAGGCATATCTGGATGATATTGCTGTATTTATTTCAACCTGGGAAGATCACCTGGTCTACCTGAGGGAAGTACTACAGGCCCTGCTGCAGGCAGGTCTAACTATAATGGCCATTAAGTGCCAGATAGAGCAGAGTTCAGTTGTTTACTTGGGCCACTTTGTGGGTGGAGGCCAAGGGCAACCTCTCCACTCTAACTCCAGCTCATCCTGTATCGAGAGGCTTCGAAGTCTCACATTCAAGTTATAGCTTTCCTTGGTTTGACTGAGTACTAAAGGAGGTTTGTGAAAGGGTATGATGCCATTGTGGCCCTTCTCACTTAACTCACCTCCAAAAAGCAGCCTAAGAAGGCCATCTGGGCCACAGAATGCCAAAAGCCCTTTTACACCCTGAAAAAGGCTATGTTCTCAGCACCTGTCATAAAAACACCAAACTTTGGAAAAAAGTTACTTGTCCAAACAGATGCTTTTGAACATGGGATTGGGGCAGTGTTGTCACAAGCAAATGATTAGGTTCAGGATCAACCAGTTGCCTTTATTAGCATGTAACTCCTCCCTAGAGAACAGCATTGGAGTGCCATTGAGAGGGAAGCCTTTGCTGTGGTTTGGTCCATGAAGAAGCTGAGACCATACATGTTTGGGACTCACTTCAAGGTTCAAACTGAACACAGGCTTCTCATGTGGCTGATGCTGATGAGAGCAGAGAACTCTAAGCAGTTGAGTTGGTCCATTTCCCTACAGGGTATGGACTTTTCAGTGAACACCTAGCTGGGAGTGACTATGACAATGCAGATGGCCTTTCCAGGTTCTTTCACTTAGATGATGAGAACTACCAGGGTGGAGGTTAGTTGCTCATCCCCTTTCATCGTGGGTGGAAGAGTCATGTGGGAAAGTGACCTTTTTGCATGGTCACCCACACACATTTTTCTCCAATGCTGATGGTTATGACTCTGAATTTGTATTGGAACCTGATATCCAGGCCCCAGTATGTAAATTGGTAACCTCAATTAGTAAAGATTTTAATCCCCTTATAAGTCCCTGGTAAATGGTACCAGTGCTACCCAGGGCATGGGAGCTAGAGGGGTCACCACGTCCTGAAGCACTATTTGTGCCACCTGAGAGACCCTAGTAAACAGAAGACAGCAGTCCTGCCATTGCAGACTGGATGAACAGTGTACACTTCTCAAACCTGACTTTGCCCTCACCATGAGTGGCAAGGTCACAGCGCTATTTTTAATATATGTCAGTCATCCCTAAGGTAGGACTTCTGAGCCCAGGTGGCAGAGTGCATTATATTAAAGTTGTGGACATAAAAGTTCAAGCATATATGTCCCTATAGTAGCCTTTTTCCATTAAGGGCTACCATAAGTGTTCAGGGGGCCATAGGATAACATGGGCTGGCACCTGGGCATCCCGAGGTTGCTAGCTCCACCATAGTTCCACCAAAAAGTGTCATGTTTGCTATCAAACAACTTGTCTCATCAAACTCGAGTTGTTCCTCAAGTCAGATTTAATGTAACATGTACCCAGGTGGCTACCTTAGAGGTTACCACCTGGTTGCCACCGACTTTCTTGTAACCTGGCTGAGAGCCTGCAGCTGCTACCACCAAGTCAGAACTCTGACCCCCTGCCAAGAGGTGTGGACACCCCCTGAAGTCAGAAACAAAGAACTGCCCAGGCATGAGATGTCACCTTCCTCCCTTGCAGAATGGGTAGTGAAGTCGTAGATCAGAGCTTTGAGCTTTAAAGCCCACACCACCTCTGATATGCAAGTAGACTGTCCTCCAGGGGAGGACATAGCCACCCCCATGCCCCAGGCACATTTGCAACCCTGGCAGATGGGAAAATTAAGTAGTCAGGAGGTATACACCCCCAGAAGGATAGCCACACCCCTGATGTTGGCTAACTGGTCTGAACAGCCGAGGAAGCATTCTGCCATTTTTAAAAATGTCAGAATGGAGATTTCTGGGTAGAAAAGGTGCCACACTCCTACGGACGTGGAACATCAGGGGCAGATTAGCTGCTGGGGAGAGTAGCCATTAGCTACTAGCACCCATACCTCAAACACCACTAAATCTAGGATTTAAAGAGCCCCTCTGTAACCAAAGCCTCAGATTTTATTGACTTGCAACAGAGGACAAAGAAGAGACCAGAGTCTGCGACTTCAGGACTTGCACAAAGCAAATGTGTGATAAACTGCACCTGTGGCAACTACCCTTCAACTGCACAACTGCGACTAGTCCTAGACCAGAGACCGGTTCCAAAAGAAAGGGGAGCTCCTCAGCATGCCAAAGGCAACTCCAGAACTCCCTTGGACTAGAGGTACTAGTCCCTGCAGCCCTCAGGTAAATAACACTCCCGGAACCAAAGAATCACTGGGTATTGGGCGCGCCGAAGGATCACCCAAAACTAAATGGTCTACTGCATTGTGAGAAACGTAGTCCTGCCCTCCAGCAAGTTTCAGGCAGCTACTGTTTTCCCCCGGATTCGAGGATGCAAAGTAACCAAAGGCTGTGTTTGCTGCTGCCAAAATATGTTGGTGACTAATCAGGCTGCCACTACCTTAATTTGATGCTGTGCCTTGAGGGAAGCCCATAGAATCTTCAACCCAAAGCCCCAATGGTCACAGTGTTGAGATTTTGCACCCCTTTCCTCACCAACACCATCCGAGCAGCAAAGCCAGCAATCGCGGATCCCGCATTCAGCACCGGGGACAGCCATGACAATTCTGCAAACGGACACTACAAAGCAGGTCAAATTCAGCTAACTGTCAGAACCTGGTCCTGGAAACCACAATACCTTGCCATCTAGTGGTTTCCACTGAACCCAACCTGCAAGTGACCAAGTATCACTAGTGTAATTTCCCATCGACCGCAACGTTATCATTTTACAAGAGTGAATAGCACTGACACATGTTAGCAGCCAG
The DNA here is from genome assembly GCA_963921515.1 of Calotriton arnoldi. Lineage (NCBI taxonomy): Eukaryota > Metazoa > Chordata > Amphibia > Caudata > Salamandridae > Calotriton > Calotriton arnoldi. Next base: position 995,232 of record CAWUFW010004244.1, on the reverse strand, counting down.
CTGAGCTCTGATTGGGTGGGAACCCCATGGTCCCAGAATCATCACAACGACCTTCCGCATAAAGAAAAAGAGTATTGACGTGAATGTTATCCAGTGCTATGCTCCTACAAATGCCAGCAAAGAACAGGTAAAAGAACAGTTTTACTCCAGTCCATCCTGGAGAAATGCCTTGAGAGAGACATCACCATACTGTGCAAGGACAGATTACTGAGCACAGAAAACCTTCTTTTATAACTTCGTATGAGGGAGGAAATAATGTGAAGGACTTCTCTGATATCCATGCAGGAATGCTAATGACTGGTTACATATGGAGCGTCATGTCCTATGGTGTGTTTGTAGAATTCCCACATGGTCTCAGAGGATTGGCACAAAAATCTGTAGGTCTGAGCAGTGTTTTATTTTTAAGCTGAATTTGGTTAGAATCTTGTGATACACATTGTTTAAAAGTTATCTTTGTTGCATTTTCAATTAAAATAAATATGAACAGTGTGAGTGGAGTACCACCATAGAGACAAACCTAGGAATAAATTTCAAACACAGGATTCAAAATATTTTGTCAATTTGTGTGTTTTGGCTCAGTCCTGTTGCTTAACCCCTTCGCTGCTAGGCCTTTTCCCCCCCTGTGCTAAGCCTTTTTTTGGCTATTTGGGGTAGTTCATGCTTAGGCCCCTGTAACTTTTTGACCACTTAAGGTATCCACGCCAAATTGGCGTCCTTTTCTTCCAACATCATGGGGATTCTAAAGGTACCCAGGGTTTGTGGATTCCCCTGGAGGGGACCCAGAAATTAGCCAAAAATAGCTACATTTTGGGGTTTTTGGGAAAAATCGGAAAAAAGGGCTACAGATGAAAGCGTCTGGTTTTTTCCCTGCAAATGGTATCAACAAAGAGGTTGTGGGGCTGAAATCACTATTTTCCCAGATTTCAGGGACAAGCAGACTTTTGTCAGAAAACCAAAACTTTTTACACAGTTTTGGCATTTTTCTGGGACATAGCCTATTTTTGCTATTTTTTGTGCTTTCAACCTCCTTCCATTTAATGGTAGAAATGTGTATGAAAGCAATAATGGATGGGGGGCGTGGATTGAGCGCCGACGGGGATGGCGGCAGGCTGATCTCGCTCCGAACCGAGATCAAGTCTCCTGAATAGGACGACCGATGGAGTGGATTCCCGGCGGAGTTTGGTGGTAGATTTGGCTGTCGGAGTGTCCGCTGAGCCTAAGGACACCTTCTTTATCCTGCAGTGATCCCGCAATCCTTCGGAATTCATCTTTATAATGTGGCGCGCTCTCTGAGAGGTACGCGGCCGCCATTTTGTGGAACTTGCGACTTCACCTCAGCTCGGCAATCAGCACTCTACAGCCTGAAGGTATGCCGTTTTCGATAAACATGTGAAGCAAACAAGGGTCCCTCTACTAATTTGACTTCACCTCCAATTCTTCTGCAATACATAATTATATCATGCGGCGCATTCTATATTTACATCGCGACCGCCTTCTTATATTCGCATAAAATGCCTCATCCTTGGTTTCCTTCTCACCGTGTCGCTTTTTTATTTCCCTGATGAGACTGTGTGCTTTATTGAAAGCTTTCCACCGCGCTATAATGCAAACACTCAGGTAAATTTTCTGACTGACTTCTGCCTCCCCAAAGTCGGATATACGCCCAAAAATTTCTGTCAGAAAGTACAGCTTCATAGGAACACCTTATGTGCAACATCCAGCTATAATTTTGAATAGTCTCTATGCTATGTGGTCTCCTAATATGCTATGCCTCATTTCATTAAGCCACTGCTAACAGAGTCAATGGTCAAACTTCAGCTGTGTTGATACAAGGAAATTAACTTTGACGGCTGCTGTATGATTTACAATCTGTTTCTCTTACGCTGCACATGTTTGAAAGTCTTAATTTTTCAGTATTCTTATCTACATGGAGCCTTCTCCTCTCCTGGTCAGAAAACATCTTTAACAAATATGTCTTCATTTCGCAAAGATTCCAATCTGGCCGCCTCTTCTAAATGACATAAAAGGAACCCAATTCGCCTACCAAGTCACCGCTACCCATTACAATGGAAGACCTTATGGAGGAGATAAAGTTGATTAAACCTTTTGTCATTGATACTAATGCTACTCTTCAGAGGTTGGATGAGAAATGGTCTAATTTGGATTCAAGAATGTCTGTGGTGGAACAGAGGATTAGTGACACTCAGGATTTGTTACCTCAAGTTGCGGCCATGTCTAAAGAAATTGATCTCCTCAAGATGCAAACAGAAGATTTAGAAAATTGTAATAGACGCAATAATCTTCGTATTTATGGCATTCCTGAGGGAGAGGAGGGGTCTGACATGCTGGCCTTTTTAAAATTACACATTCCCAAGATTGTTGGTCTCAAGGATGGCACAACTCTCAATTTACAGCGTGCTCACCGCATTGGTCCTAAAACTGCAGATTCTTCTCCTTCATCTTCAGTAAAACGTCCCAGAGGGATAATTGTTTTGTTCTTGGAATACACTGAATTATTAACGGTCCTTTCAGCGGCAAAGTCTAGGAAGCAGATGCTGTGGTCTGGTCAAAAAGTTTTCGTTTCTCAGGATGTGGCCCGTGCAACTGCAGATCGTCGCAAAGAATTCCTTTCTCTTCGCCCGGCTCTTCGATCCATGAACGCCAGATATGGTTTAGTTCACCCTTGTTTCTTCAAGGTTACCTATAAAGAAAGGTCTTACTCCTTTGATCGTCCTGAGGACTTGAGACAATTTATCTCTCGCCATAAAGGGGACACTATGGATGTTGGAGGACCCTGAGTTGCATCGTTAATCTGTTATGTGTTGTTTTTTGAGATTATTATCTCACTTCCAATGTTCTGAAGTTTCTTATCTTCTATGTTGTTGCGGTTTAGGATTCGATGTTGTTGTTTCCCTTGTCTTTCGCGGCTTCTTCAGTGTATACTTCATATGGTGATTTGTCCTTGTTTTTCTTGTAGCTGTTCCTCCTCTTGTACCGATCCATTTCCTTGATGTCTCCCTCCTCCTTGCCCTTCCATCCTGACCCTAGAGTTCACGGCCATTCCTTATGTCTGGTAAGTGTTGAGCTCTTCACTGCTATTTTGTTCGCTGTTTTCCGCCTACATTATTTCATGTTAGGTAGTTGGTCTCCCTTATTTTGTTATTCTATGTCAGAGTACCTCTTTGTATTTAAGTATCTTATTTCTTAGTTTTGAATAATCTCGTTCGTCCGTATCGGTTCTGTTGTCCGTTTTTCCCTCGCAGCTCCCCGCTTCCCTATGCTATTTTCTTCACTATGGATATATATTCCTGCTCACTTGACTGAAGTCCCTCGGCTTCTAGTAAACTTTTCTTTTTCTATCACTTGTCTCTTCTACTTTCTTTTTCTTTCCTTTTCTCTTTCTGTGATTTCTCCTTTTTCACCCTCTCCTTCTTATTTTCTGAATTTATCTCTCTATTTTTACTCGCTTTTCTTTTGTTCCCCCTTTTTTCTCTTCCACTTTTCTATCTTGTTTTTTTGCATCGTCCATTTTCTTCTTCATGCTTATTCTTTTTTACTCAAATCCATTAATCGTTATTTTTATATTCAATTGCACACTTCGCAATGCTTTCTTGGTTTTGTTTTAGGTTTCCTTCATATTGACTGTATAATTTTGTTGCATTGTCTATCACTATTAATAATATTACTGTCTTCTTTGAATTGTAATGACTGACAATATTCGGATTATCTCATGGAATGTAAAAGGATTGCGTAATCCTGTTAAGAAGCAACGGGTACTTACCCATCTCGCTAGACTCCAATGTAAAATTGCTATGTTACAAGAAACCCATCTTAATGAAAATGATGTTCATTCCCTTAAGAAACAATGGGTGGGTCATGTTTACTGTTCCCCTTCCAAAGACAGGAAAAATGGTGTTGTAGTACTCTTTCATAAATCCTTGTCCCTCACGATAGAGGGGAGGAGAGGGATGAAGATGGTCGTTGGCTCCTTCTTCACACTATTATCAATGGTTCTCATGTTTCTTTACTGAACATCTATGGTCCCACAGGCATTGACTCACAATTTTGGCAATCTATGTCCCACACTCTCCATGCGTGTTCTAGCGATAATCTCATAGTGGGTGGAGATTGTAATCAGGTCATGGATCCCTTCAGTAGATAGGAAATCCTCTGTTAAATACATTCCCAATAAAATGCAAAAAACCTTTGCTAGGACCATCTCTGCAAGAGGCCTGGTGGACGCATGGAGAACATTCAATCCTGATAGTTTAGAGTATACTTTTTATTCCCCTACTCACAACTCTACCTCTAGAATTGATTATATTTTTTAAGCCCACATCTCCTTTCCAATCTCCTTCATGCGGAGATTGGCCCTATTCTTATCTCCGATCACGCTCCTGTTCTGATTAGTTTAGATCTTCCCTCCTCTTCCTCTAAATCCCGGCGTTGGCGTTTTAACAATTATCTTCTCAAAGATCTCACCTTTATAAACCGTTTTAAAGATTTCGTATCTGAATTCTTTCTTCTTAACTCTACTCCTGATATGTCCTTCCATACTGTTTGGGATTCCTTTAAAGCCACAGCTAGAGGCTTTATTATTGATTATGTAGCTATCAAAAGAAAACATTTCGCAAAGAATCACTTTCCTTGCTCGCTTCCATTAAAAAGTTGGAGCATGCATACTTTTCATCTAAAAATGTGGATTCCCTTAAGACTTTGGTCCAAGCAAAACTTGATTTTAATAAGAAATCCACAGAAGAGGCCTCCGGGTCATTGCTAAAAATAAACTCTAAATTTTATGGTGGTCGCAACCGAGCTGGTAAGCTGTTGGTGAACTATTTGAAGGTGAAATCGCAAAGATCTAGAGTTGTTAAGATTATTGATGATACTGATATTCCCCATTTTAAAGATGAAGACATATTAAGGTGTTTTACAGATTTCTATAAAACCCTTTACACCCCTGAATCATCCCCTTCTGACACTAATTTAGACTCCTATTTTTCTTCATTACCTCCCAGTTCTTCCCCTCCTCCTGATTGCTCTGTTTTAGAAGGAGATATATCTCTTCTAGAGATTAAATCTGCTCTGTCCATGTTACCTAGGGACAAGGCTCCTGGTCCCGATGGTCTTACTGCTGAGTTCTATTCGTGCTTTTCGTCTGTTCTTCTGCCCCATCTCTTATCTCTTTTTCAATATTTTGCTCTTAATAAAGAGGCTCGAGGCTCCTTTCTTGAAGCTATGATTTGTCTCATTCCCAAAAAAGATAAAGACCCGTACCGATGCGCTAACTATCGTCCCATATCTTTGATTAACCTTGATTGTAAACTATTCGCCAAGATATTAGCCCTCCGTATTAATCAAGTCCTTCCGGATTTAATAGGTATTGAACAAACGGGGTTTGTTAAGGGTAGGACTATTTCTGATAATTCCAGAACTTTCCTCAATATTATTCATCTTGCATTTAAGAGCTCTTCCCCTATAGCTGCCATCACCTTAGATGCGGAAAAAGCTTTTGATCATGTTCATTGGTCATTTATGTTGCGCACTCTTAAATGGCATGGATTTGGTCCTTCCATTTTGTCCCTTATTAAATTATTATATTCCTCTCCCACTACTTCAGTTTTCGTTAACGGCTCTCAATCTCCTTACTTCCCTTTACAAAGAGGCACTCGTCAAGGATGTCCTCTGTCCCCGTTACTTTTTATTCTTTCTCTTGAGCCTTTTCTTCACTCTTTACGACACTCCCCCACTTTTCAAGGCTTTACGCACAAATCAGTTGAAATTAAATTTACGGCTTACGCAGATGATATTATGTTATATGTTTCCGATCCTTCTACCTCCTTGCCTGCTTTTACCGAACTTCTCTCTTCTTATGCTGCCTGGTCAGGCTATAAATTGAATTTCTCCAAATCTGAAGTGCTCCCTTTAAATAAATACTGTATACGAAGTATGTTTGAGGGTATTGAGTTTAAATGGAATACAAATAATGTTACGTGCTTAGGGATTAAATATTCTTCTACCCTTGCAAAAACGATTCAGTTTAATTTGGATGAGGTTTTATTAAAAATTAAAAATATGGCTGATAGATGGTCTCCCCTCTTTTTGTCATGGTGGGGTAGATTAGACTCCATTAAAATGATGATGCTTCCCGTTATTAACTTTTATTTATCCATGTTACCTGTTAAAATACCATAGAAATTTTTTAAAACTCTTAATGGAATTTTGAGTAAATTTCTCTGGAATGGTCGAAAGGCTCGTATTTCTCTAGCCCTTCTCTCTGCTCCTAAGGATCGGGGTGGTGTCCATTTTCCCAATTTCCGACAATATCATTCCTCTTTTCTAATTCGTCAAGTGCTACCATATCTATCTACCCTGGAAGGATCTTTTACTTCGGTATGGCATAGGTTGGAGAAATCCCTGATCTCTCCTTTCCCCTTCTCTCTTTTACCAACTTTTACCCATCCTTCTCGCTATTTTAACTCTCCAACTATTTCCAAATTTATTTCAATTTTTCATCCTATTAAATGTAAATCTCAAAGTCCTTTACAGATTTTTTTAGACTCACCTCTTTGGCATAACAAAAACATTAAATTGTCCAATCGCACAATTTTTTGGAAAACATGGGCTGCCAAAGGGATTTTTCAAGTTAAACAATTAACACAGGATTCTCGTTGTCTTTCCTCACAAGAGGTTCAGTCCGCCTTTGACTTACCTGCTTCCTCGTTACTAAGATATGATTCTTTACGTTTGCTCTTAACGGAACAGCTTTCTCGATTTTCTGGATCTTCCTCAGGATCCTTTGTTAGAACCTTTATCCTCTTCCCCTTTCATTAAAGCCTCCCATGTTTACAAGTATCTACATTTTTCTTCTCCTAGTCGTCCTAAAAGTAAAGTTGAGCTTTTATGGGAGTCCGACCTACAACACGCCCTCTCTGTCGATACATGGAGCTCCATTTGGACACGTATACATCATACCTCTTGTAACTCTAGCACTACTCAGACCCTTTATTATTTTTACCATAGACTATTTTTAACTCCATTATCAATCTCCAAGTATAGTTTGCATTTATCTCCGAATTGTTGGGTATGTCCTTCTACTCCTGGCTCCTTTATGCATTCCTTTTTTCTTTGCCCCAATATTGCCCGTTTTTGGACTAAGGTCTGTGAGTCAATTTCCTCTATTTGTACTATTAATTTTCCTTTTGATATATACTCCATATTTTTAGGAAGCAATTCCTCATATTGGTTTGGTTCTCGGAAGGTGGGTATATTTGTGGACTTGTTAATTGCTCTTGCCCTTCAGGTAATCACCTCTAATTGGAAGGATGCCTCTAAGGTTTCCTTCTCTGCATGGTGGAATCTTCTTTGTTATCACCACAGACTAGACAGAGCTTCTTCCAAAACTTCTAACAACTTATTCGAAAAGAAGCCCTCTGGTCTCCACTCACTAATTACTTATCCGCATCTGCATTGCGCAATCAAGATAGTTCTTTTGTCTATCAACCTCCATGAGTATTTTATTTTTTCCTTCCTCTAGTTTATTTCTTTTATTTGTCACATGTGTAATTATTATTCTGTTTTTGGAAACCAATGTCATTAGTATAAGATTATTGTCTCAATATTATGTTAGATGAGGATATTATTATATTTCCAGTTTTCTACTTTCCTTTTCTTTCTCTCTCTTTTCTTTTCCCCCTCCTCTGTCTTTCTTTCCCTCTTCTACTCTTTCTTTCTTTCTCTTTTTTTTTTCCTTTCAGACTCTTTTTCTTATGAAAAATTAAAAAACATAAAATGCTATTCACTCTTTAGGTACTAGTTTTATTATTACTATTCCTTTTTGGCTTATCTTTAGATTTAGATAGATTTATTATATCGCTTATTCCGCCAATTTGTATAATCAGATTGCTTATCTATTGCTTCTTGTTTTACACCCATTGTCATATATTGTACCTATGCCTCTAAATACCTTAATAAAGCTTTTTTAAACACAAAAAAAGCAATAATGGATCCTGGAAAGCTATACATTTTAGAAAAGTAGACAAAATTATGAATTCAGCAAGGGGTCATTTGTGTAGATCCTTCAATGTTTCTTTATAGAAACTAAGGGGTCGATTACGATGTGGGGCAAATCGCCACCGCCCGCATGGCGGTGGTGATCCGCCCGCCATAATCGCCCGTCCGCCAACAAATTCCCCCGCCATATTACCATGGCGGAGGGGAGCCCGGCAGACGGTAAGACCGTCCGCATGTTTTCCGCCCGGCCGAACAGTCGACCGGGCGGAAAGGGTTTAATATGGTGGCGGTGTCTGCAAGACACCGCCATCCATATTATGATGCCGGCGGAGATGAGCCTTTCCATGATGGCTTCGCCGCCATGGAAAGGCTTGCGGTCTTTGCTGTTGGGGGCCCGTTGCGGGCCCCAGGGTGTTGGGGGTGGGGGCTGCACATGGGGGTACCTATGGTACCCCCTGCATCTGCATGCACAAGGTGGCAGGCACCGCGCGGTGCCTGTCACGTTGTGCATGCAGATGCACAACATGCATTTCCAGCACTGTGGCGGGCGGTGTTGTGAGCACCGCCCGCCACAATGCTGGAAATGGGGGATGCCACCGTGGCGGTGGCATCCTAATCACATGTGCGGAACCGCCGCACACATAACGGGCGGTCCCATTTACCGGCCCCTAACAGTTGAATACAGGAAAAATTGAAAATTAGTTGAAAAAAACAGCCATTTGTGTCAATGTTTTCACTTGTAACTTCTTCTAATTATGACAGCTGTTTGAAAGCAATATACCGTTACATCCGCTGGACCTTTCTGGTTGTGGGGATATATAGGACTTGTAGGTTCACCAAGAACCCAACGAACCCAGAGCCAATAACTGAGCAGTGTCTTGCAATGTTGTTTTATTCTGTACCGGGTATATTGCAATTAATTTGGGAAAATATATACATGGAAAAATCGGTATGAAAGACACCTATGTATTTCTGAAATTGGAACAAAATATAGAGTTTAGAAACAGTAGATATTTGCACATTTCCGAAATTGTGAGTACCCATACTAGCATGAGAATTATAGGTCATTTTTTCAAAATGACTTCTTTTTTACACATTGTCTTTCATTTGGAAGGCAGAAATGCATCAAAATTCAATAGGTAATAACAGTTGCTCTACAATTCTGTGTTACCCTAAGTCTCCCGATAAAAATGGTACCTCACTTGTGTGGGTAGGCCTCGTTCCCGCGACAGGAAACGGCTCAAAACGCAATGTGGACACACTATATTTTTACAGTGAAAACTGACCCATTTTTTGCAAAGTGCCTAGCTGTAGATTTTGAACCCTAGCTCTGCCGGCACCTGGGGAAACCTAGCAAACCTATACATTTTTTAAAACTAGACACCCAAGGGAATCCAGGATGGGGTGACTTGACTGGCTCTCACCAGGTTCTATTACCCAGAATCCCTTGCAAACCTAAAGATGTGTAAAAAGAAAACCATTTTCCTCACATTTCTGTGGTGGAAAGTTCTAGAATCTGCTTGGATCCACAAAATTCCACCCATCCCGTGTTCCCCAAAGCCTTCCAAGAAAAATGGTACCTCACTTCTGTGGGTAGGCCTAGTGCCCGCGACAGGAAACAGCCCAAAACGCAATGTGGACACACCACATTTTCACAGTGAAAACGGAACATTATTTTGCAAAGTGCCTAGCTTTAGATTTTGAACCCTAACTCTGCCAGCACCTAGGGAAACCTAGCAAACCTATACATTTTTGAAAACTAGACACCCAGGGGAATCCAGGATGGGGCGACTTGACTGGCTCCCACCAGGTTCTGTTACCCAGAATCCCTTGCCAACCTAAAAATGTGTCAAAAAAAACACATTTTCCTCACATTTCTGTGGTGGAAAGTTATGGAATCTGCGTGGATCCACAAAATTCCACCCACCCCGCATTCCCCAAAGTCTTCCAAGAACAATGGTACCTCACTTGTGTGGGTAGGCATAGTGCCCACAACATGAAATGGCCCAAAATGCAACGTGGACACACCACCACATTTTCACAGTGAAAACTGACCCTTTTTTGCAAAGTGCCTAGCTGTAGATTTTGAACCCTAGCTCTGCCGGCACCTAGGGAAATCCAGCAAACCTATACATTTTTGAAAACTAGACACCCAGGGACTCCAGGATGGGGTGACGTGTCTGTTTTTAACAAATGGAGGTGCACCAAACATAATGAAGAGTCCAGATTACTTTCTTTCTTTTCGTCTTTTATTTCAAATTTAATATTGTTGCAAAATGACAGCCAACGCGTTTCGTTCCTCAAAACACAAAGGTTCTTGGAACTTCATCATGGCTGTGAAGTAACACACAAAAGAAAAAAACATATATAAGACAATATATTAAAAAATATATAAAGAAATGACGGACAAAAACCCAAATTATAATTACAAAACATCATAAATTAAGATGATTTCTACAAAATTCACAAATCCCACAAACCCGACACTGTGCAAGTTTAGACTTTTCACACAAACTAGGACATAACACTTATATAATTTACACCAAATATAACAAAACAAATCACAACATTTATATAAAAACATTTAAAAATCACTACAGAAAAACTATCATATAATGTTCAAAAACTATTACAAAAATTCCTATCTTTACAAAAGTTAAAATTCAATTATTAGATGATCGTAAAAGAGAAAAATAAAGAACATTGATAGAAGGAATTTAAATCGGAATGAAGCAAAAAGATTCAAGAAGAAAAAAGATTCAAGAAGAAAAAATGGGATGAAGCCAAAAGATTCCAGCAAGAGTCTACACTTTGGGGCCGATTCCGATTCGGGCCGGAAACCTCTCCGACCGAGCCGGACCCGGAGAGATTTCCGACCGAATCGGACTCTGGCAGTCTGACCGAACGAGTACGATGCGCACGCATGCACCTGGACTCGATTCGGTCGGACTCCCATTGAAGTCAATGGGAGCCGGTCGTACAACGCGTACGCGGGCTCCCATTGCCTCAATGGGTGCGAGGCGAACAGGGGCGCCCCCTACAGCGGGTACGCATCGATGCGCATCGTGCCGTACAGGCACAGGTAGGGGAGACCCATGGGTCCCCCCTGTGTGCGACTCACTCGGCCACGCGTACAGGGGGTCCGACACGGACCCCCAAAGTCCGGCTCCGACAGCTCTTTCGAGCCGGACGGCGCGAGTCGGTCGGACTGCTCGCGGCGCGCATCGTACTTGCCCGGCCGGGGAACGACTCCATCGCTCGGTGCGAGTTGTGTCCGTGCGAGTCGGTCGGAGCGTGTTGAAGCCGCGTACGAGTCGGTCGGCGATTTCGCGGGCGCTTGCATCGTACTCGCTCGGCCGGACCCGCGTACGAATCGGTCGGGAAACAGGGCTCCGAATCGGATCCGGTAAAGCCGAATCTGATTCGGAGCCCTACCGGCCGAGATCGGAATCAGCCCCTTTGTTTTTAGTGGCAGGAGAGATAATTACTCTCAAAAAAGTAATAAGGTTTCTATTTTATAACTTATCCATGATAATTCCTCACCTCTTTAGTACTAGAGAATTATGTATATCTCGTACCACATTTTGATAATAATCAGATCCGTTTCAGGATAAAGTGCAATGAAAGTCCTGAGCAAAGAAAAATACCAGTAAAAGTTCGCCCAAAACGACCTCTCAAACATTAGTTTAAATAGATAATTTAATCACCAATAATTCTCACCTATTTGATCAATTTTTGGTTCTCAGTAATGGAAGTTAAAATTTCAGTGATACTAGACGTTCCTGAATAGGACCACCTAAAGAAAAAAACGAGGAAGGACAGTAACAAAATGTTACCAAAGAGTTTTAATAGCACAAAAGTTCAGTCTCTATACATGTACTATGACATATTAGGTTTACTTTAAGATCATAGTTAGTTAGGATTTTCGAAAGAAAGGGGACGATCTAAATATTGAAAAAATACTCGATAAATTGATTATATGTGAAAACATTCCAAAGAATATCACATTTAAAACCAAACTTTAATCATTATGAATTGAAAGTAGTTAGATTAATTTTGCTCCTTTTGCATCTCAATGAGCATCTCAAATAACGACTCGAACCACATTCCTCATGCAAGCATTTTAATAAACAGGGCAACCAACCCATCCAATTGGTAACGCTCATCTCCAAAGCTCGCCATAAATCAATTACAAAGGAAAACCTTATCAAGAGAAAACAAAATAACAGGCTACATTAAAAATACCACATCCGTTGTTAAATTTAATCACCTTAAAGTGGTTTTTAGCAGAATCCTAATACCCTCAAACCATAATTTACCACATAAACGTTCAAAGAGAAACCTACATGGAACCCATTTAGTGCACCAATATCTCACTTAAGTAATCCAACTTAAAAATCTGAATAATTTCATAAATTCCCTTTTAAAGAAATTCACTTCCACCACTCAAAATCTGAGCCCAAACGCGGAGCCTCTAAATATAGCATCTTCCCATAACGCGAGAAAGCGCCTCCCGTCCTCTTACCTTGATAAGCAGTCACATATCCTTCGTCTCCTCAGTCCGACATCAAAACGGTCACAAAAGCCCCAGTTTATTCGCGCCATTTTTATACTAAAGTCAATTACTTCTAACGAGATTCACCTGATCCACCAAATCAGCGCGCCCGAATAGTGACGTCATCACTAGGGCGACAATCTGGTCTCTCAATATAAACAGACACAGAAAAGACAGCAGCCATCTTGTGATTGACTGTAAATGCATTCGTTTTCATTATAGTACCATGATTTCGCTCAATGAACAACCCTTTCAGGACAACCAATCCATACTATCGTACCAATTCGTTAATGTAACGAACATGCTATTAAAATAAAATCATTTATAAAGCAATGGATCGATATTCGGGATATCAATCAAAAATCACCTAATAAATTTTAACATGCTCTATTATTAATTATAACGAGCTTTCATTCTTTTCAAAACTATTTAAAGACAAAAGGAAAATTCCATTCAACACATCTACCATTACCACGCGCTTTTATAAACCGCATCATTAAGCGCTCGACTGTCTAGATACCGCGATCCTGGAAACCAAGAATATACACCCGCCATATTGTAACGGTCTGCAAATGTTAATATAACACTATTTATTCGAAGTCTGTACTTTAAAATAATAATTAATTACACGATCTAAGCTGCCATTTACGAGCGTGCTTACGATGATGCCAACAGATGTTTAGGATGGCCGATTTAACCTATTGATTTTAGCTATATCCTTAGTTATACCTATTTACAATGTTAATAATTTCAAGGGCACATAATAGTTCACAAAAGGGCGGGGTTAAAACTTAAATACATTTATATATTTGCCGCGTTTCAACGTTTAATTTTCCATTATGGTCTGGGGTACATAAATGAAGCCTCCATGTTATATAGACATTATGGGCCCGATTCTGATGCGGTTAGGAAATCTTCCAGATCAAATCGGTTTGGAAATGGTTTCCGACCGACTCGGATTGGGAGAGTCCTACCGACCGAGTATGATGCATCCGGATGCTTCCAGATACGATTTGGTTGGACTCCCATTGACTTCTATGGGAAGCCTATGTTCCTAACAGCATCGTAATCTGGCCCTCGGTTGGGAAGACACGTTCCCGATCCGATTGGGAAGGAGCAAATGCCATTAGGAGGCCTTCCTAACCGCATTGGAATCGGGCCCTAGGTGGGAATGCTTTCCTAACCGCATCGGAATCAGGCCCTAAGTTTTGAACCGAGATAAAATTAGATATAAATAAATTAACTAATGGCAGAGACTGAGGCACCTTTTTGAGTGAAGAAGAAAAAAACGATTAAAATTAAAGGAAAAAGAAATGGAGAAACAGGGAGAGAGAATCATCCTTTGTTACTTAGATCTGGAAGAAGTGTTCCATAACCAACAGTATCATTATTTACACTCTGAATTACAGGAATGGACCAACAGCAACGTTAGTTACATTCCACATAACCAAGAATCAGCTATATAATAACATCAAACTGTCGTTAAAAATCATCATGAGTTAATAGTTACAAACGTGGCTATAGATTTTTTAACTGTCCTAATATAGTTTGTAATGCTATCAAATCAATTCAAGAAGTAGTGGAATTCGCCATCAGTGTTGTGTCCATGTTTAATAGCTTGTAATCTACAAATCCACTTAGCTTCTTTTTGCCTTAGAGTGAGCTCTCTGTCTCCACCTCTAATATTAGCTGGAACATGTTCAATTCCATGGAACCAGAATGAATGGTCTGTCCCATGAATTTGTTTATAGTGTTCAGCCATTGGATATCTCATATCTCCGATCCTTATTGCTCTACGGTGTTCCTGAACTCGTGTTTTTAAACTCCTCATTGTACTGCCTGTATCATTTTACTCGGGAGACTGAGAGAAACGCTGTGGGGTAGGATATTTGTGCCGGCATGGTGATTCCACCCAAAAATATGTGGAAAATGTGTTTGTTTCAGCTAAATTTGAGGTTTGCAGGGCATTCTGGGTAGGGAAAAATTGGGGGATCCATGCAAGCCATACCTCGCTGGACTCCCCCGAGTGTCTAGTTTTCAGAAATGTGTGGGTTTGGTAGTTTCCCATGATGGCCGCTGAGCCCGGGTCCAAAAACCCAGGTGCCCTCCCTTGCAAAACCAGGTTGTTTTGTGTTAGGTCATTTCGATGTCTCCTCAATACGTTTTGGGCCCTTGCCTGTCACGGGTACTTGACCCACCCACGCGAGTGAGGTATCATTTTTATCGGGAGACCTGGGGGAATACTGGGTGGTAGGAAATTTGTGGATCCACGTATATTCCAGAACTTTACCAGACAGAAATTTGAGAAAAAAGTGATTTTTTCAGCTAAATTTGAGGTTTGCAGGGGATTCTGGGTAGGAAAACGTTGGGGGACCCACGCAAGCCATACCTCGCTGGACTCCCCCGGGTGTATATTTTTCAGAAATGTGTGGGTTTGGTAGTATCCCAAGATGGCCGCCGAGCCCGGGGCCAAAACCCAGGTGACCCCCTTGCAAAACCAGGTTGTTTTGTGATAGGTCATTTTGATGTCTCCTCAATAAGTTTTGGGCCCTTGCCTGTCGCGGGTACTTGACCCACCCACGCGAGTGAGGTATCATTTTTATCGGGAGACCTGGGGAAACACTGGGTGATAGGAAATTAGTGGATCCACGTAGATTCAGAACTTTCCCTGACAGAAATTTGAGAAAAAAGTTATTTTTTCAGCTAAATTTGAGGTTTGCAGGGGATTCTGGGTAGGAAAACGTAGGGGGACCCACGCAAGCCATACCTCGCTGGACTCCCCTGGGTGTCTAGTTTTCAGAAATGTGTGGGTTTGGTGGTTTACCAAGATGGCCGCCGAGCCCAGGGTCAAAAATCCAGGTGACCCCCCTTGCAAAACCAGGTTGTTTTGTCATAGGTCATTTTGATATCTCCTCAATATGTTTTGGGCCCTTGCCTGTCACAGGTACTTGACCCACCCACGTGAGTGAGGTATCATCTTTATTGGGAGACCTGGGGGAACGCTGGTTGGTAGGAAATTTGTGGATCCACGTAGATTCCAGAACTTTCCCAGACAGAAATTTGAGAAAAAAGTGATTTTTTCAGCTAAATTTGGGGTTTGCAGGGGATTCTGGGTAGGAAAACCTTGGGGGATCTATGCAAGCCATACCTTCCTGGACTCCCCGGGGTGTCTAGTTTTCAGAAATGTGTGGATTTGGTAGGTTTCCCTAGATGGCTGCGGACCCCGGGACCAAAAATGCAGATGCCCCCTATGTATCCGAAAATGACCTGGTTTTGCAAGGGGGGGTCACAAGAGTTTTTGGTCCAAGGCTTGGGGAAGATTTAGAAATAGACAACTTGTGACTTTTTCGGATTCCTCAGCGGACTCTGATAACTCTGACCCCGGCGCAGGCCCCAGCACCTCAACCCACAACCCCAATTTTTTAGGGAGAGGCCAACCTTTTGGCGGAGAGAGACCCAGGGGCAGGGGCAAAACCAGGTACAATTTCCCTCCAGGGGAACGCCAGACGAGACGCAAGTTCTACCAGTGGGGGTACCAATACTAGCCATTGTACAGGACACACCACACCCAACATGGACCAAATACCTATCTTTAACCTGTCGAAGCACCAGTTGGCTTCTACAGACATTGCTCTACTGAGCAGAGGTCTGTCCTATGTAATAACAGAAAAACCTAACTGGTTCATTATACAAACTGAAATCTTTCAGTTTTTCAGAAAGAGTGAGACTTAATGCTTTTTTTCAGAACAGGGAACTACCTGCGAAGACAGAAATTACCGGACTACGTCCCAAGTCCACATTCAATCCTCCAAGTGGCTCCATGCCCCCAGAAATTCTCACATTTGAACACCTAGTCCTCAAAGACTTAGACAAAATACAAAGAGAATACAAGTTTACTCCTTACAACGTGAGTTTGGAAGAGAAACACAGTCTCAATAGATTAAAAGACCTTGATGAAATTGTCATAAAACCTTGCGACAAAGGCGGGGGGATAGTCATACAGCGTAAATCACCCTATGACAATGAGATTTACCGTCAACTCAATAATACTGCACACTATGAGCACTTGATGCTTAGTCCCCTACAAGAAATTAGCGATCTCATCCTCAATGCCACCAAAAAGGGTGTAGAAGAGGGCTTTATCAGTAAGAATGAATTCTTATATCTTAACAATAAGACTCCACGCACCCCGTCCTATATACGCTACCCAAAATACATAAAAATTTGGAAACACCGCCGGGCAGACCCATCCTATCTGGTTGGGGCTCTGTCCTAGAGCCTTGGGCCGATATATTGATTACTTCATCAGAGACCTGGCACAGGATGCCACCACATATGTGAAGGATACCACGCATCTCATAAACTTGATTGAATCACAACCTTTCAACCCCCAAACTGAACTCCATGTCACTATAGACATTGAATCGCTGTACACAAACATCCCCCAGGACAAGGGTATCGAGGTTGTCAAAAATCACCTGAACCTCCGACAAGCTCCACACCAAGTCCCCACCGATTTCATTATCTCACTACTTGAAATAGCCTTAACCAGAAACTATTTTCTTTTCAAAGACAAATACTATAGACAATGCAAAGGTACATCCATGGGGCCTGTTTTTGCCCCTAATTTTGCGATTCTGTTCGTGGATAACATTGAGACTAATCTAATTCTCAACATGATCAATCCATATCTCCAAACAATTTGAGTATGGCGGAGATATAGAGATGACGTCTTCATGATTTGGGTGGGTGCCAGCAATGAGTTGCATGATTTCTGTTCATGGCTAAACAATATTCAGGCTGACCTGAGATTCTAATACAGCCATAACAACACTGAAATTGACTATCTAGATGTCACCATAAAAAGCCGTAATGGAGAACTATATACTACACTGTTCAGGAATCCCACTGAACGCAACACATTCCTCCAGAACAATAGGTCGCACCCAAGGGCTCTCAGAGATGGCTTACCATACAGACAATTCCTCAGAATCCGGAGGAATTGTAAATTCAAAGAGGACTTTTTCCAAGAAGCAGAGATACTTTGTAAAAAACTGACTGACAGAGGGTACCCCAGACGCCTAGTCAGACGCTCAATGAAATGGGCATGGTATTCACAACGGGAATGCCTGCTCCAACCCAAAGAAAAGACACCACTTTCTAAAATGACATGTGTTACCACATACTGCCCTGTGAGCAACAAACTGACAAAAATTATCAAAAAACACTGTTTTAGCACCCTTAGACTTGACAATAGGAGCCCCAATTTTCTCTTTCAAAAGAGGCCGCAATATTAAAGATCACTTAGTCAGGGCTCACAAACCTACACGTAAGGACAACTCCCTCCACTCCTACCTCAACCTTCCGCCTCTACAAGGTCACTACAAATGTAATAGCTGCATAGCGTGTGATTCTACTGTAAATACTAAAGTGTTTGAACATGGAGGGGTAAAACACACTTTAAGTCCTTTTCTAATTGTAATTTACAAAATGTGATTTATTGTATTGAATGTCCATGCAAACAGCTATACATTGGACAAACTACCCAGAAGATCTAAACCAGGATTTCACAACACAGGAGCAGGATCCGCTGCAAGATTATAACAGCACCACTGGTTGAACATTTTCTAAAAAAAGGACATTCCGAACTGGATTTCACGTGGCAGGTAATTGAAAGCCTACACCCCAATTGCAGAGGCGGCAGCCAACAACTGACTCTAAACAGACTGGAGTGCAAGTGGATTTTTAAGTGCTGCACTATTGAACATGGACTAAATTCAATGGACGAGTGGAATGCCTTCATATAACTACTGGTTACACTTTTCAGTCTTATGTCACTGAGCACATGGCCCTCAGTGTGTTCCATAATAAGGCTGTTGCACTGGTTCTAATATCTTCTGTCTTTTCATAATGTACTGGATTTTACAGTACTGTTTAAAAATATATTTGTTTGTTTCCAAGTTAAGTGCATTAATTTAAGTACATTGTTGTCAGTGTGAAAATACATTTTCTTCTTCTAAACTTTACTCAGTGTTTCCTCCATGATTCACAGCTGCCTTGCAGTCTTTTTTCACCCTTCCTAATTCTCTTTACTCTGCAAGGCTAAGACAGGGTTAACACCTCTTGCTTGGCCCAGGTGTAGCTAATTAGGCTCAGCCAAAGTTAATTAGTCACACGCCGAGGCTAATTGAGCAGGTGAATGCTTTCACAGGTGGCTTTTTATACCTGACTGAACACACTTCCCCAGCCTCTCACATTCAGCACGCCCTCCGGAGAAGCAGGACACACAGCTCAGCTCTTCGTTGTCAGGCTAACTAATGCAGTCCTGATTAGAAAGTAAGTGACACCACGACCCCTCTGTAATATAGAGCGCCCTCCCTTCTCCCTCTCCCCCCAGGGACTTGCTGCCTTAACTTAGCTTAATTTATTTAGATATCGGCAACCGAAGAATTGCACTTCGCATTGCAGCCTTGACCCGCTGCACCACATTGTGGTCTCCTATTCATTTTGGTTCGGATGACGCCGGAATAAGCGGCCTCTCCTTGCGCAGCTACAAGTAATTGTTCCAATTACGCGCTACATATCTCTGTAAGTGCAAAAACTTCTCAGTCTTGTTTTCCCCACCTTCAAGCCTCAACTAGTCCTTAATAAATTGTTCCTTCTCCCTTAGTTAGTACCTTCACTGGCGGACGCCAGTCACAGTTGGAATAGTTCCACGCCCTCCGCTTGAAGTATCAGGGTTTCATGCCCCTTGCGGTGCTTTGCTTCATTTCTCGCTCCCCAGCACCGCCCAGTTTTGAGTAAGTTTTAAGTCTTTCCTTTCCACTTTTTGTCGCGCTTCTGCCTGTCATTAATCACTCGCGCTTCAACTGTTTCACGTGGATGACACCTTACCTCTAGCTCTTGCTACACTGGCTATAACCTGTGACATATTCTATTATGTCTAAAACACATGACACTGATATAGTATGGCAGTACCTTATGGTTTAAGGTCTTTTAAATGTAAAAATATTGAGTCTTCTTTTCTCAGACAACCTTGTCTCACTATTTAAAATAGGAATGACAGTAATTCTTACCTGCATTGAATAATAAGAGGCTCCACCTCGAATAATTGTTCACTGGGAGCCCCATTTCACTATTTTAAGTATAAATGATTATCCAGGGACCCCACTAAAACATATGTAATATCTCTTATAGATCCAACTTTCTCACAATTGCTATGTCCTGAATATGATCTCGAATAGCTGAGATCGAAACGCCGTCGACCCCCTACAACAAGAAATCTGTAGACTTTGTATAATTTATTCATTAGGAGTTCTTCTATGTGTTGCCAATGCAATGTTTATATTTTAAAGTCACCCCCACTTATCACTTCACGCTTGTTGTCACTTTCCTATGTGAGCACTTGAATTCTCTCTTGCATATTCTCATAAAATAAATAACAAACGTTATTTTGACTTACATGTCCCTGTTCATATTACTTATTGCTCCCTGAGATATTCATTATCAATCTCGACTCTAGCGCATTGTCCCTAATTCTGACACTGCCTTTTCTTTGGACCTTTTTGGCCACATAAGAACCATTGTTTTCTAAAACAATAGTCTTCCCCAGGTTCACTTATTCGGGTCACCTTGTTTCCCTACTACGCTTTTTAAACCAAGACCTACCTTTGTGCCAAATTTGGTGTAATTCCGTTCAGCAGTTCGGGCTGAAGCTTTGTCTAAAGTTTCCTATGGAAATTAACATGGAGAAAATGCGTTTTGGGACCCCCCTTTTTTCTTAGCCCCCGCTCAACAAATCACCCCGAAACATTCAAGACAGGAGCTGACCTGAGCGAACCATTAATTTTGAAAATTTCGTGAAGATTCGTCAAACGTTGCCAAAGATGTTGGCAAATGAAAAAACGCCTTTTCTATGGAAACTAGGTCCTAACTATAACTACCTACTGGCGAACGCCAGTAGGTAATATATATATGCAAAAAAGAAGCAGCACCCTCAACACCAGCGACACTCTAAATTTGGTCACCTCAAATGTCTGCTTTTCTATCAAAGTCTTTAAGCGTAGCATTAGCACAGTGCCATCCATGCCGAGATAGAAAGGGACAAAGTATTTTGCCATTTCTACAGCAAAGTTTGTAAGCGTAGGACTAGCACAGTGCTATCCATGACGAGCTGTAAAATGACAAAAGCCTTTTACCTCTCCAGGCATAGTATTACAGCTTTGAATTGGTAAAATACCAACCAAGCCAACCTCAAATGAATAAAAGCAACCCCTGACACGTGTTTCACTCTCATTAGAGCTCTTCAGAGAGGTATTGCTTTGTCCAGGCACAAGGGAGCACCCAGTATAAGTCAAAACAATACCCTTTCCGGCTTAGAGTGACAAATAAATATGCAAAAAAGAAGCAGAGAACTCTGGGTAGTTCTCAAGTTTAGGTGGAAAGCAGCTCCTGTATAGATCACCCTCAAAACCAGCGACACTCTAAATTTGCTATTTAATATGCATAGTATATTTTAGTGTTTATTCTTGCGTTTTAATATTTTTATGTTTCATTGAAATACTATATATATATATATAATATATATTATATATAGGCATTTTATAGTAGTAAATAAAAAAATAATTAAAATATAATATAAATTAAAATGTGTGGGCACGATTCACAAAAGTAATCTGAGACAAAATCCTAACTTTACAACTTTCAGTATTCACAGAAGGCATTTAGGAGTACTAAAGTTAGGATTTTGTCTCAGTTAATCTTAAGTTTTGGTCTTTAATCCTCTCCCTGTCCAACGAGCCCAACACCGCCAGACGCAACTTTCGAGAAGGCATGGAAGCCGTCGCCAAATGGATGAAAAACAGCTGCCTACAACTAAACACCAACAAAACAGAAGTACTCATCATGGGCCCAAACCCCGATGCCTGGAGCGACACCTGGATGCCCCCCGCCCTCGGAAACCCGCCAACCCCCACGGACCACGCACGCAACCTGGGAATCATCCTGGACTCCGAGCTCAAAATGGACCGCCAGATCAACTCTGTCTCGTCTTTCTGCTTCCACACCCTCCGCCTCCTTCGTAAGACCTTCAAATGGATCCCCCTCGAACACCGAAAGACCGTCACTCACGCCCTGGTCACCAGCAGACTCGACTATGGCAACGCACTCTACGCCGGAATAAACAAAAACCTCACCCGCAAGCTACAGAACATCCAGAACGCCGCCGCAAGACTCGTCCTCAACCTGCCACATCTCCCAGCACCTGCACACACTCCACTGGCTCCCTGTCGAAGCGAGAATCACCTTCAAGATGCTCACCCACGCACACAAGGCCCTCCACGGCACCGGACCAGCATACCTGAACAGCCGACTCAAATTCCACGCACCCCAAAGGACCCTACGATCAGCCCAGCTCTCCTACGCCGTGGTCCCCCGCACCAGAAAGACCAGATTGGGAGGCCGCTCCTTCTCCTTCCTCGCGGCCAAAGCATGGAACGCCCTTCCGCTCCACCTCAGACAGACAACATCGCTCTCCATCTTCGCAAGAAACCTCAAAACCTGGCTCTTCGACAGACCCCCTCCTTGATGGATGGAACCTGCACCCCCCCACCCCTAGCGCCTTGAGACCCTTACGGGTGAGTAGTCGCGCTTTAACAAACCCCTGATTGATTGATTGATAAGTTAAACTTGAGACAAACTTAAGTTGAACTGAGACAAAATCCTAACTTTACGACGAGGATTTTGTCTCAGCTAAACTTAAGTTTGTCTTAAGTTTAACTTAAGACCAAAACTTAAGTTTAACTGAGACAAAATCCTAACTTTAGTACTCCTAAATGCCTTCTGTGAATGCCGAAAGTCGTAAAGTTAGGATTCTGTCTCAGATTACTTTTGTGAATCGGGCCCTATATTTTTAATAATAGTTTTACATTATATGTATGTATATCTAAACATATACATATATGTGTGTGTGTTTTTATATAAGTATATATTTCCTTAGGCATGATATTTTTAAGCCTATGCATAGCTAATCATTACTACTGTGGTATAAGAAAAGAACTGTGTGGTCTCCAGACACTAGTAATTTATTACTAAACATTGTTTTGTCCACGGTCATAGCGCCCGAAGAGTTTCTTTGCAATAACCTGGTACATATTAATTCTAAAATATCATATTGGAAATGCTCAATAAATAGAGCGACTTGGCTCCACTACCTGTGCTATTCCAGAATCTCACAAGCCATAAAAATACTTTAAAGTAAGCACAGTATATTTTTCACAATGAAAGTGCATCTTATTTCACTAATCTTTAAGAGGTAAAATGATGACTGAACATCGGTCAGGGATAGAATTCTGCTTTTAGGTAAAAGGATCAGACGTCCTTATTCCCAAATCACAAAGCTGAGCTATCTTCACTACCAACCTTACACACTCCAGGCCAGACTTACTGACATTAAAAGTGAGTAGTTCATTTGAAAGAGGCCAAAATATTCTTGATTGCAATAATAACAAGCATTTGCAATGCAATTGGTTTTGCATTTATAAAAGTAAGAGCTCTTGGTGTTGTAAATTATATTGTTTTTTTCAAATTGTATTTGTTTGTAGTGGAGTGGATGTATGTTGTTTGTAAAGGAATTATGTGGTTTGAGTTGGAATTGTTAGTTGTAGAAATGTGTGGGGTGAAAGTGTGTGGTGTGTAGTGTATTTGTGTAGTGGATTTATGTGGCATGGTGAAGAGATGTATAAAATAGATAGAAAGTAAGATTGAGAGGGATGGACACTTTGCTTGTGAAGTGGTGAATGAAGTGTAGATAGAGTACCAGAAATAGTGTGTGAGAAAGAGAGAAATAAAGGGAGAGAAGATTATAGATGTTTAAAGAGGCTGTGCTTGTGTACGCAGAAGGCACCGAAAGAAAAGGAGGAGAGTGTGGGTTTGTGTTTTGGATTTTTTAAAAGGTTATGGTAAAGAAACTGTACTGAAAGAACTGAAGCGAACGAATATGAGAAATGCTGAATTATTGTGTGAGAGAGTGTATAAGAGAGAGAGAGAGAGAGAGAGAGGGAGTAGTGGGGGCGGAATTTGGGAGGGGGGAGGAAACTTCCCTACATAAACAAATCCCACAACCAGAATTACCAAATGCAGCCATCTGACATGGAGTGACTTTAACATGTTTTGACTTTTTTGTCATTTTGACTATGCAACCTGGGACAAGCAGTTTTAGTTTTCTCACTGTAATCCCATGTCTGCAAGTCCCAGAATGCAAAGTGATGTGGCCTAAAAAGTTAAACAAGCAGGGGCAAAGTCAACTGGTCACTCCTTCGGGATGGTTGGTAGCCATGCTGCACAGCATCCATGATGCTGTGCAACTTTGCTTAAGAGGGAAATAAGCCACTATGACAGGATGTTTGTATTATTTTCCAAACGTTTACCTTCAAAATTAGGCGAGCAAGTTTTTTTTTCTTCATGTCGCAGGATCGTTGGGGCAAGCAACATGGAGGGCCAGAGTGTTATTAAAGTAATATGGTGGTGGGGTCAGCATTCAGCTGGATGGAAAGCAACATACAGGGGAGTGGGGGAGGAGATGGTACGGACAACAGAAAGAGGGTGTGGGTCGGGGTAAGTAACACGAAGGACAGGGTGGAGAGCAGCAGCAAAGAGCTAGAGAGCAATGTAGAGCCAGAGGGGGAGAAGCACGTCTTCCCTCAGTGCGGGTCATTTAAAACCCAGTGTCACTAAAAGTTTTTTGTAAAAAGCGATAACATGGTTTCAGTATTGTGTGGTATGTTGTTAACTCTGTGTGTTTTAAATGCTGTCGTTTGTTTCATGATTACATAATAAAGACTGTGCCATACAAATTTATACAAGGGTGGCTTCATAGAAAAAAGTTGTTTGAAATCCCCTAGTTTGAATCTGTATCTGAAATTCCAGTTGACCAGTTGCGTTTTAGATGGAATCTATTACATTTAGTTAGTATTTTTATTTAACCAACATTCACTGCTCGAACAAAGCAGTTGTTGCCAGGTAATGAGTCAGAATTAATTAAGACCCACTCAGTCTTGCATTTTTCCTACAGTCGTAAACGGAGTATCATAAATTGGATAACTAACAAGCACTTAGAAATGGCAAATGGCAGAAGAGCGTGTGACATGCTCAAAAGTTATTAAGCTTAATAATAATAATATATAAGTTTATTAGTCAATTAAAACCATAAACAAGATCATACAATTTATATAATTTAAAAATGCATGCAAAAGTAATTTAAAAATAAATAAAATTATCATTCATCTATTTCGACCACAGAACATCTTGTCACTAGTCCTTCACTTTCCTTGGCTTTCCTTCCTAAGTATGTAAGCTAAGGTATCAGGTTAGGATTATAAATGGACAGAAATGGCTGATCAAGGACTGGGCATATCCCTAATGTGCAAAGTGCGAAATTACCGTACGGGCGACTTAATTTCACATACATAAGTCGCTAGAAATAATTAAAAGCATTGTGCCGGACTGGGGCGAGTATTTATGCGGTACTAGAGGGGCCATGGTTTTTCCCCCTGTAAAAGTGCAGATGTGCAAAACTATGCGTCATTAAAGTGCCAGGTTTAAACAAGGTAATCATCTTAGCAAGGCGGGATAGGGAACCGCTAATTACAGCGGTCCCTAGCAGCCCGCCTATTCTTAAAAATTACCTATTCATGTGAGGTTCACCTGAAAAATTACAAATTTTATCAGTCCTATAGTTAGAGTTGGGAACCCCCGCCAAATTGCCCATCATCCACCCTATATGCTGCTCATTTAAAAAAAAATATTCAACAGCTGGATTAATCTAATGTTCAGCATTGTATTGCACGGGTCCATGGACTCCACCAGTGCAGGCCGACAGGACCTAAGTCCCTGGTCGAGGAACTCCCGTCTTAATAGCGATCTTCGTTGAGCCATCAACATAGGACTAGTGCATACAATATGGAGCAAAGTCTCGATCCCCTGGTGGCATAGGCGGCAGGATCGATCTTCATTAAGGCCAACCATCCTCCATTTTGGCATAAGGTCCAGGGTGGGTATCTCTCCAAATCTTAAGGCAAGAAATGACTGTTTGATCTTTCGGTGGAAGGGTGCAACCAGCAAGAGTGATTCTCTTAGAATGGAACATGATTTCAGCACCAGCCACCTGTGACGACGTCTAGACAGGCTTTCCCTATCGGCAGTCCAGCTTTGCAATCTGGTTAATTTGTTTTCCAGTTTCTTGAAGGTTTGGCCAGAGATGTTAGAAGCCCACAAATCTCCCAGTTCAAGCATCCTAATGCTATTTTCTAGATGTTTCATGTGACGGCCATTTCCCCGTTGTGAGTTAATTTCAATCCAGACTAAATTAGCCAGTGTGTTTTCAGCTGCTGCACGGAGGTGATGACAAAGCTCTACGAATGACGCCGGCCTAGCGAGTGTCTGTTTGTGAGTAGAAATTCTAGCCAAAGCTGTGCAGGCGAGGCTGACCTAGGGAGCCTAAAGGTTTGTTTATAGGCTCTTATCAACAGTGTATCTAGCAAAGGCGCCTCATCGCCTAGTATTATCTCCAATCCATATGCGAGGGTTGGCAACAATTTGGCTTTCATAACTGTTCGCATGGATTTAAGATCATGGCCTCGAATCGATCTGGCCAGTGACGAGAAGCCATAATTAATGGCCTGTGCTTTCGCACTTATCGCCTTCTTTTGAGAAACTAAGGAGCCATTTGCATCTATTTTCACTCCTAAGTATACATACAGTTTAATCTCCTCAAGTCTATTTCCCTTGATAAGCCATTTTTGATTTTTGGAGGGACGATTACATACCATTACACTTGTTTTTGAAATGTATAATTCCAGGCCATTCTTTTCGATGTAGGTTCCAAGGGAATTGAGCAGCCTTTGAAGGCCTATTTGAGTATTGCTAAACAATACCAGATCGTCAGCATAGAGGATATGCAACATTTGTTGTCCTCCTATGCTCGGAGCATGGGCCATCTGCTCATCGAGCTCTGTGGAGAGATCTGCCAGAAATAAATTAAAAAGAAGGGGGGCTAGGACACACCCCTGTTTTACACCAGTTGTTGTTTGCACCTTCTTCGATACACATGAGCCGTCTCCAATTTTTATCTTGACCTATGTGTCCAAATATACCAGTATAATTGCTCGTAAAATATTGGGTGGAATATCCCATCGCTGAAGTTTGTTCCATAGTTTGTTCCGAGGGGCACAATCAAAAGCTGCCTTAAAGTCGACAAAGCACATGTAAAGAGGTGTTCCAGTTGCTTTTGCTCTGTTTCTGATTAGACTCAGGGTCATGAGATTGGTTAAGGTACCTTTGCCCCCCTCAAAAAAACAGTTTGATTTAAGGGGAGTCTTTCAGTGTCGAGCGACTACGATTCCAAATCATGCAATAACAGTGTTGAGAAGTTATTAAGTTATTCATGAAGTTTTTATTGCACAGCCTTCAGAACCACACTATGACTGCAGCACGACGCCATATATGAAGTACAGCGCATCAACACGTCCTGCTGCTGGAGAGGCGTATGCATTCATTGAATGCAGATTGGGGCCAGGAGAAGTTCCAGCCTTCCCAAGAGGCAGAGATGCATTGGTAATCACCCCCGCCTGCAGCCTGCCACTGTTGATTCTGGTGCCTGCCCTCCGGTCCAGAGTACAGTTCTGCCTCTGAGAACAAAAAACAAAACCCAAAGGCAGAGATCGGAGAGTTAAAAAATGGCACAAGTGAAACAATGGAGGAAAAAGCACTGGGATGTGGGTGCTCACAGGCCCCCAGGTTACTGCTACTAAACATGCCACCTTCCTACAGGGAGACAGGGCACAGAAAAACAAACTGCATCTGAGAGGCCTCACAATGAGAGCAACAGTTCACTGCCTGCATTTCTTTTCGGAGTGGCCTCTAGAGGACGTTTGCTCTTCTCAAGATTAGCAGCATAAATAACGCTATTAGCATGAAGTCACATGCCTTCCAGTAAATGTGTACGTCGTAGAAGTTCAGTCGTATCAGTTCCAGCCTCACCAAACACGAAAGTGACTTCAAAGTATGGCGTGCCACACTAGCACATTTTACTCCAGCACAGCATGGCTCTGTATGCAAGAACCAACGCAAGACATCACCAGCATGGTATGTCAGTGAGCCATGCACCACTTGGATGAACACACAGATTTAGGTAACATCAGTTTTTTTTATCCTTGCATAGAGATGCTGTGCTCGGAGACACTTAGAAGACATCAGTCACTTGCTAGACTTTTGTTCAATCCAGGCAAATGTTACAAGCATCAGGAAGGAGGAGAGGCCACAGCGCCCTGCATAACCTCAACACTTGGGGGCATATTTACGTTCCCTGGCGCATCCCTGCAAATCAGGAGGGATGCGCCAGGGAAGATGAGTCACGCAAGTTTGCCCTTGCGCCACCGCCGATGCGCCGCATTTACAATGCGGCGCACCGTGGCGCACGGATGGGCAGATGCGTGTCGCATCCCCCGACGGAAAGGCGGCTTATTGCTGGAATCGCGTCGCAAGCGCGACGTGGCTCCAGCAAGGCTCGGGGGTGCCCTATGCCTAACTTGCTGCGTCAATCCTTACGCCTGCTTCAAGCAGGCGCAGGGTTTTGACGCAGCATGGGCGTAAAAGTGACTCAGTGAAATCTTGTAGATTTCACTGCGTCACATTTACGAGGCGTACCTGCGAGGGAACGCCCACCCTGCGCCGGAACGCCCACATGAAACCTGACGCAGGTTTCATGTGGCGCAGGGGTTTACAACGTGATGCATCTCCCTAGATGCGTCACGTTGTAAATATTGCGCAACGTGGCGCATGTTTTGTGTCGCCGCTGCGTCACATAAGTGACGCAACGGCGGCGCAAAAGTGGCGCAAGGGGCTCGTAAATCTGCCCCGTAGACCTTTTGTCCCTGTGGTCTCCTGCAGTGGAACTGCTAGGTCGAAGCGACCTCTGCAGCCTCAACACTTCGGTCTTTAGTCTCTATAGTCTTGCACCAGCAATAAGATTGCATGTACCTATAAATATACTGTAGCCGTCCAGTCTCGCTCAGTTTAAAAAACACCTTACTGAAGGAGCTCGGCCGCGAAACAAGCCGATCTTTCTCAGTGGACGCCCGATCAAATACTGTCTTACCACAAAAAAGTAACATTTAGTAAACAAAAAATAATAAAACACCACTGACCTAGAAAAGTGAGAGGAGGAGGGAGGCAGTCAGCATAGACAAGGAGAGGGGGGCAGGAGCAAAGGAGACACAGACAACGGGCTGCACTGTGCTCCGGGGATAATTGGGATGTTGCGAGGTGAATAAACAGAGTTTGGAGCAGCACCGAAGAAAAGAAAGGCCCGGCTCGCCAAACTCTAGTTTTTTTTAAATGTTATGCTTTTAGTAAAAACTAGAGTTTGGCGAACTGCGCCTTCCGTTGGAGTGGGGCAGGGCTTACAGAATGCCAAACTGAGTTTGTCAAGCCACATGCCGATGAAAAGCTGCAAGTTGGGTGAGCCGCGGATTTTGTAAATATGACACAGCCACCATTCCTAATCAAAATATGAGTGGGCACCCTGTTGTGTTGCAGGAAAGAATGTTGTGGGTGGAATAGATGAAAATCATTTAAGAAAATAGTGCTCACAAACTAAATAAAACAGACCATGTAACAAACCTAGTAAGAGGGCCAGTCCTTATGGAAGGTTACAAATGCAGACAAGTCGTTACTAAGGAGGGACTACTAAGCCTATTCACAAATAAAAGGCAACAATTTTAAAAGGAAAGTAACAGGAGCAAATTCATGCCTCGCAGCAGCGCATGTGCTGCCCAGGCTCGACCTTAAAATTAGGACATCTCGTGCTCCTCAGATATTGAAACCATAAAACGTGTCTTTTTAAAAACTTTAATACAGCTGGGATTCATGTCATTGTTAAGCCATGTATATACTGTCAATCCTTCATTGTTAACCTTTTTTTGGTGGATTACAGTTTAGTTTACAAACCCTTTGCATGGGGTGAAGACAATGGTATTCATAGTATAAATAGAGCTAATGTTTACTAGGTATTATTCAGATGAGAATGGCAATGCAGTGCACACAGTGCAGACACCCAAACAAGGTACCAGATAGTCTCAGCAATGCTGGTATTCTTTACAATAGGACAGTACCTGAGCATCAGGCCAGAGCTGGTATATATTTAATTGAATTGAATTGGTATTTGTTGTCAGTTTCAGCAGAGATGCCAAGCTTTGAACGGGCACTGCGCGTTCACTCACTTTTGCATATTTGATCACTCAGCTATAAGGATACACATATGTTGTACAAACAACATCATTAGAGCACATTTCTGAAGTTAATGGACTATTTACATGACTATAAACCCCTCTCATTGACTCAATACAGTAATGCCCAAGCAGTGCAAGCTTTGCACACCCTGCAGGTGGTGAGTGAAGGCAGCTGACCTTCGCCTACTCCCTCTACCACTTTTACCCTACCTCCACGTGCACAGACACATATGGTCTGCCCAGAAGGCAGGGAGGGAGTGGGAATCCACCTACTGCAGCTGGGATCTACATTAGGTCTGGGCGGAGTTTGTGGAGTACCGCTACGTGGAACTCCACATTGTGCTGTTCGTGCAGATTTTTAGCACCGGGTGTTTGTCTCATGCTGTAAAATTAGCATGAACGGCACCACACACCAGCAAGAGGGTGCTGCTTCTTTCTGCCACTCAAGCAGATATTCTACTCGAGCAGCAGCTCCCTCAACATGAATCGAAGTTTTCTCAACGTGAGCAGTAACACCCATCGTTGACCGCACGCATTGAGGAATCTTGCTGGGAGGTGGTCTGGAGTAAGATTTTCCTCCCTCGCCAACTTATCATTGGCAAGCTGGAGCACGGAAAATACTATGCTCCTCTACGTGGAGTTTTTCGGAACTCCGCGCTCTACACGGAGCACGAAGTGTGGAAAACTCTGCAAACAATGCTAGCTGAGTGGAATTTCATGCTCAGGCCTATGCACACACCTTCGTGTTGCTGCATTTGGCAAAGGCATCTAATGCAAGGTTGCCTAAGACTAAGAGCAAGCCAGGCAAAGAGCTGCTGCCTGAGTGCGAGCCTGGCAGTCTAACCACCCCTAAGCAATTTATAATTTAGGGCTCCAGAAGAGGCCTTTTTTCCTGTAAGGAAAGCTTACCACAACACCACTGGCACCCAGTGCCCGAGAGGGCCTGTGAACTGTATCAGGTTGCCTGCTCTTCCCGCGTGCGGAACTCTGCGGAATTTTGCTGAGTTTCTAAGCAACTCCACAGAATTCCACAGATATTCTTTATCACTTCTTTTACTCCTTTGCCTGCCAAATTCTTCAGAACTTTAATGATATTTTTGTCATTTACTTCTTCCAGTGCATCAATGAAATTATCAAAGGTTCCGATCCGCTTTTAGTACTTCCTTGCATTCAGCAGTCACTGCCTTTGGTGCTTCTCTGTACCAGGTTGTCTCTGCCTTTAGCGTTATCTCACTGTATGAATGTCAACTCTGTGTCATACTATGGCGCAGTATCTTTTGCTCGACCTTATTAATACATTTCTAGCCGACGACAACAGACTTCTGTAAGGCCTGTAAGGCCTTGACTTTCTTCACTGACCTTGCACTGGCTCGAGTTGCATTTGACTCCACATACGTCAATCATCGATTTTTACTTCAACTGAGGCATAAGTGGCATGCACACACAGTTTGCTGAACCACATCAAACTCTCCGGGCGAGCACTCTCAGTTCTTTGGGTCATGGCGTTTATGTAATACCCTATCTTGTCACCAGTTGTGGCATCCTCCCCAGCCCGCGTACATGCAAATGATCATGCCACACATGGAGCTTGGTATTACACTTCTTTATCCCTCAGCGTATAACCGTTAACTAAACATTCTACTTCATGAATTCTATTGCTCACGCCCAAGCACTTACACCACTATTCTGAGAAGTCCATCAGGAACCAAAAGGGTTCCGTCGTCGCTTACTCACAAGACACTACACACACTACACCTTCTCTGTCATTTCTTCTTTCAAGTATCTTTTCCCTGAATTGTCCCTCCCTACTCCTTCCATTTCCTTTATTCCCATTTGTTTTTTCACATCCTCTCTCTGACTTTCTGCTACTTCATATGATTCCTTCCTCCTCCCCTTTTGCCACACCCTTCATCACCCTATTCTCAATTTTCAAGATTGTAAAACTCTATTGTCGACCTCGCCCTCCTTTCCTCTTCATTTTTCAACTCTTCCCACCCTCTCCTCTCAGCCTTTACACCTCCAATCCTATACATTAAAACATCATCTTCTCACAACTCTGTAAGGGCCTGAATTGGATCAGATCATCATTCCTCCATCACTGAGGGATTGATTGATCAACCAAGCTGATAGATATCTGTGCCCCTGCAATTTGGCCTGACAAGACCACAGTGCATCATGCTGGAGCACAGTTCATGCATGTAACCTCAGTTCTCCATCATCTGTCCACCATCTATGGACATCACTCTGCACACACCCCACAAGAGTTGCCAGCCATCAGAGTGGGACAGAGGGACCTTCATGATGGAGAACAGCAATGGTAGATGGGGTTTGTGGCAGTGGACGATTCAGCAAAAGTTGACGGATAGATCCATCAACACACACCAGATCAAAGTCTACTCACAACTTCTAAAGGATTTTCGAAATATGCAAAATGTGCATATTTTGTGTGAAAATAATTTTGAGATAATTTGAGTTTTCATAATGCATACCGGTGTAACCAGTCAATTGATGTGATTGCACCTGAAATGAGTTATTTAGGCCACTTAGAAGAGTAAATGATTCAATAAATACTTATGCCACATTTTCATTTGGAAGGACAGTTTTATAAAATGGGTGCAGTTTCCTGTGTTCTTCTCAGTTTCTCTTGCTCATTTCCACCTCCCAATCAGTGTCCTACTGCAAAGTCATTTCTCCCTTTGTTTCTGTGGAGCATCAAGGTAATGACGCCAAAATAATAGTGTTGTACAACATTTGTTAGAAAACATATCATGAATGAGGTTTTTATGATGTACACAAAGTATCATTTTCAAGGACTTCCGCTGGAAGTTTAACTGGAGACATGTTGGTGCTAATTTAATGAACCATTGTTTAAGAAATGTTTCATATGTATTATACATGTCTGGAGTGCAGTTGCTGAGGAAGCAAGCGGAAGATTTCTCTTACATTAAGACAAGGGTTAGTGTTAAATAATAGTTTTAAATGATTACATTGTTGTTTCTGATTTGTCAAATGCAACCCTAACCATGATCATACTATACATAATTTGCAGAATCTATTAATAGATTGTGTGAATTTCTTTAAAACCTCTGTGATTCTGTGTTATGGGGGATTTCTTTAGCCATTTTCCTAGTAGGCAACTCAACATGCTGTTGGTGCTCTATATGAGACTGATAGTTAGAATTTTTGCTTAGATTATTCCTAACTAGGGGTTATATAATTTTGTGATTTTGCATTTATCTCTAGTTCTGATAGGGCCTTTGTGGCGATTCATGCGCTCATTTCTCCGTACCACATTTTTGTTTATTCTGTAAAAAATACCCTCTTTGCTTTATTTTTGATCTAGAACTCATTCCTTTATGTGTGAAATATGTTATTCTATTTAAATCCTGCTAAATTGCGTTTTCCTGATGAGAAGTGCAGTCCTTAACCGCTAGATCAGCTAGAGATTTTGGAGCCAAATTATTATGGCAAATTGGTAAATATTGGGGTGATCATTTATTGGGGTTCAGATGATTATTGGGGTTAATCTCCCACAGAAACATCACCGGCAGCTCACACTACAAAAAACTCTCCTCAAACCATGCAAACCATATACCACTCACTACAGAAAGAACCAGCAGCAGACCTATGTCTTCCTTTTTTTAAAATATCTGGACAACCTAGGTTCAAATGATGAGGTATTTAGGGTTGAGACATAGGGGCCGATTCCGATTCGGGCCGGAAATCTCTCCGACCGAGCCGGACCAGGAGAGATTTCCGACCGATTCGGACCCTGGCAGTCCGACCGAACAAGTACGATGCGCACGCATGCAATCGGACTCGAGTCGGTCGGACTCCCATTGAAGTCAATGGGAGCCGGACGTACAACGCGTACGTGGGCTCCCATTGACTCAATGGGTGCGAGGCGAACAAGGGTGCCCCCTACAGCGGGTACGCCTCGAAGCAACTCATGGCGTACATGCACAGGTAGGGGGGACCCATGGGTCCCCCCTGTGTGCGACTCGCATGGCTAGGCGTACAGGGGGTCCGACACGGACCCCCAAAGTGCGGCTCCGACTGCTCTTACGAGCCGGACGGCGCGAGTCGGTCGGACTGCTCGCGGCGCGCATCGTACTTACCCGGCCGGGGAACGTCTCCATTGCGCGGTGCGAGTCGTGACCGTGAGAGTCGGTCGGAGTGCGTCGGACCCGCGAACGAGTCGGTCGGCGATTTCGCATGCGCTCGCATCGTACTCGCTCGCCCGGACGCACGTTCGATTCGGTCGGGAAAGAGGGCTCCGAATCGGATCCGGTTAAGCCGAATCCGATTCGGTGTCCTACCGGCCAAGATCGGAATCGGCCCCATAGTTGTTTGAAGTGCTGGCTTAGACAACAACCATGAGCCAGAGAAGGGAAATGTGGACCAGAATTGTGATAAGGTGAATGCTGTCTTCAACACCAGAAGCTCACAGGAGGACATACACAAAATATGAAATGACCTTCGAGGGAAAATGTGTCTTGCACGTCCAAGACACCCTGCAAACTGGTGGTGGTTATTTCAGGCCCTTCAACCTCATGCCCTGGGA
This sequence comes from Calotriton arnoldi, assembly GCA_963921515.1. Classification (NCBI taxonomy): domain Eukaryota; kingdom Metazoa; phylum Chordata; class Amphibia; order Caudata; family Salamandridae; genus Calotriton; species Calotriton arnoldi. Next base: position 960,815 of record CAWUFW010004244.1, on the reverse strand, counting down.
AGAGAAATTATTGTCAATACTTCACACTAAAGGCATAGTGGTAATTCCAGGCAGAGTGGGGAATGGTAATTCTCAGCACTACCTCACACACACTAACTAATACACCCTCTCCACACTCTCACACCCCTAATGCATACCATAAGCCTCTATACTAGTATGACAACCTATTCCCACGTCAAATCACACAACCCATATATATAGACAACTGCTAACAACTTTCTCAGAGCAATGTAAGCTCTAACCACTGTTATCAAATTTACATAATACATCATTTTTTGATCTCATTTAATATAAAAGAAATAGTTGGTGAAAGTAGAAATTTGAATAGTTGAATCCATTTTACCAGGACCAAAATGTTCCAAGTCTGTTTTTAGAAATAACATAGCACTACATTATGGAATGTTATTTTTATTAATTCTGTGAAAGTATTTCACAAACAAATACATTTTAATTTATAGTTAAAATCTGAGGAATGGCAAAGTCATAATGAAGTTCATCCATTTTATATAATAAATAGCACTCTAATTTTACACACATTATTATCACACATAACAATGGGTCAGTAGCTCCTGGAAAAATGGAAGGACTGGCCATTTTTATAAAAACAACAAACACCCAACCTTGACTTCATCTACATAGAGTTTGAACTAGAGTGGCTGAATAGCCCTGCAAAGTGGCGTGCTTCTGCTGACAAGCATGTTTCAACTTTCTCACTGAAGTATCACTTTAAAAAAAACAAAAAACTTTTATGCATAGTATGTAATAAAAGCGAGGCAGTGATACACATCCAGGTCCAGATTTACTAACTATTTGTGTCAGGGTTGTGTCAGTTTGACGGAGCCGCTACGCAAAATGAATGTCAGAATTTATTAAGCCATGCAAAAACCTGATTTACTCAATTTGCAGGGAAGCATTTCATGGGTCTTGCATGTGTATTCTCGTGCATACACCCATGGATTTTGATGGAAACCCAGAATTACTAAAGCCTTTAAATGTTGGTTTGAACCGAAATAGTGCGCCTACCCAAGGCAGGCATAACAAGGAGAAATATCTTTATTTCTCATTTTTCCTCTTTGGTTTGGGCATTCTGGATAACACATACATAGAGGATTATGCCTCTAAGAATTGTTTTTGTGAAGGAAGGTATCCCTTCCTGCACAAAAACTATTCTGACCAAAGCGCACACACCCTTGATTTGACACTAGGCTGCCACAAGTGGGCCAGTACAAGAAGAGAGCAGATGTGTGCCATATCTTTGTAAATATGGCACATTTCTGCTCTCTCCCTTACACATAACACATACGTTCCCTTGCTGCGTTGCATTGCATGAAAGTTCAGTACATGCTAGCCCTGCTATGTAACCGGCAAATCCTATCATCTTTGAATCACACCTGCATATTGCCTAACGGATATTTTTTTTCTATTCATGTTATTTGTGCTATTATTCAAAATGCTAACATTGCTAACATTTATTTTTTAAATGGACTGTACATTCAATGGAAGCTGGGACAAGAGAGTGTAACAACCTTAGATGTGGCAGCTCACACACACTATTGCAGCCCTGAACTGTGAAACTATTAATAATATTACTTCACTCAGTACCAATGTTTTTCAACATTTTGAACTTTAATATAAAGACATTAAACTCTATGGACCCTCAATTCAATCAGTGCTGTAAGAATACATTGAAGAGCAGTTTGACATTATAAGTATTAATAAAGGCTACATTTCTTGCAGTTGATATATTGCTTTAAAATACTATCTGCTATCATTGTGTACAAAATTGCAAAATATATATATATTTTTGTTCATAATGTCACAGAGCAAGGTCTTATGTATCAACCACCAGTTTGCTATCCACGTTGTCAGGGGAAAAAATATCATATGCCTTCACTGGCAGCCACAATCCTGCCAATGAGGAGGATCCTAAAAACTAGCCTGATCCTGTAGGTTGTGTGTCCGGCAACCAACTCCTTCCCTCTACCTCAGGATGCAAGATCTCCAACATCTACAAGAGGCCTGTCCCCGCTGAATTGTGCAGAATATTGCCCCCACAGTCCACCTGTGGCACCACACCGACAACAACACCGCCTACTGCTGTCCTAGTGCCTGTGATAATGACAAACCTAACATCTGCTGTGCAGCCAAGACACACTACACCTGTCCCACCCACTCAAGGCCACAGGAAGGTTTGCAAAGGGCTGGGACAGGAGCTGCTGCAAGGAGGGATACTCAGGGTGTGACCATCAAGGTCAAAACCTGATGGGTCCAGCTACGTGTCAGGAAGAAAATCTGGGCCAGGTGACTGAACTATTAAATATAATTTCCAGTGGGCCCTAAATGATCTCCTAGAGCATTTTCTGAGTGTCCACACTTTTCATTCTGGGTTGGTGCAGGATGACCTTAGAGCATTGTCTGCATCAGTGTCGTAATATGTTGCTGCTTTCCATGGCCAAGATTAATCTGCTGCCAGCTTGGCCAAAAAAACATCTACAGCTGTCAGCGTCACTGATAGCAGGATACGGCTGCATATGACACCCACTGTCAATCACCACCCCTGCCCCCTGATTCCCCCCTTGACACTCAGGCTGCACTCACTGACCCTTAGGATAGGTCATTCATTTGGCCTGGTTGATGACACACCCAAACAGTCAATACCAGAAGACACAAAAAGCAATGTGCTAATGTGGGCATCTGGACTGTACCCTGGACAGCATGAAACAATGCATGACACAATGCTGTCTGCCCCTCAGAGAGGTTTCTGAGAACCTCCAATGCTTTCACTGTCACCAGTGCTGATACAATGGGGCCATGGGGAGAGGTGCCAGTAGTGAAGGAGATCCCAGCCCATTTATTGGCTTGTTACTGGGGAGACTAGAGTCAGGGTGCTGATGATCATAGAAGTTGTGGTGGACACAGAAGCAAATGGCACAACCTGCGTTGATTCCTCCTCCATCAGTCTGAGACCTCAGATTCCAATGTTGTGACTTGATAGCATCACCTTCATTGCCACTGGATCCCCGGTGTCAGCAATTCCACCTTTTGACTCTCAGTACATAAAGTCATTAAATAAATAGTCAATACCTCTTATTCTGTTACATCTGAGGCCAATATATCAAAATATACAGGTGCAATCTGAAATCAAATTAATGCAGACAACACAATGCTCAGGAAAGTGCAACATATATGTACAGAATGACATAAAAACACTAGATATCCAAGTTCTAGACAATGTAGATCATTTTGTTCATCTTGATTTGAGAACGTCATAAGAACCAATGGGTAGATTTTTCTAGAACTAGGATATCTATCTTGGTGTTGGAACTGGCACTCTCTGTTTGGCTGAGATGATGCCCTAGCCAGGCAGAACCTACCACTCACTGTATACCATGGGTGGGTGATTACACTCACTGTATAACCTGCGCTCACCCTTGGGTAACTTGTCACTGAGCAGTCAGGCTTATCACAGAGGCAATGCGTAAAGCATTGGCACAGCACTCACTCACAATAAATACACTGAGCATCACAAAAAAGACTTCACACATGATGTCTGTAAATAACGTTTGTATTCAACACATACAATAATTAACACAACATGACCATCATGTATTTCTGGGCATAAATCAGCCTTGGAAATATTGCTAGCAGTACTAGGCCCAACCATGTTAAAATGACATCAGTAGTATGCACACTATTTTACCCCCCAACACACTTATGCGGTGGAAAAAGTTGTCAAAACTAGGCCCACCCTGGGAATTATTATAATTCAATTCCACACAGTTATAGGGTGCACGCCATATCTGTTAGACCTGTCAGCCTAGGGTGGTCTTTCCCTGTTTTTTTTCCCTTTTGCGCCTCATTTTTGCCACCATATTTTTACTGGACCTAGGTCTCCGGGCGCCTTGCCACTGCTAGCCAGTGCTGAGGTGCAGGTGCACTCTCTCACTCAAGATGGCTGCCACAGGCCCCTGCTACTGCAGAGGGGCCTTACACGCATACACACTAGTAGCCAGGGTCAGGCTGGGACATAGGGATACAGTATCCATTCCATCCCCGCCTCTGGGCCACATAGCCAGGCATGTAGAAGGTTCCAGAACCTTCCGGGCTGTGGGAGGAGTTATGTTTTGCCGCCTTTGGGAGAGTCACCTGACCTAGGGGTATAAAAGGCTTGGAGGGAAAACTTTCTAGTCAGTTGATGAGGCACCACTGATCCTGGGAGAACCTCCGCCGGAGTATAGGCTTTAGGGCCTAGGGGGAGACCTACACTACTGCTGCTGACAGGGCTGAGGCCCTGCTGTAGTAAGATAGCTGAGGAACGCCCACCACCCACTGACCTTGCCCAGTGTGAGGAGACCCAGGGAACCACCTTCAGCGTGCGGGGAGGAACATCAAGCACTCCCAGACCACCAACTCATTTCCCCCCTCATAAGAAGAAACTTCTGACAAGAAACTTTGACAAGAAACTTATAATAAGGAACTTCTGACAAGAAACTCCTGACAAGAAGCGCCTAAGAAGCAACCAAGCTGGAGCAGTTGCCAGACACCTTAATTTGAGAAGGCCTGACCGTCCAGCAAGGCCTGAAGCCTAAACTGCCCAACTGGGGATCACCAGGTAAAGCGCCGTACCCTGAAGCGCTAGACCTTCACCCCCTATTCATTTCTGCCTGCTGCTGGGCTGCCCCCAAGTACTTTTCCAGTCAGCCCTGCCCACAGGCTGCTGGTGCGCCCTGCTTTCTGCCACTCCTCAGGTCACTGACCTTGTGTGGAGATCACCGCAGCGGCCGCTGCCGCCTGAGGAGAAGTGCCATGTGGTGAGGTGCGCCGTCGCGCCCTCACCGAAGGGAGCGCTGAGGTGAGGGAAGCCCCTCAAGTATATGTGGTGAGGTGCGCCGTCCGCGCCCTCACCGAAGCCTCTACCAATTATCCGCAAATTATTGCCACCGGGCCCAGGGCCCCTCCGCCGCCGCCGAAGAAATCACCCCCGCCGCCGTCGCGGCCGAAGAAATCGCCATCGCGGCCTAGCGCGACCAGCGAGGCCTCTAGGCCCTGCCGACGCCGTCTCCAAGCAACTGGGGACGCCGGCCGCGCCCCCAGGAAGGCCGCGCAACGATTGGGCGCCGGCTCCGGTCACGCCCCCAGCGCCGACGGAGGCCCAGGTAGAGCCCCGCCGTGCAGAGGGAGACGGGGAGCCGGCCGAAGTGGACTGCTGGCTCTCGCTCCCCATCCTGAAGTCCCTGAACCCGCGCAACTTCACTTACCTGATCCCGGGGGCCGGAGGAAGGTGATTCCGGCCCCCGCAACATGCGCACAGTCATTTCCCTGATCCCGGGGGCCGGAGGAAGGTGATACCGGCCCCCGCAACGTCCCGTCAGTCCGGCCTGAAGGCCGAGGTACCCCGACCGGGCCCCGCCCTCCAGAACACGGGCCGGGCCTGGGGGAGTGCCAGTCGCTAAAGAAGCGCGACCAACGAACAAGCACCAGGTGAGCCCAGGAGGCCCCTAGGGCCCACAAAACGCCACTGGGGGCCGGGGGCCACCATTAACCTCATAATTAATTGTGTACCTTTCCCCATGAGGCGAGGCCCCGGAGAGGAGTGGGCCTAGCCTGGAGTTAACCCCTAAGGGTCATAGAAGCCCCAGGATACAGGACATGTTGAGGGGTTCCCTACAGTATTTATTAATTTATTGCAGATGCCTATTGTAATTACTGCCTAGGCCATGCTTTTAACTACTAAGTCTTTACCACAGGGGGAAAGTGTTTAATTGAATTGAGCTGAAGTGTACACCGCCAAGAGTTGAAGTGTTTTATGTTACAGGTGTACTGGAATTGCGACGCCCACTGTACTGAATGTGGCGCGCCTAGATTAATGCAGGCCTATTTAAATGTAACGTGAAAAGCCTTCTTTTAAGTAATTGAATATGCTAAAGTGAACTGCATGTTTAGGCCCATGTTTTATTAACGTACCTTGAGATCATTATTAAGTGCTACGTTTAGGAGATAATTCCTGCGGCCTCTTAGTGGCCTACAATGTTGATGAGCTATGATGCTTTATTTAAAATGTGCACCAGTTGAGTAATGCAATGAATTTGAATGTAGATCTGAATTAACCTGCCTCATCTGATGCCAACTTGATTTATATATAAAAGATCTTGATTTTAAATACACAAGCCTCGTGTGGTGTCATGTTATTGCGTTCGCATTTCTGAGTCAAAGTAAGAGTGTGCTGCACAACTGCCTTACACATTGCCTTCGCGTGCTTTCCCGCTTCGCGCCATGCTACCGTGGCGGACTCGGTAAACCCGGTTCCAACATTTGGTGTTCAGCGGTTGGATAAGGACTGGTGTTTGTGCAGCACCCTACAGTGACTCAGTGTGCGCCGCAATTAGACACCTATTGTAATGCAAGTGCTAGGAATTCTTTTGTAATTGCCGATTGTGTACATTCCTGCGTTAGACCTGCTACCTACAGTCTAAAACCCTTTCCTTAAATTGTCTGGGACCCCACCTAGGAGGATGGAGTTTGAGTTAGCCAACCTAGAAAGGTATACAGTGACACAGCTCAAGGAGTTCTGCCTAGAGAGGGGGGTGGCCGTCAAGCGAGGCGCCAGGAAGGAGGTGCTTCAGAAAGCTTTGAGGGCATGGGTAATGGCCCACCCGGAGGGAAGAGGGGACGAGGAGCAGGGGAGGCAGACAACCCAGGAGAACTGGACCTACTGCACATTGATGTTAGCGAGAATGTGTTGCCAGGAAGACGTTCCAGGGCAGGAAGTAGTGCGTCAGGGGGGAGTTTGTCGGCAGAGGAATTGGAGGACAGAAGGGAGCAGAGGCAAATAACATTAGAACTTGCTAGGATGGAAAGGGAGCGAGAACAGGCAAGGCTAGCCATGGAGGAAAGGAAGCTTGCGCATGAGCTTAGCCTGAAGGAACTAGAGCTCCGAGCCTTGCAGATGGAGATGCAGGGCAAAGTGAATGGTGGCAGCGTACCTGCTGGGGTTCCACAGGAGCCCAAATTTTATCTACCCAGAGAGGTGATAGCCAGTTTTAGTGTAGGAGATGACATCGATAAGTGGTTGGCGGCGTACGAGGTGGCTTCTGGTGGCCCATAGAGTTCCTGAGAGCTACTGGGGGAGGTCTTTACAGGTACATACCTCCACTAGTAAGGGACACACTTTTAACTTTGGATAAGGGGGAGCAGACTAACTACCCTATCATGAAGGAGGCCCTGCTCAAGAAGTTTGGCCTCACCCCAGAGAAGTACCGCCAAAAGTTCCGCAACAGCCACAAGCTTCACACACAAAACTGGGTGGATTTTTTTGATTATGCCCGGAAGGCATTGGAGGGTTGGGTGCGTGGCAGCAACGTTGACAATTACAAAGGGCTGTACGACCTGTTCTTGAGAGAGCACCTCCTAGAGAAATGTTTTCCGGAGCTGCGCCAGTACTTGGTGGACCGCAAGCTGACCAATCCTAGGGAGCTTGCAGAGGAGGCAGACACGTGGGTCAGCACTCGGGTGTCCCACAAGGGAGCCGGGGCGGACCCCCGAAAGGTGGACAGGGGCTCCCCCAGAAGAAAGAGGGGGAGATAAAAAGAGGGAGTTCTTTAAAGGTCCCCAAAATAGACCGCCTGGGAGAGGGGTAGGTTCCCCATCCCAATCTGGATCCCAGAAACCCACTTATCCTGACAGGAGTCAGCAGCCCAGAACTGTCCGGTGCTACGAGTGCGGGGAGGTTGGACATTACAAGGGGGATCCCCAGTGTCGCAAGAGAACCCCAGCCCCCACAGGAGGTAAGAGCCTCGGGGTGGCCAGTGTAGCGCTTGGGGAGGAGTTGTCCCTAGGTAGGGGAGGTGAGTGGACAGGCTTGACCTTAGTTTCCCTGGGGGATAGAGAGATCATCCCACGGGTTCAGGTACCCGCGAACACTGCCAAGTATCGGCAGAGGGTCCTGGTGAACGGGGAGGAGGTGGAGGCTCTGAGGGACACAGGTGCCAGCATGACGATGGTGAGACGTCAGCTGGTGTCCCCAGAGCAGGTGATTCCTGAGGAATTCCACCCGGTTGTTATGGCTGATAATAGCCTGGGTCATTACCCCGTGGCCCAAGTTCCCTTTGAGTGGGGAGGAGTATCAGGTCTGTTGAAGGTTGCGGTGAGCCCTGCCATGCCAGTTGACTGTCTGCTGGGCAACGACTTAGAACATACTGCCTGGAGGGAGGTAGAGTTCAATGCCCATGCTGAGATGTTGGGATTACCAGGATGGACTTGCGCCGTCACGCGGTCCATGGCTGCCCGACAAGGAACTCAGCTGGGGTTGGAGCCTGAAATAATGGCCCAGCCCACTGCTGGACGAGGAGATGTCCAGGAGGAGACACCCGGTGAGATGGATGGGGAGCCCGCGGAGGTGACCCCGGAGTCCGCTGAGGTGGTTGGTGTTCCCGTGGGGACCTGCCGACCCCTGCAGAGTGGCAGGTGGAAGGAGGGCCTACCCGGGAGGAATTTTGCCGGGCGCAGAAGGAGTGCCCTACGCTTGAAGGCATGCGGCAACAGGCCGAAGCCCAAGCAGCTGGAACAGAGACTGGTAACTACCATGTCTACTGGGAGGATGGTCTCCTCTACAGTGAGCCTAAGGCTCCGGTGCATGGGTCATCAAGGGCCGTGGTGGTCCCCCAATGCTACCGAGCCTTTCTGCTAGAGTTGGCACACGAAATACCACTAGCAGGACACCTGGGCCAAGACAAGACGTTTGCGCGTCTGGTCCCACATTTTTACTGGCCCAGGATGCGCGTCACTTCTGACACTTTTTGCAAGACTTGCACCACTTGCCAAGTGAGCGGCAAGACAGGGACGAAAGTGAAGGTCCCTCTGGAACCTCTCCCAGTTGTCGATACCCCTTTTGAGCGGGTAGGGATTGACATTGTCGGGCCATTGGACCCGCTGACTTCTGCAGGACATAAGTTCATTTTGGTGCTGGTAGACCACGCCACCCGGTACCCGGAGGCAATCCCTCTGAGGACCATCACTGCACCGGTGGTGGCGTGGGCCCTGATGGGGATTTTTACCCGAGTGGGATTTCCCCAAGGTCGTGGTGTCAGATAGAGGCACGAATTTCATGTCGGCCTACATGCAGGCCATGTGGAAGGAGTGTGGAGTGACCTACCGGTTCTCCACTCCTTACCACTCCCAGACGAACGGGCTCGTGGAGCGCTTTAACAAAACCTTGAAGGGGATGATCAGGAGCCTACCCGAGGACTTGAGAAGGAAGTGGGACGTCCTCTTACCCTGTCTGCTCTTCTCCTACCGAGAGGTGCCGCAGAAGGGGGTCGGTTTCAGCCCCTTTGAGCTGCTCTATGGCCACCCCGTTCGGGGGCCCCTCAGTCTTGTCAAGGAGGGGTGGGAGAAGTCTTCCTCGAAGCTTCCCCGTGATGTGGTCAGCTATATGCTGGCATTCCGCAGCCAAGTGGCCAAGCTGTGGAAGGAGGCCTCGGACAACCTAGAGGCAAGTCAAGCCGTCATGAAGAAATGGTATGACCGGAACGCGCGGACGGTAGAGTTAGACGCTGGACAGAAGGTGTGGGTCATGGAGCCAGGAGAGCTTAGCGCCCTCCAGGACCGGTGGACTGGGCCGTTTGAGATCTTGGAAAGGAGAGGCCAGACCACATATGTCGTCGATGCGAAGACCCCACGTCAACCCCACAGGGTGTTCCACGTCAACCGCCTGAAGCCCCACCAGGAGCGTTCAGAACTCACTCTCCTAATGATAACAGATGGAAGTGAGGAGGAGGAGAGTGAGCCTCTTCCAGACCTTCTGGCGGCCCATGAGAAGGATGGTTCGGTAGAGGGAGTGGTCCTCGCCCCATCCTTGACCCCAGAGCAACAGAGGGACTGCCGCCAGGTCTTGGGGCAGTACGTCTCGTTGTTCTCCCTCACGCCTGGAATCACGCACCTGTGTACCCATGATGTGGACACAGGGGACAGTCCGCCAGTAAAAACCAAGTTTTACCGGCTGTCTTATAAAGTCAAGGCTAATATCCAGGGTGAGGTTACCAAGATGCTAGAACTGGGGGTGATTGAGCCTTCCAGTAGCCCTTGGGCTAGTCCGGTGGTGTTGGTGCCGAAAGCGGCCCCACCGGGCACCACACCAGAACTTCGGTTCTGTGTGGATTACCGTGGACTCAACTCAGTCACAAAGACCGACGCTCACCCGATCCCTCGGGCGGATGAGCTCATTGACCGGCTGGGAGCAGCCCGGTATTTGAGTACCATTGATTTGACGTCAGGCTATTGGCAGATAGCCATGGCGGAAGGAGCAAGGGAGAATACTGCGTTCTCCACCCCCGAGGGCCACTTTCAATTTCGGGTGATGCCCTTCGGGTTGAAAAATGCTCCAGCCACTTTCCAGCGGTTGGTGAACCAGGTGCTGTCTGGCCTAGAGGCTTTCTCTGCTGCCTACCTGGACGACATAGCTGTCTTCAGTAGCAGCTGGGAGGACCATCTGGAGCATCTCCAGGAGGTGCTACAGGCTCTGCAACGGGCTGGTCTAACCATCAAGGCCAGCAAGTGCCAGATTGGACAGGGATCTGTCGTGTACCTGGGACATCTGGTGGGCGGAGGTAAGGTGCAACCCCTCCAAGCCAAGATTGAGACCATCTTGGCCTGGGAGCCCCCAAGACCCAAACAGAGGTCCGGGCTTTTCTCGGCCTCACGGGATACTACCGCCGGTTCGTCAAGGGATATGGAACCATCGTGGGCCCATTGACGGAATTGACTTCAAAGAAGCAGCCACGCAGAGTCATCTGGACGGCTGCCTGCCAGGAAGCCTTTGAGACCCTCAAACGTGCAATGTGCACCGCACCGGTGCTCAGGACTCCAGACTTTGGACGGGAATTTATTGTACAGACAGACGCTTCTGAGCATGGCATAGGAGCTGTGCTCTCGCAGCTGAATGACGATGGCCAAGACCAGCCAGTGGCCTTCATTTCCCGAAGACTACTCCCCCGGGAACAGCGGTGGAGTACCATCGAACGAGAAGCCTTTGCCGTGGTTTGGGCTGTAAAGAAGTTGAGGCCATCCAGACCGACCACAGACCCCTTCGCTGGCTCATGCAGATGAGAGGCGAAAACCCCAAATTGTTGAGGTGGTCCATTTCCCTCCAGGGGATGGACTTTCGGGTGGAACATCGACCCGGTGTAGACCACGCCAACGCTGACGGTCTCTCCCGGTTTTTCCGCCTTAGCGAAGAGAACTCCCTAGAGGTTGGGAAGCTCTCCCCTCTTTCGGCTGGGGGGATGCGTGTTAGACCTGTCAGCCCTAGGGTGGTCTTTCCCTGTTTTTTTTCCCCTTTGCGCCTCATTTTTGCCACCATATTTTTACTGGACCTAGGTCTCCGGGCGCCTTGCCACTGCTAGCCAGTGCTGAGGTGCAGGTGCTCTCTCTCACTCAAGATGGCTGCCACAGGCCCCTGCTACTGCAGAGGGGCCTTACACGCATACACACTAGTAGCCAGGGTCAGGCTGGGACATAGGGATACAGTATCCATTCCATCCCCGCCTCTGGGCCACATAGCCAGGCATGTAGAAGGTTCCAGAACCTTCCGGACTGTGGGAGGAGTTATGTTTTGCCGCCTTTGGGAGAGTCACCTGACCTAGGGGTATAAAAGGCTTGGAGGGAAAACTTTCTAGTCAGTTGATGAGGCACCACTGATCCTGGGAGAACCTCCGCCAGAGTATAGGCTTTAGGGCCCAGGGGGGAGACCTACACTACTGCTGCTGACAGGGCTGAGGCCCTGCTGTAGTAATCTAGTTGAGGAACACCCACCACCCACTAACCTTGCCCAGTGTGAGGGGACCCAGGGAACCACCTTCAGCGTGCGGGGAGGAACATCAAGCACTCCCAGACCACCAACTCATTCCCCCCTCATAAGAAGAAACTTCTGACAAGAAACTTTGACAAGAAACTTATAATAAGGAACTTCTGACAAGAAACTCCTGACAAGAAGCGCCTAAGAAGCAACCAAGCTGGAGCAGTCGCCAGACACCTTAATTTGAGAAGGCCTGACCGTCCAGCAAGGCCTGAAGCCTAAACTGCCCAACTGGGGATCACCAGGTAAAGCGCCGTACCCTGAAGCGCTAGACCTTCACCCCCTATTCATTTCTGCCTGCTGCTGGGCTGCCCCCAAGTACTTTTCCAGTCAGCCCTGCCCACAGGCTGCTGGTGCGCCCTGCTTTCTGCCACCCCTCAGGTCACTGACCTTGTGTGGAGATCACCGCCGTGGCCGCCGCCGCCTGAGGAGAAGTGCCGTGTGGTGAGGTGCGCCGTCGCGCCCTCACCGAAGGGAGCGCTGAGGTGAGGGAAGCCCCTCAAGTATATGTGGTGAGGTGCGCCATCCGCGCCCTCACCGAAGCCTCTACCAATTATCCCCAAATTATTGTCACCGGGCCCAGGGCCCCTCCGCCGCCGTCGCGGCCGAAGAAATCACCCCGCCGCCGTCTCGGCAGAAGAAATCGCCATCGCGGCCTAGCGCGACCAGCGAGGCCTCCAGGCCCCGCCGACGCCGTCTCCAAGCAACCGGGGACGCCGGCCATGCCCCCAGGAAGGCCGCGCAACGATTGGGCGCCGGCTCCGGTCACGCCCCCAGCGCCGACGGAGGCCCAGGAAGAGCCCCGGCCGTGCAGAGGGAGACGGGGAGCCGGCCGAAGAGGACTGCTGGCTCCCGCTCCCCATCCTGAAGTCCCTGAACCCGCGCAACTTCACTTACCTGATCCCGGGGGCCGGAGGAAGGTGATTCCGGCCCCCGCAACGTGCGCACAGTCATTTCCCTGATCCCGGGGGCCGGAGGAAGGTGATACCGGCCCCCGCAACGTCCCGTCAGTCCAGCCTGAAGGCCGAGGTACCCCGACCGGGCCCCGCCCTCCAGAACACGGGCCGGGCCTGGGGGAGTGCCAGTCGCTAAAGAAGCGCGACCAACGAACAAGCACCAGGTGAGCCCAGGAGGCCCCTAGGGCCCACAAAACGCCACTGGGGGCCGGGGGCCACCATTAACCCCATAATTAACTGTGTAACTTTCCCCATGAGGCGAGGCCCCGGAGAGGAGTGGGCCTAGCCTGGAGTTAACCCCTAAGGGTCATAGAAGCCCCAGGATACAGGACATGTTGAGGGGTTCCCTACAGTATTTATTAATTTATTGCAGATGCCTATTGTAATTACTGCCTAGGCCATGCTTTTAACTACTAAGTCTTTACCACAGGGGGAAAGTGTTTAATTGAATTGAGCTGAAGTGTACACCGCCAAGAGTTGAAGTGTTTTATGTTACAGGTGTACTGGAATTGCGACGCCCACTGTACTGAATGTGGGCGCGCCTAGATTAATGCAGGCCTATTTAAATGTAACGTGAAAAGCCTTCTTTTAAGTAATTGAATATGCTAAAGTGAACTGCATGTTTAGGCCCATGTTTTATTAACGTACCTTGAGATCATTATTAAGTGCTACGTTTAGGAGATAATTCCTGCGGCCTCTTAGTGGCCTACAATGTTGATGAGCTATGATGCTTTATTTAAAATGTGCACCAGTTGAGTAATGCAATGAATTTGAATGTAGATCTGAATTAACCTGCCTCATCTGATGCCAACTTGATTTATATATAAAAGATCTTGATTTTAAATACACAAGCCTGGTGTGGTGTCATGTTATTGCGTATCACATTTCTGAGTCAAAGTAAGAGTGTGCTGCACAACTGCCTTACACATTGCCTTCGCGTGTTTTCCCGCTTCGCGCCATGCTACCGTGGCGGACTCGGTAAACCCGGTTCCAACAATATCACAATTATATCAAAATGTGTACATGCAAAGAATTAAAATACTTTTAAGCAGCACCATAGGCCGAGGCCGCACGGGTTAAACCAATGTCAAACGTAGTATTCTTCTGGCAAAGAATCAACTTGTAAAGCAACATCACTGGGCAGTGTCATTAATCACAGACGGTCCGCAGGCTGTCACTCCCACACACACACATACACTCACTCAGCACTGATACGCGGTGCAACAGGTATCAAGCAGGTCTGTATAGAACGCACAGAGCACCGTAATGATGTACTACTGATATCTGGCCAGTCATTTGATAGCACACTGCAGACCCCCTGGCACAAGCCTCCCTCCAACTCACCGACTACCCTACGCCCACGAATTGGAGACAACCAGCCCCTCCTGTGATACCGGGCCTCATGTAGCTGAAGTCACATTTAGTCACGGTCCCAGGGAAGAAGGTGGGGGTTGGTAGCAGGACTAATTAGGAGTCAGTCATCAAATGGGGGTTTGGCCACCACTCGGTAAGTTCACCCACAGGATGCAGAGCAGAAGAGGGCTTAGGGCAATAGTGGGTCACTCAAAAGGGTTTCACAAGGAGCCTTCCAGCACCAGCCCCGTTCTGCGAAGCACAGGGAGTGTTACGCAGTCTCTTGACCCACTTATGATCATTCTCAGTGGCGTTCCTTCAACCTCATCAGTCACTCTCAATACCCAGGCGCAATCCCGGCAATAATACCTGATAGAACGATGTCGTCGGGGCTCGGGTGAGGAGATGGCAGTTGGTCCACTGCACTGAGGGCCAAAAGGAAAAATCAATGAATGGGGAATGAAGCAGGGGAGCCTTTCTCCAGGGCCGTGTCGAACAGAGTAGCACCCAGGCAATCCGGGCATGACGTCTTCTGCGCGTTGCTCCGAGTCACACCAGACAGTTCCGGTCACACACAACAAAGAGTTGCTAATTCCATACCTCCCTGGAAATGAGGCACAATGTCCAGTGCACGTTGATATGGGGCTCACCATACATTACCGGTCACACACCACGAAGAGTTGCAAATTCCGTACCCCCCTGGAAATGAGGCTCAACACCGGATGCATATTGATAATGGCCACACCAGGCAATTCCAGTCACATACACATGTGCAAGTTCAGCAGTGCCACACGAGGTGGAATGAAGCACTACTACGAGTACACCGTCACATATGAGGGTCACAACCTGTGAATCGGATGCCACACGCAATGAGCATTCAGTCGGCATGTCGCACGAGAGAGATGCAGCGCGATTGACGAAGCAGGCCATGCTGGATCCAACAACTGGTGAATCTGCTCACCACCAACAAAATTCTTATAGGTGTTGAGGACCCCACGATGCTGGGGCCCCACTCCTTAGATGCAGGCAATGCTTTGGGGCTCTGCACAAGGCAATCTGGTCTCCAGGCACAATTCTTACTTCCACATTAGGATATTTCACCATAGAAGAGGTATGCACAAAAGCTCCAGCATAATAAATGATGTATATGTTATAATGTCCCAGGAACGTTTGCTCAGGTCAGTTTTAACTGAACTCTATTGCAGTACATGAAAATGAAATGTTTGGAGGGTTTGCTATTGGAAATTAAGGACTGTAATAATCAGCAAGCCTATCTCTTTTTCTGAAGTGGAAATTGTTTTAAAATGTTGCCATTTTTTAAAGTCTTATAATGTTTTACTAGATGAATTATAGAATGGATTATAGCTGATTATCAAATGTGTGAATATTGTAAGTTATTTGTACTGTATGTAACTTTTTAGCTAATTGGCAAATTGATAACTCTTGTAAATTCCCTGGACCATCACCATACTTTCCATGTACTATGCCCACATCTTTTTTAAACGCTCTACTACAGTTTTGATCAGCGGTTTGATACATCCTAATGCAAGAGGTGTTGATCAACATCACGATAGTTGAGTACACTACCGACTTCCTTTTCCTATTTTTCCCTGGTAGTCTGGTGTGATTTCAGCACCCTGTGTTAGGAGTTTGGGGTGTTTACCACCTATTTACCCATCAAAGGGAGGTCTGAAAGCCCACCAGACCATCAGGGGAAAAAGTGGGCAATAGAGTGGGATTTGGCTATTCTGGCTCTGCATTGCATCCCCCACCTCCAGATAACAGGGATGCTTTCTACCACCCGTGGTAATCTGAATGAGCGGATGAATCCCCTCTCTGTTGGACAATACGTACACCCGAAAGAATCCAAATTTCCGCTAGATTGCCGTGAAGCTGGGAATGCTCTAGGCCCCAAGGAGACAGAGGCTGATGGGTCTTTCAGAATGGGTGTGGCCTGATTCTAGAATGGGCTGCCACCCAACCCATTCTTCTTTCTACAAACAAATGTATTCCCCTCTATAAGTGGGCTTTCTGTCCCCACTGGGGCAGATTGGGGTAAATGGTATTTTTATACAGTACATAGAATTCAGTTTTTAAGTCCCATCCTTTGATTCTTCAATTGCAGATCAGCTCAGCAGAGCCTAAAATGTTTGCAATGTCTGACTTCTGGTTTAATCTGCCATTGTGGAAGTGGAGTGGAAAGGCTTTTGTGACGTTTAGTGTGAGGGGTATTTTCAAAAACAAATCTATCCATGGATTCCAGTGGACTTTCTGCCTAGCCCCAAGTGTCATATTCAGAGTAAATGTCCTAATTTGTCCTCCTAGTGTCAGGGAACTATTTGGGGTCTTTAGGGGTGAGGGCATATGCAATGAATGGGTGGGCTAACTCACACCCAACTCCTTTTTTTAGGGGGCAGTTGTCCGCAGCTGGTGGTCCATTATTCGTATTGTCTAGTGTGTGAGTCCTTGTTGCAAATGGCCATTTTATTGTGATCCCCAAGCAGGGATCTACTAGGGAGGGTTTCCATTCAAAATAGGAAATTGCCCCCTTTACATTAGTATGTCTCCTGTCTTGATCGGTGCTCGGGTCCTGACATATGCTTCCAGACCACCAAAGTAAAAGCAGCCGACACCTGAGGGTGCCGAGGGTTTTCACTTTTAATCAATATGATGTTAACTTACAGTGTATGCTCCTCGTCACACTGATTAAATAACAAATAATATTCTTGGGCAGGAGGGATACTCTTCCCTTACATCCTGAGGCAATTTTTCAAAAAGAAAATACTTCGGATGCAAGCAGGGCCAGCTTTAACGCTGGTGGCGCCCGGTGCGACAATCATTTTTAGGTCCCCCCACCCCCAGTGACCTCCTCCTCTGATTCCCTCACTGCCATACAGCAAAAGTGTGTTTCATCTCTCAATAGCCCCTCTCTTACATACATTTCATTTGTTTTAAAGCTCTGATAAAGGTAGGCTTCACCAAACAACTCAGCTATCACATAACATAGGGAGGGATCTATTCTTTACAGCAGGCATATTAACCCTCTGTGCTACTTTATGGCCAGTGAAAACTGCCACTAAACAAAACTCTGATCTCTCTCTCTCTAGCAGGAACATTAATCACAAGAGTTATCTTGAGATGTTTATTGCTGCATGAAAGCTGGGCACACAATGAACTAAGCAGCAGGTGTTTTTAAATCTTACGTTATTGCTAACACAGCGCCCCACCTCCCCCCAAGTCAGTGCACCCCCTACAGATCAGCACCCAGTGCAGCCGCACAGGTCGCACTGCCCTATAGCCGGCCATGGGTGCAAGCAACAGAAGGATTTTCTCTTCAGACAAGGAGGAAGAGACGGTCATGTCGTCTTGACTGGGAAAGTGCTGCGGAGGATGTGAACGTCTCATCAACCACTGTTAAGGCGGTTAATTGAAAAATCTCTAAATAACAATCGATCTTCATTACAGCTTAAACTCACCACCAGCTGCCCTCACCCATGTGGCGGACACCACGGGAACAGACAATCATTCTGCTAAAGTCCCACTGAGAAAACTTGTGGCGGAGTAACAAAACTGACAACCTCCGCTGCATCATATGACGGTAAGTTGGCCAGGTATAGTGACCTAAAAGCAAACACACACACAACTACATTGCACAAGACGATCAACACAAGGGTTCCCTTCAACAAACGGCAGTACGCTGGGAACTCCTCCATACATAATTCATGTCCATTCTTCATGCTCCATAATTAAGTGAGTTCTTAAGAGGACTAACACAAATGATAGCCAATCAAATGCTAAAAAGAGATTAATCAACGTCCAAACTATTCTGCATAGTCTAATTTTTCACTTTATTTGCTGTGGCATGAGCTTTGAAAAATGCCTAGCAGGCACCGTCCGCCATATTAGGATGTGTGTGGCCAGGTGCCTTTCCATGGCGACAATGCCGCCATCGTAAGGCTGGCGGGGATTGGGGGCCCGTTGCGGGCCCCCCTTGTGTGGGGGGGTGTTGCTGCATTGGGGGGTACCCATGGTACCCCCCTGCATTTCCATGCACCAAGTGGCAGGCACCGCGTGGTGCCTGCCACGCGGTGCAGCGAAATGCGGTGCAAGCACTTTCACCATTGTGGACGGTGCTGCAGCCAGCAGCACCGCCCACAATGTTAAAAGCCCAGTATGCACCTGCCAGTATGGCGGGCGCATCCTAATTGCAGTGGTGGGACCGCCGCATGTCTGGTGAGCAGTCCTAATCTCCGCTACGGTGGCGGGCGGACCAGATCCGCCCGCCATCGTAATCAGCCCCATTGTTTATAGAAACATACGAAAACACATAACACTGTGGGGTATACGTATAAGGAAATGGCTCAGCACGTAGCTGCGAGCAATTTTGTGGTGCTGTACTCCGTTATTTAAAAAAAATAGGTATGCACCATATTTACAAGAATACGACGCATCCCAGTGTTTTCCCTAGCGCTGGTGCTACAAAAGCTGCCTAGCATCAACACAGATACCCTTGCGACATACTGCAAGGGTGCCTGCGTTTCAGGGATGATTTCCTGCAACATATGCGCCATTGTGCCATAGTGCAAGGGTGCCTGCGTTGCAGGATATAATCCCTGCAACAGAGGCACCCTTGCACTATGGTGCAAGGGTATCTGTGTTGCAGGGAATGATTGTTTATGTGCAGGAAGGGACACATTAATTTTTAAAGGCATTTTGCAGCACACATAGAGCAAAAACCAGGAGAAATAAAATTATTTCTCCTCATTGCGCCAATCTAACGCATGCTTTTAAACGGAGTTAGTTTTGGGCGCTGCCTCAGATTTACAGATCCTTGTAAATCTGGGAGAGCGTAAAAAAGCAATGGGTAATGCTTTGGAATGGCCACAGCATCTGTCATTACACATTCCTTTCACCCAGATATCTGCGTGAAAGGGTACCATATTTACAAAGCGGCGTTGGTGCCCATTTTGAGAAGGGAAAGGGGGTTCCGACGGGCCCCCAAGTGATCCCCTTTAAAGTGCAGGTGTGAAGCCTGCACAGTAGATATTTATTATGGTTAAAATACATGCATTGATTTTTAACAGCTTTTTTCTCCATTTTAAACCTTTACCTTAAAAACTATGGGGCATATTAGCAAGACCCACGTTAAAATTATCGCCGTTTTAGCGGCAGGAAACTGCCGCTAAAAGGCGATAATGGGCTTAATAATATGCGCTATAGAATTCCAATAGAAGCCCAGGTTAGATGTGTAGGACATCTAACCTGGGCTTCTATTGGAATTCCATAACGCATATTAGCAAGCCCATTATCGCCGTTTTAGCGGCAGTTTCCTGCCGCTAAAACGGCGATAATTTTAACGTGGGTCTTGCTAATATGCCCCTATAGTTTTTAAGATAAAGGTTAAAATGGAGAAATAAGTAAACCTTGAACTGTGACGGTAAGGCGCAGGTGAGGCAGAAATGGATCTATGAAAACCATTCTCATCATACAAGTGGCATCACCATCTTCTGTGAACTATACACAACTGTTTTTATCTGCTGCCATTAGCTGTACAAAACCAATGCATGTATTTGAACCATAATAAATATCTACTGATTGCTTACTGGTGATCTTCATTAATCCTAGCCCGCATTATGTAACATGTGCACTGTCCCTGTTTGCGTCACAGCGTACCTTTAAACAGGTGCACCAGACGCAAACAGTCACAGTGTGCCATATTGCCATTGGTGCACTGCCCTCAGGGAAGATGGGAAAAAGTGCTACACTGTAGGCAAAGCATTAGTGACACGTGAAGCAGATGCTTGAAGGAGCAGCTCCATTTTCTACTGTGCAGGCGGTACCTGCCTGCACTTCAAAGGGGATCACTTGGGGGCCCGTCGGAACCCCCTTTCCCTTCTCAAAAGGGGACACCGTCGGGGGCACTGAATGTGTGTCACCTCATTATGGCAAACAGTCAGTGTACCTACTGAAAGCCTCTTTGCCTCCACGACTGCATCCATAATACGGCCCGGCACAGAGGCAAAGTGTTTTCCATGCCCCCATGCAAATTGGCAACACCCCTTTAAGATAGCAATGGAGCTATATGTGTGTCAGCTCTATCTCTATTTCAGAAGGGGAGGACAAGCCTTTGCATTCCTTCTGTAATGCAGTAGTGCCCCAGGGAAAATACATGGGTGCACATGCCCGTTGCACAGCTGGGGCAATGTATGTAAAATTTCCCCTTGTCTTCCTTGTCACTATCCTTACAACATAAGTTTCAGTTTAGTTTCAGTTTATTTTTATTTTGCAGAGTTACTTAAAACCAATGCAATACATGCGAAAAATAAAACCATGTGTAAAATATTAATTCGGAATAATAAAATTTAAGCATAGTTAAAATAAAACGCTTCTGTTACTTACAAGTTAAAAAATACAGATTTAAACATGCGAGAGCAGCCAATATGAGTTGACCGGTCCTTGCAGCGATTGTTACTACCCCGTAAAAATAGATAATCCTACAACATAAGGGTGCTCACCCTCGAGGTAGGAAAAGACATTTTCTCATACCACTAATAAATTCTTTAAAACTAGAATTCCTTATTCTAAGAATAAAGAGTAGTACTTGATTTGTTTTTATGATGGTAACCCAAATTCACTAAAATACCCCATCTCCATGAATAAATTCCATTTCTGGACAATACTTGTAGCGGTTAAGGAGGCCTTATGTTCACCAGAGAAGAGGAAAAGAGAAGATTTTTAAAAAAAAACATTGCTTTGAAAAGTGAGAAAAAGTTTATTTCTAATACCTAACTGATAAATGTGCTCCAGTTGTAAAAATTCTTCAGAGGACACTGCCGAGTGTCACTGCTGAAGTGTCCCACTTCCACTACTGACACCGCTAAATGCACTGTGGGTACTACTCGTCCTTTTTGGGACTAGCACTAGAACGGCCTGCAAGCACAGAGGCCTGTTTAACTTTTGATGTGAAAAGGCATAACCTCCCTCAAAATAGGACCTGGCAAGTGAACAAAATAGTGAAATTGAGCTTTTTGTGTGGATTTTAGGGGCAACCCCTCCAAAGAAGAACATCTTGAAAAAAAATGTGTTCCAAATAGCAAATTGTTTAGGACAATTTTCATAAAACTGAGCTCAATATACAGAGGTTCTAAAGGGGCAACAATGTAGTATTGCAACAGTTTTGTGGCTAGTCAGGAAGGCCTAAATTTCCCCAGATATTGGGACTTATCCACCAAACATACTCAACTCCCTCAAAGCCACCTCTAATGAAGATGGTATCTTTCCTACATCCTTCCTCAAAGCTCTCTCTATAGAAACTCTCTCACCACTACTCACCATTTTCAATCCCTCTCTACTCAAGGTATCTTCCCAGAAGCTCTATAGACAGGTCAGATCCTCAAATTCTTAAAGAAACCTACAGTAGGCCCTATTACACTGCCAATTATCAATCCACCCTTCTCTTACTCTTCATCTGCAAGATCAAGGAAAAAGTAGTCAACGCCCAACTCCAAGATCACATCAGTGCAAACCATCTCATGCATGACTACCAAGCAGGCTTGATATTATGCTGCAGAACAGAGTCCCATACCTTTCACATCGCATACAAAACCCTTCTACGCACAGATAAAGATGGCACCTTGCCTCCTGATATTGCTGGTCCACTCAGCTGCCTCCTCACAGTTAAATATTCAATCTTCATCTCCATCCTGAAGTCTAGAAAGGACTTCAATTGCAAACTCCTTCTCTGGTTTTCCTTCCACCTTTCCAATCGACATTCATTTGGTCCCAAAATGTCCTTATAACCTGCAGAGTCCCCCACTTTTCCATAATGTCTCCTCTCATTTTCAGTCTCTACATGGAGGGCCTAGGAGCTCCCAACATAGGTAACAGAAATTAGAATCACCTATATCCTGACAATACACAACTCTACCTGAAAATCTCCCCTTCTTCAGCCATTCAATGCCTCTAACACCTTCTGCACCTCATCCGTACCACACTTAATGCCAAATGTCTACCTGAAACTCAACCAATAGAGAATCCCTGTTATTTGTCAAGATAAATAAGTAAGAAATAGTACAAACCTCGCTCAATGATATGAACATTGATGAAATCATCATCATCCACCAGGAGTACATTGCCAAAAAACAAAGACGGTGTGATGGCAGCCTTCTAAAGAAAGTGAAAATGTTTCTTCCAGAATTTCTTCAGAAACATTTTTCAAGCCCTTGTACTCTCTCATCTGGACGCTGGTAATTCCCTGTTTCCTGGCCTCCCAGACTCCACATTGGCAACCCTTAAGGGCATCCTACACTTTGAAACAGGTGTCATACAGGCTTTAAGAAATATGATCACATCACCCCCATACTGATGCAAACCTATTGACATCCCTTGCCGGCCCACATCATCTTCAAACTCAGATGCATCATTTGCACAGCCTCCATGACCAGCACCTGTGCTTATCTTGTTGACAAGCTCACTATCTCTGGTAGCTGTTGCACGCCCGGAGCCAAGGCAGCATCTGAGTGTAGAATATGAAGTATAAAAAAGGAAAAGAACATCACATAAGGCTTTTTCCATCAATTTACCCTGGATCTGGAACAATATCCCCTTATCTATAAGGACCACACCTACGCCTGCTCCAATTTAGGAAAGAGTGTAAGACACAACTCTTTAAAGAATGCTAAATCACTATGTAGTAACTATCTAATAACCATTACCTTTCCTATCGCTCTTTGACTGCATGCTCCGCTACATTTTCATCTAGGTTTGCTGTATACAAATACCACATGCATACATACTGATGTCATCAATGTGTAACACTGCCTACTAAAGCAGAGAGCCACAAAGACTTCCCAGTCAAATCTTAGACATGCACATTAGATCATGATAAAAAATGGTGCCCAGTAGGATGATCCTAAGGAAAGGATTCATCTCGGTAGATGACTGCTATGTTTCAATAATGAATCCTCCAAGCGAACTGGATGGTTCAAATCTTTTTGTTTTCTTTACTGCTTTATACCTTCTTAAACTTATTTTTCAAATGTATTTTCAACTTTGCAGTACTTGCTGGCTATCACCTTATATATGTAACCATATTTAGCCATAGATAGAGATTATTGGCACCTTGGCTGAATTCCACAAAAAATGATTCTGAGTACACTGGTTCAGGTTTTTTATCTTCTACTCTAACACAGTGTACAGGGAACCTAGCCCCTCGGGATAGCACGAAAAAAAGCCTTTTTTTCACATTTCATGATTCTGGACAGGAATTTAGCACTCTGTGCTCACTGTGACTGAGGGACTGCTGATTAATATATTTTCATCTGTTTCAATATATATTTAAATTCAATTGTCACCACATACGACCTGAGAAAGTAGTTTGACAAAGATGAGTGGAAACCGGGTTTGAACAGGGGCTTGAAGCTGATTTCTCACCTGCTCAGGCACCACTGTGTTCTAGTTCCCAAACAGATACCATAGCATATGTGGGCACAATCTCTCAACAGGTAGGTATTGCCTTATGAGGAAGCCGGAAAAAAAGCTAATGCATCCTATACAGTAGCAATTGAATACCACAGAGAAACACAAAAAACAAAGATGAGTACTCTGAGGTTTGCTCCTGAGGTGTTTGAAAAGACATGCTAGTGGTATGCCATGTTGCTAATATTGGAGATCATGTGATTGCAATCAGTATCTACTCTAGAGGTGATAAAAGGAGTGGGTATCTAAAACTGCCCTAGCAATACCTAGGTAGAACCACAGTGTAACTCATATTGTCAGGAATAGGAACATCAGAAAATTTGATGACACCTTGATCCATGGGAATTCACAAGACATCTAGAAGATAATTCAGGAAAGGAAGAGAATGGACAACCTGGAAGGTCAATCAGTGGGTGCTGGGGCACAAAGTGATTGATTAGGGGAGACTTCTAGGCAAGAGTAACAACAGGACCAATCAGAACAAGGCCCAAAGTGAAGGTGGGCATTTCCAGGTGATTACAAGAAGTGGCAGACGTAGTGGTGAGTTCCTAGCAAGTGTTTAGTAGTATGGTTCCTCGTTCATAGTTTGACCACAATTCTTCCTTTCCTACATGTTTGTTGTTTTTCCTCATTATGACAGTCACTGTTTCTTCCCTCACTGCAGTTACTGCTGTGCTAAGTGCCTATGCGCTCCAGTGCTTGCCAAATTCACTGAACACTCTTTGCTGCTGAGCGCACTTATTAGTGTCTTTCTTTGGTGTTCTAGACCATGAGTCCTGCTGTTCCAACCGCTACACATCTTACAGCCATCTTCTTCACTCTCCATGTGCTCTGGGGTATGTGAGGGAGTCCCTGTACTTCTTGAGCTTGTTACCATCATTCCTCTGGTGAGACCTGGTAAGTTACAAACAGGAATTCTTAATAAGATGCTTCATGATTGTTTGCTCTCATTTATGCCTGTGGCCTGTCATTTACTCAGGCCTAAAGTATTATTCAAGGAGTATGTGAGGTGTGTGCCCAAGAGGCTGATGATTCATAGCTACCTTAGATGTCATAATCTAACCCAGGAGAAGTCGCCTATGCATATATCTCTTTCGATCCCCTTTCTGCCATTTCCCAGTCGAGAACAATGGCTTCTGAATCCACTATGATCTTGTGGTCACTTGTTTGTCTTGGTGTGGTGGTTTAGGGATTAGCACTGAAATTCTATACCATTGTTTCCAGAATAAAAAATGCCTCACAGCTATTCATGCAACACTCAGATAAGCAAAGCCATAGGAGAAACCATATGCCACACTGTGCATTAGTATCTATATAGGTGTAGCCAAAAGACTTTTAAATGTGTATGTTTACATGCATGGATTGTGTTCAAGCTGGGTGCCCATGTGCCTGGCAAGTCATATCTACCTGAGATGTCATAATCCAAACTGGAAGTCACTTAGGTATATATCTACATTGTAGAGAGTAGAGAGCACTGGCTTCCAAATCCACTCTGATCTCCTAGCTACCTGTCTCTCTTGGTGTGCAAGCTTGGGGATTTGCATCAAAATTCTAAAACATTGTTTCCATGCTGTGCATTAGTGTTAGAAGGTGGTCCAGACACTATGGGCCGCCCGGATTTTTCGCTTTTTGAGCACCTAGGTGTTGAGGTTTTACTGTGGGAGAGCCTCATAAATTGGGACTCATCCACAGTGAACTCATGATGAAAGAGACTGCATGTGGATTTTACTGGTGTCCCCCTAGCTTGACTAGGCCGCTGCGCAGCAGCTGGAGTAAGGGGCACCGGGCTGGTTACATGCAGACACCTGTGTACATGCGTGTGCACACGTGTAGGGGCTGCGCAGGGGAGATTCTTGGCGTGCGCAGTCCAGGAGCAGCTACAAAGTGAATGGTGTGGCAGGACTTATGCAGAATTGGGTGGTGACACGGAATAGGCCTTATACACTAGGAAGGAACATGCCAGGGAAAGTCAGTGTGCTTTACTGTGTTTTTCACTTCATTATTCCCCTATGGGGATGTGGAGCCCATGTGCTAGATTAACTTCCATAAGGCCTACAGATTCCAGACACGCACTAAAGTCCACTGTAGCGGATGTGAAAAGAAGTATTCTGCAGAGTCCAGAGTCATATTTGTACTGCTTTTGGGTCACCCAGAAATGTTACATCTCTCTGAGTCAGATCATAACCAGGGCCTGGCTGGGGGTTGACCTCAGCAGGCTGGATTGATGACCTTTCCCTCCCAGAGCGAAGACCTCCTTTCCACGAAGGGAAGATAGGCGGAGCTACAGGCTCATCCATCAGCAGCTATCACTGGGTGCCAGGCACCAGGCTGCACCTAGGAGGGAAGGGCTCTGGTTTCAGAGTCCATGTGGCCAGAGACCCTGGACGACGCCATTTTGAACCAGCCCAGAGGCTGGACAAGAAGGAGGGAGCAGGGGCAGGGAAGTGATGTGGCGCTGTTGGATAGGACCAACAGAGACTTCCTGCCAGCCCCCTACTCAACTTTTAAAAAGTGCTTGCACAGGAAGAGAAGCTCTCTCTGGGGTGTGGTCTGCGGAGGCGGAAGGTGCTGGAGCCTGGCGCAATGGGCAGTTGGAAGGAGGAACCCCTGACTGTCCCCCAGGGCCCTGCCAGCACCAGAAGAAGAGCCCAGGACCAGTGCGCAGAAGCAGAGGCCTCTGCGCAGGGAGAAGAGAGGCCAAGGAGGAGAGACAGGCGAAAGGCTGGCGCAGGGAGCCAGTGAAGACAGCTCCCTGCCGAATCCCCCTCTCAGAGACCCCGAGGGCGAAGGAGAGTGTTCCCCGTGGCTAGGGCTGGCCACCAGGAGCAAGAGGACGCAAAAATGGGGCAGATCGGACCCCCAGGGGCTGAGATATGGCCCCCGGAAGGTGAGCGACCTTTGACCCCTGGGGAGGAAGGGAAGCCGGGAGCGCCATCGCGCTCCCCGTGAAGGTGACCCAAGAGGGGCCAGGGATCCCATCCCCGGGCCCCGAAGCAAAGCCGGGGAGCGCCGTCGCGCTCCCCGTGAAGATGTCCCCCTACACGGGGTGCCAGGAGCCCACCCTGGCCCCCGCCGAGCAAGTGAAGACGGGGCGGGGATCGCCGTCGCGCCCCCCACGAAGAAGGAGGCGGGGGAGCGCCGTCGCGCCCCCGTAAAGAGTGGCCATAGGGGCCCGGGACCCCATCCCCGGGCCCCGAAGTCAAGTCGGGGAGCGCCGTCGCGCTCCCCGTGAAGATATTCCCCCACGGGGGTCCAGGAGCCCACCCTGGCCCCCACCGAAGCAGAGCAGTCAGGGAGCGCCGTCGCGCTCCCTGTGACGAGGAGGCGGGGCCCGGGACCCCATCTCCGGGCCCCCGAAGACCGCAAGATGGAGGGGAGCGCCGTCGCGCCCCCCGAAGATGTCCGGGGGCCTGGGACCCCATCCCCGGGCCCCGAAAAGCAGGTGGAGGCTGGGGAGTGCAGCCGCACTCCCCCGAGGTCCGGCACGTCTGCCCGCTGGAGCGGGCAGGCCAGAATGCCTTGCCGGCTCCCGCGGCAGCACACGAGGGTGCTGGCCGGGCGGGGAGCCGGCGGGGGCAGCCGGGGGTGGGCTCCCCGGGCTGCCCTCCAACGCGGAGGTCCTGCGGGGTCCCGGGTGGGACCGGGACCCCGTACGAGGGAGGCGGGGCCCGGGTGGGACCGGGCCCCGGAAAAGTGGCAAAGCGGCCGGGGGTGGGCTCCCCGCGCCGCAGGACTTACCTGGGGGTCCGGGTGGGACCGGGCCCCCACCGAGGCCCAAGAAGCGGCCGGAGGCCTACATCGCGGCTCTCCCCGGAGCAGCGGGAGAGCCGCTCATCAGTTATGCGGGAGCGCCCATAATGCCTTGCAGGCCTGGACCGGCCTGCAGGGGAAACATAGCATTTTTTTCTGCTTGTGGTGGCCCCAGGAGGACGGGGTCACCACCACACATGTGCCAAGGTGCTGGGGGAGCTGCTGGAGGAGCGCAGTCTCCCCCAGCACGAAGAGAAAAGTCCCTCCCTACGTTTCCTAGGGAGTTCATAAGGATAACTCCTCAAGGGCTCAACCTGCTGTAATACACCTTCTGGGCTGGAACTTTTGTTCTACAGCTGAGGGTGTTTTGCGAAGTGCTCATGGAGTGAAGGGCTGAGTTGGGGATGTCTGGAGAAGGGCATCCCCTAGAGGTGAAGAGGTGTAATTGCACCAGAACTGCATTTACTCACAGTTATTCCTTTTTAGAGGGACTGGAGGTCACATATGTAATGTGAAGTACCTGTGTAAGGTTATGTCATAAGCAAAGTGGGTTATGTTGCCAGGCATTCCTGCTAGGGTGTCTGGCTGTATAGGCGTAATCCTGTGATTTCATCTGTGATGCCTTTAGGGGCTGTAATTGCAACGCATTTTAATGTCCAACAAAGGTGCTGAGTACTGTCATTCTAAAGTGTGCGTAAACATGTATTTTTGCTGCTGCGCTTAAGTGAAGACCCAGACTGCTAGCCCTTAAGATATAGAGGTGCATACTTTATGGTCAGTAGGAAATGCTCAGTCAGGGTTATGTGTCACCAAGGCAGGTGTACCCATTTTTAATGCGCGTTGAGGTACTGGGGTGGGTCGCCACTGGGATGGTGCCAGTGCGCAGGGCCCTCGCTCCAGGTTAGGCTCAACACACTGCATTAGGGGGCAAGATGATGTGCATACATGGGAGTGGTGGTACTAGACCCCACCCCCTTTTGGGAGGGGTGGAGATGTTACGCAATGTCACAAAGTAATTCCAACAGCTTATGTATATTTGTAAATTGGTGCATAGTATTGAGTAGTGTGTGTGTTTAATAAATGTACTCTTACTTTTATAAAGCAAAGTACAGACTGGACAATCAATTATTGAGTGTTATTTCTGCGCACCTGCAAATGGCGATTACTAGCCCACACCACCTCCCTTGAGTAAAGCCTCAGACTGCTCTGCAACGCTACCCTCTGAGAGTCAGGCGCTACAATTGGGTGTTTGGTTCCCAGTGAAGGACAAATGTAGTCATGTTATTTGTGCAGGCCTCACAGATACTGCCTCGTTTTCCAACATTGGTGGCAGCGGCGGGAAACATAGTATCCCATTCTGGTGCGCATTTATAGCATTTGATAAGTCCAGTTTTGCCACACATTACCTATGCAGTAATGAGCAAATGGAAGAGCGCAAGGCTCTGAGAAGGGTTCAAAGTTTGGTTAGGTGAACTAAAGGTATGGGAAAGGAAAGCCCCGCGCACATACGTGTCATGTGAAGATATTATGGTTGAAATGTAAACTGTATTGATATGACCGCGCTATGTTGATGATCACGTGCTAGCGGGATGGTGCTTTCCAGGAAATGATTGCATACAAATGTTCTGAGCCATATTGTACACCTTTGAACCCTAACACTACATACACTACACCTGCATGAGGAGGGTGTCTCCTCAAGAGATAGGGACAGCAACTGATACCTACTTCACAGGTGGGGGTGTCGGGGTGGATTGACCTTTGTGGGGGACAGGAGAGAGAGGGGGTCCTGGGAAATTCCAGCGCTTTTTAAGGGCAGGGAGGGTTTCCACAGAAGGGGCCCCAGGTGTCCTTCCCCCGCTGAAATGTTACTTGCCATTGGCGCAGGCCAAAACCACTGGAAGGGTGGGGCAGGAGGTTTCTTTACCCCAGGTAGTAACGCCCCAGGGGTTCCCATGGTGGGGGACCCCAAGAAACGTTTCCCATGGTGGGAGGAGGGTGTGGTAGAGTTGGGTGTCCGGCAGGCCCCCAGGTTAACTGGTGGGGAGTTGAGCGACCCAGGGGTGGCCCCTGGTAGTGGGTGGCCCCAAAGGAGGGTAGTTCTTAAGTGATGGTGTGTAGTGGTAGCCCCTAGGTACCCTAGGTGGGCGAGGTAACTGACCCAGTGGAGATCGGAGTGGGGGTGATGTACTCCCTAGTTTCCAGGTGAAGGGTTAGTGGTGGACCCTGAGGCGTCAGGGTCGGGTGGACGGTGACCAGTCCGGTAGGTCCTGTGGGTCTTGAACCCAAGGACCATGACCATGGGGGTGTTCCCCTAGCTCGGGGCAGGAGGTGGACTTCTGCAAGGTAGTACCACCCTGAACACAGGTGGGGCCTATCTTAAGTGAGGGGACCCTGTGGTTCGCAAAGGGGTGGTGCAGGCCTAGCCGGGATCTTTAGGGTCCCTGGCTTGGTGTGGTCGTGCTACCCTGAAGGCAGGTGGGGCCTATCTTAAGGAGGGGACCCTGCTCTTCATAAGGGGTGGTGCAGGCCATCCTGGGACCAGGTAGGTCCCTGGGCGGTCTCCCACGGCGCTGCTGGGAGACCGGGGAGGGCCATGAGAGGTGGGCCTGGGTCTAGCTAACTCGGGGCCCACAGGCTCTCTAAGGGTACTCTGGGAGGAGGGCGAGCCTCTCGGAGGGAAGGGTGCATAGGCCCTGTTCTCGCAGCGGAGAACAAGGAAGGGGTCTAGGTTCCTGGGGTAGTTTCCGTGTGGAGCTACTGACGGGGGAATGAGCTGTAGGATGTCTGACGGGGCACCCTCAGTGTTCCTCCCTGGCACTGCCAGTGTGGTAGTGAGGCCGGTCTGAGGTCCTATCAGGGAGCCAGGCCAGTGGCCAAAGGGTGCTTTTCTGGGTGGGGAAAGCACGAGTGGCTGTGCTTTCTTTAGGGAAGCCAGTCGTCCCGAAAGGGTGGTGGCAGCAGAATGACCTCAGCGGCAGGCTGAGGGTGTGGGTCCAGAGAGGTTGCATCTTTGG
Source organism: Calotriton arnoldi (assembly GCA_963921515.1). Taxonomy (NCBI): domain Eukaryota; kingdom Metazoa; phylum Chordata; class Amphibia; order Caudata; family Salamandridae; genus Calotriton; species Calotriton arnoldi. The sequence continues at coordinate 930,414 of CAWUFW010004244.1, read as the reverse complement.
GGTGCAAGGACCAAACGGAGAGAGGGTACTGGTTGGAACAAACTCCAGAAGGGAGACCAGCTAGTGACCCAGGGGATGGGATGTAGACCTGTCCCGGAAGACCGCAACGGTGCTGAGGCACTGGACCCTTGTCCAGAGAAGGGGTAGGCATAGTGTTGCATGCCCAAGGGCAAAGGTGGGCCTAGTGAGGCCAAGTCCATGTAGACCATGAGTGACCTAGAGGTATCTAACCTAGAGCCCGGAGGGTTCTTAGGGTAGTCTGGGATCCCTGTCATGGGTGGAGATTTCATGGATGGGAGGAGTAGGTGGTCTGAGCGGATAACTGGTGAGTAAGGGGGTCTGGTCAGAACCCCTTATAACTAGTTATCGCTGACTACGGGAAGAATACCCATGTAGGGTGGCTACTTCTTCCCTGTAGGAATCAGCTGGGCGCGGCGTGTGTTAGAAGGTGGTCCAGACACTATGGGCCGCCCGGATTTTTCGCTTTTGAGCACCTAGGTGTTGAGGTTTTACTGTGGGAGAGCCTCATAAATTGGGACTCATCCACAGTGAACTCATGATGAAAGAGACTGCATGTGGATTTTACTGGTGTCCCCCTAGCTTGACTAGGCCGCTGCGCAGCAGCTGGAGTAAGGGGCACCGGGCTGGTTACATGCAGACACCTGTGTACATGCGTGTGCACACGTGTAGGGGCTGCGCAGGGGAGATTCTTGGCGTGCGCAGTCCAGGAGCAGCTACAAAGTGAATGGTGTGGCAGGACTTATGCAGAATTGGGTGGTGACACGGAATAGGCCTTATACACTAGGAAGGAACATGCCAGGGAAAGTCAGTGTGCTTTACTGTGTTTTTCACTTCATTATTCCCCTATGGGGATGTGGAGCCCATGTGCTAGATTAACTTCCATAAGGCCTACAGATTCCAGACACGCACTAAAGTCCACTGTAGCGGATGTGAAAAGAAGTATTCTGCAGAGTCCAGAGTCATATTTGTACTGCTTTTGGGTCACCCAGAAATGTTACATCTCTCTGAGTCAGATCATAACCAGGGCCTGGCTGGGGGTTGACCTCAGCAGGCTGGATTGATGACCTTTCCCTCCCAGAGCGAAGACCTCCTTTCCACGAAGGGAAGATAGGCGGAGCTACAGGCTCATCCATCAGCAGCTATCACTGGGTGCCAGGCACCAGGCTGCACCTAGGAGGGAAGGGCTCTGGTTTCAGAGTCCATGTGGCCAGAGACCCTGGACGACGCCATTTTGAACCAGCCCAGAGGCTGGACAAGAAGGAGGGAGCAGGGGCAGGGAAGTGATGTGGCGCTGTTGGATAGGACCAACAGAGACTTCCTGCCAGCCCCCTACTCAACTTTTAAAAAGTGCTTGCACAGGAAGAGAAGCTCTCTCTGGGGTGTGGTCTGCGGAGGCGGAAGGTGCTGGAGCCTGGCGCAATGGGCAGTTGGAAGGAGGAACCCCCTGACTGTCCCCCAGGGCCCTGCCAGCACCAGAAGAAGAGCCCAGGACCAGTGCGCAGAAGCAGAGGCCTCTGCGCAGGGAGAAGAGAGGCCAAGGAGGAGAGACAGGCGAAAGGCTGGCGCAGGGAGCCAGTGAAGACAGCTCCCTGCCGAATCCCCCCTCTCAGAGACCCCGAGGGCGAAGGAGAGTGTTCCCCGTGGCTAGGGCTGGCCACCAGGAGCAAGAGGACGCAAAAATGGGGCAGATCGGACCCCCAGGGGCTGAGATATGGCCCCCGGAAGGTGAGCGACCTTTGACCCCTGGGGAGGAAGGGAAGCCGGGAGCGCCATCGCGCTCCCCGTGAAGGTGACCCAAGAGGGGCCAGGGATCCCATCCCCGGGCCCCGAAGCAAAGCCGGGAGCGCCGTCGCGCTCCCCGTGAAGATGTCCCCTACACGGGGTGCCAGGAGCCCACCCTGGCCCCCGCCGAGCAAGTGAAGACGGGGGCGGGGATCGCCGTCGCGCCCCCCCACGAAGAAAGGAGGCGGGGGAGCGCCGTCGCGCCCCCGTAAAGAGTGGCCATAGGGGGCCCGGGACCCCATCCCCGGGCCCCGAAGTCAAGTCGGGGAGCGCCGTCGCGCTCCCCGTGAAGATATTCCCCCACGGGGGTCCAGGAGCCCACCCTGGCCCCCACCGAAGCAGAGCAGTCAGGGAGCGCCGTCGCGCTCCCTGTGACGAGGAGGCGGGGCCCGGGACCCCATCTCCGGGCCCCCGAAGACCGCAAGATGGAGGGGAGCGCCGTCGCGCCCCCCGAAGATGTCCGGGGGCCTGGGACCCCATCCCCGGGCCCCGAAAAGCAGGTGGAGGCTGGGGAGTGCAGCCGCACTCCCCCGAGGTCCGGCACGTCTGCCCGCTGGAGCGGGCAGGCCAGAAATGCCTTGCCGGCTCCCGCGGCAGCACACGAGGGTGCTGGCCGGGCGGGGAGCCGGCGGGGGCAGCCGGGGGTGGGCTCCCGGGCTGCCCTCCAACGCGGAGGTCCTGCGGGGTCCCGGGTGGGACCGGGACCCCGTACGAGGGAGGCGGGGCCCGGGTGGGACCGGGCCCCGGAAAATTGGCAAAGCGGCCGGGGGTGGGCTCCCCGCGCCGCAGGACTTACCTGGGGGTCCGGGTGGGACCGGGCCCCCCACCGAGGCCCAAGAAGCGGCCGGAGGCCCACATCGCGGCTCTCCCCGGAGCAGCGGGAGAGCCGCTCATCAGTTATGCGGGAGCGCCCATAATGCCTTGCAGGCCTGGACCGGCCTGCAGGGGAAACATAGCATTTTTTTCTGCTTGTGGTGGCCCCAGGAGGACGGGGTCACCACCACACATGTGCCAAGGTGCTGGGGGAGCTGCTGGAGGAGCGCAGTCTCCCCAGCACGAAGAGAAAAGTCCCTCCCTACGTTTCCTAGGGAGTTCATAAGGATAACTCCTCAAGGGCTCAACCTGCTGTAATACACCTTCTGGGCTGGAACTTTTGTTCTACAGCTGAGGGTGTTTTGCGAAGTGCTCATGGAGTGAAGGGCTGAGTTGGGGATGTCTGGAGAAGGGCATCCCCTAGAGGTGAAGAGGTGTAATTGCACCAGAACTGCATTTACTCACAGTTATTCCTTTTTAGAGGGACTGGAGGTCACATATGTAATGTGAAGTACCTGTGTAAGGTTATGTCATAAGCAAAGTGGGTTATGTTGCCAGGCATTCCTGCTAGGGTGTCTGGCTGTATAGGCGTAATCCTGTGATTTCATCTGTGATGCCTTTAGGGGCTGTAATTGCAACGCATTTTAATGTCCAACAAAGGTGCTGAGTACTGTCATTCTAAAGTGTGCGTAAACATGTATTTTTGCTGCTGCGCTTAAGTGAAGACCCAGACTGCTAGCCCTTAAGATATAGAGGTGCATACTTTATGGTCAGTAGGAAATGCTCAGTCAGGGTTATGTGTCACCAAGGCAGGTGTACCCATTTTTAATGCGCGTTGAGGTACTGGGGTGGGTCGCCACTGGGATGGTGCCAGTGCGCAGGGCCCTCGCTCCAGGTTAGGCTCAACACACTGCATTAGGGGGCAAGATGATGTGCATACATGGGAGTGGTGGTACTAGACCCCACCCCCTTTTGGGAGGGGTGGAGATGTTACGCAATGTCACAAAGTAATTCCAACAGCTTATGTATATTTGTAAATTGGTGCATAGTATTGAGTAGTGTGTGTGTTTAATAAATGTACTCTTACTTTTATAAAGCAAAGTACAGACTGGACAATCAATTATTGAGTGTTATTTCTGCGCACCTGCAAATGGCGATTACTAGCCCACACCACCTCCCTTGAGTAAAGCCTCAGACTGCTCTGCAACGCTACCCTCTGAGAGTCAGGCGCTACAATTGGGTGTTTGGTTCCCAGTGAAGGACAAATGTAGTCATGTTATTTGTGCAGGCCTCACAGATACTGCCTCGTTTTCCAACAATTAGTATCTAGATAGGTGTAACCACAAGGTTTTTTAATGTGGTTATTTACATGCATGGAGTGTGTGTGAGCTGGAACTGTTAAGAACTTTGGAATGCTGACTAGTGGCTTTATCTCACCAAACTCACATTTGCTCAAATATTTGTATTAAACATTTTAGGGTATGACCAAATATAGTGAATATGCCTTCATCAAAATGGTCATTGTATGCAATTGTATGCAGCTAAACCAGAAGGAACGACAACTGTACTGCTGTCTCAGGCTTACTTGGAAGAGATACACACATATGTGTTGGGCTACCCTGTTTTCCACAAGGGAACCTAGGTGAAATGAGGCAAAATTCTACGGGACAGATGTATTAAATGACTGGTCTTATTACTCGCCCCCATGATATCTCGGGGTAGGATATGTGGTGGTAGGAAATACAAGTTAAGTTACTTCTCAGTGGTGACTGTTTTGTTTTTCCCTCTGCCAGTTGGGTCTACTAGATGCCTCAATAAGAGTGGGGAAACACAGTGACCCTAATCTTGTCGTTTGGTGGAATATTCAGCTGCAGGAATGGGTTGGTTGATGTGAAACCTTGTCTAAGGTGAAGCTGGGGAAATTCACCCTTTTTTGTGAGGTGCCAAGTTTCCTGACTCAGCCAGAATTCATGAAAATAAGCTTTGCTTCCCTCCCACCTGCTGAATGTGTGGCTCTTACTACATACCATAAGATGTACTACTAACAGAATGATCTTATTTAACATCCAGAATTTGCTAAAGAATATTTTTAAATTCATAAAGGGTTCTTTGTATTGTGGTTGTAAAATAGCATATAACAGTTAAAGTAGAGAAATTGCCCGTAATTTATTCAAACGTATGAACATTTTTGTTTTATAGTAATGTAATAGGTCTAACTGCAAGGTTTTTAATCAATCAATGAATCAGGTCGTACTTGTAGTGCGCGACATGTCACCCGAGAGGATATCCAGGCGCTTGCTGCATATTTCAGTTGAAGAGCCAGTTTTTTAGCCCCTTCCTGAAGTCAGTCAGCAAGAGTGCGGTGCGGAGGTGGAGGGAGAGGGTGTTACAGACTTTAGTGGTGAGATGGGTGAAGGAGTGTTCTCTAGTGCGGCAGCTGCATATGCGAGGGATCTGCACGAAGGCAAGTTGTGCGGAGCGGAGGTTCCTGGGGGGGTCGATGGAAATGCAGGCAGTGGTTCATGTAGGCGGGTCCTTGGTCGTGGAGGGGATTGTAGGCATCGGTCAGGGGCTTGAAATGGCATCTCTTCTGTACCGCGAGCCAGTGGCGGTCCTTCAGGTGCTGTGTGATGTGGGTTCTCCTGGACAGGTTGAGGATCAATCTGGCGGCTGCGTTCTGGATTGTCTGGAGTCTTTGCATAAGTTAGGTGGTGGAGCCTGCATAGAGTGCATTGCCGTACTCCAATCAGCTGGTTATGAGGGCCTGCATCACAGTGTTCTTGGTGCTGGTGAGGAGCCACTTAACATTTTTTGATATGTTCTATTTATTTATTTAGAGTTTTATATAGCGCTAGGTAGACCTGCAGGTATCAGAGCACTTTACAAGTTGTGAGCATAGGTTAATTCAAGATACATGTGAGGATACACATGGGTCAGATGCAGTCGAAGGGAAGTATATACAAAACATCATTAAAATAGTGAGAACCAACAAGCAAAGTACATAACAATTCAGCAATAATATAATGACGTTAGTGCCACAGTAGGGACTGACTGGGCCAGGAGACCCCAACGAGAGAGTCTATAGAGAGGGATAAGGACTTTGGGAAGTGTGGATCAACTTGTATGCGTGTTGAAGTAGTTGTTAAGCAGGAGAGATTTGAGGTCTCGTTAAAGTAAGTAAAGGAGGGGTTGCAGCGAAGATCTTTTGGGAGTTAGTTCTATATGCTGGGGGCATTTTCTGAGAAGTTGCGTTCCTGGGTGGATTTCTTTTTCAGTTTAAGGGGTATGAAAAGAAGTGACTATATGCTTCATGGCAGATTATTCCAGGAATTAGGAAAAGGCCTGACCTTTGGCTCTGGTTCTGCATTTTCTTGCGGTATGAGTGTGAGAAGGAGTTCAGCTGAGTGGAGGAGTCTCAGATTTGGTTTTGAGGTAGGCTGGTAGGCATACAACTAATAAAGGGAGTACAAATTGGTTTTGCATGATTTAGCCACCTCCTTTTATATTCTCCTGGATCCCAGCAAAATAGTCATATTGATCCTTTCATGGCATACCATCACTTAGTAGTCAAAATGTCAAAGAAAACATCATATTCACAAAAGAAATTGCAGTAGTTTAAAAGGTAAGGTGGTATTTGACCGTTTATCCTTAAACACAGAGCAAACCGTTTAAGGAAAAAAATCCCATTGACTGCTTCTTCAATTTCCCATTTGTAGCTCCCCTCCCCCCGGCAGCTTAAATGACACTGCAATTTTAGGTTACCCATATTGTAGTGAATCATCAGTTCTGTTTTTGGAGGAACCTTTGGGAAGGGCCTGTGTCCTGTGCAATGTAAGTTGCCCTAGGCATTGCTTTCTTGGAGCAACAGCCAGAATAGGGTCTGGAGTTTCCATCAAGCACTTCTGTCAATGTGAACAATGCCAAGTATCTCAAAACAAACCTGTGATCCACATGCATGGGGAATAATTGCACACTAAATTCCTATTACAAATGGGTGCAGCTTTTCAGCCATATTTGTCAGCAAATTGTGAATGCGTACTGATCCATTCAGTGTACCACACAGGCAGCCTGGCACTCCCAGGCATCTGAGGGCATCACACACCCACTATATCTTAATCCAGTGTCACAGAAAGCCAGTTGTAGCCCTGTGAAGTTGAGAGCAGATGGATAGGATCAGACCCCTAATTAGTACTGATTGTCTTTGAACTTTAGTCTTTGAACCTCCAGTTTCATTCTTAATGCAATGTAATGCAGACTTTCCTGGCAAATGCTTTTGCTCTGGTTTGTTTTGTGCTGGCCCAAGAACCATACCTCCTCCAGCACCATAGGAGATCTTTGTAATACAAATCCCATTTCCAAAAACCAACAGAGTATAACCAAATAAGTCTTTTATTAGTTTAGTTGAAGCTGCCTCACATTTGAGTTTGTCTTAGATTAGATTAGATTAAAAATCTTATAAAGTGCATGGTTACTCCAATGGAGTGTCCCCGCGCTAAGACATCCCTGTCTGAGAAAAATGGGGCCGCATCCAAGACAGCAAAATTAGCATCAATCCCCCGAGGGAGACCGAAAGAACCATGTTTTGAGTTTTCCACGGAACAGCACTTCTGAGGGCTGCATCCTCAGCTCCAACGGCAGTTGAATCCAAGCTTGAGCTGCTAAAAAGCTAAAGGATCTGCCTCCTAAATGTGCCTTTTGGATTTTAGGCACTGTCAGCTTAGCCGTGCCCGCATACCTAAGATTCCTGATAGATCTGTAGGGAGTGAGTAAGGATTGAAGATAGCTAGGTCCTTTCTTATTCAGAATCCTATGGCACAAACACAGAGCTTTAAAAGTTACTCTGTACTGCACCAGTAGCCAGTGTAGTTACCTCAGGGCTGCTCCCACCGGAGTTCGCCTTCGGATGTTCAATAACATCCAGGCCAGCAGCATTTTGGACTTTCTGCAGCATTCTCATATTGCTTTTTGTGACACCTAGGTAGAGAATGTTGCAGTAATCCAATTGAGATGTAATCAGAGCCTGAATAATGGTCTTTTTAGCATCTAGAGGTAGAAGATCTAAGATTTTCTGTAGCATCCTTAAAAGGCTGAAGCAAGTACCAGCCAGAGCTGATATCTGTTCCGTAAAAGATAGGGTATTATCAAACCATACTCCCAAATTTTTGATCTTAGGTTTGGGAACCGGAGTCGGCCCTAATTCTTCCGGCCACCAGCTATGCGACCAGATGGAAGGCTGTTTACCAACTACCATGATGTCAGTCTTGCCTGCATTTAATTGAAGGCAGCTGAAATTCATCCAGTTAGCCAAATCAATTAAGCAGGCTTTGAATTTAGGTGCAGCCTCTACATCCTTCTGTTCAAACGTGATGATCAGCTGAGTGTCATCAGCATATGACACCAGCTTCACCCCATGTTTTAGTACTATATCCACTAATGGGCGCATATACACGTTAAATAACCCTGTGGCACCCCTTGTAACAAGGGACAGATCACCGACTTAAAGGGCCATTGTAGGACTTGAAAGGATCTGTCTTGTAGGAAATGCTTGATCCATTCCCATGTGCTGCCTCTGATAACGGCATCCCACAATCGTTCCAAAAGGAGGCCGTGGGATGCCGTATCAAAAGCCGCACTTAAATCCAACAGGATCAGTGCTACTGTCCTACCTTCATCTGCTGCTATTTTTAGCGAATCAGAGGCCAGGAGTAAAGCAGATTCAGTGCTATATAAGGCCTTAGGCTATCTGATCTAACAATCTTGGACTAGTGAGCCCAGATTGGTCTTGATCTAATAAATGTTTGCAGCACAGAAAGCGCAAACTCATTGCCATGCATTCATTGTAGAATTATAATATTTTCTCGTAAAAGGAGAAACCTAATTTAATGGTAGTTTCACTATACCAACATGTCTACTATATGCCCAATGTTGTAATTGTAAAGTATCTAAAAGCAAAGACTATAAAATTTCAAGCCCCTAACACCACCTCAGTATATACTGCAGAAATTAGGCATTGTTCCCCAAACACACAAATTTAACTTCATCCTCAAAATTATGCAGATAATAGAGAGGGGTTTCTTGAATCTCAATCTCTTGGTGAAGTAATAAAAAAGAATCAGCCACTAGTCGTATGGACCTTTGATTGTCAATTTGAAGTGTAAGAAAGGAGCTAACATCGGCAATGCATTGCATGTACAGTGAAACCAATGTGTCTTCACAGAAATGACAGAGAGGATGATGTTCAAACCGTGAGGGTTTTATTATCAATTTAATTCAGATTAAAGTTTGAATCAGTAATCAGAATTGAAGAAAACATATCAAAAGACTGTGCATATTCAAATTATCATGCCTCTGCATTTATATTTTATAAGAAATAGGTTCCCCTACTATAAATACAGTGGCAAGGAGAAATTCTATGAGGACAGTGTTAGCATCAGGTGAACCAGATTTAAGGTTCAATGGAAAGAGTTTGAGTATTCAAGCATGAAGCTTAGCACTCTGGGCATTGGAAATCAACATAATTGAGACTTGATGTTTCATAGAAATATTTTTATTCACTTTACATTTCTCAGTTATATACATGGCACAGTGTCTAACGCTCACAGGGAGCAAGAGGCCTGCTGTTTGTAAATGCAACACTTTTAAATATGAGAAAATTAAAATGAAGAGTTCACTTAATCATTAAGGTAACTTTTCATTTTCATTTTCACCCATTGAAAAGCATTCAGAAACATAATTTTGATCTCACACTCCAATATTGAGCTGACAAGGACTTGTATGTAGGAATTAAATATGTCAGTGCTTCAGTTTTCCCCTTTGTGCCCCAGACTGGGCCATACATCTGACGGAGCACTGCTTATTATCAGACCCTGCTATCTGTAGCCTGATGATAATAACATAAAATAAATACAGCCTTCCCTTAACTTTAAAAGGAAAATGTGACTCTGTGCTTACTTAAAAATTAACTCAAGACTGCAAGCTACTCTAAAGGTGTCTGCTAGCTACTGGTAGCCCGCGATCGACTGGATGGAGACATCTAGTGTATTTGGATCAATTAGACCACCACGTCCTCTACCTTAGGGGACACCATTTCCACCCTGCATCATCTGTCTTCCACCTTGGTATCCAACAGATTGCATTCCACTAACTTTTTCCACATATGGGCCGTTCTGTAATCTGTTCTGTGCCAGTTTAGTCTGGGCAACATAAATGTTTCCTTTAACCTTTTCTGTTTTATTTCCTGCTCATTGCTACAATACTTTGCATACCAAAGTATCTCATCAAAAGGCTTACTTTGCCAACAAATCTCATTCTGTTGAATATGCAAGCTAATCTCCAGATGCAAGCAAAGAACAAACTGGTATACAAAATTGATCATATCACCCCTTTCTGGGTTATCAACGCTGCTATGTTGTCTGAACACCCACAACAATCGCTCATAGTAAGCATACACTAACTCCTTAGCCTCTTGAGTACTTCGATTAATGTTCAGCCAATCTAATTCCTTTTGTGGAACTTTCGGTTTCAAGAAGTTAATCGCCTATTCGTACTTCTGCGTTGCGATAAGAGATAGTGCATTTTTCCCAGTCACTCTTTGAGACTCAACATTTTGCCACTGTATCAACACCTTACAGTGACCCCATAAATCACTTTGAACCACTATATCGAAAAAGGTGTTCAAATCCTCCCACCACACTTTTGAGATAGTCACAAATTGGTCAGCCTGAGTGCACCGCAAGTCTGGACTCTCCCTTAATTTCGGGAACTGATTAGTAAAGTAAATGTAGCAAGGGCACCTTGACTCCAGGGTACATGCACATATCTGCCTTCATGAACCTATCTCAAAGGGTAGGTTTTTAGTTCTATCCAGAGGTGCTGGTGGTATTCTTATTATTCCCCCAACTTCTTCCTTTCTTTTTCTCCCTTTTGCCGTCCCATCTGTCCCATAATTTGTCTAGGCTACTCCAATTCTGAATGCAACTGACTAATTCCTTAACATGTAACTTCGTCCCAGAGGTCCTCATAGTGACAATTGCTTCATCATCTAATTGAGCCCAAAAGCTGTTCAGCAAATGTTTGCTTCCAGAGAGGTCTATGTCATACTCACTTGCCAATGCTGTAAATTTGCCATGTGCTTGAGCCACTCAGCGGGCAATATCGTTGCTCAAGAATAAACGTTAATTCTCCTGATACTGGTCCCCATAACTAATGTTAAGAAGTCCCCTAAAAAGCTCCTTTAACTCTACCCTTTGTCTGGAAATTCCTAAAGGTCTCAAACTTAACAGGACCTCTGGTTCATTTTCAACTACCAAGAATGGGTACAATTGGCACAGTAGTAACCAGACCAGTCATAACAATAGCTATTAGTGCTGAAATAGTCACAACTGGGGCTATTGGGGCAAGTCCTCCTGGCTGAGATACATTTTGGTCAACTTGAGCAGTAGCGCTACTACCACGACCAGCAGCACAGCCACCGCTCACAGGCTTGACAATATTATAAGGTGAAAGTCGAGGGGACTATAAGTCCTATAGGAAATCATCACTGGAATCACTATTAGTGTCAATCTTATCCTACATCATTATCTTTCTCGCCCCGATCTTGCTCTTCTTGGAATTCTCATTCATTTGTACCGTGTACAATGTAACTCCCTCAATCATGTCTGTTCTCCACATTTGCTATTTGCATCACATTTAGCTCTTGCTCTACTATGAACTGCCTTCTTTGCTGTATACTGGTACTTTTCTTTGCCCTTTTGCATGGGCAGCACACTCCCAAGCATTCAAGGCATCATATAGGGTTTGTTTTACATAACATCTATCTCAAAGTTTTGATTATAATTATGTTAAAAGTAGTATATCTGGGGAACTGCAAGCACCCTTCTTTCTTAGGTATCTTATTGCATTTCTGACATTTATGCCTATGTAATGATCTGGGGTACCCTCTGGTAGGGCTTCCTCGCCCTCTAGTACAGGAACTCTCAGATCACTCTTCACAAGTCTGCAAGGGCCAGATGTTCAAAACAACAATGTAATGATTACCTAATTGCTCATTTTTGCGATTCGCAATTAGGAAATCGCTAAATGGCAGGTACGGTTGCAGGCAGGCTATATTTTGCTACTCTGTAATAAGTTGCATCGCTAACTAGAAAATTTGCAATCTAAGATTACATATTGCAACCCCATTTACAAAAATACCGATTCTGCTTTCTATGTCAGGGAGATGACCCCACAGACAGAAAGTGCCACTAGGAGAAGCCAGGAGAGCAGGCAGAGTGAGGAGGGGAGAATTGCTGCACAATCCAAATGACCTGAGGAGCCCCAAAAGCTTAATAAATACCACAGGAATGGCCAGCCAACAGGCAGAGAAGGAGGTAAGGGTGCGAAAGAGCAAATTGAAGTTCTTTCAAAAAGAACTGGAGATACTAATCGAGGACTGCTGCAACAACAATGAGCAGCTGTTTGGCCGTGAATCTATCAGTGTGCCTGAGACCCAGAAACGGAAAATCTGGAAGGACATGCAGCAGAAATAAATGCAGTAGATGTGGCACAGCGCTCGGTGGAATGAATACCGGTCTCACACCAAAGAAAGGGTAGCAACATGGTGGAGTGAGTCCCAGGCAACAGGAGGTGGTCCGTCAACGGTACCCCTGGCCACAACACTGGAGGCACTGGTAGAGGAAGTAGTTGGTTTTGGCAGCCTTGACAGATCTAAATCTGCACAAAGTAAGTGTACATCTATATAACTGTAAACTGCATGCATGTAAAAATAGGAATGATGAAGTTAGCTCGTTATGGGACCATTGCATAGCTAAAGAACCCCTTATGGTGCATCATAGGACTTGTATTCAAAATATTCACACACAGTATTCAGTGTCAGACATTTATTACATCATATTGTACAACTAAAGACTGATGGGTTTCCCAATATAATGGTATTAATTGCATGTCCATTCTTCAAATAGATTTAGCTGAGGAAGAAATGGAATGCCCGATTGATGAGGGAGAAGAAAAGAGCCAAATGGAAAAATAAGCAGTATTGGTGGAGAGTCTGCCCACACCACCTCATGGCCACTTTAGTGGTGCTTCTTTCTCACCACAGTCACCATCATTTGTGGATGAGGATGCCATCCAGCCGCCCACTTCAATCCAGCCACAAGTTCTCAGGCCCAACACCAACGTACTGCAGTGCATGCTCGTAGACACTGTGGTATTCCTCATGTACACCAGCCTTCTGGGTCCCAGTCAACTTCAGATCAGTAAGCACTGTTTGGTGGGCTTGAGGAGTCCATGCTGCAGATTCTGCGCCTGCAGCTCAAACAAATTACACTAGTCAACAGGAAATTGCATAACATCCAGCACGCAATATCAGTGGGTTTCAATACAGTGGCCACTAAAATGGACAACCTAACTAGTGTCCTAGAGAAACTATGCACACAGATGGCAGAGGACCCTAGCAATGAGAGGTGCAGAGAGAGGAGCAGTGCTATGCATATGGGTGCCTTAACAAGGTCCATTGGAAGGCTTGTACATGCCACCTCAGCCTTTTCAAAGCCTACTGTGACACTACAGTTCGAATGGGCCTGTTGAGGGGCCTTGGCCAGATTAGCACTAGTCCTAGAAAAAAAGGAGTATGGATCAGGAAGTGCCTAAATAGTGTGGTTTAATTTAAGTTGGTACTGTAAATTGGTTGCTTCGCAATTTTAGATTTGCAAATGGCTTTCATACATAGCGTACAGCCCTTTTACGATTTGCAAACCAGTTTGCAAAAAATATGCGAGTCGCAAATTGTTCATACATCTGGCCCTTAATGTCCTAAAACATTTAATTTAGGGTGATTACAACTATCAGGGGTAAAAAATTATTTTAAAAAAGTAACTTTTACCAAATCAGAATTTTATACATATCAGCGCTAGTATCCAAACTCGGTGTTGCACCAGATGATCCAACATCCATACCAGCACGGCATCTACACCAGCCGTCCAATACCAGTACGGCACCCTCTGACATTACCTGCAGCTCTGCGCAGGGGCTTAAGAAATTCAAAGTTATCAATCACTGAAAAGAGTTATACAGGGAATAACACTTTCCAACGTTAGCACATACAGAAGTGAAATCTCGGGTAGTGGGAAGTCACCTTAGCTAATGTGGTTTCTCCGCTGTACAAAAGGATCGACCAACACCAGTCATTATTATTACTCTCAAAACAATCATTTACAAGTCTTTATCCTAACTGTTCAGCTGATGGCACCTCATGAGCCAAAAGCACAAACCCTAGCAGGTAAGTTAAACAACAATATACTTCTTATCTATCCTGGGATCTTGGGCTGTGACGAGCCTGATAACAACTTCAACTGCTGAAGCATCTCTGCAAGGCACAACAAATAATATTGACACAACACCCCAAGCTTGACAAAGACAAACTTTGGTACGCAATCCTATTTATACTCACTCACCTACCACCATGACCACTTTCAAAAGTGCCAAAACACAACCAATCTCTCAAATTGTGCCATGAAGTGCAGGGTTACGGACTTTACTTGAGCATGCTCTAGATCTTTTGCAGAGTATTTTAGCTCCCTACATCTCAGTGACAAACTATCCTCTGCTGCCACTTGATAGTGCTATTTTTTTATCTCAATCTCTTGATGAAGTCATCAAACAGAATACCCCACTGGTTGTATGGACCTTTGTTTATCAACTTGAAGTGTAAGAAAGGAGCTAACATCGGCAATGCATTTCATGTACAGTGAAGCCAATGTGGCTAAACACAAATTACAGAGAGTATGTCATCCATTCCTTTAGGGTTTTATTATTAATTTAATTTGTATTATAGATTAAATCGATCAGCAAAATTGAAGGCAAAATATCATAAGAGTGTATTCAAATGATCATTCAGTCTGGTCTGCTATTCTAAGGAGCACACAATTAAAATATGAAAGATGATTCTAGAAGGCTACTCCTTATCATTTTCCACCAAACAAACCAATCAAAAGACAGTGTTCTCAGGGAGCAGTTAGACTGCCTAATTTCCCAGCTTCCAACAAGGAAACAATCCTCTGGAAGACCTTAGAAGTAACATCAGTACATCTTAAAGTTTTGTTTAAAGGACTATTTCATGTCTTTTTGCAGACAGCGGATGCACAACCATTTCTTTAAGAGCTAAAGCACCTGGGGACCTAGCCTGCAACTTGCCTGTAGCCTCCAGTTACTGCTTCTTCCAGCCTGATCCAGTTGCCACTGTTTGACCAAGTGACACCGCCGCTGCCCCGGTTTTCCCACTTACCGTTCTTCCTACCAACAGAAGCCCCCCCACCCCAAGACCTACTTAATGCAGGCTGCAGCGCAACTACACTAGTAGACACCTGGGCATCTATCCTCCCACTTGCCTGTGACCACCAGTTCCTGCTTGTTCCATCTTTATCCAGTTGCCACAGTTTGACCAAGTGACACTGTTGCAGCCTGTTTTTTCCTACTGAGGTATTCCTGCTCACCGTTCCTCCCAACAGAAGCATCGCCCACCTCAGGACCTATTTAATGCAGGCCACAGCAAATGCATGCAGCGGGCGCACCATTGACATGTCAAAGGCAAGCCTGTGTGCGCCCGTCTGTGCCCGTCGACACCTGGACTGGGCCCAGCACCACAACCCCTGGCTCTCTCACCCCCGCAGAAACACCATCGTTGAGCTCTACACCTTTGACCCTGGACGCTACCAAAAACACTGCTGGTGCGCCAACCCGCACTTCATGGTAGAACCTTTATCTGCAGCCACTTCACCTGCTATAGCACACACACCAGCCCACCAACCAGCCTCACGTCAAACACATCACAGACAGCACCTGAAACAAAAACACCAACTCACATGCACCCTTCTCAACACACACTCACTTTTCAAACACAACTATGAGATTTGGGACCCAATTTCCACCCTCACACATATATTTATAAATACAATTCATACATAATAAACTTCAATGCATGGACCGATATACATTCCAGATGATATTGTGCAAATTAGAACCACATCTTGATGCAAATTACGGTATAACCTGAGTAAAGTATATCTTCAACATAAATCAAATACGCAAATTTGTATATAATCAGTGATCAAACAGTATGTCATTTTCATGATAATCTATACGATCATTATACAACTTGACATATGATTGAGGACGTATATGGAGATACTGGTAATGTTTGTTGAATACCATTTGTATATAATCAGTGATCAAACAGTATGTCATTTTCATGATAATTTATACGATCATTATACAACTTGACATATGATTGAGGACGTATATGGAGACACTGGTAATGTTTGTTGAATACCAATGCGTTTCGGCAAAGCCTTCTTCAGGATTTTCATACCAGTGGTTACTAAAATAAGAAATATAAGCATAATTGTGATCTAGAGTTTAAACGCACTCTCCGCAAATTGTTCTAAATGTACATACATTAAAACCATGATAAATTACATTATAGTTATGGTCTAAGAGGACTGAACCTGAACAATGCTGTGGAGTACAATAAATGTAATAAGTGAATAACAATGTGACACAGTTTCTTTTCACACCAGTGTAGTAATACTATTCATGCAACTGTAGACAACGTAACACAAAAATAACATAAATTTAAAAACTAAATGAGTCATACCAGTGTCACTTCATGTATGTTCCTAAACTGTTGTAACTAAACTTCTTCTGTTGTTAGTTATATTAGGAGGAAGCTTAACTTATAAGACGTTATTATAAGTATGTAATTTACCTCTGCTGAATCCATAGATGGTATTAACTGGAACCAACCCTCATCATTTGGAGTTAGGAACTATGATTGGCAGCCCTGTATGGCACTAGATCAAGGAATAAAGATGAACATGAACACCCAATAATTCTTAAGCAGTGTTCTGAGTCTTTAAGATAGGAACTACTAGAAAATACCACTATACCTATATGAAGTAATCTGATAAATACTTTCATCAATAAGAGTGACTATATGAATCTCTAAAATGGTTCTTGAGCCGTAGGGGTAAACATGAAGGGCTTGTACTGCCTAGAAACAACACGAAGTATAAAATGAAAAATTACTATTATGATTTCAAGCCAGTCACTATATATACTGAAGTGTTTTACACATCTACCCTGATGATACTTACCTCTTCTCTTATATTGTCTCCCTTAACTGGCCACTGACTCTGTATCCTGCTTATTTCTAATGGTCACGTCAGTACTGCTAGGTCACTTCAATCTGTTCTTACCTACGTCGCAAAAGAATATCCTCTTCATTTTCTAGTATGTTAAAGTTCAAATGCACATTGCTTTAATATGGGATTATAACTCTCAGCAGAAAAGAGACAAGTTCTTGCATTTAGCTTCTAAGCTTTAGAGATAGAATGAGCCCCTATCTCATAATTTCTGCTTTTATATATGACTCCATGACAACAGAATTCTAGGGAAATCAAAGGTAGAACCAATGAACACTAACAAGATAAGACAATATGGTAAACTGAAAAGAAAGCATGCAGAAAGAGCAAAAAATACAGGTAAATACTGTAATCCCTAGTTGGCTTATTTTCAAGGTAGTGTTAGACATATGCAATATGATTGGAAGGATCGACAATGTTCAAAGAACAACATCACAAAAACACTCATCCAAAGTGCTAGAAATTCTTGAGTAGCCCAGGGGGTTAGACAGTACTCAGAAAGCATTTTTATTATTCATTCTTTTGCAGTGAAAAATTATGGGTGGTGTGCATGTTCGCCATAATACAACAAATTGTCATTTTTATCAAGAATTTCTGCCTGAAAAAACAACCTCAGGACAAGAGACACCATTCTTATTTTGCAATATGCTAATTGCTTGTTAGGCTTATCAAAATATTTTTTGATATTGCGTTTCTTCTACATGAGACAACTGATCTCCATTACATTTAGAACTCTCTTGTACATAATTCAATGTCTTCATTTTGCTGAAAGAATTACATATGTATTTTGAATTTACACTGGTTGAGGTCTATCTGTATTTTATTTAATCTTCAGTCCCAGCTCCGGTTCAGAGACTTTCAGAGCCCTATGAAAAATAACACTTTGTCATTCGATACGTAGCCCTCCCTCTTTGCTGGCAAAATGGGCATTTTTTGAGTCATTTATTGTAATCTGGCTCCTTCTTGTGGCCTTATGAGGTGCTGTGGTAAGACAGTTTCATACAGTGGCCTTAATTTAGCGCCAGTTCCATGCCGACTTTCCCAGGACTGCCAAACAATCCTTCCTTGGAGGCACCAACCAATTATAGAGAAACAACATACAAAACTTTTGTAAGGGTAGACAAGGCTCAAATTCCATGCCCTTGTGAGAACCCTCCAGTTCGGTGAGTCTCAAAAAGATGAAACGATTGTGGGCCACTGGTAAAGTCTTTTCCTTCATTCCTTAAACTCCAGAGCTTTGTTCTGGATCGCAAACAACTGACGATGTAAACTGACAGGTGGGTCTCTTAGAAAATAGAGCTATTTCCACTTTATTGAAAGGACTGATCTTGATTGTGACCTTTTCTAATTAATTCTGAGTGTTACCCGCTTTCAAATGATAGTTGCTTCTTTTAGAGGTTCAGTAATAATTCTTTGTAGCATTAGCTATACTTCAGTTATCAGGCCACCCTGCACAGCTGTCTTCCTCGTTTTCGAGGTAACAATGGTTTTATCAAATACTTTAATCATAATGACGCTGACCAATAGATCAGCCTGTTTTAGATTAACTTTGTGTAACTTTGACTTAAAGTCTTAAGGTCCGACTCCATCCTATGTAGGCCCCGACTCCATCTTAGTTCTTGGAAGCTGCCATGTTCCCTGATTTATGCAGAATTATCGTCATGTCTATCTTTTAATACAGATGTCGCCACACCGTGGGGCCTATTACCAACAGCGTGCGTTAATTAACGCAAACCACAGTTAGCGTCGTTTTTTTTATCGCTGGATTCGTTTGCGGAGATAACGCGTTATTAGCAACGTTTTATCTCCAATGCGAAACAAATCCAGCGATGGCGGCGATTCCCAGCATTAGCACGAGAATTCCTTGCGATAAATTCCTATCGCTAAGGAAAAACTCGCTAATAGGCAGGTGGGGACTTAACCGTAGAATCCACCTCCCATAGACTATAATGGCTAAGTCAGGTTTCTAGCAGGTGTTAAAATCCAGCGCTAATCGGGGTTAACGCACATTTTTTTACGCTTCGCGGGCCTTGCTAATAGTGTGAAGTTGTGTTTGCGACTGTCTGCGTGTATTTTTAGTGAGGAACGCCCACTTTGCATGTCATTAGCGATAAATATCGCTGACATGCAAAGCGGTAAAAACGGGCGCTAATGCCCGCAAACTGTCGCTAACTGCTGTTAGAGACAGTTTGCTGATAGGGCGATAAAAATATCGCCGCTTTAGCGGCAAAAGTGCCGCTAAAGCGGCGATAGTGCCCTTGCTAATATGCCCCCGTATCTTTCTAGGAACCGTGATATTCTCATGTTTTTTGATTGATGACATAGACACAACATCTAAGACGACACTCATCTGTGCCAAATCTCTCCTTCTCACTATGTCAAGGTTAATAAGAACACACATGGTCATATAATCAGAATAATGTAGTCTGAATTGATGTGCTTTTTCCTTATTTGTTCAACTGGGATGCATACCTTGATACCATAATATGTGTCACACAGTCCCAAACTTATCTCAGAAATTCCGATTTCTGATAATGTTATCCGGTTCATATGAATTTAATAGGCCTGTGTATTAGGTCAACAAAACTTCACAATTAGAGACTGAGTATGCTCATATAATTAGTAAATGTTTGTCCAGCTAGCTCACAGTACTGCATCCAAACTGCTAAACTTCCAAAGTTCTCTATGTTGGTGGTAACCTCGAGCATGATCACTCTGATTTCCAAGAAATGTGTTGCAACAGATCTAACCATTTCATTTGTCACCTTTGTATACCCAAAGGTGTTACAAAGAAAAGATACAATAGTGCATTTTCAAATGTTTATTGAAAAGATCTAATTCCTGCAAATAAGGGATGAACTGTGATTATTAAACAGATGGAACACATCATTATGAGAATGGTGATAAACATGAACAATTCAACCATAATATTTGTTCCTAATATGACTCCTATCTACCATTTTTAGCCATATACTAATGAGAGCGATTTGAGGGTGCCTGTTTTATTGATCTAATCTTGGTGTAATGTCCCAGGAAGCCGGTCTCAGTGCATTAACAGATGTATGCGGTCTGAAAGTGCAAGCCTGCACACTTCTGCACACTTCTCTGATTACACAGCTATCTTCGTTCTTAGGATGAATGATGGGACCTGCAGGGCTGAGTCTCATTCACAGCTCTCTGCAACATTCATGGTAACTCTGGTGTGAATACCTCTTACAGACTTCAACAAAGAGGCTGTTTAAATAATAATACACCAGCCTTATTGCATTCTGCTAGAGATGCAGAATAACAATGTTACTTAGTCAAACGGGATAAAGTTGTCTCCTGCAAACACATAATAAAACAACAACATCATATTCTGGTATGTGTAGCCTTGGAACTAACAGTACAGACTGCCAAACAACAATGTCTACTAAAAATAAATGTGTTCATAACATTTTCTCATGTTAATGAAAAAACATGTGCAAACCATCATTTCAAAGAATGCTAAGCTAAGAAGAAAAACTAAAATGGGGAACACGTATACATATAATCCCTACAACACCCTCCTTGTGGTCAGGGGATATGACTATATAAAAAAATATCTATAGCATTAAATCTGTGTAAAAAGTCTTGGTTTACATAAGAATACTTTAATAGCATAAGTAAACACAAAGCCCATAAAAACTGTCAATTAAAAACTATATAAAAAGGGACATTTTCCAAAAAGCCAACGCAAGACATTATGAGGCATCTTAATAAGAGGACGGACGTTCCAAAACGTTCACAATTTCCATGTTCACAGCGTCAGTAGAGCACAGGAAAGAGCCCACATCTGCAGATATTACATCGGAAGAGGCCTGAAGAGCAAGATCCAAGTCACAAAGATAGCCAGTACTAGCCCATTCAGCAGGTGCCGAAGGCGACAGTACCTGGACTGTGTTGGAATGGGTAAATAAGATGTCAGTGAGTAGAGTGGTATGTGCAGGCCTGACAACAATACCGATAAATGTAATACCAATGTATGCCATAACCTGTGCCCATATGACAATGTCAGTGTTCATAAATACAGTGTCAATGTATGTCATAATTAAGGCTCCCTGTTTTCCGTTTTTATGGATTTTTACATATAAATACTGACAGAAAACCATCTATTTTCTTGTCTATATTTATTTTTAAATCTGGATAAAAACGGAAATTGGGTGCTTTTTGAGTGATTTTAAATACACTTTGTCAGGCCAACAACTGTGTGGATTGATAGGTAAGGTGGTTAAAAAAAATAATTTTAGTAAATAGGCTTAAAAAGCAGTAGACATGCAAAAGGCTGATACTGAAATTTTCATATTTTCATATAAGTGAATAGATTTATCTTCTGCGGGTGTTCATATCACTGAAACAAGGCAGGCATTCAAGCATGACTGCATATTTATTGGTTGAATAAATGTGGACATATACCAGTTTAAGCTTTATTTTTTTCACAAAACCCAAAATAAATATGGATAAATACAGATAAAGTTGACAAAAGCTAAATATGGATAAATACAGATGAAAATGGCAAAAAATAAATACCATAAGAACGGAAGCCCTAGTCATAATCTATGACAGCACAACAGCAATGATATCAGTAAAAGCGATGTCAATGTATGTCATGATCTAGGAATGCAAAAGCATGCCAATATCAGTAAAGACAATACCACTATATGCTATGACAACTGTGAACAACCTATTGAGAATGTAGATACAAATTTCACAAGTGACTGCCATATTAATTTTAGGAGTTCCAGTGAACTACACCCAAATAACAGGTCACAGGTGGGGTCTCTCTTAACCCAAAGTTAAAGGCATGCTCAGGGAATACCTTTATCGATCCTTCAGATAGATAGTTGTACCAAAAACAGGTCTCCGGCAATTGGCCCCAATAAAACACGTTTGGCCAAAGGTTTGAGTTCCTCAAAAATACCACTAACCTAGATGCCACATGTAGATAAAAACACTCAGCCAATCAGGACACAACATGCACACCACACGTAGTGATCACGCATCCCTCATGTCAGACAATTGGACACATACACACTGGCCCACACTAGTTCTCCTTGAGGTCGGGAGCCATCTGTTTCCTTATCAAGATGCCCAACCTTATTTATTTATGACTCTATGTCTTTTAAGAATGCAGAAATAGGTTTATGAAACTTGCAAGAAATGTATAAAACCAGTTAGAACTTATGTACACCGAGAGACTTTCCTCAGACGCATTCTGTTGAGACTCTCCCACCTGCAACGTTTAATTAAACCAACTTGTTCTGTTTTGCCAAACACCTCTTGTCTGTTATTTCTTTAAGGTAAATTAATATCCAAGCAACAACTGCAGCATAAGAAGAGTGTCCAGATGCCATGAAATCTGAAGGTGAAACAGCATCAGACAATAGCGAAAACAGTTCACAATAGGCTTCTTGCAGCAAAGGCAGCAGCATTACAGCTGACATGTGAACCTATTGATGTGTTTATAATTGATTGAAATTGCTGATAATCGAATTGATGATATTACAGAAATTAGTTGTAAAAAAGCTTTTTTTGTCCTGATGAACTCCCTACAGGCGATGAAACACGTTGGCTGGGTCTGCCAAAAAAATGATTGAAAACTGGATTACAATAAACAATATTTTGCAAAAAATTCCAACATTTAGAGCATAATTCCCAACAGAAGGAAATTTTGATCTAAAGTAATTACAGCTATATACAAAAAAACATTCATATATGAACAAGAGATTATGTTGCCCTCCTAACAAAAATAGTTTTGATTTATTATTGAGTTTTGTGGGCAGTCGAAACTCTAGGAGCAGGCACAAGGTACGTGGACATTTTGGGATTTTGACCAGTGCAGTTTGAAAGGCCCACTACTGCTATTGCTATGAATTTCAGCAGCATTACTTAACAACACAGCTGATGCGACCACAAATGACACACAACCAGATCTATATCAGGATACTGTGACAATTGTGTAGCAAGTCGAGCTCACAATTGAATGAGCACCATAAACAACGAAACACAGGCTGCACTCACTGAAACCATACGGGCTGAAAAGACAGAGACCGATTCTAGTCCAATTCCAACAACATTAGCTCTCCAAGTACTGTATCATGCATTCATGACATACAGAAGGATGTGTGGTAGATCTATTCCCATTAGGCCTTATTGTGGGACATCCATTGCGAAATAAAAATAGAATAAAAATAGCAACAAAGGAGCAATAATACATTTGGAATGCCTCCAGAAACAATTGTAAATACAGAATGTAAAAAGAACGGAATAGTAAGTACTGGAATATGGAAACCAGGGCAGACCCAATCACCTTAAAAAAATGTGCCACTCCAGCTGTATTAGAAGCATTAAAAATACGATGCACAAGCTCACCGAAATGCTGTGGCTATTGAGTCCATAACAGAGATTGCAACTCTGATGAGGAACATGCTACTTGGAGATTAAAAGTTTCTAGGGCAGATGTGAGAGCTACATCAGTTTGAAACAATAAGGCTTTGAGCTGGCTCAACTTATCAATTTAGACAACAGGGACATTGGGCCACAAAGTAACTTGGTTGCATCCAGCAACAACGTTGATCACTTAAATTTATATAGCTTCCATTAGAAAGCAACAAAAAATCATTCTTGATCAATTGTACTGGAACACCCTTCAGATAACATGCTAAGTTATCCATAGGAGCATTACAAAAACCTTTAAATGTAATCTCTTTGCAAACCGAGGAGTGACCTAAGGAAGCACCACAATGATGGAGACTAACAACGACCACTTTGTTTTCGTTCATTCATCTATGCTGAAAAGGGAGAAATGAAGCTTCGTGTAAAAATGTATACCCAACCTCTAGTATCAGACTACTAGAAAATGTTGAAGACATGATGTGAAATGAAACATGAAAAGCAGAAGAGAAACAAAACCATGGAGTAACCAACCTGCATAGGGAGTTTCACCAACCGAAAAGATAACTTTTTTAAATGTTCAATATTAAGTATAGTGCAGATCTCTCCTTTTTAAGCACTATCTTTTGCATATGTGTCAAATTAAAAGGCAAAAATAACCCAGTAGCATTCAAATAAATTCACAGGACTCTATTCGATTTTGAAACCTGTAGAGTCCAACTCAATTACAAAATCAACCTCATCTGACTCTTGCCATTTTGTATGATATTGAATGCAGATGAAGCAATATTATTAAATGAATAAATATGAGTTTACAATGTTTTCAAGGCATTATCGACAACAGTCAAATCCTGTTCCAAATGTTCCTAATCAATTTGCTTCCTGTTGAGAAATTTTCCAAATTTCATTATAACTGGCATACATACAACGTTTAGAACTAGGAGATATGGGACTTAATACAAAATTCTGTACATCTATATTATCTGAAACCCACACTGTATGTAGTGACAACACCAAAGGTAATGAGTGAATATTACTGGGGGTCTGGCATTTTTGCTTTAAACCCTGTGTAAGACTTAAAAAAATTAGCATTACAGCCATTGGTATCCACTGCCCAAAATAACCACCCATCTAAAACAGAAAGTGAGGGAGCAAGATGGCGCTCGTGTAATCTCCAGCCACACCGCCGCCCACGCCGCTAGGAGGAATCGGCCCTCGATTATGCCGCATGGGGGATGCACACCGGCATACTCGGACTCGGAACGGAGGACGCTGTTAGACGCGGGTGGAGGACGCTGTTGGTGCTCTCCCGAGCTCTTAGTTACTGGCAATTTTAGGCGCTGGAGGCGAACTCGATTGCCGCGTCGGAGAGTCCGCGACGTACTTTTGGCTGCATCCGCTTTTTTAACTCATTGCGCACTACTGGCTGCAACTCTGGTGGTTTCGGGCTGCGCAGCAACTCGATTGCAATATAACGCGAAGATGACCTCCCGTGGAGTGCGAGGCGCTAGAGTGAAAACTACGGCTGGTAACATCAATGCCCCCCTTAACATCACTCATGGAGGCGCAGAAGCAACTGCACAGGAGGCAGTCCCCAAAGGTAAAAGGGAGACGGGCACCATTAAGAAAAACACGGGTAGATCAGGAGGAGGTGGGACCCTTAAAGAGAGTGTAAATATACAACCCTCAGTCGCTCAACTGTTTTCAACTGCCAAACCCCCTGCACCTAAAAACCAAACTATAATTTCAGCAGGGGGGAAAGATGAGGCTACGGGTGGGGGCACTCTAGCACAATTAGAAATACAAAACACGCAAGGGTCCCAAGGGGATACCCCTAGTGAGCAACCGGTGGACTTGGAGGGTGTAGAGCCGGTTACTAAACTTGGGAACTTTGAATCCTCCTCTCAATCGCTAGAGGGTAACCTAATGATCACCCCAGCCATAATATCAGGAGAACTGGATCACGACAACTCAGAGGGAGGGCCCACTGGCTCAACAAACCCTGAATTAGATATCAACTATTACCCAGCAACAGTACTCCCACACTCTCCGGATTCTATTGGGGACCCCTTTTTCTCAGTCTCAGATGGTTCAAATTCAGAGGAGGAAGAAAATTCCTCCTGCTCTACTGATGGGGCATCCATGGACCTTAATGGTAAAACTCTCTCTAAAGAAACCGGGACAGTACAGCGGTCGAAAGGGGGGCGTAGTAACGCCAAACGGCGCAGCCAACTTAAATGGGACTATTCCGACTCTCACACTGCTCTGTCCTTCGGGGAGGAACCAACCTTGAATCCTGATCAACCGAGAACCCCCGCACTTTCCACCATCGTAGAACCCTCCCTGATAGACATATTAGCCTCCATCAAACAGTTTCAGGAGGAGGTTAGATCTGAAAACCTGCTTGCTAAGGGGGCAGCCAAGAAGCTACAGGGGGGCATGAGGAAGCTGAACAAAATGTGCTCAGACATAGGTGATCAGGTTACCCAGATCGAAAGTTACACTGAATGCTTGGAATATGAAGTCACTGCCCTGAAAGAACTTGGTTCATCACAAAGCAGTCTTATGACGGACGTAATGTGGAAACTGGAAGATCAGGAGAACCGCCAGCGGCGGAATACTCTCCGCCTCCTTGGGATCCCTGAAGGGGCAGAAGGGGATGACCCGCGACGCTATATTGTGAAGCTACTCCGGGGGGCCTTTTCAAATCATCCCGAATGGAACTGGAACCAAGAAGTTCAACGCGCCCACCGTTTCCCTCTTAATTTGAAAAAACGCCGGGAGGGTAGTAATAACAGTGGAGAAAAACCTAGGGCTTTTCTTGTCTTTTTTGGCAATTTTTTATTGAGACAGTCTACGACCAGGCCAAGCCTAACTCCTTAAAATGCTTTGACGGGGTGTCTTTTTTTGCGAAGCCCGATTTTTGCCACTCCACGGTGGAGCGGAGGTGGCGTCTTCGTCAGCTTTTTGCACCCTTCCAGCAGCTGGGAGCTCAAGTTTTCTTGATGAACCCGGCCAGGTTGAAAATCATTGTAAACGGGTTTACTCGCACTTTCACCTCAGAAATTAAAGCTCAAGAATACTTAGATGAGATAAAGTCTAGAAAATAATCACACAAAAAAAAAGAAAAAAAAATATGTAAAGGTATAGAACTTCAGGGATTTCTTAAAGGCTGTAGCCGAGATTTTTAGGCTTTTTGTATTAGCTAGGGGTATGTGCTGTTTCTATGGGCCAAAGCACCTGTTTTATCTAATTTTCAATGTTTCACATGGTGCGGGTGGGTGGCGGGGACCAATTGCGAGCTGTCATCACTCAGGGTCTCCCTGATTGCTCTAAGAAAGGGGGTGAGGGAGGGCGAGGGAGGGTGGGGGGGAAGGGGGGGAGACTGTATTTTTTTAGCCACGTAGATCTCTGTGTACAAATAAAAAGGGGAGAAAACGGGGGAAACAAAAGAGAAAAAGGCAAAAAGGGATTATGAAAATACTGAAAAAGAAACTAGAAGGCATATGCTTGGTCGAGGGGCTCAACTACAAAGATAGTCAAGCGTTATTGATGATTAATGCAGTTTGGCATAGGAAATTAAGATGCGTTGAGGAATTATTCAAGTTTAAAACATCTTTATGACCATGACATCTCATTTTAGATGTATTAGTGTTAATATCTGTGGCCTTAATGACTCTCGAAAGAGACAGAAGGTGGCTCATGGGCTGCGTCTGCTGGGGGCCGACATCGTCTGCCTCCAGGAAACGCATATTGAGAGCTCACAGTTACATCTTTTAAACACACTTGGATATAAATTAGTTGGGGGGACTTCTCAAGGGGCACGGGTGAAAGGGGTGGGGATTTTGGTACAATACAGATCATCACTACAACCTATCCGCACTAAGGTTGATCCATGAGGCAGATGGGTTTTGGCTGAATGCCGGCTATCTTCAGGGTTCTCATTCACTCTCGGTTCAGTTTATGGATGTACTGTTGATGATCCTGAAGTATTTTACTGGCTTAACAATGAATTAGTTCACTGGCCCCTTCCTGTGATTCTGAATGGAGATCTGAATATCAATTTACCCAGTGACTGGGGGGGGAGTAATCAATGGAAATACACAGGCCGGAAACCTAAGGTATTTCAAGGCATTAGGAGCCTAATGGATACACACGGTCTTATTGATGTCTGGACCTCTCTGAAACCATCCCAGCCAGGCTATACTTACTACTCGGCCCCTCATCTTTCTCTAGTTAGGCTAGATTATTTCTTCGTTTCATCCTCTTTGATTGGTCAATGTGATATAGACATGGCACCCCGCTTTCTGTTGGATCACAATCCTTTAATTTTAAGCATAGCAGGGTTACTCTCTCACAAGGAAATGCCTTCCTGGAGCTTTGAGCGAGCACTTCTGAAAGATGAAGGGTATCAGATCTATATGAGAGGATGGATTGAGAAATTCCTAGCTGAAAATATTGGGTCTGCCCCTGTAATGATTGTCTGGGATACACTGAAAGCATGTGTCAGAGGGGAAACCCTACAATTTTCTGCAAGGAAAAACAAACAGGAAAAAAACAAATTTTGGAGCTCCAGGGCAAACTTGCAAAGGCTGAGAACAAATTAACTGAGGCGTTCCAAAAGGGGGACGACACGGCACTAGCACAATTAGAAGCGTTGGGCATTAGAGCCAAAATGGGCACGATCTTGGCCGAGAAAGCCGCGGCCAAGTGGGCCGCTTCAAGAGAAAAAATGTATGAATATAGTGAGCTTATCGGCCATCAGTTGGCCATCAGAACAAGACAACAAGTAACCCATAATACAATACAGGCCATACAAATGCCCACCGGGGAAACTACGAGTGATCCCACTAAAGTCGATCAGCCTTTCACGAGTTTTATCAGAACTTATAGTCTGAAAAGGGTGTTGGAACGCAAGAACAGACGAGGGGAAAAATTGATAAATATTTAGATCTGGTTTCTTTAAAACAGCTGAGCCCCGAGGATCATGACATGTTAGAAGTATTCCCTGCATTAGAAGAAGTTACTATGGCTCTCTTCAAATTGCCAGATGGCAAAGCGGCTGGGCCTTATTGTATCCCCGTGGAATTTTATAAGCTTTTTTTCCACAACTAAAAGATCTTTTTTTGACTATAATCGAGTTAATTTATAATGGCTCTTCTCCACCGGTGTCCTGGGCAACTGCGAAGATTATCATCTTCCCTAAAAAAGATAAACCACCTCTACAAATGGGCTCTTATCCTCCAATCACTCTTATTAATGGGGATTCCAAAATTTAGGCCAAGATCATATCGTCTAGACTATCCTCTATTATTAAACATCTAGTCTCTAAATGGCAGCACGGTTTTATTCCAGAGAGAGGCACTACTGACCACATCCGTCGAACTATCACCTTATTAGACGCTGCCCAGACTACAGGAGACCCGTTCGCGTTAATACTGCTGGACGCTGAGAAAGCATTTGATCAGGTCTCCTGGGAGTTCCTGTGGAGAGTTATGGGAAGGATGCATTTTGGGGTTAAAGCTATACAAACAATAAAAGCCCTTTATTATAAACCTACAGCGTGTTTATCGATCAATGGGCAAGCAACTGAGAAGATAGTAATTTCACGAGGGACGAGACAGGGCTGTCCCTGCTCCGCGTTACTTTTTGCTCTATACATTGATCCTTTAATAAGGTGGCTACAAAATAATTTAGATATTAGGGATATCACTAGATTTGGCTTAGACACTAAAATTATGGCCTATGCAGACAATCTGGCCTTGGTTACCTCTGACCCGGAAAAGGCTATAGCTGCAATTGAATCAGAAGCTCAAGAGTTTGGAAAAATATCTGGCTATGCTTTAAATAGAGATAAAACCCAGATTATAATTAATGAGAAAAAAAGATGGTCTGATAAAAGAGTCGTTACTAGAGCTAAATACCTGGGGGTAAGCATAGCTGCAGATTTAGACTCTATTGTTCCAGGAAATTTGATTCCTCTGGCTGTTGAAACTAAAAGAGCTTTGAATAGATTGAACAACTTGCAACTGACCATAGTAGGACGCTGCAATGTGCTATAAATGATCTTTTTCCCAAAGCTACTTTATTTTTTAGAGCTATTCCTTTGGAGTTTAATAAAGCATTGTTGCTGAAATTTGAACGTCTCTACTCTCAATTCATCTGGGCATATTCACAACCCAGAAGAGCGTTTAGGTATCTATCTCTCCCACGGGACAGAGGGGGCTGGGCACTCCGTCATCATTTAAATTGCTACTCGGGCCTGAGGCTTGGGGATGTCTGTGGCGCCAAGTGGAGTATGGGTATTATAAGAAGGTGAGATTTAAGTCTTTGTTAGGCACATTTAAAGTTTTTTCCTCGGTGCGGAAACTTCTGGGCATAGGTAGGCTAAACTGCTATACCCCAATTAATCATAACCCTTACCTACCCACTATTTTTGGGAGATCTTATTTTCAAAACTGGCTTACTTCCGGTATTCTTAAATTAGGGGCCTTCTTCTCAACGGAAGGTATTCTTCCCTTTGAGGCTCTCAAAACACAATATAATCTGAGCCCTAATGAGGCTTTTAAATATCTCACAATTAAGGATTTCCTGTCCCGTAAGACCGGTGGGCCCTCTGGGTTTATCCCCAATGATCTAATTAATAAACTATGTGGCTCCCCTGTCCCTCGCATTGGATATATCTATTCTACCTTGAACAATCTTATGCCGGATGATTTAGCTAGAGTTTCTCTCAAATGGCAACAAAAATTGGATACTACTGACAGCGATTTTAATATGGCATTATGTGCCGCCCAGAGTGATCTTCTTTCAGCTAAACTCAAGGCGCAGTTTTTTAAAACGGTGTTTTTTCTCTATCTGACACCGAGTAGAATTGCAAAATGGGGGACAGGTCGAGGAACGCTATGCCCTAGGTGCGCGGAATCGGAAGCAGACTCTATACATATGTTTGCTTCTTGTGCTCTATTAGGGCCTTTAATCAAACAAATACAGGACTTCTTTAAGAAGATCTTAAAACAAGATGTTTTATTAACACCTACAACCATCCTGTTGGACATCCAGGACACTGTTGACAGAAAGAATGGAGGGCCTCTGGTATTCGTCGCTATGACAATATATAGGCTATGCATTACGTCAGCATGGATCGATCCAAACCCTCCATCATTCTCTCAATGGTTAACCCGCCTTATTGCGACATGTAACCTAGAGAAAGCCATATATTCCAAAAAAAGGTAGGCGGGCCAAAAGAAAGGGTTTAATAATCTGGGAACCCTTATCAAGGTGGCTGGCTCAAATCAATGGTTAAAGAAAAGGCTGGTATTGCCAGAGAACGGCAAAGATCGTTTTAAGTCTAAAATAATCCGGAAGGCCGAGTTGTGTGATCTAATCTGCTTAATCTTGCACTATTTTAACAAAAACAAGGGAACCCAATTAGGTAGCCAAGGACCTTGGGTATCAATTTATATCTGGACAGTGGTCCTTGTAGAAGGTAGATAGAACTAGCGGAATGATTATAGAACTGAATCGATTCTATATAATTACTATCCAGCCGGATAGTCAATTTTAATCAAATTTATTCTCGAATAACAAAGCACGCAACATTATACAGTGGGATACAATCCTGTATCCAAAGACATACAAAGTGAGGCAGTTTGTGAAAATAATAATAACATGTAGAAAACATAAAAACGAAACATTCAGGCAAAAACAAGAGGCTTGTTAATGGATATTTAGAAAAATGGAACAAGCGTGATAATAGACACAACCGTGACACATAGTATACAATTGGTTTTGTGTGCACGGTATTTTAAAGGTCGACGACGTTTCGATCCCGTTAACAACGATTATGGGATCATCATCAGGACTGAAATAGATCGATGCCTGAATAACATACAGAACTTGGTTGGGAGCAACCACGGGATCACTTGGCAGTGGGGCCGGTAATTATATGGCTGGGAGCCGCTCGGTAGCAGTCGGCGGATGCCGGGAAGGTAGGCGCCGGTGATAGGCAGCAAGGAGAATGCCTTTGTGGCATGAGATCACGGGCGTGCCATTGAAGGGGAAGCCTGGGGCGGAGGATAGCCGTCTATACTTGGTCGGTGAATTGGCAGCAAGGCAGATGCCTTGGTGGCGTGAGATCACGGTGGCCGAGCTTCTCCCAGACGGCGGATTGACCGCCCTAGGACCTGTGGCTATCGGCCCCACCGTGATCTCACGCCACCAAGGCATCTGCCTTGCTGCCAATTCACCGACCAAGTATAGACGGCTATCCTCCGCCCCAGGCTTCCCCTTCAATGGCACGCCCGTGATCTCATGCCACAAAGGCATTCTCCTTGCTGCCTATCACCGGCGCCTACCTTCCCGGCATCCGCCGACTGCTACCGAGCGGCTCCCAGCCATATAATTACCGGCCCCACTGCCAAGTGATCCCCGTGGTTGCTCCCAACCAAGTTCTGTATGTTATTCAGGCATCGATCTATTTCAGTCCTGATGATGATCCCATAATCGTTGTTAACGGGATCGAAACGTCGTCGACCTTTTAAAATACCGTGCACACAAAACCAATTGTATACTATGTGTCACGGTTGTGTCTATTATCACGCTTGTTCCATTTTTCTAAATATCCATTAACAAGCCTCTTGTTTTTGCCTGAATGTTTCGTTTTTTATGTTTTCTACATGTTATTATTATTTTCACAAACTGCCTCACTTTGTATGTCTTTGGATACAGGATTGTATCCCACTGTATAATGTTGCGTGCTTTGTTATTCGAGAATAAATTTGATTAAAATTGACTATCCGGCTGGATAGTAATCATATAGAATCGATTCAGTTCTATAATCATTCCGCTAGTTCTATCTACCTTCTACAAGGACCACTGTCCAGATATAAAATAATCTTGCACTAGAGCACATGTCACTTTAAATTGTTTTTATCTAGGACATTGCCCCTGACAATCAGGGACTTATATTTGACGCACTTTAAAGCATTTGCACTTTTATCGATATACTCTTACAAACACAAGAATGAACTCTAGCCATACGTGAAGAAAAATTGTTTTATAAAATCATGTCTGATATTACGATGTATAGGAATTATTTTTCTACCTATTTTCCAATTTTTTATGTGGCTAATTTATTATTCTGATGTTTGAAGATACTAGGGGTGGGGGTGGGTAGTCAAGATGTTTAACACTGCTATGTTGTTTATTTGGTGTTTGTATTACTTTGAATTTTTTTTTTTTTTTTTAAATAAACCAGAAAGTGAGTTGTATGTTCCATTCTGCACCATTTCATTAACTTGTTATTCCGTACAATTAACCAACTGTTGCCAGTTATGAAAACATGCCACAGGGGGAATACTTGGCATATTCAAATTTTTAACACTGCAAAATCCAAGACATGTAGATTGTTGTACTGTTTTGTTTAAAAATATCATTTGTCAAGGGATTAGACATGCCCTATATAAAGCATCAGTGCCATGGACCTGCAAATTACATGTTACCCAAACAGATTTAAGGTCAATGTTTTTTTCCCAACACTCGTAATGCTCAGGTGAAAGTTGTGTAAAAAATTAGTCAGAATTAATCAAGCTACATGTTCTTCTTCAGTGGGGAAGCTGTAAGCTGATAATATTATGAAACCAGGTCTGTTGGAACATGACTGGTAACATAAGGGAATTTTTTCAAATATGTATTAGAACTACATACAGATGGTGTCAAATAGTGTTCCCACTGTGTATAATTAAAAACAGCATGCAGAGTATTAGCTCTGTATCAATAATGATGGACAAAATGATAGTAGCAAAATGTTTCACCATAATTTCCATAATGCAAATACAAATACTTATTTTCAAATACTGTTTATGATTCTAATTCAGACAGCATGCTAGTAACAATTATAGCATCCCATTCATCAGAAAAGGAACCTGGGTCAATTATGTCATCCATAGAAATTTTAAACACATATGGAATTTGCAACATTTCAGTGGGACCAAAAATATCATAAGGGCACGTTTTCCCTAACAATACCATCACAGGCAGGGAATGCAGTAATGTTCACATGTGTCAAGTCTTTTCAAACCTTATGTGATGAAGAATGAGGTGTAAGGACCTCGGCTACCAGTTCAGGAGAACTGTCAGAGAGGTCATGTCCATTCAGAAACAGAAGGAAAACTGTGACAAATTCAATTCAAAGGAGGAGAAAAAAGAGAGAAAGAAAAATCCAACAACATGACCAAGAGGGAATCAGATATTTCTGTTTCAGCCAATGGAAGAGTCTATGCACACCACGCAAGGAGGTATGTGAAGAGTCTGAAGAAAAATCAAAAATATTGACAAAGTAACCAGAGGTAGTCTGAGAAAAAATAGGGACCTCAGCATGTGAAGTAGATGCGATAGAAGCCTCCAAAGGTTGTTGATAATAAGCACCTTCATTGCAAGGAGCAGGAGTAGAAAACAGCAAACTCACGTCTGAAACAAATCCTATGTTTCCATCATCAATCTGAAGAATCAAAAGTTTCTCTCCTCTGGCTTGGTCCAATATGTTAACAACGCTTTTTTCAATTGATGGCTATAGGGGCTGACCCATGTTTTTGTGTTGATGGAATAAGCTCTGGCAGACATCTAAATCTGTCTCCAGACAGACTCAAAAAGATACACTGGAGTGATACTTAATAGTGCCATCTAAAAATAATAATATGATATTTTCAGACAGATGAAAATAAAATTGGATATTAGGCTTCGATTGGTAACGTGGAAATGTATGGGTTCTGGAAAGTTGTTGTGAGTCATGAGTTTTTTGTTTTTTGCAGGAATAAATCAGATCCATCCCAGAGAACCTATGTACTGCTCATCAGCTCCCTATTGTTAAATATGTCCAAAACTATGACTGTCTTCAGTTAGAGATTACTGGTTTCACTAGAAGCAAAAGGGGCACATTTAAGAGGAATGTAGAATTTGTTTTTAGCAAAGTGGTTACTCTTTGTAATGGTGTAACTAGAAGGCAAGTGATGGTCTGCCTATTTTGAGATAAATATATTTGTGATTTCTAGCCATATGCTACACCAGAGAGGATAGATGAGTTTACATTTGCTAAATAATGGCCTCAATATGAATACTTGCGTGACCTTGCTGAGGTCGGTAACTGGAACTGCCAGTCCTATCCCATCACGATTACAACACAGAAAGACAATGGGTTGAAAGTTTTCATCCGAGCACTTCTCCTGCTGAAAATAAGTGACACTTTGGATGAAAATTAGCATGGGAATGGGGAAAACCTGCAAGGATCAGCCTGAAAACAACAATTTCTGCATGTTATTACTCATTAACCAGTAATCGCGAGAAATGCCCCCAGAAGTACTGATACACATAATATAAGTAAATGTGGGGAAGAAATTATGGACCAAATATCAGTCCAGTGGTAATAGGCCTCTAAGTGAATTAGGTCCCTGTCACTGCCAACAGGAGTGTTTGTGGTGGTGGAGGTGAGGGTGGTCAGTAATGTGCAATCTTTGTTGTATCTAAATCATTTTGTGGAAGATCAGTTATCTAGATTGTCTATTTCTATAGAAAAAAGAGTACTACATTTTTTTTGTCATCTTCTTAAGTGTCCCTTTTTAACGATTTGCCTCTATTTTAAGATGGTTTTTCTTTTGGAATATTTACTGCTTTTCTTATTATCGTGTACATCTTTTAGAATAAATGGCCACATTTGTGTTATTTTAATAGGGTTATATAAAGTCAAGCTGTCTTTCCACAAAAGTGGTGAAAGCAAGTTATTTATTTGAGTTCCAGGAGTGCCATTGAGCCATTTGTACCTGTTCAGTGGAAACTGAGAAAATTCCCATAGAACACAATGGCCACAAATAGCCGCGCCATGCTGATGGCTTTTTGTGGTTCTACAAGATACCGTAGCCTGGAACCAATCTTTTCACACATATGCCAATTACAATACTATATCATATCTCCTGTCTTTACCAACAAATCAAAAAGGAAACATTGGGAAAATAATATAATGAGAGAAATGGCTTCATACAGATGCACCAGGCTGATGACACAATGAGGTTCTACAAGATACATCAGCCTGGAATCATCTCTGTCCTCTGTTACACATATGCTGACTACAACAGTATAGAAAGAGAGGATACTTTTCTAAACTTAATTATGGAACCTGACAGGCAGGAGTGGCTATCTGTGCCACTTACTCTATCTTTCACCTTCTTCCTCTCTTCCCAACAATCCTCTCACTTCTCCATCTCCTCTTCCACTTACATTCTCCTTGCCCTTATTTCAGTCAAGTCAGTTAAAAATAAAGTTTAATGAGACCGCAGTCTTTAAAAAAAAGCCTAAAACAACTACATAAAAACTGAAAGCATGCTATAAACGCAAAAGCAGGCTATCTCCGTATCTGCCCACTGCCTGACCATTGATACCTGACTGTACAACGGCCTCCTAGGAGTTTTAACGGCCTCCTAGGAGTAACCCCCAGTCTAACACACCGCTGAGTCAACAACCAGCCCAAGAAAAACAGCACGAATCTCTCGACTACTCTCACATTACCCTCAAAGCACGGCGCTGGAAACACTATCCCTCCTTTCCCCAAAGGGAGCTTCCCCCGTCCTACCTAGACACTATGCCATCCACCACGTCAGCCCACACCAACCCCTCTTCTGCGAACCACTTAAAACCGCACGGCCCGAACTCCTTCTCGATCAGTTTCCCACCTAACCTCTCACCCAAAGCGAAAAAAATCTTTAAGCAAAAACTGATCAGATAACACCCTGAATCACTATTCGCGGACATCTACCACTACTCCTCCAAAGGACAGGTAAAAATGGATCTCATTTTCCACACGGAAAGACCCGAAATATGGAACTCCATCCTCAGATCACAGCTTAATATTTCCAAAACGACCAACACTTCACATAGCTGAAAACTGACATTCTCAGCTCCTAACCACACTAGGTGAATTGGAAACACCACTGTGACCATCTACTCCAATGGCACAGTCCTGATACAAGCCAACAATGACAATCTAGAGTCCTTTGATGCCCTCTTCCCATCTCTCCGGACTGCCCCCCGTACACACTCCTCCCCTGCCCGCCCCTCCTCCTCTCCCTGAAGAACCGGACCCGCCAGCAGAACTCACCCAACATTCCGATGCTCCCTAGTAACAACACCCACCTTGCGCCTCGAGACATCACCCTCAAAACTACCAGAGAGATCAAGGCCCCACTACTACCCCCCTCCGGTAATCACCCTTACCAGTCCCCTGCCCTACATCCCCCCTACCCACTTTGAACGACTTTAACACTCAATCTGTGACTCCCAACCAACTCCCCGACCCACATACAATAAAACACAGACACCCCAACACGACCCCATCACCCTGCACTCACGGCCCCGCCTAGAACCCACACGGACAGCACTCCCACAAAAAGGCAACCCAACAACGTGAGGCTCTCCCCCTCCAGGTTTAACATACCCGCCCAGAACACCCTCACCGTCATAGAGACTGGGCTGCGACTCTCCCTGCTAGAAACCCAGATAGCAACTATAATCCAGGGTCTTAGCGAAATCCTATCTAACCTCGCCACGCCCCATCAGCCTCACCACATCCCCTCCTTCCCTACCCGCACACAACAAAGGCCTCCCAAGGCTCGCCACCAGAGATGGATCTCTACCCCCCTCCCTAATCAGACACAGAGACCCAAAAGAAATAGAGATGCAATGTCTTAGAGTGAAGCGGCAGACCTTGCTTCCTCGTACGACAATTCTATTACAGTCACCCTCCAATCCAATATTCAGGTGATCACCGGACTGGGAAGAGACCAGGTCCTACCGAAATCCCCTAGACCCCCAGCCACCCGCACTATCATCCCCACGGCCCCCCGTAAGAAGAAACCCAAAACAGAGACGACCCCCACCAACTGCATGCTCATAAACTGCAGATCAGCCACCAAGCATGCCACAGAGCTAGCGGAATCCATCCTCACCCATGACATAGACATAGCATTCATCACCGAGACTTGGCTAAATGACTCCTCCCTACCACTCTTGGATACTCTTGTCCCCCCAGGCTTTGCAATCACCAACAAAGATAGAAAAGACCAAAGAGGTGGAGGCATAGCAATCATCCACAAAAACAATATTTCAGTGACAGAAACAGACTCCTTCAACTACAACACCTTTGAATGCCTAACCGTCAACATTAACACTAGCAACAACAAAACTCTAATCTGCCACCTCATCTACCGCCCCCCAGGCAACGCCACCACATTCACTGAACACCTGTCCGACCTGATTGCCCACTGCTCTCTCCGAGATGCGAACAACTTAATTCTGGGCGACCTCAACCTACACTGGAACGAAGAACAAAACCTGCTAATCCAGAACCTGAATGAGTTGCTACACAGCAACAACCTTACCCAACACTGCACAGAGGAAACTCACAACAAAGGAGCAACCCTAGATGCCATTATCGCCCAACGTGACATAGTCACAATAGACCACACCCTGCCCGTAGATTGGTCTGACCACCACTTAATCCTATTCCACCTCACTCTACCGATCACATTCCAACCCCCCACCCAAGACCCTCCCAAATGGACTAGAAACCTCACTCAGATCAACATAACTGACCTAGAGGAAAGGGTTAACTCCCTCCTCATTACCTCCGCGGATGAGCTATCCACAACAGAACTCATCGCCCATTACAACACAACCATGACATCCATTCTAGACCAAGCAGCCCCCCTGAAACTAAAAAAAACCAGGAACATCCCATCCAGATCTTGGTTCAACACGGACATTAACAACAAAAGGAGACAACTTAGAGCTACAGAAAGACTATGGAGGAGCAACCCCTCCACAAGCCTACACAAACAACTCAAAGCAGCTCGAAGGAAGAACAAAAAACACATCAGCAGCGAAAAATCCACCTT
The DNA here is from genome assembly GCA_963921515.1 of Calotriton arnoldi. Taxonomy (NCBI): domain Eukaryota; kingdom Metazoa; phylum Chordata; class Amphibia; order Caudata; family Salamandridae; genus Calotriton; species Calotriton arnoldi. The sequence continues at coordinate 892,250 of CAWUFW010004244.1, read as the reverse complement.
TTTCTGCTCCGCCCTGGACAGAGCAAAAAACAGACCCAACGAACTGTTTAAAATCATCAGGCAACAAACCTCCAAGCCCTCTAAATCTACAATGCAGGCCTCCAAGGAACTATGCAAAAACTTCGCCAACTTCTTCGAAGAAAAAATCACCAAGATTGAGCTCTCACTGGACGTCAACCCCGCCTGCAAAAGCTTGCCCCCAGTGACAATAGACAGCACGTGCAAGCACCCCACGAAAACATGGAAGTCCTTCAACCCCATCCCGGAATCTGAGATCCTTAAGCTGATCTCCACCTTCAAACCCGCCTCTCACGTCCTTGACCCTATACCCACCCAATTGACCAAAAAGCTGAAACTCTACATAGCCCTGTTCTGGTGCAAGATCACAAACAGCTCCCTGAGAACCGGCGTCATACCTGAATGCCTCAAAGTTGGCCAAGTCACGCCACTACTAAAAAAAAACAGGCATTGATTCCTAGGACCTAAATAACTTCAGACCCCTCTCCAATCTCCCCTTCCTATCTAAAATCCTCGAAAAATGCGTCCTCTTACAACTGACGCAGCACATGGACAACATCAACCTTCTTGATCCCCACCAATCGGGTTTCAGAAAAGGCTATAGCACCGAGACTGCGATCCTTAACATCACAGACGATATCCACAAATCCCTCGACACCGACAAATGCTGCCTACTCATTCTCCTGGACCTATCGGCAGCCTTTGACACGGTTGATCACCAACTACTCATCAAGGCTTTACAAGAAAGGGTAGGTGCTGATGAGGTGGTCCTACGCTGGTTCTCCTCCTTCTTACACAGCCGCTCGCAAAGGATAAAAATAAAAAACTTGACTTCCGACCTACACCCCATCAGCGGAGCGTCCCCCGAGGCTCAGTGCTCTCACCACAACTGTTCAACATATACATGGAACCCCTAACCACCATACTTAAAAATGCCAACATCCCTTTCCACCTATAGGCAGATGACACCCAAATCTACCTAGAAACCTCCTCCATAGATGACATTCACAGACTAAATGACACTCTAAAAGAAATTCAACACTGGCTATCTCTAAATCACTTAAAACTCAATCAAGACAAAACTGAGATCCTCCTCATCTCCAACAAAGAAGAGAACCCTCAAATTGCAGAATGGCTAATAGCTATGGATGCTCTCAACGGTAATCTCACTCGGGCAAACTCCGTAAAATCATTAGGAATCACCCTAGACCCAAAACTCGACATGGCAAAACACATTAAAAACTCTGCAAAGAGGGCCTTCCTCAATTTGAAGCTACTCAACAAAATCAAACCATTCATCCCAACCAAAGATCTCAAACAAGCCACCCAATCACTGGTGCTATCCAGACTCGACTATGGGAATGCAACTCTCACTGGTACAACAAAATCTCACCTAGCTCCCCTCAAAACAACTCTCAACGCAGCAGCCAGAATGGTCACTGGAATTAGGAAATACGATCACATTTCACCAGCACTCAGAGAACTAAAATGGCTCCCAGTCGAACTGCGTGCCAGCTTCAGAACTGCCTGCCTCACGCACAAAGCCCTGCACACTGGAAAACCTGATTACCTGGCCGCCAAACTCAAGAGGGCTGGTCAGACAAGAAACCTCAGGAGCTCCAATACCCTACTTCTCATCCCTATGAAAACACGCAAACAAAAAAACGCCGCCCAATCCTTCGCCGGAAATGCGCCCAAAATCTGGAACTCCATCCCAGCAGATATCAGAACTATCTCGTCCTTCACAAAATTAAAAAAACACCTAAAAGTCCTCTTCCTCAACCGCTCCCTCCCGAATGGATAGCCGCCGTCTTAACGCAAATCCCTGCTCGCTGTTGCTCCCTGACATTGTATCACAAAGACCTACCTCATCCTTGCCCTTTGACCCCTTCCTGTTCCTCCCTCCCCCTAAGAGGTTCAACCCAAGACAACGTGCACTCAATGAGGTTATCTCAGGACTCATGTACTACCTCAATGCTGCACCGCACACTTGGACTTCCGAACCAATATGTATAACACTGCTCTATTGTATGACTCTTACAAAAAACTGTTGTAAAGCGCTCCGATACCCCCGGGTCTGGCCAACGCTATATAAAACTCCTTAATAAATAAATATACATATTATGGAAACATGCATAAAAGACCAATAAATAGTTACAATCATCTTGTAAATACTAGCAAAACCCAAAATTTAAAACACTCATAAAAATTCCTTCCCAGCTAACAAGATCCTTTGTATTGCACAGGTTACATCCAAGTAAAACGTAAAAAGTCATATCTATTCCATATTTCAGGAAGACTGTCTTTAAACATGCTTTGCATGCAAACAGTAACCTCTGGCAGTGTGGTAGAACATGCAGGCAGTCACAATTGACATCTAAACCGCATCTGCACTTTCCATTGCATCTACCGTTGCATACTTTAATTACTGGCTTGTATAATATTGGTTTGACAGTGAGTCAGGGGGTGGGATTTGGTAAGGCCTCAATATACTGGAACCCCTTGCCGCTTTGCCATGAATGACTTAGAAACTGGGTGGATACTTTACCACCTAAGAATCTTATATCTTGCTCTTTAGGTCAGTTTTTGGCTAACATGCACAATTTGGCCTTAGTGATATTATGGTGATGTTGGCAGAGCTGTGCGTGTGATGTCACCTGGAACGTTGACAGGTGTTCCTTTATTGGCAGTTGCTGTCTGTGCCTGGGATACAGCCAGCCAGGATGGCTCTCTGTACCTACCAATAAACTTGAAGACAATCTACATGCTGTTGTGTCTATCGTCTTCTCTTCAGTGGCGACAGAAGATGGGATATTACTCGAAACAATGAAATGAGTTACTTTTGCTGATATCGGAAGACGTTATTGAATTGCCTTGCGAAGTACTAGTTTGAACCTAGCCTGCGCTCCTAGGCAAACTGTGAGTACATTCTACTCTTTAATTTTCCCCGGGCACATATATATTTATTTTTTCTTGGGGAGGTACAGAGAGCGTCCACGTTTTTTTTTTGGGAACCGTCACAGCAAACTTCAATTTGCACTGTGACTGCTTGCACATGCCTCATTGAACAAACGTCTACTTTACTGTTTGAGGACTCAAAAGGACTTACAATTCAATTGAGTGTAACCTGGGCGGTCCCTTTGACCTTCCGAGTTGGTCAACTGCTGTGTTGCGCACCGTTTTAATCAGCGCTGCCCTGCTTGCCTCAAAGTTCCATACGACATTTACTGCGGCCATTATCCACCCACACGCATAATTCTACTGAGCGCGGTGACACGCTCGCAGCTGATTCATCGTACAGCGCACTTGGTACACAGTGACACGCTGTCTTTTATCGCACGATGCGCAAGCAGTGGTGCAGCACTTACATTCTGTGTTCTTAGAGTCCTGGATCCGGTGGGGGGCATTATCACCGTCTCGTCTCCTCGCAATTGTTTTTTTTCTTCTTCAGTCATGTGTCAGCAGTAATAGAAAGAGGACCACAACATTAAAGTGGTGGTAATGGAGAAAGGACTCCTTTGTCTTCAGTTCTTCAGAACAGATCGAACAAATGCCTACAGCATCTTCATTTTTTGTGAGCTCTCTGTATTTATTACTTTAAAAAAAAGGGAAAGGTCAACACAGAAAAAAAATAAGAAAGGAAAACACGAAAGAAGACACATTTTGCACAGTATTTTTACATTTCTAGCATTTTTTTCCTCTTTCTTTTCTTTTTCTCTTTCCTTCTTTCTTCTTTATCCTTTTCTTATTCTTCTGGATTTTTGATTCTTTATTTTGTCTTTCTTTGTTCTGGCACTAATGATTTTATTTTTACAGGTATTTTATCGTCATGCAGAGTGTTACAGCTCCAGCTCCTTTTTGCAAGAACCAGGAGAACCACCATTGGAATAGAAACTCTGGTTTAGGTCTTTCAAAGCATATTTAGGTGCCATTGATGGTCAGAAATTCAGACCTGAAAGAAAGAAAAATCTAATGTTCTATCATCTAGGGGTTGAAGGACAAAATGTTTTTGATCATTTGACACCTTATGACCCACCTGAGGGTGAAGATCCTGATGAATTTGAGAAAGCTGTAGCTAAATTGGACAAGTACTTTTCTAAAACAAAAAATATTGTAGTACACAGGTACACATTTTTTACTAGAGTGCAGACACCTTCGGAGAGTATTGATACTTTCATCACTGCATTGAAGGTTCTTGCTTCCAAGTGTGAATTTGAGAACTTCACTTCACAATTGATACAAGATCAGCTTGTTGCTAGATGTTCCTGTAAAAAAAATCAAGAAAGGTTACTAACCTGTAAGGATCCTTCTTTAGACAAGGCAGTTGACATTGCCAAAAGCATCGAATGTTCTATGGAGGATGCCAAACAATTAGAAACTGCTTTATCTAATATCACTGTTTCTGGTGCTGTTTCTAGCAAATCCCTTGGTACCAAGACTGATGATACCAGGAGACTAAATGTGTTCAGAGGTGGAAGAGGTTTCACGTAAAATAGATCTTATAGTCAGAAAATTAGTTGTTTCAGATGTGGCTCACCTTTACATGTGTCATCTTTTAAGAATTGCCCTGCTGTTAATCAGCAATGTGGTCAATGTTGTAAAATGGGACATTATGCAAGAGTTTGTAGAGGAGCTAAAAGACGAAGTGTCAGGTGTGTTCTAAATGAGTTTGAAACTAATGATGGTGATGATGTTACCAATCAAGAATACATAGTGGTTGTCAAAGATAGTGGGAAACAAAAGTCATCTTTTATTGTTGATCCTGAGGTTGATGTTACTATTGAAACAACTCAAATTCAACTTCTTGTTGATACAGGAGCACATATTACCATTGTGTCACAAGAAAAATACTTTAAGTTTTGGGAAAACAAAAGTTTATTACAACCTGATGTCCTTACATTGGCTTTTGAAGGCAGCAAAATTGAATTATTAGGTTACTTCTGGGCCACTATCAGTGTATTGGGGGAGATCATCAAAGGAAAAGTTTATGTTGCTAAGAAAGGCATCAATGTTCTTGGTTTACTACATCAGGCTGAGTTTGGTTTAACTATTAAACCAGGTTTAGATAAACCTGTTTTCATTGATAAGAAGCCAATACAAAATCAGTCCAGAAATGATATCAATTCCTTGTCTAGTACTGATTTAACAAAGAAATGGGAGCATAAATTTGAAAAAGTATTTCAAGAGCGTCTAGGCAAAGTTTCTGGTTTTCAACACTTCATCAAGGTACAAAAAAATGTTACACCTGTCAAACATAAGTTGCGTAATGTTCCCCTTATTAGAGCAGATTTATCACAACATTTGAAAAGTCTTTGTGATCAGGGCATAATTGAAAAAGTTGATGCTACTCTCTGGCTTTCGCCTATAGTTCTTGCTAAGAAGAGGTCTGATGACTTGAGGATGTGTGTCAACTTAAGGAGTATGAACAATGCCATCTGGGTCGACAGTTTTCCTCTACCACGCATTGAGGATTTGATTGCAAAAGTGGGATCCTCTTGTTGGTTTACGAAATTGGACCTCAAGGCCGCCTATCATCAGGTGGAATTAGATCCCCAATCTCGCCATCTCATGGCTTTTGTTACCCCTGATGGCGTTTTCAATTTTGCCGCCTACCTTTTGGTTTGGCTTCGGTGGCTGCCGTTTTTCAGAGGCTCATGACGGAAATGTTTTAAGACAATCCTCATGTTGTTAGTGTTTCAGGATGATATTCTCATATTTTCCAAAACAGAGGCTGAACATGATCTAGCTATTGATAACGTTTTTAGTATCTTAGAAAACAGAGGTGTAACCTTGCAAAGAAACAAATGGACTTTCAAAGTGCGTGAAATAGAGTATTTAGGCCATATTATTTCAGAGCATGGTATAAAGCACAGACCAGGTTTAGTTAAAGGTATTGTGGAAGCCCCAGCGCCACAGAACAGAGAACAGCTCATGTCTTTTCTTGGTCTGTGCAAGTTTTTTGCTAAATTCATGAAAGACTTTGCGAAGACGACTGAGTGTTTCAGAGCTCTTCCTAAAAAAGGTGCTACTTTCATTTGGTCACAGGAATGTGAAAAAGGTTTTCAAACCATGAAGGATCACATTATTAAAGCTCCTGCTTTGCAAGCATTTGCGGAGGGGAGACAAACTGTTGTCACGGTTGATGCTTGTGAATATGGTTTGGGGGCTGTACTTTCACAGTATGAGGAGAGCAAAGAGCATACAGTGGGTTTTGCTTCAAGGACTCTGCGTCCTGTTGAACGGAAGTATTACGTTATAGAAAAAGAGCTGCTTGCCTGTGTTTGAAGTATCGAAAAATTTAAATAGTACTTGTGTGGCAGATCCTTTGCTCTAAAAACTGATCATCGCCCTCTTGTTGATATTCTATCTGGTAAAAAAATAAAACGCACCACTGCCCGTTTGGCTAGATTATCTGCTAAACTCTTAGAATACTCTTTCAAAGTAGAGTATATCCCAGGTGGAAAAAACTGTAGGGCAGATTGTCTTTCTAGACTTCCCATTGCTGATGCTGAGGAACAAGACTGGGAGGTAGAAATTGAGGAATGCTTTGTGGCCTGCATTAGTCAGGACAGTGTGTCCTTCACTGAGAGTGGTTGGGTGGCTGAGATGGACAAGGATGTTGTTCTCAATGAAGTTGTATCTTTGATCAGGAAGGGTTGGCCTAAGGAGAAGTGTCTTTCACCGGAATTACAAATGTATTGGAAAGTTTGTGATGAGTTATCTGTTGAGGGTGGCAAGGTAGTTAGAGGTGACAAATTGGTACCTCCAGAGTGTTTCCGCCAAAAGATAATCTCAGTTGTGCATCTGTGTCATTTAGGGGCGAACATCACTAAAAGAAAAGTTAGGGCTGTTTTCTTGTGGCCGAAAATGGATTTTCAAATTGATGAATCAGTCAGACAGTGCGTGAGGTGCAACACTAGTGACAAAGTCTTGGTTCTGGAGGGTGTGGTTGAATCTCCTGTGTCTCCTCCTGGAAGGGAGTGGCAGAGATTAGGGATGGATTTTCTTGGTCCTTTCCACATTCTACCTTCTTATATAAGAAATGTTCTGGTGCTTGGGGATCATCTTTCTAGGTGGGGTGAAGTTGAGCCTATCAGTGTACCTAATTCTAAAAGTGTTATTAATTGTTTAAACAAGATCTTTCTTAGAGAAGGTTATCCTGAAGAAATTCTAACAGATAATGGCGTCCAATTTGTTTTGCAAGAAATGAATTTGTACTTACACAATTGTGGCATTAAGCATATTTGAACTCTGCCTTATCACCCTCAAAGCAATGGTAAAGCAGAACGTTTTAATAGGGTTGTTGTGGAATGTGTACAGGCAGCTGTCAGGTCTAAATCTTGTGTTTCTCAAGCCATAAAGGACTTGATTTGGCCCGATCGTACTTCACCTCATGTTGCCACCAATTTTACTCCTTCCAGGGCGATTAATGCAAACAAGGGTGTTTTCCGGGGGGATGGTCTTCCTTCTGTTCCGAGATCTTCTGTCCCGAGATCCTCTGTTCCTTTTAGTTCCTTTTCCGGTGTGGATGGGTGCGAAAGGGCTAACAGGAAAAGCACTAGGGTTCGTGTCAGACCCAGTAAATTATATGATTATGTTTGATCTCTTTATCTCTATTGCTCTTTGTGTTTGCTAAAATGCCTAATGTATTCTTTTTTGTTTTTGTGTTCTTCTTTCTCTTATGCAGAGGGGCTTGTATTCTTAGTGTTGTTTCATTAAAAAGGGGGAGGTGTGGTGATGCTGGCAGAGCTGTGCGTGTGATGTCACCTGGAATGTTGACAGGTGCCTTCTGCCTTGAGTGTTCCTTTATTGGCAGTTGCTGTCTGTGCCTGGGATGCTGCCAGCCAGGATGACTCTCTGTACCTACCAATAAGCTTGAAGACAATCTACATGCTGTTGTGTCTATCGTCTTCTCTTCAGATATTTATTTGGAGGTTCTGGTTCCTTAAATTTAAGATTAGCCTCTTACATATGTTATCGAGCATCTTCCTAATCTATGTAGCTCACTTCTGCTCACTGTGTACGACATCATTTCCACAGAAGTGGCAACTTTTTTACTTACTCCCTTTTACAATCATAACCAAAATCTCACTACCTTTGCATATGCCAAATAACTCCAGGCAATTATAATCAAATCCATTCTTATGGCCTGGATTATTGTTGACGTCAGAAGAGACAGAAGATTTTTTCAGCATTTTCCATCTTTATGATCCCAGTCAAATTTACCACTTAAGCACAACACTTCCGCCCCACACTGGAGATGTGGGTGGATTATTGTGAGGTAAGCTGATACAACAAGCCATATGGAAGGGCCCCCAAATTCTTTATTGATTTTTTTAAGTTAACATACTAAAGATAATGCTCTTACTTTTAGAAGATCAATGTGGTCTGTCCACTGCAGTGTTTCCTCAGATCACTTTACAAGATATTTATATTTACTAACTGTAAGTATTCTTATGTCTCCTAAGTACCAATTATAATTTGTATTTCCTTTCCCAAATGAAAGAACTTTGGTCTTATCCATATTTATTAACAGTTTCTTCTTGCTGCAATAAGCATTAAAAGCCACTAATTTCCTTTGGTGTCCTAATTCTGTCATGCACATGATCACTAGATCGTCCTCATATAAGAGACATGGAAAATGGGCGCCATTCATTTTTAGCTTTAGCCCTTTGATGCTGATACGGTGGCTGGGAAAATCAAGTAAAAATATGGAAAATAACAAGTGTGTGAACTCACACCCTTGTCTTGGTCAATTCTTGATTGTTATTTTAATGTTCCCTCTGCCACTATTACCACCCGTTCCTAATTCAGCCTGTGTTGTTCTTGGAAGAAGACCTTTTGGTATTTCTAATTCTATCAATGTTTCCCACAGCACTTTACAATCCAACAAGTTGAATGCAGTGCAAAAGTCTACGAAGCAACAGAACAGGTTGCCCCTTTGTTCCACTGATTTTCGCACTAGTACCCACCGCCTAAATCACTTTTTATGCCAGTTTGCCTGTTTGCTAGAAATGAAGGTTATCAACCACCTCGAAAGCTGTCCTGTGCCTAATTTCTTTCCTTGTTTGTTAACCTATAGGAATCTATCAATTAGCATTGGGTCTTCACACAGCAAAATGTCCTGAAAATACATGATCTCACATAAATCCAAACTTTCTTTAAGACCTTCAGGACAAATTATTTTCATGAAACCAGATATATATTCAATGACTGAACAAGCATGACGTGTAATGAAATTTTATCCTAATCTATGTCTCCCAAGCACCCCAGTTCTGTTTCCTCTCTGAATCACAAATCAGCATCTCAATTCCGTTCTAGTTAGCTACCCCTGTCAGCATTATCTACGGGGACCGTTACACTCAGGAAGCCCATATTTCCTCTATCTACATGTATTCTATTCTGACTTTTGAGGACTAATAGTTTTACTTGGTTATTACGGAGCCCAGCATGTTGTTGTAGGAAGCAATTACTCCTAACTTTACTCTTTGCTATTTTGTTCTCGGGTACAAACAAATTTCATTCCTTTGTTTAGGGTCTCTTTCTCTGTGTTTAAAAAGGCTAACTTTACAACTTCTGAAAAAAATAAAACCTTTGTGACCTCTTTCCCTGCGTTATCAGTAACAAAACCCACTTGCTTTATATCCTTTTAGGATATCGCTTTCAGGCGTGTGCACTTAGGAGGGAGACAAGTAGCTGTAATCAATTCAAAGGGTTCCATTTTCTAATTCTTTTGGCTGCCCTCGACCTTTGCTGTTGCTCTAGGTAAATCTATAAGCTATCCTCTCTATGGTCTCTAAGGTTTCTCTGCCCTACTTCACCAACATTCATAGCACTTCTTTCCACCTCCCTTTTATCTACCCTATCCTCCTCGGCCTAGGGCCTTGATGGGGAGAATTGTGTACATTTTGATCCCTAAATCCCGCCCTCATGACCTTGCTCTCATGCCTAAGTATAATTGTCTCTAACGTTTTGGGACTACTTTCCTGATTAAGCGCACTTCCACTACTCTTTGGACATTTACAAAGAGCAGGCTTCTATCTTTCTTCTAAAAACTATTTATTTTCACTTTCCCTTTACCTTTCTTGGGCATTTTTCACCATGGACTTTCTTTTAGAGGGGTTTACAGACACCTTCCCTTTCTCACTCTTCCTATGATATCTTACTGAATTGATATGCAATTGCCTCAAACAGGGTATATAAAGTTTGCACATTGTTTGTACTCCCCATTTTTTTGTTAACCTTGATTGTTCAGAGATAAAAACTTTAAGGGTTCTATTTCTATGGCCACTGATATCCATCATTGCACCTCCCAGTACCGGGGTACCTTCGTCCTCTACCACTGGTGTTACTAGGTGCTTTAATTCACCTATAAAATCCTGAAGCTGTGCTTTTGGGCCATTAGGATATCATTATTTTAATACTAACGCCTCAAATATTCCTTGAAGAGTTCTTCACATTAATAACATTATGTTCAATATAGATGCAGAAGGGGTATCTGATATCTCTAAATTTAGAGTGTTGGTTAGATGCACCAATTCCAAAATTATTGATGCCAATGGTTCCATTACTATTAATTGGGCAATTATCACAATTATTGTTCACATATGTGGAACCCCCATCCACGCACTCCATTATTACTGGTGAGTCTGGCCAAGGTGATGAAGGCAGTCTCGGTTCATGCAAAGCCTTATTTATGTCTACTATATCTACCATGTCTAATACCTCCATAAAGGGTTGGTCTTGAACTAGATCTGAAGCTGTAAGATTTAGACTTCTCAATTCTCAACCACTCATATTGACTTCTTTTAATGAAGCATTCTCTTGCCTGCCAGTATTTTTAAAGTACTTGATCACACAATGCCTTTGTGGATTCACAACCTTCATTGCGTTCTTTGCTAGAGTACTTTTACTAGGAACCCCCGACTCGACTGTTCTCCTGGGTCAGCAGTATTTAAAGCCTCCCTCCCTTACGGTAGTGTCACTAGCAGGTGTAGCTGGTGTAGCAGTACTAGTACCAGAAATGGCAATGGCATTACCTTCCATTTAGCAAATAGGGAGATATTTTTTCTGGGATGCTGCTGTCCTCCACCCACCTCCCCTACATTTTAATGTTGTTCCTTTCTGTCTGTGCGCCTTGACTTGTGGTTTACTGGCTGGACTCCCGGGTCTCTTCATTATATCTTTCTTCAATATCCTCCTTAATTATTCTCAGATTCTGCTTAGAAACGACATTTATTACTCTTTCACTAGCTTTGTATCTCTTGAGTTGCACTTGGTGCCACACTAATAATCCTGACAACAGTTCAACAGACTGTGACACCCAACACCAGTAAGGTGTCAAAGAGGTGTGCCAGTAACAGTGCACAGTGCACTATATATTTATAGTATACTTATAATGTGAATCACTTACCTCCTCCCTCATTACCACTCTGCAAAATGTTGTGCAGCTGCTGCTTCAACCTTCACCTGTGGTCACCAGTGACATAAACAATCCGGTCAAACCCTCCAGTGTATGGCAAACCAATCTCTTGGGAAATACTTAATGGAGGTTCTCCCGGCTGATGTGAACATCCTGCCTCATGCCTGTCTCCCCCTCTTGAGGGATTAGGTACAATTGTCACACGACTACTATGGAAGACACCGTGCTTGCTGTCAATAACAATACCTAGGAGTGGTCTTCAAGTGAGTTAGAGGTTGTAAGGGTAGGTTAACCTCTCCCGCAGATCATGCAGCTGCCAATAAAACAGAGTGTGACAAATATCCACTGCTGCACTGCCTCACTGGGTATTTCTGCAACTTCGTATTCTGTTTATGCATCCTCCATAAACACATAAACTCAGGTGGGAACGCGCACCTCAGCTGCAAGCTAATGAGAGTAGAGTGAGGAGACCAAGGCCTGGATTTGTGCTAGATCCTTCCTACCATTTCTTCATTCCTCATCATCATAATATTGCTGCAATCTGCTCCTTCTTCATTCGTTCTCCCTTTCTTCATTCTGACTCCCTCCAGGATGCCTTCACCCTTCCTATGCTAAAGGGCTACTGTCTTCCTTTTCCACCTCTGCTCATTTTTCAGTACCACATGTCACCTATATTATTTTCCATTGGTCAACTTACTCACCATTCCTCCCTAACTTGATCTTCAGCAAGTAATTTGGCTGCAACCACTGGTCACTGGGTTTCTCTTCTTTTCTTTCATAAGTTTCCTTGTGAATCACCCACTGCAACCACAATTTTGTCCTCGGCCCTCTACCCTAATTACCACAAATGGGGTTACACCTATTGCACTATAATGTGTAGTGCGCTACGCCCAAATCATCTTTATGACTGCTTCCCTTGCATTCTGTCACCCATTCACATCCATTTTTATTATACTCTTACTCAAGGGTTTGGCTCACTCCACTATGCCTTTGCCCTGGAGGTTTGGACAGTGAGTTTCACTCTGTGAGCCTTCAGAAAGTTCTGCAAACAATGGGGCCTATTCACAAGCTGCATTTTGTAGCTGCTATTCAATAGCCTACATGCAAGGTATACACCTGTACCTTTTACATCATTTATGTGCAAAGATTTTCCAATCCCAAAATTGCAGAGATCTCTGCAGAGGTAGGTATATGTTTTAGTTTTTAAATGTGGAAGGGACAGGGGAGTGGCCTGAAAATAGGAAATATTTATGAATACACAGCAGGGGTTTAGGCAGCAGTAAGGAGGGGATAAGGAATGGCTAAGGAGGGTTTTATGGAGGGACATGCACTCACTCTCAAAAGGGTACGGCCATTGCTATTCATAAATTTCGCTTGTATAGTTACTGCAGCCAAAAAACACCCAAACCGTTGTAAATGTAATGTACTCTAACTCAGACCTGGAGTATGTCCAGCACCACACATAGCCAACCACTGATATGCCACACTCTCCCATGGTAAAAAAAGCAAATTCAAAGGAACTATTGATAAGTTAAATTAATGTCAAGAGTAAGTCTTCTTGGTGATGGATATAAAGACTACTTTGTGCATAAGTAAGCCATACCATCACCAGAAACAAATCCAGACATCAGAATTAATCTGGGTGTCTAGAATTGCTCCAGAAAATAATCAACAGCAGGAAGGAAAAAACTGAATGCCGGAAAAACCTTCCAACTCCCCAGGCCAAGCAGCAAGACAGAAAGCAAAGAGAAATCAGTCCAAAGAGCAAGCAAACTATCAAGCACAAGAGACAATTGGCATCAAATGGCCCACTCTAATATAGTGCAAAACAGGACGGGACGTAATAGAGGAAGTAGTTCGACCATTTTAGATTAGATAATATTATATAACTATAAACCAAACAAAAGTTTGTGAATAATTTCTGTTTCAAGAATTTCACTGCTATATTGTGAGCCAAGAACACAAGGCATAAACTATGGCATTTTAGGATTGCCGTAGGCCCTGAAAACTAACCCTGCTTGTTGTGTTGCAGAGATGCCTACATGCAGGCAAGGACTAAGCCTGGGTGGTAAATTCCGCTCCGCTCGCGGAATTTGTGGAATTTTGGCAATTCCGCGTTCCGCGGACAATGCGGAATTGCTGAAAATTCTGCGATCCGCGGCGTAGCGGAATTATTTCCTTGTTCGCGCTTTAAAAATGCGTTTATGCACACGCGGTAGCGACTTACCAGGATCCCTGCGTTCGCCGACGAGTTTTCCTATCCGTTCGCGTGCGCCACGAGATTTTGGTAGCCGGCTGCGTGATCCCGCGAGAGTGTGCGATCGCGAACACATCATTCAGACGCGCCATCGGACACCGCGAGAGTGTGCGATCGCGAACACGTTATTTCGGACGCGCCATCGGACACCGCGAGAGTGTGCGATCGCGAACACGTCATTTCGGACGCGCCATCGGACACCGCGAGTGTGTGCGATTGTAAACATGTCATTCGGACGCGCCATCAGACATCCGGCGGAAGTTTGGTGAAGCTTGCGATGCCGAACACGCAAAATTTGCAATCTGGAGAAGAATAATATCTGGAGCAGCATAAAAACTTCTCGAAAATGATGATTTGGATGAAAAAAACTCCTCAGATTGACATTTGGCTGTACTTTTTGGTGAAAGGAGTCCTTTTTTTAAAAACTTTTTTTTTGGGAGAGGAAGGAAGTGCCCCAGAGTCTCCAACTTCCTGTTCTTGTCCAGCAGGCTCCTCCTAGTGCTTTGTCCATGTCGTGTTCACTTTTCATTTGGATTTGGAGCTGGAAGGATCACTTTTTGTGTCTGCTGAATCATATATCATTGGATTTGAGGACTTTTGGATTTGAGGACTTTTGGATTTGAGATTTTACAAGTAAGTTGGTGTTGTTTGTTTGATTGGGGCATTGCAGTTGCTGCAACTACAATTTTGGTACATTTCATCGTTTTAAAAAAAATGTATTGTGAGTAGCCAGTAGGCCCAGAGCTAGTCATGGGTGCATGATGAAACAACTGTTCCTTTGGTGTGTGTTGAATTTATTTTAAACATCATTTAGGGCATGGATGGCATTGGATTGAATTGCAAAATGTGTATTTTTTGGGGTATTTCAGTTTTTGGGTGTGTGTTAAATAAATGCCTTTGTTGTGTGTGTGTGTGTGGTGTGGTTGTTGTGTAACTTGCACACCTTGTTTAGCCCTGTGGATTTTCGTTTTTGCATTTTTGCATTAAAGCTGTGTTGTTTAGCATGCCTCCTTTGCCTGGCTATTATAGGCCTGTTTCTGTTTATTGTTTTCCAGGCCTCCTGCTTGTTGCTTGTGACTGTGAGTGTCCATGTGGCTGGTGGGCATTTCTGGTGGTAGGTATAAGTGTGCTGCTTTTGCCATATAGGCCTGTGTGTGTTTCCTTTGTTCCTTTTTGGCCTAGGCTTCTTGTTGTTGTGGGCCTGGCCATGTAGCTGGCAGCCATTTTGAAGCCAGGCAGTGTGCTTTTGCCATAGGCCTGCAAGCTTGTGGCCTAGTCTGCCATCAGGCCATTCATCCAGTAGGCTCAGAGGTAGTCATGGGTGCATCAAACAACTGTTTCTGTGTGTTCTGTAGAATTTAAACATCATTTAAGGCATGGATGCCATTGGATTGAATTGCAAAATGTGTTTTTTGGGGTATTTCACTTTTTGGGTGTGTGTTAAATAAATGCCTTTGTTGTGTGTGTGTGGTGTGTTTGTTGTGTAACTTTCACACCTTGTTTAGCCCTGTGAATTTTCGTTTTTGCATTTTATTGCATTACAGCAGTGTTGTTTAGCATGCCTCCTTTGCCTGGCTATTATAGGCCTGTTTCAATTCATTGTTTTCCAGGCCTCCTGCGTGTTGCTTGTGTTTGTGAGTGTCCATGTGGCTGGTGGCCTTTTCTGGTGGTAGTTATAAGTGTGCTGCTTTTGCCATATAGGCCTGCATGTGTTTCCTTTGTTCCTTTTGGCCTAGGCTTCATGTTGTTGTGGGCCTGGCCATGTGGCTGGCGGCCATTTTGAAGCCAGGCAGTGTGCTTTTGCCATAGGCCTGCATTGTCTGTCTTCCCTTTCTTGTTGTTGTGGGCCTGGCCATGTGGCTGGTGGCCATTTTGAAGCCAGGCAGTGTGCTTTTGCCATAGGCCTGCAAGTTTGTGGCCTAGTCTGCCAACAGGCCTTTCATCCAGTAGGCTCAGAGGTAGTCATGGGTGCATCAAACAACTGTTTCTGTGTGTTCTGTTGAATTTAAACATCATTTAGAGCATGGATGGCATTGGATTGAATTGCAAAATGTATTTTTTTGGGGTATTTCACTTTTTTGGGTGTGTGTTAAATAAATGCCTTTGTTGTGTGTGTGTGGTGTGTTTGTTGTGTAACTTGCACACCTTGGTTAGCCCTGTGGATTTTCGTTTTTGCAGTTTATTGCATTAAAGCAGTGTTGTTTAGCATGCCTCCTTTGCCTTGCTATTATAGGCCTGTTTCAGTTCATTTTTTTCCAGGCCTCCTGCTTGTTGCTTGTGACTGTGAGTGTCTATGTGGCTGGTGGCCATTTTGTGGCGGTAGTTTAGTAGTGTGCTGCTTTTGCCATATATGCCTGCATGTCTTTCCTATGTTCCTCTTGGCTTACTGCTTTCATCCATCTCCTTTGCCAGCTGCAGCTCCCTGAATGACGTGATGAGCAAATAATTTGATGCCAAACAGGTTCCACTTCCATTACATTTGTATTTTGGTTTTTGTACTTCTTCTTTCCTATCCTTCCTGAGTGTACACAGTATACCATGAAAGCCCTTGTTGTCAAAGTCTCACAAATAGCTACACTGTTACTTTTTTTTTTATAACTTAAACTGAGTTAATAAAATGTAATAATATAACACTAACAAGTGTGACCACCACACACTAAGTTATATATTATATTTGTTTGTTTGTGCTAGTAGTAATTGAACCACAACAACAAATGCAACATTTCACTGATGTTCTTCTCCTGGCTTCTTTGCTTTTAGGTGCACAAAAAGACAGAGGAGGAGGTGTCATCATCACCCGTTGTACTGCCAGACAGAAGTCCTGCTGCACACCACGTCACGTGTGACCACAGACATCTCTGCAACTTGTGCACCTGCGTCCTGCTGACATCGGAAGGAAGAAGACGATGGCCCCAAAGAAAGGTACCAGGTCCTCCAGTACCAAGAAAGTTGCCAGTGAGAAGAAGGAACAGAAGAAGGAAGTGGCACTGCCACTTGCCAAGACTGGTGTGCCGGCCAATATGTTTTTTGGGAAACAAAAAATTACGCCTGCATCAGCGGTGTCCGGGGACCAAGCTGGGAGCAGCACCTCCGCATCAGCGGGCCCACCCCACCAACCTAGGCCCAAGCCCATGAGTGTCGCAGAGGTAGCCAGTCTACTAACGAGCAGTGATGTTGAAATGTCATTATCGCAAAGTAGTACCCAATCAACGCAGGCGGAAACTCAGCAGATAAGTGGGCAACAACAGCCGCAACAACAGCAGCAACAACAGCCGCAACAACAGCCCACAATAGTAGTTGTTCCTCCTGAAGTAGGGGCAGTTCAGGAAATCGAGCTTCCTGCAGATGAAGAGGAGCAAGACACTCTTTCAGAAGATCCATTGTCTTCCAGATCCCCAGCAAGGAAAAGGAGGGTTAGTCCATCAACTTCTTCTTCAAGCCCCGCTTCTGATGATCTAGATGCCACTTGGAAGCCACCAGCTTAGTCCGAGAGTGATGCACGCCACAAGACAAGGCTAGTGAAAAGGAAGGTTCCAGAAAGCTTAGAGTTATGGAGGTAGATGTAGAAGAGCGGAATGATGATGACGAGCCAGTCATCATGAACATCACTCCCGGCCCAGAGGAGATGGAGACCAACATTATTACCCTATCCAAAATCGCTGCGAGGGATGTAGCACGGATACCACCAAGACAGGTAACACCACCTCCGCTTCCATATTTGTACTTGCTAAGGCCCGGCAGGGACCTACATCCAGCTCAACCACCACCTCAGTAGGTAGTGGTACTGTAAGTGCACAGAGTCAAATTCCAGGCCCACCCTCCAGTTCATCTGGCATTGAAAGTGGCACCTCCAGCAGCGCCAGAAAGTTCAGCTCCCCAGTTTGGGACTTTTTTTGGTTAGCAGTAAGGAGGAGAACATTGCTATATGCTCAATGTGTCGACACGATGTTAGGCGGGGTAAGCTTGGCACAAACTATGGTACCGGAGGCCAAACAAGTCATCTCAAAAAACACCACATGATCCAGTGGGAGGCTCACCTACTTCGCGTACAAAAAAGTAAAACTGCACCGATTGCTGTTGGTGGGAATGAAGAAGTAGAAGAAGAAGATATGATCGCGGTGGAAGGTGAACAAGAGGGAGACATTTCTAGCCCTTTCTCCAGCAGTGTAGTGGTACCGCCCACATCCTCAGCAACATCTCAGTGGCACCGTAAGAAGAGTCAGACTCAGAGTCAGAATGAGACACCAAGGCAACCGAGTACTGCAATGAAAAAAAGTGCGTCGTTGAGCCTAACTGGGTTCAGGAAGATAGCTGCACCACAAAGGAAAATAATCCAGCCTACCATTGACAGCATGCTTAGGTCGGAGGGGCAGTACGAACGCAACCACCCAACGGCACGTTTGTGCAATGCGAAGCTAGCTAAAATGTTAGCGCTGGACCTTCTCACTTTTTCTTTTGTGGAAGGGGTGGGTTTCCTTGAATTTGTGTCAGCCATCTGCCCTAAATGGAAGGTTCCCAGCCGGTCCTATTTCACCAGAGTTGCTGTTCCAGCACTACATCACGATGTGCTGGAATTGCTTGGACAAGCTTTGCAGCAAAGTGCTGTTCACAATATCCACCTGACAACAGACATGTGGACCAGTTGCCAAGCCACTGATTACATGTGCATCACTGCACACTGGATCTCTTTTGGGGGGTTAGAGAAAAGATATCTGAAGCAGCTGCTGTTGACACTGCTGAGATTTTTAATGCTACTCGGAAACATGCAACTGTAGCCCTGTTCGCCATGGAGAAATCTCATACTGCTGCAAACATTTTGGAAGAGTTTAACAGTAAGGTCTTTGAATGGCTGCGCCCAAGAGGGCTTAACATTGGTTTTGTTGCCACGGATAATGGCAGTAATGTACTTAAGGCCATGAAGGATGGTGGCTATTTCAGGGTCCCGTGTTTGGCGCACTGCATTAACATTATTGTTCAAGACTTTCTGAAAAAAGAAGCCATAGTCAGCAACTTACTGACCACCTGCCGAAGAATATGCACACAATTCAGCAATTCTTTTAAAGCCCGGAAGCAGCTGAGGATCATTCAACGTGACTATAGAATGCCAGTCAAAGCACTCATCCAGGAGGTGGCAACACATTGGAACTCAACTTATTACATGCTTGACCGTCTGTTTGAGCAGTACAGACCAATCAATGAATATGTCATGCAAAGAGGGGATGCTACTGTGAAAGGCATGACCCTTCAGATGGACCAATGGTGCCTAGTTAAATGCCTGACAGAGATGCTTCTTCCTTTTGAGGTCTTCACACGTGAAGTCAGCAAGGAGGACTGTACTATGGGCCAAGCTATCCCATTGTTGCACGTGCTAGAGCAACAGCTGAAGGAGGTGTCTGAAGCGTACATAGGTGTGGAGGAAAAAATGAAGCATATGAGTTGGTGGAGAGCTTATCCCGTCGCTTAGCTGAAAATACAAGGGTGCAAACTAAGATTGTTTCAGAACAACATTACATTTGTGCCACAATTCTGGATCCACAGTACAAATCGGCACTGAACAGTAAGACATGAATTCCTTTTTCAGAACTGGAGGTTGCCCGGTACAAAACTTGGATAGCTGAGGTAGCCAGTGACTTTGAAAATGAATGGCTGGCAATTAAAGGCCCGCTACTCAAACCCACAACAAGTACTGCAGCAGGGCATCCGGCGTCAAGTTCCACTTTAGAGCCTGTGGGCAGTGCGTTTGGCTCAGAGCGGTCACCAACACTATCGACAACAGCAAGAACCGGATCATCAGCCCCAGTAAAATCGGCACAGGATTGGTATTTACAGCAAGAGCTTGCTAGGTCCAGTGCTGATGCAAAGACAAAAGAGGCCAAACAAAGTGTAGCACCCCTGAACATTGAGCGGATGGTCCAGGCCTATCTGGATGACCCAACAGAGGTCTACATTGATCAAAACCCATTGCGGTATTGGTATGGGAAAAGGGGCCAATGGCCAGTGCACAGCAGGCTGGCGATAAACTATCTAGCTTGCCCTGTCGCAAGTGTCTCTTCTGAACGTGTTTTCAGTGCTGCTGGTGCCATTGTAACAGTGAAAAGGACCAGTCTCTCGCCCAAAAATATGGAGAGGTTAACCATGATCAAAATGAATCAGCACTTTAAACCACCGAATTACACAATACATGAATCAACGCAGAAAGATGAGGACAGCGACTTAGGTGACAGAAGTAGTGTGTTAGATGATTACCTACTTCTGGTTGAACCCCCAGAGTTTGAGGATGAGCTATACTTCCCTGACAACTAGGCTTGAACTTCTTACTTTCTTCCTTCCTTATTTACTTTCATTTGTGTGTGTCTGTCTTTCTGGTTCGAAACTTCGAATCACAACAAATCCATCACCACCGTCTTCAAGTCTTTTTATTGCTATATTGGAGTTGCAGCTGTCTGTATTTAACTGAAGTCCACTCCTCCGAGTCCTGCTCCTCCATCCTCCTGACTCACCCTAAATCCATTTCCCTCAAGCCAGATGATGATTGGATGTAGAATAATAGAAGAAAAAAGAAAATGTTGCCTCGTTGAGTCGCTCCAAAAGAAGTGTAACATGATGACTACTATAGCTATCCTCCTTTCCGAGCCGAGAGAGACTGCCCCTTAACTTAAGATGAGAAGGAACAGGTAATGAATGATGGCATGCATTGGATGCTGACTGAGTGATTTGTATTGTTGTTGTTTGTTGTGCATGAAGTGAATTCATCGTGTACTATTATTTAATCTACACACTAAAAGTAACTCAAGTCAATGTTTCCTTCTTGTTTTTTAATAACAAAATTGTACTTCTACTGCTGGCCGATCCATTGCATTTTGAATATGGAATGTGGACTCACTCTCTACACTGCACACTGAGTTGGACAACACCATGATGATGACCACAGTGACATAATATCTTCGCAGTCACTCTGTAGGATCTGAGATGATTGATGGAATAAGTCAGGGCGTTTCATGAGTGGCATAAAAGGTAAACAAGTCAACAACAACCACAGCAGACCTACATGTCTGTGTAGTGGTGGAGTCGAGTGTAGTGGTATGACTGACAGCGGTGCATTGATTTAGTCACTTAATTTGGAAAATGCTATGTTGCTGTATATGTGCTTTGTCTGCCTCTGTCAAAATATAAGCATAATGGAGGATGGGTCACGGGTGCGGTGGGCCTGCTGTGTCCTGTTGTTGTTGTAGGTTAATGCTGGAAACAGAGTAGACATGATGTATCCATGCCGCCTCTGAAAGTGTTCTTGTTGCACTCCACCGTAATTTATGCATTTTTTTTCTCCTTGATTTTTCAATATCCCTTTTGTTTTTTCATCTACAATTACATGCCGGCCCTTACCCTGTGCTATACTGGGAAAAAAACTCACACTTACCTTACCAATCCGCATCCACCAGGCAGGCAGTGGTGGCACCCAAGATTGATGGACGGAGCGTCCATGGAAGGGAGGACCAAGAGGAATACCGAGATGCAACTCCCCAATTTAACCAGGATAACATACAGTAACAGTATCAACATTCATCATCTTTTAAATAATTTGATTCATTTTTTATCTTCAATCATTATGACTGTGTGTTGTTATTATGTTTTCTCTCTGCTTATAATTCATCCCTACAGCTATTTTTTAATTTTCTTTGCTATCTTTAAAAGTAAGCCCAGTACAACAGAACAGAAACTGTATGTAATTTGGGTCTCTCTGAGGGCAGACAGGCAAGGCAAAGTGCATAATATACTGCTGCCCTGTACTGTCTAATTGTCTAGTAGTAGTTAGTAAGTACTACTTATCATTAACCATCAAGTTATCATCATCATGCATGCATTTCCTTTTTCTCCCTTAACAGATTTATGGATATGGTCGTCTGCCAAGATTGTGTTTTGTTGTTTGTCCATGCGTAGTGTTATTCTTTGTCAAACCTTTCCCCAAACCCCCCTTCCCAACCATTCATAAAACCCTAACCCTCTTCCCCCGGGCTGTGTGATTTATATTGAGGTGTGACTAAATTAATTGTACACCAATAATTGATCACACGCTTGCTGGGGCGGATGTGGTGAAAGCAACACTAATTCAATTTCAAGTCAGGGCGAGGATCTTCTTCTGCTTGCCCACCCATGCTCAGTATATTTGCAAGTCAATTTTTTTTCCAAAGGAACCTAATCCATCATAATTAATTTCCGGCATCGATTGGATTCATCAACATCCTCCTACACAGCACTAAAGGTTACCCTTGTGTCGAGTGACTCGAAACAACTACAGTTTGTAACTTGTTGTACTAGGCTATCCCCGCCACCAATATGTTTTATTTACTTCTTTCTACTACTCCTCCCAGAGTCTCTCTCAGGTGACTGACTGTCTCATTTTCTTTTTTTGCAAATGCTACTGCCAGTGTCTACTACTACCACCACAACCATGGCATATCCATTCTCTTGGGAAACCAAACCATCATCGCCATGCAGCCATCGCTGTGCCTAACTTAAACATCAATCACAGGTAAGATAAGAAGTTTGGGGAAGGTATAATAATGGACTAGGTGGAGAGACTGACAGTACTAGTAGGACAAGTCACTCAGAGAGGGGTACCGCATCAGCAAGGAAACCATGTGACGTAAAACAGTAACCCCCCTAACACAAAACATTACCAACGTATGCTATGTTTAAGTATATAAATATAAATAAATTATGTAAAAAATCCCACAACACCCGACCCACCCCTCTCCCTAACCCCAACCAATGTCCAAAACGAGAAAGTCCAACCAATGTCCAAAGTGTCCATAATAAATAAACCCCAATGCCCAATTCCCACCCACCAAAAAAAGGATTAAAAAAGGGGCAATCCAACAGGGTCCTAATAAGTTATCGGCGGGCTCTTCTGATGTCCTTCACCAGGACCTTGATCTTCTTCTTCACCTCCACTAACTGCTCCTCTAGACGTGTATTTCAGAGGAGCATGCGGCGCGCATATGCCCTGCAGTTGCATCCACAGGGGGGGCAGCAGTGCTGGATGTTGAAGTGCGGCGGCGGGCAGCTGCCTGACTGCGGCGCCATACCACTGGAGGGGCCTGGCCGGGGCCTGGGGCATTGGAGGAAGCTGCAGCTGCTGCCGCCTCCTCCTCCTCCTCCGCCAGAACCACCAGCTGCCGGTATTCTTCGCAGATGGCCTCCAGCTTCCGGCGCCGGGCCATGGCTGCCAACTCCTTCCTGGTTGGTTTTGCTTGGGAAGGAGGAGCTATATCAAGAAAGAAAAAAAGACTATTGTAACCAATACTCTTTGCAAAACAGTAACACAAAATTAATTCAGCACATAGTGGCACAGTAGCACTAGCAAGCACAGTACATAACATTTGTGTTATGTATCTATCCTCCCACTTCCTCGGCCTCTAACATTTGTGGGAGTTTCAGGCATTATACTAGCACTATGGACTCGAGTACACAGTACACCAGTCTTCTTCTTCTCTCTTGTTTAGCGAAATTACGTAACCTTGTTGTAGCTGGCATGCCAGCTCAGTTACCTTGCACCCAAGACAAACATACTCGAGTCATTAAGCAGACTCACATTAGTTTTATTTAGTACTGTCTGCAGGTGGGGAAGCTCGTATTTTTCTATTACGGGTGGCACTGGCCATACTCTGTTACATTGAGGGCAACTGCTCAATTTCACTTTCACCCTGCCCTGACTACTACAAAAAGGAAGATGATATCTGATCCAATGATCATTGGTTATATATGGGACGACATGAGGTACTTTGTTTTGATTGATTGTGTAACCAGCCAATAGGCCACCCATGGCAGGCTGGCTGACACAGTCGAAAATAAATTAACATAGGTAGGGAGTGGTCCTCGAAGTTGGAGGAAGGCGCTTGATGATAACCACATACATACACAATATATATGCTGTGCTTGCAAACTACTGTGAGTCAAGGGAGTATTCTGAAAATACATCTTATATTCTCCTCGGCTTTGCTACTCTGGCGCGTTTTTTTTTACATTCTCTTCAAACTAAGACTCTTCATCCAGTGACAGTCTCCACCTATGCTATCTATGATGAATACCATCCAGGCATCCATCCATTCAAAGTAAACGTCTATCATTCTTCTTAATCTCTCAACAAACCTTAGTTTGTTTCACCAACAACACACATCCTTTTTTTTTAAACCACCACCCATGCGTCCTTCCTTCCTTGCTTGCCTTGGCTTTGGGTTTGACCCAAACACCACTGAGGATTCTTGCTATCCACCCATACAGTTTCACCCACCCAGGAAGGCATCTTTTCTTTCACCTTCCACCCATCCTTCAACCACCCATGTATCTGATTCCTATCAGCCACCTATGCATGCATCCCACGTATCCTTCTCTACCAGTCATAAATATTACATCTCGCCCGTCCTTCCTCCTTCCACCCTTCTTTCCCTTTTTGTTCAATACATCCATCAAGGTCATTTGATCTGACTTTTAGTCTTCTCCATAAAACTTTCACAGCTGAGTTGAAGTCAGATAGAAGAGGCCGTTGGTTACTCAACTCCCGCCGCTAATGCATTTGCTAATGCTAAGTGAAGGGTGTCTTATTCAACCGTTGTTCACAACAACTTCTTACTTATTAAGTCTCAACAGTACAGTGTACACCCTTGCAGCGAGTGTAATGTCAATAAGTAAGGAATATAATTTACCACCGCCCCACACTGCTGCTGGCTCACCCCCTGCAGCTCCTGCAGCTGCCGCATCTCTTGCTCCCTCCGAAATGGCCGCGTCGCCATCGCCGTTGGCCCCGGCACTGGTGGTCGGTAGTACGCCTAGAAAAAACATTACACATTTTTTAGATGTCATATACACCTCTCCCTATTTATTCTTTTTCACTAGCAAGATTGAAAAAAAAGTTAATACATACATATACAACATACATCACTAGTACAAATCGGGTACTAGAGTAGAGTAGACACTAGTAGTGTTATATGGTCCCTAGGGTCATTCCAGTCTTTGCTAAGTTAGCCTGAGCCATGCAACCATTTTAGCTTTGTGTCTTTTATTTTTGCGCACGTTACCTCGCAGCTTGTTGTGTAAGACGCCTTTGAGCCCACATGAGCTCATACTGCTACTGTCTGAGCGCTGCGTACAAGGTCGAAAAACAAGCCACTTTGTTATGGAGTTCTGGTCAGTCCGTATTGCTTAGCCATAACATGCTACCCTTTTTGGCACGACTGAGAAATGCTTGCATTATACTAACGCGCACCATTTTTCTCATAACAGGCGGAAGATTCCCTTCTACGAACCAGAGCTTTGCAGAGCTTATGATGTAACCATTACTTCTAGGTTCTAAGGTGAGGGGTCCCCCAGAATTTGCTCAGAGATCTTCATTTATAATTTTATATAAACTATATTATGACCAAGGGGAGGGTGGTTCTTCCACCACTGTTCAATTATCATGATTTCCCCTTTTGTCTTCTATGGACTTGTAGTTGTAACAATGTTTATTGTTTTAATCTTATGCATTTTACTGTTGGTGCTGGCTCGTATACTGCATTATAGAACAACGTACAGAGCTTGTTAGTTGAAAACAAACCTTTTGAACTTACATAGACTCTGTGGTATTTGGTGTGGACTTACACGAGTGAGTGAGTGAGCGGAAGGGTGTGCATTGCTTCCGCGACTCTGAGAGGTCGGGAGTGTTATGTTCTGGGTTGTCTAATCATTGGGTATCTTCGGGGGTTCGGGGAGCTAATGAGACACTATAGCTAGTCAGTCAGGGGATTGTGGGTTCTGATGTGTGAGGAAAGTCCAACCTCCCATCACCAACGTCCTATTTTCTTGTGCATAGTTCTGTATGTGCAGAATCCCTACAACAGTAGTAGTATGTCCTATCCTATCAAAAATAGTAAAATATCTGGTTGGGCATTTTGTTGTTGGGAATTGTTGAAAAGCCTCAAGATTAAGAAGACTAGTAGAGGACAACCCAAAGGACTGGACTCAGTGGCTAGAGCTATTGGTGAATCTGAGTTTTATTTAAAACCTTTTAAATAAATAGTGGCCAACTGGGCAAGCTTAGCTACAGAAAGACTAATAGTAGTAGTACAGAGAGTCATAGCAGAGGCAGCAGGGATAACAAGAATTTAGAAACAGATAGTCTAGATCGAAGAAGATTTTGTAAAAAATAGAATTTGGAAACCGTTTGGAAAAAATAAGGTGCAGTAAAAGTTAGGGAAGTATAATTATTAATATTAACAACAGGAGGACTTACTGGGGCCAGAAGCAGAGCCCTCGGTAGAGGAGCAGCCCTGGCCATCAGCTGCTCCCGCCGACTCCGACGACCCCGTCTTCTTGCCACTGGGTGCTGATCATGAAAGATGTAAGAAAGAAAGAGACAAACATGGATGATTGGTGTGAAACAAATAAAATATTTTAACCCCTTCGATGCTCATGACGGAATGGTTCCGTCATGAGCATCGGTGCCCCTGTGCTCATGACGGAACCATTCCGTCATGAGGCCAGGGGCATGAAATCCCTCTTCTGCAGACAGCAGAGGGATTTCCTTCTCTCCTCATAGCCTCGGGAGCTGGGGAAGAGCTTCCCCAGCTCCCGAGGCCCCTCCCTGGTTTCTGTGCAATGATGATCAGCGCGCACGTCGCGCTGTCGTCATTGCACAGAAACTGAAACTAAAATGAGCCTTTAGGCTCATTTCAGTTTCACTTTCTATGTGCTCAGGGGGCTATCTCAGCCCTCCGGGCACGTAGAAAGACGGGAGAGGTGTCATTGCAAAGGGGAGAATCTCCCCTTTCCAATGGTACCCCTCCCCAGTGGATCCCTGCTTGGGGATCGCCCCAGGAGGGCGATACCCAAGCAGGGATCCACCCACTAAGACACCAGGGAGGGGGGAGCGGCCCCTTGGGCAAGGGCTTTTGCTCCCCCCTATAACATTGGCAATATTCAGTCTTTCTGCCCCCCCCGGGGGGGCAGAAAGCCCACTTGACAACAGGGATTTTTTTGTCACCATAATTATTTAGGGTGGGGGCTGCCCAAAATGGGCACGCCAATGCCCCCACCCCCTTGCCAAAATAACAGCCCCCAATCTGCCTCCCGGGGGGTCAGAAAGCCCACTTGATGTCAGGGATTTTTTTGTTGGCATATTTATTTAGGGTGGGGGCTACCCAAAATGGGCACGCCAATGCCCCCACACCCCCACCACAATTATAGCCTTTCTACCCCCCCGGGGGGAAGATGGGGGCAATAGCCCCCAATCTGCCCCCCAGGGGGGCAGAAAGCCCACTAGACACCAGGGATTTTTTTTGGGGCAATTTAATTAGGGTGGGGGCTGCCCAAAATGGGCATGCAAATGCCCCCCACCACAATTACATCCTTTCTGCCCCCCCGGGGGCAGAAAGCCCACTAGACGCCAGGGATTTTTTGGGGGGCAATTTGAATTAGGGTGAGAGCTGCCCAAAACGGGCATGCCAATGCCCCCACCCCGCCAGCAAAATTTCTAGTCTCTCTGCCCCCCTGGGGGGCATATGGGGGCAGTAGCTCCCAATCTGCCTCCCCCCGGGGGGCAGAAAGCCCACTAGAAACCAGGGATTGTTTTATGCGTGTAGTTGTGGGGGCTGCCCAAAACGGCATGACAATACCCCCACACCCCCCCAGAGAAATTCCAGTCTTTCTGCCCCCCCAGGGGAGCAGATGGGGCAGTGGCCCGTGATCTGCCTCCCGGGGGGGCAGAAAGCCCACTAGGCACCAGCAATTACTCTGGCTTTTTTTATGCGTGGGGGTGGGGGCTGCACAGAATGGGCATACCAATGCCCCCACCCCCAAAAAAAATAGCCACAGTCTTTCTGCCCCCCTTGGGAGCATATCGGGGCAAACCCCCCCCCGATTCCCCACAAGGGCGGCAGAAAGCCCACTAGGGACAGGCTTTTTTATATCAATGTGCCTACTTGTGGATTTTGGGCACTAGCACAGCTGGCACATAGGGAAACCTAGCGAACCTGTACATTTTTGAAAACTAGACACCAAGGGGAATCCAGGATGGGGTGACTTGGCTGGCTCTCACCAGATTCTGTTACCCAGAATCCCTTGCAAACCTCAAACTTTGTAAAACAAAAACCTATTTTCCTCAAGTTTATGTGGTGGAAAGTTCTGGAATCTGCATAGATCCACAAGATTCCACCCACCCCTTATTCCCCATAGTCTTCCGAGAAAAATGGTACCTCACTTGTGTGGGTAGGCCTAGTGCCCACGACAGGAAACGGCCCAAAACGCAACGTGGACACACCACATTTTCACAGTGAAAACGGACCCTTTTTTTGCAAAGTGCATAGCTGTAGATTTTGAACCCTAGCTCTGCCGGCACCTAGGGAAACCTAGCAAACCTATACATTTTTGAAAACTAGACACCCAAGAGAATCCAGGATGGGGTTACTTGTCTGGCTCTCACCAGGTTCTGTTACCCAGAATCCCTTGCAAACCTCAACATTTGTCAAAAAAACCAAATTTTCCTCACATTTCAGTGGTGGAAAGTTCTGGAATCTGCGTGGATCCACAAAATTCCACCAACCCCGCATTCTCCAAAGTCTTCCGAGAAAAATGGTTCCTCACTTGTGTGGTTAGGCCTAGTGCCCGCAACAGGGAACGGCCCACAACGCAACGTGGACACCATATTTTCACAGTGAAAATGGACCCTTTTTTTGCAAAGTGCATAGCTGTAGATTTTGAACCCTAGCTCTGCCGGCACCTAGGGAAACCTAGCAAACCTATACATTTTTGAAAACTAGACACCCAGGAGAATCCAGGATGGGGGGACTTGACTGGCTCTCACCAGGTTCTGTTACCCAGAATCCCTTGCAAACCTGAAAATTTGTTAAAAAAAAACCTACATTTTCCTCACATTTCTGTGGTGGAAAGTTCTGGAATCTACGTGGATCCACAAAATTCCACCCACCCCGCGTTCCCCAAAGTCTTCCGAGAAAAATGGTACCTCACTTGTGTGGGAAGGCCTAGTGCCCGCGACAGGAAACGGCACAAAACGCAACGTGGACACACCACATTTTCACAGTGAAAACGGACCCTTTTTTTGCAAAGTGCCTAGCTGTAGATTTTGAACACTAGCTCTGCCGGCACCTAGGGAAACCTAGCAAACCTATACATTTTTGAAAACTAAACAACCAGGGGTATCCAGGATGGGGTGACTTGTCTGGCTCTCACCAGGTTCTGTTACCCAGAATCCCTTGCAAACCTCACAATTTGTCAAAAAAAATGCATTTTCTTCACATTTCTGTGATGGAAAGTTCTGGAATCTGTGTGAATCCACAAAATTCCACCCACCCCGCATTCCCCAAAATCTTTCGAGAAAAATGGTACCTCACTTGTGTGGGTGGGTCAAGTACCCGCGACAGGCAAGGGCCCAAAACCTATTGAGGCGACATCAAAATTACCTATCACAAAACAACCTGGTTTTGCAAGGGGGGGTCCCATGAGTTTTTGGCCCCGGGCTCGGCGGCCATCTAGGGAAACCTACCAAACCCACACATTTCTGAAAACTAGACACCCAGGGGAGTCCAGCAAGGTATAGCTTCCGTGGGTCCACCAACATTTCCCTACCCAGAATTCCCTGCAAACCTCAAATTAAGCTAAAAAAAATGTTTTTCTCAAATTTCTGTGTGGGAAAGTTCTGGAATCTGTGTGGATCCACAAATTTCCGACCACCCAGCATTTCACCAGGTCTCCCGATAAAAATGATACCTCACTCGCATGGGTGGGTCAAGTACCCGCGACAGGCAAGGGCCCAAAACCTATTGAGGCGACATCAAAATTACCTATCACAAAACAACCTGGTTTTGCAAGGGGGGTCCCATGAGTTTTTGGCCCCGGGCTCGGCGGCCATCTAGGGAAACCTACCAAACCCACACATTTCTGAAAACTAGACACCCGGGGGAGTCCAGCAAGGTATGGCTTGCGTGGGTCCCTCAACATTTCCCTAACCAGAATCCCCTGCAAACCTCAAATTTTGTTGAAAAATTCAATTTTTTCTCACATTTCTGTGTGGGAAAGTTGTAGGATCACCGGGCTGACACAAATTTCCTGCCACCCAGCGTTCCCCCAGGTCTCCCTATAAAAATGGTACCTCACTTGTGTGGGTAGGCATAGTGGCTGCAACAGGAAATGGCCCAAATCATACTGTGGAGACTTCAAAATTACCTATAACAAAACTACCTGGTTGTGGGGGGGCACCTGGTATTTTGGCCCCGGGCTCGGCCGCCATCTAGGGCAACCTACCAAACCCACACATTTCTAAAAACAAGACACCCTGTGGAGTCCAATGAGGTATGGCTTGCGTGGATCCCCCAACGTTTCCCTACCAAGTATCCCCTGCAAACCTCATATGTAGCTGAAAAAACCCAAATTTTCCACATATTTTTGTGTGGAATCACCGTCCTGGCACAAATGTCCTACCCCACAGCATTCTCCTTAGTGTCCCGAGTAAAATGATACCTCACTTGTGTGGGTGTCCAATGCAGAATTGGCTAAAAACGTATTATTAAAAAAATGTAGCGCTTAGAATTCTCGGTGCTATACCCTTATTCCCTATGTTTTGGGCTCTTCCCAGTCACAGGCCCTTGCCCCACCCACACAAGTGAGGTATCATTTTACTCAGGAGACTAAGGGGAAAGCTGTGGGGTAGGACATTTGTGCCGGCACGGTGATTCCACCCAACAATATGTGGAAAATGTGTTTTGTTCAGCTAAATTTGAGGTTTGCAGGGAATTCTGGGTAGGAAAACGTTGGGGGAGCCACGTAAGCCATACCTCGCTGGACTCCCCCTGGTGTCTAGTTTTCAGAAATGTGTGGGTTTCATAGTTTCTCAAGATGGCCACCGAGCCCGGGGCCAAAAACCCAAGTGACCCCCCTTGCAAAACCATGTTGTTTTGTGATAGGTCATTTTGATGTCTCCTCAATACGTTTTGGGCCCTTGCCTGTCGCGGGTACTTGACCCACCCATGAGAGTGAGGTATCATTTTTATCGGGAGACCTGGAGGAACGCTGGGTGGTAGGAAATTTGTAGATCCACGTAGATTCCAGAACTTTCCCACACAGAAATTTCAGAAAAAAAGTGTTTTTTCAGCTAAATTTGAGGTTTGCAGGGCATTCTGGGTAGGAAAACGTTGGGGGATCCATGCAAGCCATACCTCGTTGGACTCCCCCGGGTGTCTAGTTTTCAGAAATGTGTGGGTTTGGTAGTTTCCCAAGATGGCCACCGAGCCCGGGGCCAAAAACCCAGGTGACCCCCCTTGCAAAACCAGGTTGTTTTGTGATAGGTCATTTTGATGTCTCCTCAATACGTTTTGGGCCCTTGCCTGTCGCGGGTACTTGACCCACCCACGCGAGTGAGGTATCATTTTTATTGGGAGACCTGGGGGAACGCTGGGTGGTAGGAAGTTTGTGGATCCACGTAGATTCCAGAACTTTCCCACACAGAAATGTGAGAAAAAAGTGATTTATTCAGCTAAATGTGAGGTTTGCAGGGCATTCTGGGTAGGAAAACGTTGGGGGATCCACACAAGCCATACCTCGCTGGACTCCCCCGGGTGTCTAGTTTTCAGAAATGTGTGGGTTTGGTAGTTTCCCAAGATGGCCGCCGAGCCCGGGTCCAAAAACCCAGGTGACCCCTCTTGCAAAACCTGGTTGTTTTGTGATAGGTCATTTTGATGTCTCCTCAATATGTTTTGGGCCCTTGCCTGTCACGGGTACTTGACCCACCCACGCGAGTGAGGTATCATTTTTATTGGGAGACCTGGGGGAATGCTGGGTGGCAGAAAATTAGTGGATCTACGTAGATTCCACAACTTTCCCACTCAGAAATTTGAGAAAAAAGTGATTTTTTCAGCCAAATTTGAGGTTTGCAGGGCATTCTGGTTAGGAAAACGTTGGGGGATCCACGCAAGCCATACCTCGCTGGACTCCCCCGGATGCCTAGTTTTCAGAAATGTGTGGGTTTGGTAGTTTCCCAAGATGGCCGCCGAGACCGGGGCCAAAAACCCAGGTGACCCCCCTTGCAAAACCAGGTTGTTTTGTGATAGGTCATTTTGATGTCTCCTCATTACGTTTTGGGCCCTTGCCTGTCGTGGGTACTTCACCCACCCACGCGAGTGAGGTATCCTTTTTATCGGGAGACCTCAGGGAATGCTGGGTGGTAAGAAATGTGTGGATCCACGTAGATTCTAGAACTTTCCCACACAGAAATTGGAGAAAAAAGTTTTTTTTCCAGCTAAATTTGAGGTTTGCAGGAGATTCTGGGTAGGAAAACGTTGGGGGACCCACTGAAGCCATACCTCGCTGGACTCCCCCGGGTGTCTAGTTTTCAGAAATGTGTGGGTTTGGTAGCTTTCCCAAGATGGCCGCTGAGCCCGGGGCCAAAAACCCAGGTGACTCCCTTGCAAAACCAGGCTGTTTTGTGATAGGTCATTTTGATCTCTACTCAATACTTTGAGGGCCCTTGCCTGTAGCGGGAACTTGACTTGGTCCCGGGGTCGGCAGCCATCTAGGGAAACCTACCAAACCCACACATTTCTGAAAACTAGACACCCGGGGGAGTCCAGCGAGGTATGGCTTGCGTGGATCCCCCAACGTTTTCCTACCCAGAATCCCCTGCCAACCTCAAATTTAGCTGGAATAAACACTTTTTTCTCAAATTTCTGTGTGGGAAAGTTGTGGAATTTACGTGGATCCACAAATTTCCTACCACCCAGTGTTCCCCCTGGTCTCCCAATAAAAATGATACCTCACTCACGTGGCTGGGTCAAGTACCCGAATACAGGCAAGGGCCCAAAACGTATTGAGTAGACATCAAAATGACCTATCACAAAACAACCTGCTTGTGCAAGGGGGGTCACCTGGGTTTTTGGCCCCGGGCTCGGCGGCCATCTTGGGAAACTACCAAACCCACACATTTCTGTAATCTAGACACCCGGGGGAGTCCAGTGAGGTATGGCTTGCATGGGTCCCCCAACATTTTCCTACCCAGAATCCCCTGCAAACCTCAAATTTAGCTGAAAAAACACTTTTTTCTCAAATTTCTCTGTGGGAAAGTTCTGGAATCTACGTGGATCCACAAATTTCCTACCACCCAGCGTTCCCCCAGGTCTCCCGATAATAATGATACCTCACTCACATGGGTGGGTCAAGTACCCGCTACAGGCAAGGGCCCAAAACGTATTGAGTAGACATCAAAATGACCTATCACAAAACAACCTGGTTTTGCAAGGGGGGTCACCTGGGTTTTTGGCCCCGGACTTGGCGGCCATCCTGGGAAACTACCAAACCCACACATTTCTAAAAACTAGACACCCGTGGGAGTCCAATGAGGTATGGCTTGCGTGGATCCCCCAACGTTTTCCTACCCAGAATCCCCTGCAAACCTCAAATTTAGCTGAAAAAAACACTTTTTTCTCAAATTTCTGTGTGGAAAAGTTCTGGAATCTACGTGGATCCACAAATTTCCTACCACCCAGCGTTCCCCCACATCTTCCAATAAAAATGATACCTCACTCACGTGGGTGGGTCAAGTACCCGCGACAGGCAAGGGCCCAAAACCTATTGATGCGACATCAAAATTACCTATCACAAAAAAACCTGGTTTTGCAAGGGGGGTCCAATGAGTTTTTGGCCCGGGGCTTGGCGGCCATCTAGGGAAACCTACCAAACCCACACATTTCTGGAAACTAGACACCCGGGGGAGTCCAGCGAGGTATGGCTTGCATGGGTCCCCCAACATTCTCCTACCCAGAATCCCCTGCAAACCTCAAATTTCACTGAAAAAATCACTTTTTTCTCAAATTTCTGTGTGAGAAAGTTCTGGAATCTACGTGGATCCACAAATTTCCTACCACCCAGTGTTCCCCCAGGTCTCCCGATAAAAATGATACCTCACTTGCGTGGGTGGTTCAAGTACCCGCTACAGGCAAGGGCCCAAAACGTATTGAGTAGACATCAAAATGACCTATCACAAAACAACCTGGTTTTGCAATGGGGTCACCTGGGTTTTTGGCCCCGGGCTCGGTGGCCATCTTGGGAAACTACCAAACCCACACATCTCTGAAAACTAGACACCCTGGGGAGTCCAATGAGGCATGGCTTGCGTGGATCGCCCAACGTTTTCCTACCCAGAATCCCCTGCAAACCTCAAATTTAGCTGGAAAAAACACATTTTCCACATATTTTTGGGTGGAATCACCGTGCCGGCACAAATGTACTACCCCACAGCGTTTCCCTCAGTCTCCCGAGTAAAATGATACCTCACTTGTGTGGGTGGGGCATGGGCCTGTCACTGCGAAGAGCCCAAGACATAGGGATTAAGGGTATAGCACAGAGAATTCTAAGCGCTACATTTTAAAAAAAATACGTTTTTAGCCAATTCTGCATCAGTCACCCACGCAAGTGAGGTATCATTTTACTCAGGACAGTAAGGAGACTGCTGTGGGGTAGGACATTTGTGCCGACACGGTGATTCCACACAATAATATGTGGAAAATATGTTTTTTTCAGCTAAATTTGAGGTTTGCAGGGGATTCTGGATAGGGAAACATTGGGGGATCCACGCAAGCCATACCTCATTGAACTCCCCAGCGTGTCTAGTTTTCAGAAATGTGTGGGTTTGGTAGGTTTCCCTAAATGGCGGCGAGCCTGGGGCCAAAACCCCGGGTGCCCCCCCAAAACCAGGTAGTTTTGTTATAGGTAATTTTGAAGTCTCCACAGTACGATTTGGGCCATTTCCTGTTGCAGCCACTATGCCTACCCACACAAGTGAGGAACCATTTTTATCGGGAGACCTGGGGGAATGCTGGATGGTAGGAAATTTGTGGATCCACGCGGATTCCAGAACTTTCCCACACAGAAATTTGAGAAAAAAGTGTTTTTTCCAGCTAAATTTGAGGTTTGCAGGGGATTCTGGGTAGGAAAACGTTGGGGGATCCATGCAAGCCATATGTCATTTGACTCCCCAGGCTGTCTAGCTTTCAGACATGTGTGGGTTTGGTAGTTTCCCAAGATGGACGCCGAGCCCGGGGCCAAAAACCCAGGTGACCCCCCTTGCAAAACCAGGTTGGTTTGTGATAGGTAATTTTGATGTCGCCTCAATAGGTCCTTGACCCACCCACGCGAGTGAGGTACCATTTTTATCGGGAGACCTGGGGGAACACTGGGTAGGAGGAAATTTGTGGATCCACGCAGATTCCAGAACTTTCCCACAGTGAAATTTTGGGTTTGCAGGGGATTCTGTGTAGGAGAATGTTGGGGGACCCATGCAAGCCATACCTCGCAGGACTCCCCCGGGTGTCTAGTTTTCATAAATGTGTGGGTTTGGTAGGTTTCCCTTGATGGCCGCCGATTCCTGGGCCAAAAACTCATGGGACCCCCTTGCAAAACCAGGTTGGTTTGTGATAGGTAATTTTGATGTCGCCTCAATAGTTTTGGGCCCTTGCCTGTCGCGGGTCCTTGACCCACCCACGCGAGTGAGGTACCATTTTTATCGGGAGACCTGGGGGAATGCTGGGTGGGAGGAAATTTGTGGATCCACGCAGATTCCAGAACTTTCCCACACAGAAATTTGAGAAAAAAGGGATTTATTCAGCGAAATTTGAGGTTTGCAGGGGATTCTGGGTAGGAGAATGTTGGGGGACCCATGCAAGCCATACCTCACTGGACTCCCCCGGGTGTCTAGTTTCCAGAAATGTGTGGGATTGGTAGGTTTCCCTAGATGGCCGCCGAGCCCCGGGCCAAAAACTCATGGGAACCCCCTTGCAAAACCAGGTTGGTTTGTGATAGGTAATTTTGATGTCGCCTCAATAGGTTTTGGGCCCTTGCCTGTCGCGGGTCCTTGACCCACCCACGCAAGTGAGGTACCATTGTTCTCGGAAGACTTTGGGGAATGCGGGGTGGGTGGAAATTTGTGCATCCACGCAGATTCCAGAACTTTCCACCACAGAAATGTGAGGAAAATGTGTTTTTTTTTACAATTTTTTATGTCTGCAAGGGATTCTGGGTAACAGAACCTGGTGACAGCCAGTCAAGTCACCCCATCCTGGATTCCCCTGGGTGTCTAGTTTTTAAAAATGTATAGGTTTGCTAGGTTTCCCTAGGTGCCGGCAGAGCTAGGGTTCAAAAACTACAGCTAGGCATTTGGCCAAATAAGGGTCATTTTTCACTGTCAAATTGTGGTGTGTCCACGTTGCATTTTGCACCGTTTCATGTCGCAGGCACTAGACCTACCCACACAAGTGAGGTACCATTTTTCTCGGAAGACTTTGGGGAACGTGGGGTTGGTGGAAATTTGTTGATCCACGCAGATTCCAGAACTTTCCACCACAGAAATGTGAGGAAAATGTGGGTTTTTTTACAATTTCTTAGGTTTGCAAGCGATTCTGGGTAACAGAACCTGGTGAGAGGCAGTCAAGTCACCCCATCCTGGATTCCCCTGGGTGTCTAGTTTTCAAAAATGTATAGGTTTGCTAGGTTTCTCTAGGTGCCGGCAGAGCTAGGGTTCAAAAACTACAGCTAGGCACTTTGCCAAAAAAGGGTCATTTTTCACTGTGAAATTGTGGTGTGTCCACGTTGCGTTTTGTGCCGTTTCCTGTCGCAGGCACTAGACCTACCCACACAAGTGCGGTACCATTTTTCTAGGAAGACTTTGGGGAACGCGGGGTGAGTGGAAATTTGTGGATCCACGCAGATTCCAGAACTTTCCACCACAGAAATGTGAGGAAAATGTGTTTTTTTGGACAATTTTTTAGGTTTGCAAGGGATTCTGGGTAACATAACCTGGTGGGAGCCAGTCAAGTCACCCCATCCTGGATTCCCCTCGGTGTCTAATTTTCAAAAATGTATAGGTTTTCTTGGTTTCCCTAGGTGCCGGCATAGCTAGGGTTAAAAAACTACAGTTAGGCACTTTGCCAAAAAAGGGTCATTTTTCACTGTGAAATTGTTGTGTGTCCACGTTTTGTTTTGCGCCGTTTCCTGTCGCGGGCACTAGGCCTACCCACACAAGTGAGGTACCATTTTTCTCGGAAGACATTGGGAAACGCCGGGAGGGTGGAAATTTGTGGATCCACCCAGATTCCAGAACTTTCCACCACAGAAATGTAAGGAAAATGTTTTTTTTTTTTTAATTTTTGAGGTTTCCAAGGGATTCTGGGTAACAGACCCTGGTGAGAGCCAGTCAAGTCACCCCATCCTGAATTCCCCTGGGTGTCTAGATTTCAAAAATGTATAGGTTTGCCAGGCTTCCCTAGGTGCCGGCAGAGCTAGGGTTAAAAAACTACAGCTAGGCACTTTGCCAAAAAAGGGTCATTTTTCACTGTGAAATTGTGGTGTGTCCACGTTGCGTTTTGCACCGTTTTCTGTCGCAGGCACTAGACCTACCCACACAAGTGAGGTACCATTTTTCTCGGAAGACTTTGGGGAACGGGGGTGGGTGGGTGGAAATTTGTGGATCCACGCAGATTCCAGAACTTTCCACCACAGAAATGTGAGGAAAATGTGTTTTTTTGGACAATTTTTTAGGTTTGCAAAGGATTCTGGGTAACAGAACCTGGTGGGAGCCAGTCAAGTCACCCCATCCTGGATTCCCCTCGGTGTCTAGTTTTCAAAAATGTATAGGTTTTCTAGGTTTCCCTAGGTGCCGGCATAGCTAGGGTTCAAAAACTACCGCTAATGCACTTTGCCAAAAAAGGGTCATTCTTCACTGTGAAATTGTGGTGTGTCCACGTTGCGTTTTGCGCCGTTTCCTGTCGCGGGCACTAGGCCTACCCACACAAGTGAGGTACCATTTTTTTTGGAACACTTTGGGGAACGCAGGGTGCATGGAAATTTGTGGATCCACGCAGATTCCATAACTTTTCACCACAGAAATGTGAGGAAATTTGTTTTTTTTGACACATCTTTAGGTTTGTAAGGGATTCTGGGTAAGTTTTCAGAAATGTGTGGGTTTGGTAGGTTTCCCTAGATGGCCGCCGAGCCCGGGGCCAAAAACTCATGGGACCCCCCCTTGCAAAACCAGGTTGTTTTGTGATAGGTAATTTTGATGTCGCCTCAATAGGTTTTGGGCCCTTGCCTGTCACGGGTACTTGACCCACCCACACAAGTGAGGTACCATTTTTCTCGGAAGACTTTGGGGAATGCGGGGTGGGTGGAATTTTGTGGATTCACACAGATTCCAGAACTTTCCATCACAGAAATGTGAAGAAAATGTGTTTCTTTTGAGAAATTTTGAGGTTTGCAAGGGATTCTGGGTAACAGAACCTGGTGAGAGCCAGACAAGTCACCCCATCCTGGATACCCCTGGGTGTCTAGTTTTCAAAAATGTATAGGCTTGCTAGGTTTCCTTAGGTGCCGGCAGAGCTAGGGTTCAAAATCTACAGCTAGGCACTTTGCAAAAAAAGGATCAGTTTTCACTGTGAAAATGTGGTGTGTCCACGTTGCGTTTTGGGCCGTTTCCTGTCGCGGGCACTAGGCCTTCCCACACAAGTGAGGTACCATTTTTCTAGGAAGACTTTGGGGAACGCGGGGTGGGTGGAATTTTGTGGATCCACGTAGATTCCAGAACTTTCCACCACAGAAATCTGAGGAAAATGTGTTTTTTTTGACAAATATTCAGGTTTGCAAGGGATTCTGGGTAACAGAACCTGGTGAGAGCCAGTCAAGTCACCCCATCCTGGATTCCCCTGGGTGTCTAGGTTTCAAAAATGTATAGGTTTGCTAGGTTTCCCTAGGTGCCGGCAGAGCTAGGGTTCAAAAACTACCGCTAGGCACTTTGCCAAAAAAGGGTCATTCTTCACTGTGAAATTGTGGTGTGTCCACGTTACGTTTTGCTCCGTTTGCTGTCGCGGGCACTAGGCCTACCCACACAAGTGAGGTACCATTTTTTTTGGAACACTTTGGGGAACGCGGGGTGCGTGGAAATTTGTGGATCAACGCAGATTCCATAACTTTTCACCACAGAAATGTGAGGAAAATTTGTTTTTTTTTACACATCTTTAGGTTTGTAAGGGATTCTGGGTAAGTTTTCAGAAATGTGTGGGTTTGGTAGGTTTCCCTAGATGGCCGCCGAGCCCGGGGCCAAAAACTCATGGGACCCCCCCTTGCAAAACCAGGTTGTTTTGTGATAGGTAATTTTGATGTCGCCTCAATAGGTTTTGGGCCCTTGCCTGTCACGGGTACTTGACCCACCCACACAAGTGAGGTACCATTTTTCTCGGAAGACTTTGGGGAATGCGGGGTGGGTGGAATTTTGTGGATTCACACAGATTCCAGAACTTTCCATCACAGAAATGTGAAGAAAATGTGTTTCTTTTGACAAATTTTGAGGTTTGCAAGGGATTCTGGGTAACAGAACCTGGTGAGAGCTAGACAAGTCACCCCATTCTGGATACCCCTGGGTGTCTAGTTTTCAAAAATGTATAGGCTTGCTAGGTTTCCTCAGGTGCCGGCAGAGCTAGGGTTCAAAATCTACAGCTAGGCACTTTGCAAAAAAAGGGTCCGTTTTCACTGTGAAAATGTGGTGTGTCCACGTTGCGTTTTGGGCCGTTTCCTGTCGCGGGCACTAGGCCTTCCCACACAAGTGAGGTACCATTTTTCTAGGAAGACTTTGGGGAACGCGGGGTGGGTGGAATTTTGTGGATCCACGTAGATTCCAGAACTTTCCACCACAGAAATGTGAGGAAAATGTGCTAGGTTTCCCTAGGTGCCGGCAGAGCTAGGGTTCAAAAACTACAGCTAGGCACTTTGCAAAAAAACGGTAATTTTTCATTGTGAAAATGTGGTGTGTTCATGTTGCGTTTTGAGCCGTTTCCTGTTGTGGGCACTATGCCTACACACACAAGTGAGGTACCATTTTTATCGGGAGACTTAGGGTAATTCAGATTTGTAAAGCAACTGCTATTACCTATTGACTTTCAATGCATTTCTGCCTTCCAAATGAAAGACAATGTGTAAAAAAGAAGTCATTTTGAAAAATGACCGATAATACTCATGCTAGTATGAGTATTCCCAATTTTGGAAATGTGCAAATATCTACTGTTTCTAAACTCTATATTTTGTTCCCATTTCAGAAATACATAGGTGTCTTTCATACCGATTCTTCCATGTATACATTTTTCCAGAATAATTGCTATATACCCGGTACATAACAAAAAACCATTGCAAGTTGCTGCTCAGTTTTTGGCTCTGGGTTCGTCGGTTCTTGGTGAACCTACAAGTCCTATATATCCCCACAACCAGTAAGGTCCATCGGATGTAACGGTATATTGCTTTCAAAGAGCTGTCATAATTAGAAGAAGTTACAGGTGAAAACATTGCAACAAAAGGCTGTTTTTTTCAACTAATTTTCAATTTTTCCTATATTTAACTGTTAGTTTCTATAAAGAAACCTTGATGGATCTACATAAATGACCCCTTGCTGAATTCAGAATTGTGTCTACTTTTCTAAAATGTATAGCTTTACAGGAACCATTATTGATTTCATACCAATTTCTACCAATAACTGGAAGGAGGTTGAAGCACAGAAAATAGCAAAAATAGGCTATGTCCCAGAAAAATGCCAAAACTGTGTAAAAAATTTTGGTTTTCTGACAAAAGTCTGTCATTCCCTAAAAGCTGGGAAAATGGTGATTTCAGCCCCACAAACCCTTTTTGATACCATTTGCAGGGAAAACCCAGACGCTTTCATTTGCAGCACTTTTTTCCCATTTTCCCCAAAAAAAACAAAATTTAGCTGTATTTTGGCTAATTTCTGGGTCCCGTCCAGGGGAATCCACAAACCCTGGGTACCTTTAGAATCCCCATGATGTTTGGAAGAAAAGGACGCAAATTTGGCGTGGATACCTTATGTGGTCAAAAAGTTACAGGGGCCTAAGCGCGAACTAGCCTAGCAGCGAAGGGGTTAAAAAACGCTCAAAAAAACATTTATGGAAACAACAATTGCAATAAAATTGACCTATCTTATCTGGTCGACTAGTATTGCGCGATTCGCGGACCGTCTAGTTATTATTTATGAACAATAATCCAGTGTTCCATTCTGATTCCAGAATACTAACTAAGCCTAAGTACCACCTGACCTAGCCCACCTATTCCAGACGGGCCAATTGTTCACTAAGTCTGCATTTCCATTTATTTTAGTCCTCAAAAATGCATAGATAGAGGACACATGCATACATTTTTGCATTCACCAAATTGTTGCTTGGTTGCTGCTGATGTTCTGCTAGTGATAAGCCTAATACCACTCACTAAACAAACTACAAAAGGTTCTACTAAGGACTGGGGTAAGCAGCACTCATCAGCACGTGACGTGACAGAGGATGCGTCACGCAGACCACTAAAAAATTACCAACTAATACTAATACTAATAAGTAACTAAACCTATCAATCCACCACTATCTCTTCTTAGTGACAGGAGGATAAAGGAAGGACTAGAGTCTCTCTAGCATTACCTAACTTAAGTTCTCTAAAGTAAACTCTTACATAATCAGGCCAAGCGAGCGCAAAGTTGCGAACAAGTAAGATTAGTAGCGCCGAGCACCTGTGTCATAACAATCACAGAAGATTTTTAAACGTAATTTACCTGCATTCTTGCTGTTCGCAAAAAAAATATATTCGCAATATATAACACAGAGCAGAAGAACACAAAGTAGTAATATTAAATAGCTACTCACCAAGCCCCGGGACCTCCACTCCAAGCAGGTCCAGCAGGTCCTGCTCCCGGTCCAGGATATCGGACCACCGGTGCGTCAGCTGGGTATCGGTGCGCCGGACACCAGAGCAGCGAAACACTGCCCGGCGCACCTTTCCCCACCGCTGGTGATGCTCCTGGAGCCCGTACTCGGACCCAGGCCTGCCGCCTGCTGCTAGGGTTAAGGGGAGGTGGCGCTGCACAAAAAAAACAAGTGCGGCCACCTCCGCCTTGCTAAAGGTGTCCCTAGCCTGCACCCCTTGTGGGCGCCGCCTTCTGCAGGGAAGGGGGTCACGGCTGCAGCAACGAGTAGTAGTAGCCTTGCCCTTGCCCTTGCTCTCTCCCTTGGCCATGGTTCTGTGACTCGGGGGGGGCGGAAAAGAAAAGGGAGGAATTAGAAAAGTAAGTAAAAGAAATGAAAAAGGCAAGTTACAGAAAAAGAGTGAAAAAGTAGTAGAAAAAGTCACAAAAAGTAGAAAAAAACTCAAAATATAGAATCAGGAAAATAGAGAGATAGATAATAAATAAAAAAGATTAAAAAAAGTGTACAGAAACAAAGCATTGCAAAGATAGAGGGAGGATAGAAAAGCCTGGCCCAGAACCATAGCAATATGGTGAAAAACAAGATGGCCGCGCCCGTTGCGACCGCATGGGCAAGTTTGCGCGATATTTCCCCCCCCCGAGTACGCAAAATGTGTCGCAAACACGTAATACGCGTTCCCGAACAGGAAATACTCATCGCGAACGGGCGGGAGCACGCAATACGTGACCTGGAACAGGAAATAGCATCGCGAACGGACGGGACAAGTGAAAAACAAGATGGCCACGCCCATTGGCGACCGCATGGGCAAGTTCGCGAGATATTTTCCCGCGAGCATGTAAAAAGTGTTCCCGAACAGGAAAAATGCATCGCAAACGGGCGCAACAAGCAATTCCGCATGCTCGCGGAATTCCGCTGAGATTTTTTACAGTTTCGCGGAACTTTGCGTAACGTGACTATGCAAATTCTGCCCACCCTTAGGAAGGACTCACCTTTGTGTGGTCTAAGTTCAAGTTGTACAAACAGGCAGCAGGAAAAATGGCCCTTAAGAACACAGCCAGAGAATCCTGCAAGCCAAAGCCAAGAATAAGTGAGCTAGAGCTCGCAGGGTTTCGAGGCTGCTCATTTTTTACATTAAATTAAAAGTTATTTATATTTTTAAAAAGTTAACATCATTTAATTGCAAGGCCAAGCACAAGGTAAT
The DNA here is from genome assembly GCA_963921515.1 of Calotriton arnoldi. Classification (NCBI taxonomy): domain Eukaryota; kingdom Metazoa; phylum Chordata; class Amphibia; order Caudata; family Salamandridae; genus Calotriton; species Calotriton arnoldi. The sequence goes on along the minus strand of CAWUFW010004244.1, from coordinate 849,576 downwards.
AAGAAAATGCTTACAATTAAATGATGTTAACTTTTTTAAAAATAAATAACTAATTTATTGTACAAAATGATATATAAATTAAACTTAAATATTAGCTAACTATAAAACTTGTTACCAAACCTTTTTTGTTAATTTACACATTAACGTAACTTTATTTGTTTTTTCAAAGCAGTTAAATTAATTACATTTATTCTATACATAAATTTAAATAATTTTACTACACAATACATAAACGCAAATTTAATACTGTAGGCCGGGTTTTTTTATTTAAACCTTTAAACAATAAATTTTAATGTAATTTAATGTATTAAAAGTAAGTCAATATTTAATTAAAAATTAAGTTAATAATGTTGTAGCATTTCCTTAATTCTCATCTACATTTAAATAAATATTTAAATATTTTACATTAATATTTAACATTAAATTACTAAATTTTTAAGTTTAATAAACTTTTCCTTATACTTTACAATACGGTCATCTCCGCCCCATTGGCAGAGACCTCTGCCTATGTGTAAAAAGTTACAGCCAGTACCTAAACACTCGCAAAGTATGCTTTACCCCCTTAATAAGGAGGGCGGGGGCATAGAAGTATAAACTTTCAGTAACTTTACACTCATAAATGGTGACTAGCCAAAAGTAGTAAAATTACACAAATGTATAAGAGTAAAACTGAGGGGCATATTGTCAAGAATGTGCGATAACCATCGCAAAAGTCACTTAACGCAACCTTCAACATCACAGTCCATCGCAGGAAATTTACGCTGTGTTAACCAAGTATTCACAACACGGCGGTTTCATGCGATAGTCCCCAGATAACCCGACAACTGTCCGCGTTAAAATCAACGCCACGCCTCAAAAATGCGAAACACGAACGCAAAAATAGCTGCGATGAGGCCAAGCGCGATACAAAAAGCAGCGAAAACCACCCACAGGCCTGCAAGTCACACGCGTCAGGCGGGAACAATCACCATAAAAGCAGACCAAACAAACGGTGAGATGACAACGTCCGAGCACAACCCCACAGCTGTGATGCAGAACAAATTACCATTGTCCAAATCCGACAGGCAGTTCCCCACAAACAGCCACAATGTACATTGACATGCATCCAGCAGGTAACCTGCGCCAATGCGGAAACAAACATGGAACACACTGTGAAACCGCATCTCCCCTTCACATTGCAGAGGGACAAACAACACCCCCTGCACAACGACGTGCCATGTCCATGACCAAACAATACTGGAAGCACGGACCAATGTAGGGGCAGTGACTCCCCCCACGTACATGTCACCCATGTCACGGGACTTGAGTCACAGGGTGCATCCCTGCATCATGGCAGCACATAACAGAGCCCAAAAGAAGCCCTCTTGTCACTTGAAGGCCATAAATGACAGCCAAAATGGAATGGACTGGGACACATGTGAAACGCCGAAGAGTGGGATACCGTAACAACTGTGATACACAGAACTGGCATTTCGAAAACGTGACACCCTAAACAGCCTCACTGCACAGAGGTGACACACCCACCATCCATTAACAAATTCCTAAATTGTCAGCACAATATGTCGCGCCCACACGTGTCTGAGTGAAGTGTCTGTACAGATGAGTGACATGCACGCAGGGAATGTGTCTCGGAATGCATTTATTAGCACATGCTGTGCCTGTGGTCAGTCAACGTACTGTGCCATTACTGCTAAGGACCCTCACAATGTGACGTCAACCAGAGAAGAAATTGCCAATGATGTAGTCCCTACGGGCAATTCCTGCTGCGGCTGCAGTGTGGTGTGGTCCACCTGCCTCATCTCCATCATCATCATCCGATGCATCTGGCACACATATCCATGGGGCTCTGCTGCGTACACATATGTTGTGCAACACACAACATGCAATGATCATCTTGCACACGAGGCCTGGGCTGTACAGGAGCCTTCCACCTGTGACATCCAGGCACCTGAAACGTGACTTCAATACGCCAAATGTGCGCTCCACGATGCCCCTGGTGCGTCTGTGGGCCAAAATGTACTGCCTCTGGGGCTGTGTGTTCGGGGCCCAGAGGGGTGTCATCATCCAAGCGCAGAGTGCATATCCTTGGTCACCTGTGACAGTGCAGAGAGACATGAGTCAAGACTATGTACTGCATGATGTGTTGGCAGGCCCACTGCTTCATTGGTGTGTGATATGTGTGAGTTAGTGATACCCGTATGACATGTACTGCATGTTGCTAATGAGCGGCATCACTGTGTAGTACGTAGCCTCACTGCTGCACCACACCCCCGAGTACATTCACTATTGTGCGCAGGGCGATTGCGTCACATCCACCCCTACGGCACACCATTATTATGCCTGTCTGCGCATGTCAAGAAGCCTGGCTACGGCACAGTGATGATGCTGCGCAGAATGTGGCCGCCACGTGTGTGTCGGCCCATTGCAAGGACAGGGCTGACACAGATGTAGAGCACCTGCCTGGCTGAACCCGACATGCAGTTGAGGGTACATCTTTGGCTCTTGCAGAGATAATAGCAACACACACAACAGTTGGCATGTGTGATCCCTGACCCCGAGCGGGCATGCCCTCCCCCATGTACCCCTGCGGCCAAGCACGCACACCAGGGGCATGCCACATGGCAACATTGCCGATTGTGGGACAGGTGGCGCAGACACTACAACAGAGACACACGCATCAGCCACATCCTTGGCAAGGCCTACACTGCACCACACCCAGATCCACGTGTGGAGTAGCCACACCCCTACGCAGTACCGACGTATGCCAGTCCACCCCGCTTAAGCTCACAGGCAGAAACGACACGGTTTCATGTCCCAGGTCTACACCACTGCCTGCGGCGACATGGATGCGCACGCTGTACACAGCACAATGTTATGTGGAATGACCCCGGTCCCCCATGCATACACAACAACCACACGGACACACAGAGTGAGTTCGTGGGACTGGCCACAGGCACGTGCGCCCGGCCCCTTTTATTGCCAGGCTCACATCTCCAGTGACGCCTGTGCTGGATGGGTGTTGGGTAGTGTAAGCCACCACTTAGGGGTTGGTTGGTGCTGGCAAAGACAACAACAGTGAGCAGACAATCAGCAGTACAAGGTACGTACATCATGGGTCCCTGACTTGAGCAGCACAGAGTTTGTGGCCCCGCATGCACAGCGGCCGGCACAGGCACACCGCCACGGGATGGTGACTTGAGGTGCACTGAGGTAGTGCCACGCGAGCTGAGCGTGTACTGGTAGATGTCCAAGGGGACTTACGCAGAGGGTTGCGGAGGACAGTGGCAGGTGTCCTTCCAGGGCATGATGCAGAGGGCAGAAGGAAGCAGGAACAGGCAGATGGCAGAGTTGAATGCTACAGACCCCACTTTTGCAGCTTGTCAGTATCAGCTACATGTAGATGAAGACAGCCTCCAGCCCATGGGCTCAGACGCCACCGACGTCCAGACAGAGATTGCCCATGGATTTCAGGGCACACACTCAGTGGCGCCAGAGCTGGAAGGGGATGCAGTCTGCGATGAGGCCTGTACAATGACATGGACTCTGCTATGTACAGAGCAAGACTCAGTTCTAATCCTGTGACCTACTCCACCGCAGTGTGTGCTGGAGGCAGCGGTCAGCAGGGACCCACAGCCACGTGTGGTAGGCATGCGCTGCACAGAGTCAGTGGCACCAGTGCAGTCGTTGGTAGTGTCCCATCACCTCCATAAAGGTGAGCCTTTTCTCCTCCGGACTGAAGCGCGTCTTCCTCTTACTCCTCTCCTTGCGTACTGTGACATGAACACTGCCATGAAGAAATCAATACTCAGTTCCAAAAGTGCGACCTAGTTGGCCGCAGTGTCGGCCGGAGGCAGCGGTCAGCGCGGGCCAACCGCTGTCCAGCCATCTCCTACTGGATCTCTCACACACGATGTTGGAATGGCATTTGTATTACTTTTGTGGCTGACGTAGGTTGTGGCACCAGAGCTGAGCGGGTGTGCAGCCGGAGAGGAGGCCGTATCCTGCCTGTGACGGACTGCATTGGATTGGTGTGAGGCCTGCAGGACCGCAGTGCAGTCCCAAGCTCGGAGTCAGCAAGGGCCCACAGACACGTTTGGTGGGAGTCCTATGCACAGACTTGCTGGCACCACATCGGAGGGAGTATGGTGACATGAACTCAGCCTTCAATCATGTACTCTGCCATGGTGTAATCAAGACTCAGTTCCATATGTGTGACCTACTTGTCCGCTGTGCATGCTGGTGGAGTACGTCAACGAGAAAGGAGGTCCGCGGGCCTGTGACGAGGTGGCCGTGATGGTCCGAGGAGTCTGCCAAGGACGGGGTCCTCGGGCTTGGAGCTTGCACCGGCACGTGCCCGCTTTGACACACGCCGGAGTCGGCAGGTGAGCAGTGATGCCTGGATGCACAGGGGCGGGCATGACGGCTTTGGAGACCAGCGGTCCATGGTGCAGCAGGCGCACAGGATCCCAGGCAACACCACTCACGGCGTAGGCCTCGTGGTGGGGTGAGAGGCACCGCCCTGGCAGGGACGTTGGGCATTCCGGAAGAGGACCACGCCCAGGGCTGCGTGCTTTTTATTAACACCCATACGCTGACCTGGCGTACGCCGGGCCAGCCCACTCCTCTCACGCTTACAGGGGGGGACGTGACAAGCTACGTTTCCTTGATCTCCCCCACTGGCTGGGGTGACATGGTTGCGTCCACTGTTCACTATACCACACACCAGCGGTGTATGTGGACATGGATATGTGTGTGGTCTGCATACTGAAGTCTGTCCGACACATCCTCGCCACACTTGGCATTGTGTGCAGTCCCATTCATCAGTAACGTCGCCTCCTTTGCACATGCCTGGTTCCCTCCTCTTCCCACATTCTGCTGATGTGTGGCTGAGGTGCCATGCCGTTGATGGCTCATGTACATGGCTAGGCCTTGTTCCCATGGTGAGTTGTGCTGTCGGGTCTGGTGGGTGGGCATGTTGTTTGGCATGTTGTATGTGGGTTGTGACGTGTGACGTGTGCATTCCCAGAGTTGTGAGTTGTATGATTGTGGAGTTGAGGTGTGTGGTGTGTTCATTTGGTACTTACCAACGAGCACTGCATTTCCGTAGGTGCCATCCTGGAAGCGCCGGTTGATGATGGACTGTCGGAAGATGTATGAATCATGCACACTGCCTGGGTAGTTGGCGATGACATTGGTGAAGAGTCCCCGGTGGTCCACTATTGCCTGCACATTTATGGAATGCATGTGCTTTCTGCTGCGGTAATTGTGTGCAGTGTCGGAAGGGGGCACAAGTAGGACATGTGTGCAGTCTATTGCCCCCAACACGTGCGGGAATCCAGCTATGGCGTGGAATCCTTGCTTGGTCTCCAGCTGTTCCTGCGCAGTGTGGGGGAAGTATAGGTACTGGGGTATCAAGCTGATGATGGCATCCAAGACAGGTGTGAGGAACTTTGATAGGGCTGGCTGTGAGACTCCTCCGACTCTGGTGGTTGTTGGTTGGAATGTCCCAGAGGCCAACAGGTGCAGCACAGCCAGCAGCTTTGTCTGCGGAGGGATGTTGGTTGTCCGCTGTGTTGGTACAGTCAGCCTGTGGGCAATGATGTTCAGGATGCGGAGGATGGTTGTCCTTTTGAGCCTGTAGTGGGCAATGACATACTCTGGTGTCATGTCTGTGAGGCTGGTGTGTTTTCTGAAGGTCCGCGGTCTGTGTCTGCGCTGCCTCTGTGGTGGTCCAGGGGGGTGGTGCGGGGGGAGTCAGGGGGGTGGTGGCGGTGGGTGTTGTGGCCCTGTTGGGGCTCCGAGCTGCATGATGAGTAGCTCCATGGCATCTGTTGTCCTTCAGGTGTGGCTGTGGGCTGGACTCCCTTTTCTGGTGCCGGCTGCCGTCCGACTTTACACCAGGTCAGAGCAGGTGTTATTTTCCTGCTGCTAACGAGCCATATCGCATGTTTTGTGGACTTATCGCCGATCTGCCTGGTCGTTGTGAATGTTGCGGTGTGGTGTTGACGCGGCTTTTTGCACAGGAACGCCTACTCTGCATCTCATTAGCGATAGTTGCCGGTGTCATCTGTGGCGATGCTTTCGGCGGCTGCTATCGCGGGTTAACTGGTGTTATGGGCTGTTAGCAGCAGCTTGTGAATGGGGCGATAAATTTATCGCAACTTTGGCTGCGATAAAGTGCCGTTAACTCGGCGATAGCTCCTTGAGAATATGCCCCTATATGTGTAGATGTTCTCACATATATTTTTATCTTTGTGAATCGTCTTCTACATGAGAAATTGTGTTCCATTGTCGGTAACCAAAAATGTTTGGCAACCTTCTCTCTGAAGATTTTTTTTAACATTTTGATGGTAGAATCTGTGGTAATGCTCCTTATAGACAATCTCTAACCACCTAGAGAAACACCCACCACAACCAGTGCAAAGCGTTCCAACTCCTTCAAATAGTCCATTGGACAAATAAAATACAAACAATTCTGCTGCCAGGCTCCCTCTGATTAACCAAAGCTTCCTGTTGATGCTCGCCATACATTCATTTTTTTCACTTTTCTTGCATTTATTACACCTTACCAACCATTCTTTGAAATCCTTGTCCAGACCTTGCCACCAGAACGTTTTGGGGAAAGGTTCTGGCCCAATGCCCCTTATGTGACAATTCAATCAATCTCCTCTTCACACCTTCCTGTGGAATATAACATTCAATCCTAAGAAAAAGATCCTCAGAGGCTCCCAAATGTAGCTCTACTTTCAAATTCCAGAAATTATATATAAATTGGGGCTCAAATCGCTACTGTCTTCTCCATCCCATCTGCATACATGTCATCATTTCTGGCAATAACATGTCTCTTGATGAGGCATTGTCCCATTCCTCCCATGAGATTGTTCCCCCCTTTGTTTCCAATGAATCCTCCACACTGGGAAAAACAGACTCTGTCAAATCTTCCTTCATCATATGCTCTTCAACATCCTCCATCCTCAGGGACATTCTTGACAAACAGTTTGCATATATTTTCTTTAACCCAGCAAGATGTTCTACTACACACGAAAATTCCTGTAACCTCGAAGCTGACCTCAGTAACCTTTAGGCCCTTTTCCAGCCCTTCCAGGTTGCAATACTTTCACAAGTCGTTTATGGTCTGTTTTCAGTTTACAGTTCACACCCCATAGTTAGGTGTAGAAAAGAAATGTTATTCTCCCCAAGCTGCATCTAATGACTCTTTCTCCATCTGCATTATTCAATGATCATGAGGCACAGGCTACCGGTTTTTCAAACCCTCATCTAACTTGGGTAAGTATAGGTCCCACCACATGGGCAATTGCATAAACTGTTAGGACACTCTTTGGTGCAATATCAAAGTGGCACAGTATCTTAGCATTACAATCTTCCTGCTTGATTATTTTAAAGGCTTTTACCCTTTCACAATAATTCAATTAAGAATTCACATTTTCTGAACCATTTTCCATCATTTTCAAGTAATACTCGATCGGTCACGTACAGGATCGAAGCTGGTCTATTCCTTTGGGTGATGATGCCAATGCAACTGATTTTACAAGATCATCCTTGGGCTTTGCACTGAGCCAGAAATAGTGTATCCCAAGTATTTAATCTCTTTCAGTGGAAATTGGCATTTGTCTTTTCTCAGCATTAAACCAGTATGTTTCACAAAGTCCAACAGTTCTTCCAAAGCCTGATTGTGTTGTACCACCATCTCTCCAAAGATCAGAATATCATCCTGAAAGAAACTGATATTAGCTTTGCTGTTAAACAAATGGCTTATCATGCTTTGAAAGATGTTGGCCACCAATGATAACCCCAATGGAGGTCTTTTAAACTGATAGCCTCCTTCAATCATTATGAATCCCATAAGAGAGTTGGATATGTGATGTAGCTTAATCTTATGAGATGTTGACTTTAAGTGCAAACTAGAAAAGAACTTTGCATTGCTTAGCAATAAAATAATTTTATCATTGATTGCAAGAGGGAAGCTGTCCCTTACAATATTCTGGCTGAGGCTCCTGAGGTCGACACATAACCTCAAACATCCATTGTCTTCTCTGGTGATGACTACTGGGAAAGCAACGCCATTCGGAGGCTTCTACCACTTTACAGAATCCCTTCTGTTTTCATTTCTAATAACATCTTTTTAATCTCTTTGCATTCTACCAATGGAATTCGTCACATATGTCTCAAGGGCAGTACACCTACTTTGCGTTTTATCTCATGGACATAACTGATCAATGTCCCAAACTTTACTTGAAACATCTCCATAGCGATTCAAGATAATATCTAATAATTCACTCCCTTGTACTAACAACACCCAATCTTCTAGTCCATGGTCTCAAACAATATGAAGATCATATTGTTGAGCCATCTCAGGGTTGCTGGACTAAATAGGGCTATGCACATCTTTCCTGCTGCTTTCCTTTCTTTGAGTTCAAATCTCAACAATGATAGCCTAACATGCTTATCTTCCCCTATAACCTCTTGGGAGTATTTCATTAGGTTGTAGAACAGTACCTGGCCACAAATTCTCAAACATTTTGAAGGTTTAATTGTGTACATAGCCTTGAGTCTACCATAGGGGTGGGTAGAATTTTTAATCCCTCCAACAGAATTGGTAGAATATTATTGCTATTCCTGTAGCATGGTGGCACTCCATGCGGCCAGAACATGTCTTACATTTTGTTATTCTTATATTGCACGATAAACTGACCCTTTATCATTTGGTCCATCATATTATCAAATGTCACATTTAAATGCTGATTCTCTTAATGATTCCACAAATTGATTGATATTTTCATGACTTTTTTGAGGTTGTGTATTTAGAGAACGTATGCCTTTACATAGCTAAGTTAACTGATTTTCCAAAATGAACTTCTAACCTGTGCTTCATCACAAAGGTCAGCTATGACAGCATCTTTAGGACCTGCAGCAATCAGCAAACATTACATGCTGGCCTTCTTTTCCAAAAGCATTAATCAATAATGCTGTTTTTCTACTTGGTCTAAAATCCAATCCATCTAAGGCTGCTAAGTAATTTTCACAAATATATAATCCATTCCTCCCACTCTATGAGGGGGAAGCCATGTTCTGGATAAGACAAATGGTGGTGCCACAATGAACTGAATAATTGGGGCATCCATAGTAGCAAGAGATGTTATTCTCCAAACATAATTGGGGCATCCATAGTAGCAAGAGATGTTATGCTTCAAACTCCACAGATGTAATGCTTTAAAAAATATTACTTGTTAATGGTGCTTATAAGACATTGCTTTGGTTAAGATTTCTTGGTAACTTCTTAGTGACAAAGGCATGACAAGTACTCCAAAGTCATTCAACTGATCAAAAAGTAAACACTAAAAATATGCCCCAAAAGAGTTAATCTTACTTCTGATGCGACTGGAAGGAGGGTATGTGTTAGAAAACATTAGAAATATTGTGACCTTCTCCTTTCATCTGTACACCAGTAAAATTGTCACTAGCTAAAATTGCATAATATCCTAAACATGCAGTCAGTAAAAGGAATAGTAAACACAACAGTCCATGTTAAAAGTTACTTGTCATGAGACAACTGCTTCGGCATTAATGATTAAAGTCATCTTAACTGTTTATTATTCATCTAAGCTCCATCAACAATTTATGGGATGGGAGTACTGCAGCACCCCATGTACCCCTACTTTTAGCACCAGTGCTTAGGAGCAATCACCCTTGACACTTGCATCCATTTTGCTTAGCACATGTCATGGCCGGTAGCGAGTAGCTGGTAAGGACTCTGCACACTAGGGCAAAAGTGTGTGAGGTGGGGCACCGGTTACACATTAGCCTGGCTATCAGGCCAAACTCAAGATAAAATAGCAGTGGCTGATGAGATATTGAATACTAGATGAGCAGCGTGTCACTCATTCAGTTCTCAATTACCACTCACCAGCCACTGCTCTTTTTAAGTGACAACGGTCCTTTTCCTTAACTGAATAATTCCCATTGACTTTTCTGTTCTTTTTGGCTTTAGCTTTTAGCAAACATTGCTGGTACCATACACGGAGAAAAGAACAGCTGCATGGCTGGGACAGACAGTGCTGAAAAACAAGTATACCACTAACAGTACCGTGTGTCTTTGGAGTACTGCTTAAGGCTAGCAGAGCAGAAGCTACAGAGCAGAATAGTGTGCTCACAATGCGCAGTTCACTGCCCCACTGAAAACTTCCCAAGGAGAGAGACAGCTTCAGTTCTAGTGCATCATCCAAGGCAAAGTCTATTATTCACACAGTATCAGAGAGAAATTGAATCATAGTTAAGTAGACATTGGTCATAATAAAGCAGGACACAAGATCAGCAAACAGTTCACGGGTTGTACAAGCAAAACAACAATTGTCTCCATTTTATATTGCAACATAAAATCTCCTGAGTGGATTGTGCCAGAAGGCCCCTTTCTATATACATCACCCTTGCCCTCTGATAAGGGCACTAGAGAGATTATTGGCAAGCATACATATTGACAACTTCCCCCACATCTCAGAGAGGGTTCAGGCAATATCCTCAGTTTGAAACTCACACATACTCCAGGGCACCACATAGCACTCTGTCCCTGCACAGGTACCTGTCACCAAGCGAAGACCCCACAATGTTCAACTCCAGGCATCAGGGATTGGAGTAGAAAGGTTCAGGGCCATCAGCAGGTCAGTTTCACCTTCTGCAAGCCCAATGCCCACATGAACCAACACCCGCGAAGGGGTCAGTCCAGTAGCTAAGTCCAAATCTTGGGGTTTTCCCCTTTTTCTGCTGTTAAAAATACCGCCTTTCTCCATGAGTGGATGGGTGTTTAGACCATTTGGTGTGCTGGTGCGCGATGGGAAGAAAAGTGGTCGATCCCTCTCCTCCTGTCACCTAAATGCTCCTGCATGTCGGGCCCCTCCTGATGACATCATGACCTTCTTAAGCAACACCGACAATGGACTCCTCAGGGAGGGTCCTGCCCGTGGTGTTACTAATGGTGCCCCTTCCCCTTTTTGCAGGGGGCGCCTGGCCACAGAGAGCTCACAATGTGCAATTCGCTGCCCTCCCCACTTGAAACCTCCCACAGAGAAAGACAACTTCAATTCGAGTGGATCAACCCAGATGTAGCCCAGCCCTCTCCAAATGTTTCTAAGTAAGAGCTACGTATTTTCAATGAAAATGTTCCTGAGCCACTAGCATTAATGCTTTAATAATGACCACATCAAACAAACCTTTATAGGTGGCCACCCTATTCAAGATTACCAGCAGTGAACACATCAGTGCATTTGAAGGGTTGCCTACAGTATTGTAAAAAAGGCTTTGTCAATGTGGAATGCATCTATATGAGTAATCCATAATAGCCAAAGCTGCACTGTCCATGGCACCAAGGTAATACTATTAATAATGGTATTAATGTTTCCCTAAATGCCACATCATTTATCACTGAAATCTCAGCTTGAAATATAGTTTGGAAACTCAACCATTTTTCTCCAAAAATTAGCATATGAGTCCTGTAATAAATGCATAAATTTGCATCTTGAAGGCACACTTTCCAATTTTGCTATACATATTTTAATCCAGCGAAGCAAAAGCTTCTATTTTAGCAGGCTGGGCTGCACACAGGGGAGCTAATTACATTTAGCTAGAGAGCTACCAGTAGCTCACAAGCTATTGTTTGGAGAAGCCTGGTGTAGCCTTTTATTCATACAGTATAAGTGAGAAATAGAATCATAGTTTAGTAGACATTGGTTATGATAAAGCAGGGCACCAGATCAGCAAACAGTTAACGGATTGCACACAAAAAACCAATTATCTACATTTTACATTGCAGCATAAAATCTCCTGAATGAGTGGATTGTGCCAGTAGGCCCCTTTCCAAACACATCACCCATGCCCTCCACCAAGGGCATCAGAGGGATTATTGGTAAGCATAGATAGTGACAACTTCCCCCGCATCTCACAGAGGGTTCAGGCAATGTCCTCAGTTCCAAACTCACACATACTTCAGGGCACCGCCTAGTGCTCCATCCCTGCTGGGGCACATTTCACCAGGCAAAGCCCCCACAATGTTTAACTCCAGGCATCAGGTGTTAGGGCAGAAAGGTCCAGGAGCACCAGCAGGTCAGTCCCCTCTTCTGCTAGCCCAGTGCCCACACGAATCGACATCCTGCCAAGGGGTCAGTCCAGTAACTTAGTTCAAATCTTGGGGTAGCCCCCTTTTTCTGCTGATAACTATTCCACCACAGGGTGAAGAGGTCATTGGTGATCTCAACCTCCCCCCTGCCACCACTCAAGGGCTTCAGTAATGACCGCCAAAATTGTGTGAATGAACAACTCATAGACCCTGGGTGACAAATGCACCCCATCCCTATGGAACAGCTCTGCCTTGGAGAGTTAAATTAAGATGTAACAAATTGTGCCCATAGAGAAGCCTGCCAGGATCTTCTGCACCGAGTGGTTGAGTTTCTTCACAGAGACATTCATAGCCCCTGAGGGTGCCCCCCAGGCTAAACCACCCTAGGTATAACTTCTGACCACAGAATCATGGTTCCTGGGAGCTCATTCCTCACATTGGACAGGGCCAACAACAAAGCTTCCTGCATGCCCTTCCTCCGCAAGGGCAGCATGTCATTGCACCTAACATGGATGACCAAGATGTTGGGGGAGGAAACCCCCCCCTTTTTGAGTGCCCCTGGCAGGTGCCCAAAAACTTTCTTCAGCTTGAGAACCCAAATACCCACCCAGTGATGCTTGATTCCTGCCGCCAGCTTAACACCCTCCAGCCCAGAACTGCAAAACTACTCACCTGCACTGCAGATAAAGGAGTGACCACACCAGCAAACATTCACTATCCCTCGACTGGAGGCTGCAGAAAAGACATGAGACATGAGACAACTGTCACTGGTGCAATCCTTATAGTTTTCTGGATATGCACGGGCCCTCCTTTAGGCCAAATGCGGCCTGATTTACCGCTCAAAGCAGGCTGACCTCCATCTACCTTTCATTGCCTCAGGAGGGAAACCCAATGATGCTGCTGTAGTAGCAGCAACAATACTTAGTTAGTGAGAACTGAAGTGGGCTGTATCTTCTCCCGAAAGGGCCAGTATTCCGTTAAAGTTCACTAGGACTTCTCTCCAGATGGACAAATCCTCCCTGACCTCAGGTGATAGTCTGGTATGGTGATGCTTGGCCCAGACGCTGGACATGGCTCTTGATATGTTTTTGGAGAAAGCCTTCCCAATATGAATGACCCTGAGCATGAAATTCAGCTGTCCCACCATGACCTGCAACCAGTGCAGCATAACTCTTTTGGCAGTCAGGCACACATTGATTGATGGCTGAAAAGCAAATACCTTGCCCTGAGGTAGACTAAACTCCCCCGTCACTGAGTCAATCTCTATCCCCAGGAAGGAGAGAGTGGTTGCCAGACATTCCATCTTGTGCTCCACTAATGGGACCCCTAAGGCTTGTAGTAGCTTGCGGAATCCCGGCAGGGCCCTCCTGCAAGCTCAGGAGCCAGGGGCCCTGCTAATCAGTGCTAAAGTGATTGTGCGACCGCAAGTGGAGTGTGCAGGCAGAGACAGCACAAGCAGCAAAGCGGCGTCTGGGGCCCCGGAGCCTATTGGTGGAGCGTGAGCAGGACGGAGCGCGACGGTGCGACGGAGCAAACGGGCAAGTGAAGGCGTGCAGCGGAGGAAAAGTGGAGCGTTTGCTCCTCTGCTTACTGACCCGATTGAAACTCGCAAAGGTAGTCGGTAGTCGCAACAGGAGTCTGCACTAAGGGGATTGTGCCGGCCACAACACAAGCGATACTAGCACCGCGCGAGACCGAGTGAGGCCGGTTGGCCACAGCCCTAGCCCTGAACAGGGAACCCTGAACCGGGAACCGAGCATCACGAAGGCAAGCCTGTGGTAAGACAGTGGTAAGGCGTGCGGTGATTGCTTGGAGCTTTTGGGGCTTAGCTCAATCCAGTAAAAGAGAGCAGCTAGCGCGTGCAGGACAATGCGGTAAAAAGCAGCGGCCGCTTGTTACCTGCGCTGTGCAGGGGAGGACATTGCAGGGACTTTGTTGAACTGCTCCTGAAACTCCTGTAACTGCCCCTGGAGGAAAGGGAAGCAGGGCAACGAGCACTCAACGCTGCAGAGGGCAGAGGGCAGGAGGCAGGCAGGCAGGCAGACAGTTGGAAAGCCAAAGACATTGTATGATGGCACCAAAAAGGACCAAAAGTCATAAAGGACGGGCAGAGCTGGATAGCCCCATTAAGGAAACTGGGCCTGAAAATGAGACCCGGGGAGAGAGTATGGAATTATCTAAAGGTGTGGTAAAAAGGTGCTCTAAAAGAAATAAAGACGCAAGTGAAGGCACCCAAGGTGGAGTAAAGGGAGGCGCACAAGTATCGAAATCAATTAAAGACTTTGTAGGAAAACATTTTAAAAAACTGCAAACTCCAGTGAGAACCCCGGATTTGAATAAAGAACTATTGTATGAACAAGTGGATCTAGAGGACCGTGCAACCAGGATAGATGTCCCCTTTAGTAACCAATTGAATTTAAGCCCACTTGAGGTCACCCCGGAACCTAGATTATCTTCTTCACCTCGGATTTTCTCCCAGTCAGATGGTACTGATATGATCTATGAAGGGATGAACTTAACCAATTCAAGAAGAGAACAGAGAAGTGACTCTGACCAGTTTAGAATGTCCACGACCGTAAAGAGTACGGAGCAACCTGAAACTCATGGGGCAGAATTTATAGAAAATTCTGTGCGTAATAATACTTTGGGCATAGATATATCAGCGACAGCTTCGGCCTCAATGTTAGATATAATGTTGATGTTACAAAAAACCTTGCAAGGGTTGTTAGAAGTGGCGATGTTAAATAATAGTATCCTAAAAACCCACGAAATCCAATTCCAGAAGATTGTAGGGGAATTGCAAGGAATCAGGGGGCTGATGCCCACAATAGTGAGACCGGCTCAGATCCCGGACCTCCCATTGCAGGTAGAGGAGAGGGATTGTGAGCAAATGATTGACCATCAGGAGGTCTATATATCGAAATGCCCGATGTTGGTAAACAGATGGAGGGACCTATTAAGTTATAGGCGATACAACGTACGGAGAGTAAAGAGAAGAATAGTACCCTTAAAAAGAAGTTGAGGGTAGTGAAAAAAGGCTTAAAGGTATCCCAAAAGTTGCGAAGAAAGGGAATAAGAAACAGTAATCCCCCAAGAAGATAGAGCTATAGTAAGAAATAGGAGATCAACAAGGATCCCGAAGAATAGCTCAAGGGTGGGGGAGGAAGAAATGGTGAAAAGAAAGGAGCAAGTAAAATTAGCACCATCAAACAAAGGAGAGGGCGAGGTGGCTAAATCATGGAAATTACCACAGGGGCAAATGAACATGAATAGAATATTAGACAGGGGAGAGGTCTTAGTAAAAGAGGAAGGGAATGGAATGAGAAGGAGGGGGAGCTACTTGGTACTATCCCTGCAAAAGATGTGAATAATTTGTGGCTATATTTTGAACCTGTTGAAATAGAGAAAGGGAGAAAAAAGGCAGGAAGGTTATACCCCTAAATCGTTCCCAACTTCTATATTCCTTCTCTAAATGCCCTAGTCTGAGGGAGTTGGGATCGAAGGATTTAAAACAAGTAGGCTTCAGCAATAATAACAATGGGAAAGAACTTACTAAGGTATTATTGTACTCAAGTTTGGTAAAAACAGCAATTGTAAGGGCGGAAAAAGAGATAGTAAAAGAAGGGATAAGGTTGATACCAGCTAGAGAAATTGAGGAGAGGAATCAGCACGACAGAGTCTTCTTAGCTTGTCATTCAGGCTTGGGAAGAAGGCAGATAAGTCTGATCCTAGGCGAGGGAAGAGAAAATATGAGAATGATAGTTGAGAATCACGAGATAGGTATCCCTTGGGGCGATTGGTCCATCAATGATAGCTGGCCAAGTGCCCGATATGGGCATAATACCATTGACGACCATCTCAGCGATGTCGACTAGGGAGGAGGGGTGTCGCATAGCATGAACCTGCTATCCTGGAATGTAAATGGGCTAGGAGGGGAGATAAAAGTAGAAAGTATAAAACCCTAGCACGAGGAGCAGAGATAATAGGGTTGCAGGAAACCTGGCTATGCGACAACACCCCTGTTTTTGAAGGTTTTGTGCAATTACATAAGCCAGCAAGAAGAAAAAGATTCGGTCGCCCGGCCGGAGGTATTATGACTCCTATCTCGACTAAGATAGCGAAAAGGGTCTTGACTGTAAATACGACATGTAAATGGTTACTGGTTAGTGATGTATCCCTTCTGGGCTCAGAAGGGTTGTATGATCACATAATAATTGTAAATGTCTACATTCAATGGGGAACAAATGAAGAATATGAGGTAGAAACGTTTTGAAAATGGTTTAGATACTTTGTGTGAAAAATTTGAACATGATACAATAATTGTAATGGGTGATTTTAACCATAAACTGAACCCTTTGAGATATGACCTTTGGTTTAAAGATCTCTTGAGTTCAAATAATATATCCCCAGCGATCTTTCCAAATTGTATTATTTCTAAACAAGACGCGAAGCTGGGCAAATACTTGGGGCTAAAGGGTTTTCTTTGCCTAAATGGCAGATGGGAAACAGACTGCCCAGCAAGGCAGACCTTTAAGATAGGTTCCCAATTTTGCCCGATTGATTATGTATTTATTCATGCGTGGAATTTTGACCTTATTAAAGGTTTTCAGATAACTCCCTGTGACGGTAGTGACCATAATATTCTGCAATTCGAAATAGCAAGGGGACCACCAAGCTTTAGAGAAATAGTTCTCCCTCAACAAGTTGAGTACCCTAAACGTCTGACAACAAGACTGACAGAGCAATATATTGAAAAGCTAGATGGATTTCAACAGGAAGTGGGTTTGGAAGATGCTAGGACTAAAAAAGTGTCTTGGTTCGAGGAAAAGTTAAAAGAAATGGCGCAGTGCCTTAAAGTAGAACTAAAAAGTAAGGAACCGTGCACAATTGCTAAGCGACCAATGCAAGGCAAACAGCCTAGCTGGTTTAACAGGGAATGCTTAACCAAGAAAAGAGTAATAAGAAGAGAAGAAAGAAGCCTAAGGAAAAATACGATCCAATAAGGCAGAATAATTTAAGTAAAGTGAGGAAGGAGTATAAAACGTTAGTTAGAAATTTGAAGAGGGCCTATAAAGAGAAATGCTGGGTAAACTTGCTGGAAATTATTGAATCTAAAAACCTGCGTAAGTTCTGGAACTTGATAAAGGAAGCATCAGGTCAGGTTAACGGGGCGATGCCCTGTGTAGTGGAGGAAGCGGCATGGGAAGAATATTTAGGTGAGTTATATGGAACAGATGTTGAAGTGGCAGGTGGGCATATTGGTCTCTGGAGGAGGTGGTGGTAGATCTAAAACCTCTTTTTTCAACAGAAAAGGTAAATAATATCATAAGAAGTTTAATCTTAACCCGTGCCGCGGGACCTGATAAATTACCAGCTATTATTATAAAATCCCAGCAAGATTGGTGGGCGGAATTTTTTTCCTGTATGTTTTCGGCAATATTGGAGTCAGGTCAGATCCCTGAAAAGTGGAGGGGAGCAGTAATCAGACCTATCCATAAGAAGGGAGACAGGAAAGACAGGAAAGCCCCAAAAAATTATAGACTTATTAATTTACTGGATATTGGGGAAAAGGTATTTTCCAAAATAATTCTGGGCAGTTTGAAAGACTGGGTCGATCATGCCAGTGGAACAAGGAGGTTTTAAGAAGGGGCATTCCACGATCGATCATTGTTTTGCACTGTGGGCAGTAGCGCGGAAGTCTATGGAAAAGCAGGGGAATCTATGCTGCTGCTTCGTTGACTTCCGCGCGGCATTCAACCTAGTGGATAGGAGACGCCTTTGGGAGTCCCTAAGAAAATATAATATCCCAGAGGGGCTTTTGGTAATCATCCAGGAGTTACACAAACATAATTGGGCGCAAGTCATCAAAGATATAGACGGGGCCTTAACACCTAAAATATCGATTAAGAATGGCCTTAGGCAGGGATGTGTATTGGCCCCCTTATTGTTCGCAATATTCCTAGCTGATCTCCCAGCCACCTTGGAAGTGAATAGAAGTGCCAGCCCTAAGATGAATGGGAAACATCTTTCCTGCCTGTTGTACGCTGACGATTTGGTAATTTTTGACCAAACAGAGATTGGATTACAAAGGAAGTTAACTGCTTTTAACGAATATTGTATGGTTAAACGCCTGACTGTAAATATGGATAAAACTAAAATCCTATGTTTTGGGAAATAAATCCAGAATTTTAATTGGTATCTGGGTTCTACCAAATTAGAAATTGTGAATGAATATAGATACCTTGGTATTTGGTTCGAAAAGTCTTTAAAATGGGATATTCATTTGCTAGCCCAGAGTGCCAAAGCCCATACATCAGGATGTGGGCTAAGAAAATTTAACCGAATTTATGGGGATATGTCACACAGACCATTATTGAAAGCCTATAAGGCAATGATACCCCCACAAGTGCAGTATGGTGCCGAAGTCTTGTGTTTGAATGGGAAGACCAGTTGGGATATTGAGGAAGGGAAATGTTTGAAACCTTTATTGTCATTACCTAGTTCCTCTATGATACAGGCAGTTAGATTGGAACTAGGATTAACATCATGGAATGTGCAGGTGCAAGTGGCCCTTTTAAGATTCTGGAAAAGATTAGAATCTGAGGAAGTTACAAAAGTATCACAATGGTGTAAAGAGGAGGTTTTGCACAGTGACTTAAAATGGGCCAGTGAGACTAGAACGAAATTGTGCACAATGTGTAAAAACCTAAAAGTGAAATTTGACCAGGCGACACTCTCGGTTGAAGCTTCAAATGGGGAGCTTAGAACAGTAGGAAGAGAAGTATCCAGGCAAAATGATATGATATACCTGAGTAAGAAAGTATCAGTTCATTATATGATGAATAGCTGGGAGAATGAAATGTGGTACCCTTACTTGGATACTCTACCTAACGCCGGCTTGAGAGCCGAAGTGCTCAGATGGAGGATAGGAGTTAATTACTGGGTATCACATGTAAATAGAAAAGCAGAAATGGTACAATCTGATGGTAAATGTCGCTGTGGATTAGGCCCTAAGTGTGACAATTTACATATTTTATTATTGCCAAAAATTTGTGCCACAGCGTAAACTGTTTTTACGACCTATCTTTTTAAAATATGGTATAACTGAGCGCCTGCTAGCAATTAAACTACTTACTGACATGCCATACCTCGATATAGCAATTGCTATGGCAAAATATATGAAGGTGGTAAAAAGGACCTTGTTGGAACCACATATGGTTGGATAGAAATTGGTACGGAAATAAAGTGGGGCATGCTCTAAGTAAATTGTGTTTAGGCTGTAACACCAGTTATGCCCGAGACTGTGTTTTTCATTGGAAATTTTATGAGATTTTAATTTGTATGTTGTGGGAGGGAGGTAGGAATTGTTCTTTTAAAGTATTAGTGAAATTGTTTTGTATGTGTTTTAATTATTTATTGTCATATGTTTTATGTTGTTTGGAGACCTATGGTCTAAATAAACGTATTTCTAAACTGAAACTGAACAGGGGCCCACATGCACACAATCATCCAAGTAGTGCACAATGTTATCTGATGGCATCAAATCCCTCACCACTCACTCCAGGGACCCACACAGCGAACATGCTATTGAGTACCCCATGGGCATACACAAATCTACATAGTATTTTCCTTCAAAAGTGAATCAAAGGAAGTGGGGGTCCTCTGGGTGTGCTGGTAAAAGGCGAATGGCGGCCTCAGTGTCAGGTTTGGCTATCAAAGTCCCCTATCCCAGCTTCTGCAGCTTGCTAATAGCTTAGTCGAATTTAGTGTACCTCATGGTACACCATTCCTGCTCAAGGCCATCATTAACAGATAACCCAGGGGGAAAAGCCAGGTCAAATATGAGGTGGAACTTGCCCAGCTTCTTCTTCAGTACCAGACCTAATGGGGAGCAGACCAAGGCTTGACAAGGCAGGGTATCAAAAGGACCTGTTAAACTCCGGGCCTGGATCTCCTTCTGTATCTTTACCCTGACAATCTCAGGCTGCCGTGCCACTGACTGTTGATTCCTAGGTGGGGCTTGGGCTGATAAGGCATTTGATGGGATGCGGAAACCATCCCTAAAACCATAGTACAGTAGTTGTGAGTTATGGATATGTTTGTACTTTCCAAGCACGTGTGACAGAACATGCAAGCGGACAGGAGAAGGGGACCTGGTTAAGGGCGGGATAGTATTAATAAGCGTTGGACAAAGCGGGGCTATAGAGGTATTTTGGCGGTGCTAGCACTTTGACGAATGTGTGACTATAAGGCAGCACCAACCACCTGATCCACATATTGCTTAATTAAAACAAGTAGTAGAAAATCTACGGAGGACACAGTGAAGACAGGTGAGCGCATTAGGCCTCACGACAGTGCATGGAGTGCGGGCACCCTATAGGAGCAGGGACACTAAATAGTAGATAAATAGCCCTGACCAAGGCCCCAGACCCACGTGGGCTCCTAGCGAGGGCCGAAACATGTTCACACTTTAGAAGGGGTACAACTGAACAATTATATTCGGAAAACCCCAACACTCCCATGTTTTATTCATGCCCCAGGTACCCTCCGAATAAAACACATTCTTTGGGTATACCTGAAGGTATTTTTATTATCACTTATCTGGTTTCCTGCATGTCCAGTATTTGCTTTATATAAGAACTCCAATTACATCTATGGGTGAGTCCGTACGGGTAGTACCATCTTACCCGGGTGTGGATAGACGCCTATGATGAAGCATGTCACGATAAGTGAGTGAGGTGTCTACTCCAATATCTTTGGATATCCCATTGACCAAAGATAAAGCAGAGGGAGACTACCACATCCCTTTAGAACCCTAGTTCTTCTTCTTTTTGTTTTTAAAAAAAGGCCTGAATTCCCTACGGGGATTCATATGGCAGCGGTTGCTTATATGTGATAAGACTGTACCTGGGAGATTGCAACTGATCTGCTTCTCTCTCACACTCTCTTGTGTAAAAGGGTATCAAAAGGACCTGCTACACTCCGGGCCTGGATCTCCTTCTGTATCTTTGCCCGGGTGTGGATAGACGCCTATGATGAAGCATGTCACGATAAGTGAGTGAGGTGTCTACTCCAATATCTTTGGATATCCCATTGACCAAAGATAAAGCGGAGGGAGACTACCACATCCCTTTAGAACCCTAGTTCTTCTCCTTTTTGTTTTTAAAAAAAGGCCTGAATTCCCTACGGGGATTCATATGGCAGCGGTTGCTTATATGTGATAAGACTGTACCTGGGAGATTGCAACTGATCTGCTTCTCTCTCACTCTCTCTTGTGTAAAAGGGTATCAAAAGGACCTGCTACACTCCGGGCCTGGATCTCCTTCTGTATCTTTGCCCTGACAATCTCAGGCTGCCGTGCCACTGACAGTTAATTCCTAGTTGGGCTTGGGCTGATAAGGCATTTGATGGGATGCGGAAACCATCCCTAAAACCATAGTACAGTAGTTGTGAGTCAAGAATATGTTTGTACTTTCCAAGCAGGTGTGACAGAACGTGCAAGCGTACAGAAGAAGGGGACCTGGTTAAGGGCGGGAAAGTATTAATAACCCATGGGGAGGGTGGCTCTTTTGGACTTTCATGCTTTTAGAAGCACTTGGTTTCTGGGTGGCCTTGGGTTCCCCTTAATGAGCACAGGACCTTGAACTTGCATGCAGAGCCCCTTAGATATTTCTTCTTATTGTACTGCCAGCATGCTGACTTTCTATCTCCTGACCCCTTCTCTGCCGGAAAGGACTGGTTTTTATCTTCCGTGGGGCGGGGCATGTTATATTTGGAGTGCCAAATATTAATCTCCCTCTGGTCCCATGCTACCTCAGGCTGATCGCTTTTATCTGCTTAATTTTCGTGTTGTGCTGTAGCCAAGTTATTCCTTGGAAATCAGAGGTAGCACTGTGTACAATAACATATACCCAAATAACTGGGGTGCTAAAGCAGGGAACTTTTCTGTCAGGTTTACTAAGTATATGGAGAACCCTGTTACCCAGTTCTTCAAAGACCACTCCACCCAGACTTTCTTTGGTTTTTGCTTGCCCTCTTTTCCTGCATTAATTTCCGTGGACCACGCCCACATTTACCAGGTCAAACATGTGACAAAACTCTCCTTTGTGAATCTTTTTCCTAGTCTTAGCTGGTACGTACCATGCTATTGCTGAGGGGGGCAAGAGTGGGTAAGGCTGTGCTGAAAAGCATGGGACTGGAGGTGAGTGCAGTTTGCCCCATGGCACCACTAATGGTAGGAGGAGGTGCCACTGGCGGAGCCCTAACTTAGGTGGCCACGCCGCTAAGCCCCCCACCCACCACTACCTCACCTTCTTCAGGTGCTGAGCTTGCACCCACTATTGGTACTGATGTCTCCATGGGTGTTCACGCTGTAGATATTGTAGTCAAGTCTGTGCCCTGAGAAATGGGGGATACCACTGCTGCCTGTGCAGGGGAGGGGGATGGACCGGCTTATGGGTTACCTTCCCTGTTCGGGGGTTGGAAATATCACAACATTGCTTTGGCACAACTACCCCTGTTTTAGCATTATAAATTGGCCCCGCGGATACCTGACCACTATAGCTGGACATCAGTGCCTGCCCCGTAGACTCACCATCTGAAATGGGCCTGGCTCACGACCAGTTCTCCAAGTTGGGACAGGATCTTCATAGCATGCTGGCACATTCCTCTGCTGCTTGGGCAGAGGGGCTGGTGGCTGCTGGTCTTTACCCAGGCCTTTCCATACCAACCTTAGGGCCCAGTCAATGACATGGGTTTATGCCGCTTTCCAAATCTTACTGAATGGTCATAGTTCATCCTGAATGGCTGGACCATCCACAGCTAGAGGCGCTCGTTTAGGTGCCATACTTACAGAATTTCTTCAACCAGGGAAGGGGAGGTACCGCTAAAATCTTATGAAAACCTAGGGTGCCGTCACCGTAAATAGTAACTCAATTAATGAACCTAGGCATAGAAAAGACAGAGTTAAATGAGTTTAGAGTCAACATGGTGCACAAGCAAGCACATCTCTTCCCTCAGCTGATGTACTTGACCCACGCACTGCTTTCTCCCCCTCCCAGCCCCTTCCTGCTCACCTAACCTCCACCCGCATAGGTTTAATAACCTGGAATTGTGAGCACCCATGATTGAGGGGACTCTCATATGTGATGGTGCCGAACAGTAGGCATGCCACTGACATAAAGGGCTTGGGGAAGACAAATGCCTAAAGGCACCAACCACCTGGGATTCACACTCAAACCCAAGTAACATATAATCCTCACCTGGCGAAATTCTAAAAATTCGCTAAGGGCAGCACACACTACATAAAGCATATTAATAAAGCAGCTCAGCAAAACAATCGTGCTACAATCTACGCCTAAGTGCACCGCAAAACAATCATGGCACAATCTACGCCGAAGTTCGTGCTCATTATCGTGATGGCCAGCCAGTGTCTGATCTCCCAGCTCCCTCTGTTGGCCGAATGTGGCACAACTTGCCCTGTATGCTTGTGAGGGTTGCTCAGATGCCTCACAGGATGCTGCTGCCATACGTGTGAAAAAAGAAGATCCCTGCGGCAAACATTCAAACCTTTGAATTACGTGCCCTGTAAGGAAAGCACCCTGACCCGCTAGGGCATGAACCTATATAATATGCATACTAATGCAGAGGGATAATCAGTAATTTACCTGGACTAGAGGAAGCCCAGCCGATGCGGCGACTCACGCCTGGTTTCCTTGTTCTAACTCAGGAGCTATGGCCATAATCAACAACCTCGGAACATGACTACTCCATAGATCAAGCACTGTCGCAACATTTTGGGGGACATTCCACAAATTCCCCCAGTACCCTAGAATCGACTAAACTAACCACGTTCCCAATCCATGAAAATCCCATAACCGGGGGCCAGTGTCTGCCCCAGGGTGCTACAATCTCCGACCGGCAGTGCACCTAACCCCTCGCTAGGAATCCAACCAACCACTCCAATAGTTGCAGAGCACCCACAGCTACGTTGGTTGCAGTCCCCCCACCACACCCAACTACCAGACACACCTTATGTAAAATTGGACCAGGGAAGCATCCTGACATGTGCCGGCAGACTCTGAGACTCGCCGAATCCTCCGGCTGACTCCGAACCCTGTTTTTACCTCTGGTGTGCTGGTGTACGATGGGGAGAAAAGAGGCCGATCCCTCTCCTCCCATCGCCTTAAATGCTCTTTCACATGACATCACACCCTTCTTCCGCAACACCGACGAGGGACTCCTCAGAGAGGCTCCTGCCCTAGGCGCGACTATTGACGCCCCTTCCCCTATTTGCGGTGGACGCCTGGCCTGTACTCAAGGGTGTACTGGGGCACATCTGTAATTGCACTGTGATGTTACTGACCCATGGATAGCAACAGTCTTTGTGGTTGCTCTATGGGTGGGATGCAGGCACCATCATGCACTAATGGTGATGTCAGGATGTTAGACGGGTTGAGAGACCTCCATATGTCTGTAGGTGGAGGGAGAGGGTTCTATACAGGGTGGTTAAGCTGTGGAGGGGTAGAAGCCAACAGCAAGGACCTGTGGAGCTTCCCCTTCCATAGTGATGCTCTTAATTAATGGCTGGCAGATTTTTGAGGGAAGGGCTCATGCGGTCTTGTGTCAGTTTCTGAACTCCTACTTTATGTGTGCATTTTGGAATACAAACATAATGTCTTGCCAACAGACAGTTGAAGCTAACTGTAGCAAGAGTTAAAAGCATCACCAGCGGCTGGTGTCAGGGCGGAGTGGCGGGGAGGCGGGGGGAGCACACTGACAATGGACTACACAAAAAAAGAAATAAAAAATAAGAACTTTCCTTACCTTCAGCCAGTCGCATCACGCTCTCCTGCTCCACTGCAGACAGGCTCCCTGAATACCCTGCGGGCAATCCTGACGCTGCTCTCACAGTATGAGAGCAGCTTAAGGATTGGCCTGAGCACCAATAATTTGCAGTCCCAGGGAGATTGGAAGCCTGTGCATGCTGTCTCCAACTCGGCAACTCAACTACGGTTGAGACGGCCGGCCAAACCGTCATGCGCACTGAAGGTAGTGCACCTACTACTTCCCCTCAGTGCCCATCACCCGCCTAGGCCCCGCCCCCAAGACTCGGCATACTGAAGAAAAATAAAACTATAATAAAACGGGTTTAAAACCTGTTTTATTATCATTTTATTTTTGGGGTTTTCGGGAGGGTGCTGCGGGGGTGAGGCAATGCTCCTCCGCCACAGCGGAGGAGCTGCCACTGAAAAGCATGTGTTCGTGGTTTCTCAAATTTCACTCCTAAAAGTGGGTTTAAGCACAAGTTTCTGTTCTATTGGTTCTTAGATTTAATGCAATGTTCAGCTACTTCTAAAAAAGGCATATCAAAGAATAACCAAACCTTAACTTTCAAGCATGAATCCCACTGATCATTATGAAAATTCAAATTAAAAAAATATTACTGATTGCTTATCGCAATTTTCCCAGTCATTTATTGAAGCTCATAGTTTCTAATTCTGCCTTTTAGTCAGTCTGATTTTCTAGTCGACACGTACATAGAGAGTGTAGAAAAAAAGCAAATTATGCTAATTATGATTTTGGAGCGTTTGTATTTCGTTTGATTACGCTTCTTTGCTGGCTAGTTAGTCACTGAATGAAGCACAAAATATGCACAAGAAATTCCAAAACGTCCTGCTTAAGGGACAAATAATTGTGAAACAGCCCGAAATGGTATAAGGAACATTGAATTGTAAAAAAAAAAAAAAAACGCAAACGGGTATTTAGTTGGTCGAGAAATATTCAGCTAAACTACCAACCACATAGAACTGGAATTTAAAACAACCCATGAAATCATAATTTATTCCATCTTCTTTGATTCTTAAATGGACCTTAAATGGATAATAAACCGTTTGCTTTGTTGGATGCTCTGGGGTCTAGTTTTCGACTGAGAAAAATAAATACTCCAAACAATTTTGCTGGCAGTGCACATTTTTAAAAAGGACAGCCTTGTCTGATATTCCTAAAGGCTTTGACTAACGAATTAGTTTTGTTTGCTTGGCGACTTAGTCCAATATGTCTTCAGGAAATGTATCTCCATAAATCATTTGCCAGGAAACTATGTTAAAAGCTTAAGCAAAACATTTGTGTAAATAGTTCCCTTGTGCCTAATTAATAAAACAGATATTTTATGAGAGGACTGTCCTTTGTTCACATCTTTATTGGTTGAAGTTTATTGCTTAGACTAAATAAATCAAGAATAAAACAGCAATAAGGAAGTTTTAATGCAAATGACCCCAGGCTTTAGAGACAGTTTATCTACAGTTGGGATGCCAATGCTCTTCTAATAGGCCATGCCTCATTACTTATTACTAATTCACATTTGTCCTTCAACCTCTCTGGTACTGAGAATCTCTGCAGGTAGTTATTTTAACTTTACCTTAGAGTAGTGCATTTTTTTTAATCCCATACACCTTAGTACTGCTTTATGGAATGTCTGAATGGATGCTTCCTGTGATGATCATAACTGAAAATTGATAAATACCAGCGCTGTGCTAAAATAAGAAATAGCCCCACAGACGGGCGGCAACACCAATGGAAGGAATGGTGGTGGGGTATGAGCAAACAGGAATGTAATAATATAATTTGTGGGTAGTTAGAAAACAAAATTCCCTTTGGAACTATGCAATGTATTCTTTATAGAACTAATACCACATTTACCCTTATATCAAGCATAAAGTAACACACCGTAACATACCAAGATAACTCATATAATATAAAATGGAACCACTATACTCAAGGTGTGAAAGTACTTATGCACAAGTTTTAATTAAAAACATTTTTTTAAGATAACATCAAGATATAAAAATGCATTGGAAATACAATATACACAATGTGGAGTCAATTCAAGTACCTCAATAAAAAAAGATTAAAAAACTCCTAGCAAACTCAATAGATACAAAATACATAGAAAAACAAACACCCTGGAAAGGAAACCACATGAGACAATATATTTCGCCTTTAGATCGTCAATTTGAATAGTTTTTTGACAGAGCCTATCAGGGTGGAGCCTTGCCTGTCTAAATGGCCACTGTCACACCACAAATTAGACAAGAATCACTGCGTCAACGCGTTTCGGTGGTCATAGATGAATAAGGCCACCTTCTTCAGGACTAACAATTTCTTTCCTTATCCACACATCAATTGTTCAACCTAACCAAACAGTGGAAATGGAGAAAAAATAATAAATAAATATTTACATTAGAGCAAGTCTCTCATTTTATATAGATTTAACTATTATAACTGTCTTAATAAACTTGCGTTCATATCTATACACAATAATTGAACACTTCGGTGGGAGGACATTTTTATTATCATAAATATGATATTATGATAATAAAAATGTCCCACCTAAATGTTCAATTATTGTGTATAGATATGAACACAAATTTATTATAATAGTTAAATCAGGACAGCTGGCCAAAGTGACTTGTGCAAGTGTGAAACTGGTGGAGTGATCACCACTCCCCTGCTGCCAGTCAGCAGCAGCCCCGCCCCCAAACACTGCTCTGGCCGGGAGCAGTGAAAAATAAAACGGTAATTCATTTTATCACCGTTTTATTTTTCATTTTTGCTGCACTGGCCAAATGATGGGGGGGGGGGCGCCGCTGGAGACACATAGCTTTGTGACAGAACTTTATGAACAGCGTGCTAAACAGAGTTTAAAGTACCTATATATAATAACTCATGAGCCAGTATACTGTTATCTTGTAACAGAACATGCATGTTTGTAAAATACACATTCAGCCCTTTGGGAAACGTAGCGCTGAATAACAAGTGTTTATTGCAAACCAATGACTCATTTTATCAAGCTCAGAAAGATGAAATACAGAGTAAACCCACCTGGATTTGAGTCTGTGGCCATGAGGTGAAACACAGGTGTCTATAGTGGATGCATTAGTTCACTGAGCCATCAGACACAACATGTAAGACAGAATATTGTCCAGAGTGTTGCTGTTACGGATTCTATGTGAAGCCACTATTATGTTTGGTTGTCTTACAATTAACATTTCTTAAATTTCCACTTTTCAATTTTTCAAAGTATGTTTCGGTTTGTGATTTGCATCAGTTTTAACACTGCAACTCCGGGATTGCCTATCCCAAGCATCTACTCATACTATTTTTAAAACAAATATATTGTGTAGGAAAGTGAGAAATTAAAAAATTCAATACATTAAATTACCTCAAAATGTCCTGTATGACAATATTTAAACTTTGCTTGGAGGAAGAAATGTGTTAAATTCGCTTTCTGGTGAACTCCACGTTGAGTACCTGGAGGAACTTCTAAGGTCACATTTTGAAAAGTGTTGCACTTTGAAACTATCTCCAAACAAGGAAAACTGCTGCAAAAATCTAGCAAACTCATATGTAATGAAGCATAACCACCCTAATTTCTTACAGGCATGCCAAGCAGTGTTTGGGCAAGAGTTTTATGTTCTGATCTCACTGGGGTTATAAATAATTATAGCATTCAGCATCATCATTATTACACACTCCCAGCATCAAATTGTTTAACCAACATTAGAAACAAAGGCAAGTAAGCCAAATTAAATACTCGGGCCGGATGTGCAAAGCAATGTTATTGTTGCATATCCTATGATTCACAAAACAGAGTTTTCAGCAGCAAAATGGCTTTTTGCTATGTACTAAATGATTTGATAACAGGTTACTGAATTGAAAAATGGGTTTAGAAACCTAGAACGGATCGCTGTTTGGATGGGGCATTTTTAGAGAGTCCCTTCCAAATAATGATTTGTTAAGGTGTCAATGTTTTGATACTGAAATCCAGGTGAAAAAACACTGACATTTTCCTGACACCTCAAAGGAGGTGGTTACTTTTTCGCAAAGGTGAAGTGGTCTTAAGGAGAAATCTGCCCCTTTGTGAATGTTTAAAAAAAATGGTTGTTGAGAGTAGGCAGTAGTCCGTGGGACTACTGCCAGCCCTCAAATAAAAAAAACACTTTTAAAAAAAATCCAACCCCATTTCATTTAAAGAAAATGGGTTGCATTAAAAAAAAAGTAGACTTTATTTGAAATGTGATCACAGACAAGGTGGTCTATTGACACCAGCAAACCACCATCCTGGTGATGGGTTCCAATTGTAGTGTGTCACAATTTGCCAACTACCTCATAAATAGTGATGAGTAGGTCTGATTGCAATCCACTATGATTCAGAATTTTGTGAAGCAACCAATTAGCACATCTGTTGGTTCACAAAAGTTCCCCTCGCAAAATCTGCGACCACTTTTTGAGAGTGGAATTTTCGTACATCAGGCCCCCAGTTCTTCTTATGATGCTCTTTATTGGCCAGTGAGATAGCAAGAGTTTATGGAACCTAATACCAAAAAAAAGAAAATACCCTCTGTCGTATCTGCGAAAATGAGGACACCAGACGTAGTCAGGTACAGGCACAACCTCCTTTATTGGCGTACAACCACTTTCTGCCCACGTCTCGTCGGCGCTCCGCCCTTCCGCTTCACCCTTCCCATAGCCTCTCCTTCTGCCTGGTCCTAGCGGCGAGCGCCGGAGCCAGGCATGATGATGTGACATCTCCCCCTTCTTAAAGTCCAATGTTCACTCAGTTAAAGTTCCTCGATGAGTCGGGTAGGTCTCCGAATGATTCTCTGAGGCCTGCGCGGAAGGGGTAGTTCTCTTGACCTTCTTGAGCTTAGTGGTGTCTCTAGTCTTTCTCGGATCTCGATTTCTTGACTCGAGTCATCTGTGTCTTGTTCTGACTCTGCTGCGCAAGTATAAGCCGCTGGATTGCACTTTTTGAAATGCAACACATTTCGTGTGATTCTCTTGTTCTCAGAGGCGGCCGTGACCATATTTCCTTTGCGGCTCGTCACTCGCAGGGGCTGGTCACGATATCGACAGTCCGTCTTTGCCTTCTGTTCTTGCCTGACCAGCACCCAGTCCCCTTCTTGGATGTCGAATGTTCTGGCGTTGCGGCGTCCATCCGCATATTCTTTCATCTTCGTCTTTTTGGCTTTATCAACCTCTGCCAACATCCTGTGGTCACGGGACTGGGATCTGGAGCGGACAGCAGCGTCTGTGCCAGGTATTCGGTGCGCAGTGTTCTTCCCAGCATCAGAGTGGCTGGGCAATTGTTAGTGGTGCTGTGCGGAGTAGTTCGATAGGCTCTTAACACCTCGTTGAGCCCAAGTTGGGTATCTCGCTGGTCCAGTTCTGCCTGTTGTATGGTCTTCTCTATCGTAGCCATGAACCTCTCTACCATCCCGTTGGCTTGAGGCCACATGGGAGTGATCTTCCGGTGTTTGAAATTAAGGTGTCTGGCAAATTCTGTGAAGTCGTGTCCATTGAATGGCGAGCCATTGTCTGTTTTGACTACCATGGGGATTCCCCATGCAGCAAATGTTTCATCCAAAATTGGTATGATGATCGTGGCTCTTGTTGATGATACTTGTTGCGCGATGGGGAATCTGGAGTAATCATCCATGATAAAAATAATGTACTTCCCGGACTTCAGTGGCCCGACGAAATCAATGGCTACCTGTTGCCATACGCTGTCTGGGAGGTCAGACATCTGGAGCGGGGGCAGCGGTTCTTCTCGCCCTACTAGTTGGCATTGAGGGCAGTCTTGAAGCGTGGTTTCTACCATGTGGTTGAGAGATGGGAACCAGACACGTTCCCGTAGTGCTTTCTTTGTTGCCACTACACCTCGGTGTCCTTCGTGTGCCAAGTTGACAACTCCTTGACGTAACTGTTTTGGTATGACAATTCGTCTGTCTCTTAGAAGTAATCTGTTGTCACTAATTGTGAGGTCATCTTTGACGTGTCAGAAGGACACTAGTTCCTGTGCGTCGACACTTTTGTTAGTTGGCGTTTCTTCCAGGTGTCTCCATGAATTCGTATGAATGCGGTGTATGATGTTTTGGAGCATGGCATCTTTCGCAGTGGCTTCCATGATCGCTTCCAACGGGACGGCTGGTGGTCTTGCCTGATCGATGGTGAAGTGAATGTATTCTTCTGCCAGCGAGTGCCTCATTTGTGTTGAGGCCTTGGGATGTCTCGATATATAATCCGCTGGGTTTTCCGCTTTTCCTGACTTGTGGATGATCGTGTAGGTGTATTCCTGGAGACTAACGCCCCAGCGCTCGATTCTTGGTGGCATCTTCGCTTGTGAGGTTCCCAAATAGGATTATCAGGGCTTGATGGTCGGTGATCAGTGTGAAGTGTTTCCCATATACAAAAATGTGAAAATGCTCACATGCCCATACAACCGCCAGCCTCTCCTTCTCCAGTTGGGAGTATGCTTTCTCAGTGTCCGTGAGACTGCGGCTGGCGTATGCTACAATGTGTCGCTGGTCCCCTTCATCTTCGTACTGTTCCAGGATGGCTCCGAGTCCCACTGGGCTCCATCAACCATGATTTCTGTCTTCTTGCGAGGGTCAAAGTATGGCAGGGTAATGACAGAACTTACTGCAGTCTTGATTTTGTTGAACGCTCATTCACAGTTGGTTGACCATCGGAATGGTTGTCCTTGTTTTGTAAGTTCCCGTAAGGGATAGCTAATGGTGGCGTAGTCTTTGATATATCGGGCGCAGTAGCTGGCCATGCCCAGGAAGGATCGTATGTCACTGACATCACGGGGGCAGGGCGTGTCAGCCAGTGCCATCACTTTTTCAGGGTCCGGTCGCATTCCTTCACTGGAGAAGATGTGTCCATAGAATTTTAGCGTTGATTTGTGGAATTCACACTTGTCCCGATTGAGTATAAGATTGGCGTTTAGAAGAGTGTGACACACTCGATCTAGAGCTTTGTCGTGTTCCTTGAGAGTGTCACTGAATACCAGAATATCATCGCTATAGTTGAATGCATTGGGAATGTGATGAATAACTCGCCTCACTGCCTCTTGGAATATTTCTGCAGCTGAGGAAATTCCAAAGTTGAGGCGTTTGTACCTGAAGAGTCCTTGGTGCATCAAAAAAGTGGTAATGTAACGGGATTTCTCATGAAGCTCAAGCTGGTGGTATCCCTTGTTTAGATCCAATTTTGAAAAGACTTTTGCCCCGTTTAGGCGAGTGACCATATTGCTGATGTGCGGTCCCGGGTGTCTTTCTCGTTCTATGGCTGTATTCAGGGCCCTCATGTCCACGCACAGGCGCACCTTATTTTCCACTCCCCGCTTGGGTACAACCACTACTGGGTATACCCACGGTGTGGGTCCAGTCGATCTTTCGATAATGTCAGCCCTCAGCAGGTCTTGTAGCTCCTCATCCACAGCTTGTTGGAGATGGAAAGGTACCTTTCGGTGGTGCTGAGCTACGAGTGGTATCTGCTCATTTACGTGTAGTTGGACTTTGAAGTGTGCCAGTTTACCAAGTCCTGTGAATAGCTTCGGGAATTTGCTGACAATGTCCGGCGAGTCATCAACTTTGTATAGGATCTCCACTAGCTTTAAGCGTTCAGCCGTGGGTAGGCTGCTGCTTCAGGTCCTTCTATGATGTGAATCTGTGCGTGGACTGTTCTGTCTTCGTATGTTAAAGACGTGCGGAATTGTCCCAGACACCGTAAGGGCTCTTTGGACATCCATGAAAAAACGCATACAGCAGCTTTCTGTAGTTTGGGCTTTGTATTCATTTTCTTGTATTCTGTCGCACATATGTAGTTGAGTGACGCTCCGGTGTCTAGGACAAATTTTGCTGGGTGATTTCCCATTTGGATGTACAGTCTTGGGTATTTCTTTAGCCTGTCGGGGTCCGCTACCGTGCATACATAATCGTCGCTATCTTGAGATATGGGGGTGAGAGCTGAGGATTCCCTCGATGACGAACGTCGGGACCGGTGTGTGTAGTATGACCGTATACTGGATCTCGATGAGCTGGTCGACCTGTCTTGCCTCTCACGCACTGCTTTCGCATGATGGCGAGGTCCCGGAATGCGTCTTGTTGGCACAGATTCTCTGCGGGGTGCTTGGCACACCAGTTCAAAGTGATTCTCCATCCCACAGCGCTGGCAACATTGGCCCATGGCAGGACATGGGCCCGTGTGAGTGTAATCTTGTCCACAGTGGTAGCAGTGTAGTTGTTGTTTCTTGTTGCTGCTAGTCTTGTTCCCGCTGTGAGTTTGACTTGCAGGCTTCGGGTTTTTTTTGTAATCTGATGAGCTCCGCGTGTCTGTTTGAGAGTAGAGTCGGAAGGCTTGTTCGCGTTTTTCTGTTTTTCCAGCTTCCATCTTTTTCGCATGGTCTTCGGCTTGATCATTTATTCGCGTCAGCTCTTCAATGTCGTCGAGTGAGTAGTGTTTCTTTAGCAGGCGACGACGTAGTGACTCTGATTGGCACCCCTCTATAATTCGTAGGCGAAGTGCATCTTCCGTGTTGAAGTTATCGAATTTGCAGTAGCGAGCTAACTGTTTGAGCCGTGTGATAAAGTCACCCATTGGTTCATCTTTTTCTTGTGACGCCAGATTGAAGGTGTACCGTTCGTAGTCCAAGTTTCGTTTGTGAAGGAATTTCCTTTTCAGTGCTTCTCTCATGTCTTGATATGAGGTTGCAGTGGCTGGTGGTAGTTCTTTAATGACTTGCCCGATGTCTTTGCCTATCAGGTTGCGCAGGGCAATGAGTTGCTGTTTGGGGTCAGTGACTTGTGACCCCGTCATGAAGTCTTCGAAGTCTTCTAGCCAGCTTTGCCATCTTGCCAGCATTACTGGACCTGGCTGCGCATTTTGCAATGTGTCCAGGGCCACTGACATGTTGCCGTGTAAATATGGCTTATTGGCTCTCTCTGGGGCTCAGCAGGTGCTCTAGAGTCTTGATGGTGCCAGGAACTGTGAGTGAGCAGATTGTTGTAAGCTTTTGCCTGGTTTTAAGATGGCCACTGTGGTGTTTGCAGGGTCTGTGGCTGTATGGCCTGACTCTAAGATGGCTGCCGAGTAGGACACATGTGCACGAGGCTTTGGGCAAAACCAGTGATGAACTGCAAACAGGCAGGCAGGCAGGCAAGCAGGCAGGCAGGCAGGCAGGGGCTTACCGTGGGCGCGATGAGGCAGCACACAGTGACTCACAGTGTCAGGCTTTAGTCAGATGGCAGCCTCCTTGGTGCAGTTCCACTTGCAGCCAGCGTTATATGCGATTGGGAGCACATTCATGGACATCAGCTGGCACGCGCTGACTCACCGCTGCAGCGCGTGTCTCCAGACCGGGATCAGCAGGTTCGGGATCCCATCCTCGTCGTCAGTGTCGTATCCGCGAAAATGAGGACACCAGACGTAGTCAGCTACAGGCACAACCTCCTTTATTGGAGTAAAACCCCTTTCATGCCCGCGCCTCATCGGGGCTCCGCCCTTCCACTTTCCCCTTCCCATAGCCTCTCCTTCCGCTAGCCCTTAATCTGGTAATAAAAGACAGCAATATTTGAGGTTCAAACCCTTCACATGAAAGGGCCCCAGTATCACTGCACTTGCTGCATCTTTGAGAGCTACGCACCTCATATGTCATACTCTGTATCTAGTAAAGGTCTCCCAATGTTGGTGGCAGATTTAGGAACTGTGGAGCTAGGAGACAGTCATTTTTTAAGGGTCCAGGTTTGGGCTGGGCTTTGGTTGTTCTGGTGGGTCAGGACTCGCATTCAATGAGCTGAGCTATATTGGACTCTAGACAGGACAGCGCTGACAAGTGAAGCTCTACGTTTGACTGGGCTGGGCTCCATGTAGGACTGGTCTAGGATTTCAGCTGAACCACAGGCAGGACTTAAGTATGAACTGGTGTAGGCTTAGCAGGTAGGATGCTGATTTGAGGGTCTGTGCTGGGTTGAAGTGCTAAGCAAACACATTAGATGATGGACGGAGTGCTGAAACTTTTCAGACACTCACCCCCAGTCACAGATCTTGGTTGTATCCGTCATCATTCTTTAGCTCACTTTGCCACCCAAGTTCAGACCCTACCATATGCAAATCAGTCTTGACCCTGCTCCTCAAGGTAACAGTCCATCCCGAAGTGCCAAAGCAGGTCCTCCCTGGACCAGAAACAATCATCCTGGGACCGGTTTCGGGGTATCAGCCATGCAAGCTTGAATCCAGTGACAGGTGAGCCTGGGACCCAGGCCCAGATCACTGTACTGGGGGTGAATGTTTGACATTGTTTCAGCATTCTGTCCATCAATTGTTCTTTTTGCATTTGTTGCCTTAAGTGGGAAGGGTATGTCCAGACGTGGATCCTATGCTCACCATGCCACTAGAGTCAAGCTAGCCTGGCTGATATGTGGTGATACCCTGAAACTGGACCTAGGATGCTGGGGTCAAGACTGATTTGCATATGGCTAAGTCTAAACTTTAATGGCATGGTGTGCAAAAAAAACAATGGATTTAGGCCCAGATCTCTGTACTGGGGGTGAATGTTTGACATTGTTTCAGCATTCTGTCCATCAATTGTTCTTTTTGCACTTTTCTGAATTGAAGTAGTGTTTGTGCGGTTCTGATGGATACATGAATATCCAGTATCCCAGGTTTATAGATGGCAAAGGTCTATTGGCTTGTTTTCTTTCTATTTTGTACTTTTTATGCTTCCAGTCTGATGGGTTCCTGCTTGTGGGTGAGCCAAGAACAACTGGAGAGGGTGAGTTTTTCAGACGGATATGTGGCGGTGCTGGTCAGGATGTAAATGATATGCCTAGTTTTGAAAATGGTGTGGACTAGCAATGGAAGCCAGTGGTCATATTTCTTCATGCCTTGGATGAGACATGCTGTAGCATAAAGTATGCCCTACTGGGGAATCAATGTGCATAGATTTAGATTGCATTTTTACAGGCTATAAGCATATATACGTTGTAGAGGAACATTGCAATGCCAGACACTTCAGAGTATTGCAGTGTGTTAATTGGTATTTGTAGAGCACTTTCATGTCCCTTATGAGGCCCAAAGCACTTTCTGGGTGGTCGGGTAAGTAGGTATTGCAGTTGTTTCATTTATAGCACTTCCTCTGACAAGATCGGGGAGCGCTCCAATATGCATCCAAATTTTGAGTCTCCTTTGGAGTGCATGGCAGAAATTGTGTGCGTTGTACCATGGCCTATATGGGAAATGTTCGATAAGGTGCATGAGTTGTGAAGATGTAATATAAGGAGGATGCAGTGAACATCTCAGTGCATGCGCATGGGGTGTTGAAGAGACTGTGAGGTTAGAGGCACTCAAGGACGCAGATACACAGCACCTCCTGGAGCGGACTGCATCATAATTTGCATCAATGGGGTCTTCCAGGATATATAATTGATAGAGTCCTCCCAGACTCAGAAGGTCCAAACCGCTACAGGCAGTACTAATCAGTTGGCATGTATTATATGGAGTCCACTCAGGAAGAACAGAGAGCCAACTCCACCACAGGCAATGATGTGCTTCAAAGATGTTTCAACACACGTTGCCGTACTTTATTGCAAGAGAGGAGGAGCAAAGGGTGTGAGACACATGATTACAGAATGCACATACAAACCAATAGTTCTTGAAGGATGAAAGGCAGGAGAAATCACATTTTAGAAAATAGGTAGTTCTTTAAATTAGCTGAATTCTAGATGTTTGCATATTTTCCTTATTTTCTTCAGCAGGATGTCTCATTGGTTACATATCTGGACACAAAAGGAGCTTCCACCTATGTGGGCTCTTCTTGAATAAGGAATAGCCCAGAGCACAGGTTATACAGTTCTAAGGGTCCTTCTTAGGATGTAGAGTCAGAGTAAGGACTGTAGAAAAATAAGGACCTAAACCATGATGTCCTGATGGGCAATATAAAGCGCTCAAAAAGAGATTATTTTTACTAATGGAAAACAGTGCAGTGCATTTATTGGGGATTTACATTGGTTCAGACTTAGGATTTGACCAGCTGCAGCCTTCTAAATTTGTTAAAGTTTGATGGTAAAGTAGTTTATGTGTGTAATGTTTAAACCAAAGCAGGGTCAAGGTCTGGTGCAGCATTAGGTTCCTGGATCTTGTGCTGGAATATAAAGTAAGGAAAAGTATTTTATATTATTCTTATGGTTTTAAAACCACTTTCTCGAATTTGGTAAAGTGAGAGGTTGCTCTCCAAGATCATACCCAAATTCTTTATGTCATGCGAGGTGGCTATAGTTAGTCCAGACTACTCATGTTGTGGCGGGGTGATACATTTTTCCACAATCAACCCTTAAGGAAATCTATAGACAATAATGTAGGAGATGTTGGAAAGTGGCTGGTAGAGGCTTTTTACCCTGATTCTCCAGAATTTTCTCTTTCCTTGTCTTCTCATTTTAATTAATATTCTGTCCTAAATAAGTGGACTATTCTAATAGCATTATAGCCCTTCTGCTTTGTGCTATACTGATCATTAAATACACTCTCTCTCATTTTAGGCCCTTGCTATTGTAATAAAAATGTATTTTTGCGCACCTTTATGGATGCAAAGTGGCGCTTAAATGTGAAATAAATGTTTTTCAGAGGGCACTGAGCCAGATAAACCCCGCTCCAATTTAACAGTCAGATACAGCACAAGAGAACATGTTATCAATAATTTATTGGAAATTAAAGTAAAACAAGGTAATGTAATTAACTAGTATTATGCCTCTCAAATCAATTTCCACTAAACCACGAAATCAAATTTTTCAAGATTCTATGCAAAACGCCTATCATTAAAATGTAATCGTCAAAATACCCTTAAATATGTACCTGTATCAACTGAAAATCAGGTTAAAACCTCAGCTAGTCACGAACAAAATTTCACAACAAATCAATTACTCTGCATATCCGCTCTTGTATTGATAATTCCAGATAAAGATATTATTATTTAAAAATCCAACAAATCATAACGCAATCGAAACACTACTTGCATCACAATCCCTAGCTATTCTCTCCACGTCAATATTTTTAGCAACAGTTTATTTAGCCTTTCTCGCCTTAGTGCCTAAACTATGGGACTTTATGGTGGCTCTTTTAGAGCACACAGAATGTTTGCTTTCGTACTTCTTGTCACTGGCTTTGATTCGAATTCTTTATCTCACGGAAAAAGAGTTCAGTTCACATAATACTACTCCAGTACCAGACAATTTTACACTGGACTTGAACTGACTTGTGCACCAGCTAGTGTAAAATATTGATTTTGGATTGGCTAAATTGTGAAAATGGCACTACAAAACTGTCAAGCACTAGTGTAAAATTGCCAGGATAGAGGGCAAAATTGTCAGGCCTTTTTCAAAATGTGCAACACCAATATAATTGATGTGATTTGCCGAGTGGTTGCAGAGTGACCTCAGAGAAGACTTGGAAATTCTCAACTTTGCATGCATCTGATTAATCAAAGATTGGCAAAAACAATTGGTTTGTGTTTAAAGAGCTAAAATAAGTATCACTAGCATATTAGTGCGAGACACTCAGGAGAGAGCCACCGTGAGCAGACAGAGAGGGCTACAATTGTAAAGTAGTCCAACATACAGTTCAACACAAGCACATGAGTGGAGGCGGAAGGCTATAAATAAACAACCAGTAGCATTTGGTTAAAGATGAATACTCTATTGGGCTGAGCCAAGGCGTGATTAACAAAGTTTCAAGCCAACGGCTGAAAGAGATTGGTTGAAGAAAGCCAGTGGCTGAAAGGGGTGTATCGACAGCCCTTTCTATGTATGCTGTTAGCAATAGTTCTGCACTGATAAAACCTAGACCTAAAAACCTGTAGTAGTCAGCTACTGTGAAATCTAAACTGACCGATGGATAAAGTGTATTTTTGTTGTAGTACATACATGTGGCATGGG
Organism: Calotriton arnoldi; assembly: GCA_963921515.1. Taxonomy (NCBI): domain Eukaryota; kingdom Metazoa; phylum Chordata; class Amphibia; order Caudata; family Salamandridae; genus Calotriton; species Calotriton arnoldi. The sequence continues at coordinate 810,678 of CAWUFW010004244.1, read as the reverse complement.
TGAATTGAGTATTTGCCAAATCTGATTTGTTACAGTCTGCAAGATTTTTTAAGGGGGTAAGAGTTAAAGCATGCCAACAAATTCAAGGGCAATAAATATGATGTCACATGACATTTCTCAATCGATTTTCCACACAAAAAATGGTGTTTGTTTGTAGCCCACACTCTAAAACATTGTCAACACATTATTTGTTATGAAGTGTCTTCTCCACGCAGATCGGGAGGGCATGCTTGTTGCCTGGCTAGTCCTTGCTCTGGTCAGTACATGAAAAGAAGGTGCTCAATACAAACTCACCTATATTCCACCAGATAGTAGGGCATCCCTACTGCCTGGAGAGCCAGCATTCAGGCCAATGCCAGGAAAAAAGTTTCCCAAAAACATTTCTGTCACCACAGGTGGGAGGGACCTATGTTGCTAGGGCAGCCCTCACCGTGGTTGTTATGTCATGTACTGTGCAGCTATAAACTCGCATGACCGGGGTGAGGTGGGAGCTGACACCTGGACAGCGTTCCACTTGCAAATACCTGCGATCCTAATTTATTAAGTCCATGAAAAAAGTGCATTTCCTGCAGTGTGAATGCTCTATTACTTACCGGTAATCTTCATTACTCCTGGTCCCGTTGTCCTGGTCCCGTTCCTCACAAAGTGGAGATAACCATCTTCCGACAGAAAAAAAGACCAGAGGAATGCTGGGGACCCTAACCCTGCCCTTCCCACTGGGAGTACATAAGCAGTACTTACCCAACATTCCGCCTGAACCACCAAGCCCCCAACAGGAAGGCCAGCAGTCCGGGGGGGAGGGCGGGGTGTAGGAATGGGACGAGGACAACGGGACCCAGAGTAATGAAGATTACCGGTAAGTAATAGAGCATTACCCCCAGGTCCCTCCTGTCCTCGTCCCATTCCTCACAAAGTTGAGAATACCAAAGCAGAAACCCGGCCTTCCAAAAAAAACGCAAGCACACCCAGGAAACCACACCAAAGGCAGCAACCCAAGGGAAGCAAAAAGGGAAAACCACCGGAAACACCAGGAAGAGCACCCAGAGACGAGGGCGCCCCACCAAAGCAGGGACGCACCAAGCAAAACAACGGGCAAGATGAAGAGGCGGACAACCCACAGAGGGCAACCAGCAATCACCAGGAGCACCCCCACAACGGACAAGGAAGGGGGAGAACAATCCCAACGACAACAAAGGGCAGCGAGAAGGCCACCCAAAGAAGAAGACCCCCAGCGGCCCAACGGGCCAACAAGCCCGAACCAGCCAGCAGGGACACAACCAAGGACCGGAACCAAAGAAAACAGAAGGCGACAGCGCCAGCAAGGAGGCAGCCAAACAGAAAACAAGAACTAGAGAACGCAGGCCAACAAAAGGGAAAAACCCACCCCTCCAGGCAAAGGGGAGCAAACCCAAAAAGGTGACCAGCACAAAGAGACCCCAAGGGCAAAAACCCCAGAAGGGAAAGACGCCAAAGCAACCAACTCCCCGGACCGCAGCGGCCAGAGGAGACGAAGCCCAAACAGAACACGGCCAGAAGCGCCCAACAGACAAAAGGCAGAGAAGCCCAGCACCACCAGGCAGGCACACAGGACCAAACAAAAAACAAAAGAGGACAGGGTCAGCCAACAGGGAAAGGCACAAACCCGAGGAACCAACCAAGGGCAGGACCACCCAGACCAAACCAGAACGACCCGGCCCCAGAGAGCCCAGAGGACAAGCCCCTGAAACCCCACAGATGGGCCCCAGGCCCCAGGAGAGAACGGCCCGCACCAACCACCAGAGCCGACAGACACCAATCGCCAAGCACCCAGCCTGGGAGGCAGAGACAGAATTCAGGGCCAGCCCAAGAGGGAAGGCCAAGGCACCCACAAACAAAAACCAGGGTAACACGAACACAACCCCCGGAAAGCCGCCCCACAAGGCCCCAAGAGCCAGAAGGGAGCAGGCCCGGCAGAGACCAGAACCCCAGGAGGGCCAAACACCACCCAGAGAGCAAGGCCCAAACAGAACCAGGGTCAGACAGGAAAAGCCTGAGCAGCAGGAGCCGCCGAGATCAACCCCCAATGCCAACAAGACCAGGGGAAACCAAAGAAGAAAAGGGGAACAAGAGGAAGACCCCACCCCAAACAACAGAGCCCCAGCAGAACACCCCAACCGCATACCCGGGGCGACCGGAGCAGAAGTCGCAGCCCCGGAGAAGGCACACACCGACCACCAGAAAAGAGGCACAACAGACCTCCTCAAGGGAACAGCCAGCCGACCAAGTGTCCCAGAGAACCCAAGACCACAGCAAGGGAAACCCAAGTGAGCCCCAACACCAGCAGTAGTACGAGCCAAGACCAGAAACGGTCTAAAGAACAGCCCAGCCAGAGACAACCCCAAAAGACCAGGCGGACTGCCGACCAACAACAGACAGGCCAGCCAAGACCGGGGACCAACATCACGGACCTACAGAGGCCCAGAAGGGACAGGACATGGCCAAACACCAGAGCCCGGTAACCCCCACCCCCGAGGGGAGGGAAAAGAACCCCCAAAACCACACAAGCCGGAGAGGATAGAGAAGCTAGGGCGGAACCCAAGCAGACCGCTCAGGCCCACAAACACCACGGCCCAGCATGCACCAATGGAGGGCAGGAGCAGGGAAGGAACCCCCAGGGCAGAACCAAGGCAACAGAGCGCCAAGCAGACAGAAAGCCAGGACTGCAGCCAAGCAACACACCCGAACAAGAGTACCCGGAGGCCCAACCCACAACCGGGGAAGGCCCAAACCGGGAAGGCCCCAGCAAAACACCGGCAAAGGCCAGGAAGGGGCAGAGGAAACAGAGGCACAAGCCCCCGACCCCCCCCACCACCACAGCAGCAAGCACAGAGAAACCAGCAGCCAGGCAAGCAGGCACCCAAAGGGGCAAGACAAAGACCCGGCAACGGCACCCCGACAGAGAAAGTAAGGAGAGGGGCACAGCACGACAGACAGCATCAATGTGAGCAGCCCTGAAAAAAAGTGGGGGAGGGGGGCACGCAGCCAGAAAGGTGGGGCCGAGGCTACAAGGGGCAAGACGACCCCATCCCTGCAAGAACCAGGAGACTACAGCAGAGGGAACAGCCACCCCCAGACGGAGACCACGCCAGCCAGAGACCACAGCGGGGCAAAAACCGCAAAGGGAGCTGCACGGCCGCAGGATCGGGAGACCCCCAGCCAGGAAACAACCCGGCCAGAGCCCGCCAAAAGCCAAAGGGCAAATGAGAACAGCTGGCAGCAGAAACCCAGAACCCCCTGACCATCCAGGCTAGCACAAGCAGGCCACCAACCAGTGTTGACCCACCAAAAACAAAGGCCAAGACCAGAGCAGACCAGGGCCCAGCAGGGAACCCAGCCGGAGGCAGGGAGGGCCCAATGCAGGACACCAAGAGGTCGTAGAGGCACAACGCCACAACCCCCGAAACCCAGGCAGGCACCCACCCAGGAAGCCACCGGGCCAGAACAAGCGGAGGGCAGACGCCCCCAAGGAGGAAAGCGGCAGACCACAACAACAGGGAGCAGGAGGCGGCCTCTTATCCACGCAAAAACCAGGCCCGACCCCGCACAACTACTGAGAGCAGACAAGAGCAGAAGCACACAGGGAGGTAAGGCCATATGCAGTGCGAGGAAAAGCGGCACGGGAAAGTGACCAGGCAAGGAACCCGGACAAACAGGAGGACGAGCCAGGAACACGAAACGACAGCACCAAAGGCAAGACAGAAGACGCCAACCACCCCAGCACCAGACCGACCCAGGAGGACTCCAAACCAGGACCGACACAGCCAGGAAAAAGAACCCTAGGCAATGAAGCACAGGCCCAAACCGCCACGCGGCATGCACCCGGAGGAGGCGGACCCGCAGACACAGAACAAGCCCCCCCCAGACCCACGAAGAGGTCAACAGCATGCAAAAGGGGTAGAAAACAACAGGAGAGGCGGAACAGGGCAACATAGCAGTTAGCACCAGCACAAGGAGTCAACCAGCCAAAGGAGGAAAAAGCCACCGCCACGTGAAAAAAACATGCCGGGATACAAAAAAGGAACAAGCCCGCCACCCCCGTCAGGCAGGACCAGGCGCACCACCAGGACTCACGGCAGGAAGGGAAGACAACACACCAGCCGGAAGCACCCAGGCAACCATGAAGAGACACCCAGTGGAAGAAGGGGCCAACAGGAACAAACAGAAACAAGCGTGGCGAAAGGAGCCCAAGGAAACACCACCACCCGCACCAGGGACCAAAAACGCAGGGGAGGAGCACCAGCACAGAGCCACAGCCAGCGGACAGCACAGGGGAAAACAGGCACCACCATGCGAAGCCGCAGACACCCGGGGGGAGACCGGGAGACAGGAAAAAGGCACCCCCCCAGCCAGCCCAAGGCAAACCACCGGAAGCCACGCCAGGGCAGGAGGAAGCAGCCCCACCAGCGGGAGGGACGGCAAGCAGAAGAACACAAAAGCAACATAACATGGGAATACGCAAAGCACCACCCAAGGGCATAGGCGTAGAAGAACAGACTCAGAAGGTTATGCAACACAACGACGGACATATGAGCGACCCCAGAAGGACGAAAGGCCAAGTGGACCCGCCGGGAAAAAGTGCATGAGACCATGAGGAGGAACACAGGCCCCCACATTGGATGCAATAGCACACCAAGCCACCTGACCCGGCAACCTGCAAACGGAAGAGGGAACCGGCAAACCGCACGCAGCCCACCGGGCCACAAGGCGCCGAACAACACAGTGACCCAACACAGCAGCACGCAGGAATGGACCTAGGGAGGGCGAAACACGCAGAAACCCTGCCAGGAGGCAAACCCGGGACAATGGGCAAAGACAGATCCCCAAGAAAGCTGCAGTGTGCCAACGAACCACGAGGCACAAAGCCCCCGGCAGCAACCACAGCCAGAATCACAGGGTGGAGAACTGACGGCGAGACACGAACCTGCGACTTCCCAACTCCAAAGTCAGCAACTTGAGCCATCAGCCCACAACTGCTACCATCGGACCACAACTTGGCACACACCAGGAGGGGGGTGACAGGAACAAGCCCTCCCCCCACTGGAACCCAGGCGCACCCCCAGGAACCACACTAGGACATGGAGGGAAGCAGCCACAGGCGAGCATCAAAAAACAGCAGTAATGAAAGAAAGAGACACCGCCACGCGGTACTCACCGGGGGGGCCGGGCCACAGGAACAAGGTCCCCCACCCCACCGCCAGCCAGCCCCAAGCACCCAACCAGCAACCACGCCAGGGCCGAAGAAGCAGGAAACACGGCACGTCTCCCACCCGGCCAGGCCACAGGAAGACGTGCACATCAACCCGGAAGGAACCGGGAGGCCGGTGCACCAGCCGCAAAGGGCTGGCCGGCAAGGAAGAGCCAGCCAGGAACATCCCAGCCACCCAGCAAGCCCGGCAGGCCAGGAGGCGAACCAGCAGACTACCCGCCCGCACAGCTAGGCAGCCGGACGGGGAGTGGAAGAAAAAAAATGCCACTCCAGCCCAGCAGGAGCAGCACCAGCACCTTGTCCCAATTCTGTCGACAGACAGAAAAAAAGAACAGGCGGAATGCTGGGTAAGTACTGCTTATGTACTCCCAGTGGGAGGGGCAGGGTTAGGGTCCCCAGCATTCCTTTGGTCTTTTTGTCTGTGGAGAGATGGTTATCTCCACTTTGTGAGGAATGGGATGAGGACAGGAGGGACCTGGGGGTAATGCCTCTGTTCAAATGGACTCAGTAGTGATTGCTTGGCAGATAGTGAAAGAGAGAGACACCCAAGCTCTGTTTCACTCAATGCATGTATTTCTAGCAATTATGTGCGCAGTGATATATTGAATATAATACCCGGGGACCTGCAATCCCTGTGTAAAAGCATGTCTCTAATCTCCTTATGACGGGCGACTTGTGACACACATAGCAGCATTTAATAAATAAATGAGTAACCGTTCAACTGTAATTATTTGTATCAATTGAGTTCTGATGTTACAATGCCGACTGCCAGCAGCCGAGTACAATGGTAGGTCACACTTAAAGCTGCACTTTCAAAATCGAAAAGGAAATTTGACTTTTCCTTCTTCTGCTCTGTTTTTCAAGATGAACATTGAAAAGCAGAAAGGAGATTTTAATGGCAATATGTTATTTTTTTCCCGGCTTTAATTAATTATGAAAAGAATAGAATAGCTTTGCATATTTCTATTTCCTTCGTGGTCAATTAGACAGTGCTTGGTGCAAATACCTTTTACAACTGTATTATTAAAACACATTCTAGAGCTGCCAATATGTGATAAGTAAATTCGTACTTATTTGTTGTATTGCTTTTTGTTGTTTTTGGTGATGCTATGTTGTTTATGGTGTTGTGTTTTTCTGCCTAATTATTGTATTGTGTTGTTGTTTTGTTCTGAGGCTGTTTTGTTCTATTTTAACCATTTTTCTGTGCTGTGCTTTTAAGTTTAAGGGCCCGATTCGGATCTCGCTCGGAAAGCCCTCCGTACGACTCGGATCCGGAGGGCTTTCCGAACGAGACGTGCTCCCAGAGTCCGAACGAGCGAGTACGATGCAGCCATATGCTTACGGACTTGGTTCGCTTGGACTCCCATTGAACTCTATGGGAGCCTGTGTACAGACGCATACACAGGCTCCCATAGCAGAAAAGGGGTGGGTGGGGAAAAGCATACACCCTGTGGCGGGCACCGCATGGTGCCCGCCACACTGTGCATGCTTGGATCGGGGGGACCCATGGGCACCCCCGTGATAGATTCGGAGTGCCCCGGGTGAAGGGTGGCCTGGTACGGCGCCCCGAAGTACGCTTCCGACAGCCGTTTCGTCTCGCTGAGACCGAGGCGAAGCGGCTGTCTGAATCGTGCATCGTACTCGCTCAGTCGGAAATCGGCTCCATTACGCGGCACGATTCGACTACAAACGAGATGTACGGAGTGGTTCGGGTCCGGAAACGATTCGGTCGGCGCTTACGCAATCTTTGCATCGTACTTGGTTGTTCGAACTTGTGTGAGATTCGATCATGAACAAGGGCTACGACTCGGATCCGGTAAAGCCAAATCCGATTCGGAGGCCTTCCGAGCGAGATCGGAATCGGGCCCTAAGTTGTTTTGTTATGTTGCTTTGTGTTGTTACGCTAATGTGTTGCATGGTATTTAGACAAAATATCGAGTTAGAAATGTCGACTTACACAAATATCGAGTTGTAAATATCGTGACACAGAAATATCGACAGCAAGAATATCGTGGTCAAGAATATCGATTTTGAGGTAAGAAAGTCATTAACATCGTTTGCAAAAATATAATTGTTTAAAATATCGATTTTTTAATTAGTGTTATGTATTTTAGTGTATATTTTAAATGTATGTGATGTACTGTTTATGTTTTTTTAAAATGTGTTACATTTTTAGTAGTTATCAATTTTATTTTAATTAAGTTTTGTGTTTTTTTGTTCCGTAGCGGGTTGTGGGTTTATAGGGGAATAGAGTGGGAAGTAATTAAATTATAATAATTTTTTATTTTTTTATTTATTAATATTTATTTAATTGAGATTTTATAGTGTTGATTGTGGGAAGTAAGGTATTATTAATTATTAGTTGCTTGTTAATTAATATGAATTAATTATTTGGTAATTAATTATGCTAATTTTGTAAAAAGAATTCAGGTGCTGGTTGGGGTTTTATAGGGGTAAAGGGTGGGAAGTAATGTATTTTAATTAATTAATAATTAGTTGTTAATTAATATTAATTAATTAACTTAAAATTAAATATGGAAATTGTTTAATTAATTTTAGGTGCAGGTTGTGGGGTTTATAGGGGTAAAGGGTGGGAAGTAATTTATGTTTAATTAATTAATAATTAGTTAGTTATTATTAATTAATTAATTGAAAATTAAATATGGAAATTGTGTAAGTAATTTTAGGTGTGGTTTGTGGGGTTTATAGGGGTAAAGGGTGGGAAGTAATGTATGTTTAATTAATTAAAAATTAGTTGATAAATAATATTAATTAATGAATTGATAATCAATTAGAGTAATTGTTTATTTATTTTGTGTGGGTTTTGGTTTTACAGGGGTAAAGGGTGGGGAGTTAATGAATTTTGCTTACTTTATAATTAGTTGTTAAATACTATTAGTTTTGTTAATTGAAAATACATTTTAATTGTGTAATTAATTTTTTTAAAGCTTAATTTTAGCTGTGGGTTGTGGGGATTATAGGGGTAAAGGGTGGGAAGTTAATTAATGTGTATGTGTTTTAATATGTATTTAATTAATAATATTTCTTTAATTGCTAATTAATTTTGTTAAATTATGGAAGTACATTTTTCTTTTAATTTAGATGTGGGTTGTGAATTGTGTGGTGTTATAGGGTAGGAAATAAAAACGAAATTTATGTAATAATTAATGTTTTTGTTACCTAATAATTTCTAATTAAAAATATTAATTTGTTTGAAAAATATTTTTTTATTTTATTTAATATAATATTTGTAGGTATTTGTAATATGTATTTAACATTATAATATGTTTTTATTTTTTAATTTTTAATATTAAATATATTTGTATTTTAATTTTAAAAATATTTATATATTTTTTATTTAGTTTGTTTTTTTAAATATTTTTTGTTGATATTTTGTTTGTTTTTGATTTAGAACTGACTGGAGTGGGAATACTAATTTTTACTCCTCTGCAATCCAACACTTTCCCTACTGTTGCATTGACTGGAGTGTGGAATAGTAAATTTTATCCCTCCACTATCCAACACTTTTCATACTGTTGCTCTCATTGGAGTGGGAATAGTAGTTTCTACCCCTCCGCTATCCAACACTTTTCCTACTGTTGCACTCAATGGAGTGGGAATAGTAATTTTTACTGCTCCACTATCCAACACTTTTCCTACTGCTGCACTCATTGGAATGGGAATAGTAATTTTTACCCCTCCGCTATCCAACACTTTTCCTACTGTTGCACTCAATGGAGTGGGAATAGTAAATTTTAACCCTCCGCTATCCAACACTTTCCCAACTGTTGCAATCACTGGAGTGGGAAGAGTAATTTTTACTCCTCCGCTATCTAACACTTTCCCTACCGTTGCACTTATTGGAGAGGGAATAGTAATATTTACCCCTCCAGTATCCAACACTTTTCCTACTGTTGCACTGATTGGAGTGGGAATAGTAAATTTTAACCCTCTGCTATCAAGTACTTTCCCAACTGTTGCAATCACTGGAGTTGGAATAGTAATTTTACTCCTCCGCTATCTAACACTTTCCCTACTGTTGCAGTCATTCAAGTGGGAATAGTAATTTTACCCCTCCGCTTTACAACACTTTCCCTACTGTTGCACCCATTGGAGTGGAAATAGTATTTTTACCCCTCTGCTATCCAACACTTTCCCTACTGTTGCATTGACTGTAGTGGAAATAGTACATTTTATCCTTTCACTATCTAACACTTTCCCTACTGTTGCACTCACTGGAGTGGGAATAGTAATTTTTACCCCTCCGCTATCCAACACTTTCCCTTCTGTTGCACTGACTGAATGGGAAATTTAAGTTTAAAGATTTTTAAATACTTTAATGTATTCATGAACTTTGTGTCAAAAAAGTATTCTTAGTAGATGGCAGAGACGGGACGAGACGGTTATCATTAAAGATCGGCGAAGAAATGAGGGACTTATCATAGCGCCCCAGATGCGGTACTGACTATCGTCCATTTTTTCTACTAAGAATACTTTTTTGACACATAGTTCATGAATACGTTCCTCTCAGGTTACGACTTAGGGGCCGATTCCGGCCGGAAATCTCTCTGACCGAGCCGGACCCGGAGAGAATTCCGACCGAATCGGACCCTAGCAGTCCGACCAAACGAGTACGATGCGCACGCATGATATCGGACTCGAGTCGGTTGGACTCCCATTGAAGTCAATGGGAGCCTGTCGTACAACGCGTACGCGGGCTCCCATTGACTCAATGGGTGCGAGGCGGACAAGGGTGCCCCCTACAGCGTGTACGCGTCCATGCGCATCGCGGCGTACATGCACAGGTAGGGGGGACCCATGGGTCCCCCCTGTGTGCGACTCACGCGTCTACGCGTACAGGGGGGTCCGACGCGGACCCCCAAAGTCCGGCTCCGACAGCTTTTTCGAGCCGGACGGCGCGAGTCGGTCGGACTGCTCGCGGTGCGCATCGTACTTACCCGGCCGGGAAACGTCTCCATAGCGCAGTGCGAGTCGTGTCCATGCGAGTCGGTCGGAGCGTGTTGAAGCCGCGTTCGAGTCGGTCGGCGATTTCGCGGGTGCTTGCATCGTACTCGCTCGGCCGGACCCGCGTATGATTCGGTCGGGAAACAGGGCTCCGAATCGGATCCGGTGAATCCGAATCCGATTCGGAGCCCTACCGGCCGAGATCGGAATCGGCCCCTTAATGTGTTATTTACGGCAACGGAGACCGAAGATGACCTAGATACTACTAATAGACTTTGTATGCTGATTTACAGACTTATTTCTATCACGTCTGTCGAGCCGTCTAACTTCTCCGAACAAACTGTACATTTTTGAGCCTTGAGAAAGTCACGGTGGTGGCGAAACGCGTGTTGGCTGTTTTTCATGCTCTTTACAACAAGGACTGGACTACTATCTCCATCATTGTAGAGATCTTTTGACTGTATTAACAAGACTGAAGTGTTCTAGTCCTTGCAACTTTGTATATTAAGTTTGGTACTTTGTTATTTACGAAATAAATTAATGAATGTCCAGATAAATGCACTTCCCGTGTTTCCTGTGTCAAGAGGAATTTTCCTTCTTCTTCTTTCATTTGGTTAGATTGACAGATTACTGTCATTAATATAATCTGAAATATTGTGAGTGCCAGGGTTTCTTTGTTTGTTAGTTTTTCACAAGTTACTGCTGTCTCTTGTGTTTCCCACACCTTAGGTAGTGGGGTGTTGTACCCTGAGTGGCACCAATTCTACTTTTTCATGTGAGGTTTCTATTCAAATTCATTTTGTAGCTGGTACATACAGTAACTTTGAGGTGCGACCCTTGTATCCACCACTACCTATTTCTGTTCTATGTATATATATAATAAAGACGGAGTAGGCGCACCATCACGTTTTTCCTTTTGCCATAAGCCTCTGATGAAGCGACATGCGAAATGCGTCAGGCACTGCAGAAGGCTGCTCTTAACTTACCTGCCATTGAACTCTGCCCATACCCTTTATTGAGGCTGGTAACCTTCGTTTTCTCTTCGAGTGCTGCTCATTGGGTTACCACGTGTTTGCATCTTGAGACAGCGGCCCGGCCGTCGAGCAAGCACCACCCCGGATTCAAGGGGGCCGTGTGGACGGATACACTGCCCACGATACGGAAGAGCGACGTGGGATTGAGGGCAGGCTTCTAAGGCGGGGGTTCACTATGGACTTTATCTGAGCAGACATTGAGTACTTGTTGGTGTAATACATCGCACTACGTCCCCCATAATGCCTTTATATTTGCTGTTATTAGCCCCACGCAGGGGCGTGTCATTGCTGGCTAATAAAGAGGGAGTAGGCGCACCATCACGTTTTTCCTTTTGCCATAAGCCTCTGATGAAGCGACATGCGAAATGCTCTTAACTTACCTGCCATTGAACTCTGCCCATACCCTTTATTGAGGCTGGTAACCTTCGTTTTCTCTTCGAGTGCTGCTCTTTGGGTTACCACGTGTTTGTATATATATATATATATATATATATATATATATATATATATATATATATATATATATATATATATATATATATATATATATTCCAACAAACAAGGTAGCCCCATGGAAAGAGCCAGCCGGCAGGTGAGTATTTCAATCCTTTATTTGAAGCAACTCGCAAACAAGCAGCAGCGTGAATGTCAGCATCCGCATATTATACCAGGCCAGACGCGTTTCGGGAACAGCGTTCCCTTCTTCAATGGCTTGTATTGCTTGATTACCAAGACAGTTTTTCTGCGCACTCCTTTGAATTTCAAGAACCGGCCCCAGTGGGCGTGACCATCTTCATGGCGTTTCTGGGTCTTGTAGTGCCAGCAATATAACCCTCTTGTGATACCCACTTGTATCGACCTTTGTACAATGTCAACAGCGTTAACTTGGTTTACATCATCTCCCATCCGTAAATGTTCCAATACCTCTATGGCTGACCGGTCATTGACCGTTAAGATATCTGTTGTTTCGGTTGAAGATTGTTTCCCTTTATGGTTTTAGATGTAGGTTTCAGTTTAAAGTACTTGTGTAAAAAGAGGATACGATACCCTTCTCTTAGAAAGAACTCTAAACAAGGTCAGGGCTATTTCCAGACAAAAACTAATCTATGAAAATAAGAACAAAAATAGAAATAGAAATCAGGTAAATGATAATCAAGAAGGAAAATTCAGGATGATCACCACATTCTCAGAGGGAGCGAATGTCTTGAGAAGAATTCTAAAGAGAAATTGGCATATCCTTAAAACGGATACTGTCATTTGCAATGATATACCAAGGTTTCCCTTGGTCACATTCAGAAAAGCTAGATCTATAAGAGATATGCTTGTTCATAGTCATCAGAGCAAAGACACACAAAAAAAGGCACTCTCAAAGAGATGAGAGGCTTCGTTCCATGTGGGAAGTGCAAAGCCTGTAACAAAAGCAAGAGAGTCTTAGGCTATGATATTCCAGATATCAAAAGACAGAGAAAAATAACAAAATTCATTACTTGTAACACCGCATATACAGTATACTGTCTACTGTGCCCCTGCGGGTTAAGGTACATAGGCAGTACTATTCATCCAGTCAAGGTCCGCATTTTAGAACACATGCGGGCCATTGCAAAACAAGATGAATCTTACCCAGTAGCGAGGCATTTTGCCACTTCGCATCAGAGCAACAGGGATCTGCTGCAATACTTCGGCCTGGATCATGTCCTGATAAATGTTTGAGGAGGGGACAGAATCCTAAAATTACGTAGATTAGAATCACGTTATATAATTGACCTGCAAACCAAATCCCCAAAGGGTTTGAATAACGGGGAAGAGTTGGCAGTGCATTTAGGTAATTGATCTGTGGTATAGCCGATACACGGCTTAATGAAAAGTGTGTAAAATGTGAAAATTAATGTATGTCAGCAGATTAAAATTGACAATGATATAGGAACATCTTGGGATTACTGCACAAGTACTTTGAAAGCTGATACACAGCAGTTATTTAATGAACATTATTGAGTGCCGATACACTGCGCAATAGTAGCAACAATTGTTGTTGGAGATTTGATTTTATGCAAAGATTTATGAGAATGTCACAATTAAAGTCAATATACGGCTGAATATGTGAATATAGAGCATAACAACTATCTCTAATGAATAATTATCTAGTGCGATATACGGCGTATCAAGATGCAACAATTGTCTGATAATCCTTGAGACATATGTTTCGTTTATAGATGAAATGAAATGCGGTAATGATTTTGTGTGCAATATTATGATGATATTGAGACATGCTAAGATGGCGCCCATGAATTGGATTTAATGTTGGTCCTTTTTCTATGTCAATGTATTTACATGAGTTTTAAAAAATGTCCGCGTCGTGGTTGTCAGTAACACCGACGAAGGCGCTACGCCGAAGCGCATTTGTTTGTTGCTTTGATGGAATAAACTTTCTGCAATCAACCCGTGAGTGCTGGTTTCTGTTTATCGTAAGGACAATAGTGGAGCTTTCATATATATATATATATATATATATATATATATATATATATATATATATATATATATATATATATATATATATATATATATATATATCCAACACTTTGAGTAGCCCCAAAGGGAGAGTCCAAACAAGTACGTGCATTGTTTCAAAAATGTATTGATGGCAGCAAACAGCTAGGAACTGCAATGCAGCAGCATCTTCATTATTCAGAAGCCAGACACGTTTCGGGAGACTGCTCCCTTCCTCAATGGCAAAAAGTCTCATACACTAGCGGCAGCTTTCCGCTCCACATATATTCCCAGAATCCTGCCCCAGTGGGCGGGGCCATGGGCATGGCCTTGTGGTCCTGGTAGTGCTGGAAAGAAAAATAAACCTCCAGTGAGTCCGTTAGATGCACGATGACACACGTGAAATTATTAAAACATCCCAGTGGATCGATGCTGCCTCACGCTAAGATTCCTGCTGTACTTCGCAGCTGACACCTTTGAAGCACAGCCTCCCGTTGTACAAATGAAGTCTCCTGACTCCATCACAGGCCCGCTTCCATGCGGTGGGTCTCTCCCGCGGCTGGGCTCAGCCGCTAACATCAAACACTTTGAGTAGCCCCAAAGGGAGAGTCCAAACAAGTACGTGCATTGTTTCAAAAATTTATTGATGGCAGCAAACAGCTAGGAACTGCAATGCAGCGGCATCTTCATTATTCAGAAGCCAGACGCGTTTCGGGAGACTGCTCCCTTCCTCAATGGCAAAAAGTCTCGTACACTAGCGGCAGCTTTCCGCTCCACATATATTCCCAGAATCCTGCCCCAGTGGGCGGGGCCATGAGCATGGCCTTGTGGTCCTGGTAGTGCTGGAAAGAAAAAATAAACCTCCAGTGAGTCCGTTAGATGCACGATGACACACGTGAAATTATTAAAACATCCCAGTGGATCGATGCTGCCTCACGCTAAGATTCCTGCTGTACTTCGCAGCTGACACCTTTGAAGCACAGCCTCCCGTTGTACAAATGAAGTCTCCTGACTCCATCACAGGCCCGCTTCCATGCGGTGGGTCTCTCCGCGGCTGGGCTCAGCCGCTAACATCCAACACTTTGAGTAGCCCCAAAGGGAGAGTCCAAACAAGTACGTGCATTGTTTCAAAAATTTATTGATGGCAGCAAACAGCTAGGAACTGCAATGCAGCGGCATCTTCATTATTCAGAAGCCAGACGCGTTTCGGGAGACTGCTCCCTTCCTCAATGGCAAAAAGTCTCGTACACTAGCGGCAGCTTTCCGCTCCACATATATTCCCAGAATCCTGCCCCAGTGGGCGGGGCCATGAGCATGGCCTTGTGGTCCTGGTAGTGCTGGAAAGAAAAAATAAACCTCCAGTGAGTCTGTTAGATGCACGATGACAGACGTGAAATTATTAAAACATCCCAGTGGATCGATGCTGCCTCACGCTAAGATTCCTGCTGTACTTCGCAGCTGACACCTTTGAAGCACAGCCTCCCGTTGTACAAATGAAGTCTCCTGACTCCATCACAGGCCCGCTTCCAGGCGATGGGTCTCTCCCGCGGCTGGGCTCAGCCGCTAACATCCAACACTTTGAGTAGCCCCAAAGGGAGAGTCCAAACAAGTATGTGCATTGTTTCAAAAATTTATTGATGGCAGCAAACAGCTAGGAACTGCAATGCAGCGGCATCTTCATTATTCAGAAGCCAGACGCGTTTCGGGAGACTGCTCCCTTCCTCAATGGCAAAAAGTCTCGTACACTAGCGGCAGCTTTCCGCTCCACATATATTCCCAGAATCCTGCCCCAGTGGGCGGGGCCATGAGCATGGCCTTGTGGTCCTGGTAGTGCTGGAAAGAAAAAATAAACCTCCAGTGAGTCCGTTAGATGCACGATGACACACGTGAAATTATTAAAACATCCCAGTGGATCGATGCTGCCTCACGCTAAGATTCCTGCTGTACTTCGCAGCTGACACCTTTGAAGCACAGCCTCCCGTTGTACAAATGAAGTCTCCTGACTCCATCACAGGCCCGCTTCCATGCGGTGGGTCTCTCCCGTGGCTGGGCTCAGCCGCTAACATCCAACACTTTGAGTAGCCCCAAAGGGAGAGTCCAAACAAGTACGTGCATTGTTTCAAAAATGTATTGATGGCAGCAAACAGCTAGGAACTGCAATGCAGCGGCATCTTCATTATTCAGAAGCCAGACGCGTTTCGGGAGACTGCTCCCTTCCTCAATGGCAAAAAGTCTCGTACACTAGCGGCAGCTTTCCGCTCCACATATATTCCCAGAATCCTGCCCCAGTGGGCGGTGCCATGAGCATGGCCTTGTGGTCCTGGTAGTGCTGGAAAGAAAAATAAACCTCCAGTGAGTCCGTTAGATGCACGATGACACACGTGAAATTATTAAAACATCCCAGTGGATCGATGCTGCCTCACGCTAAGATTCCTGCTGTACTTCGCAGCTGACACCTTTGAAGCACAGCCTCCCGTTGTACAAATGAAGTCTCCTGACTCCATCACAGGCCCGCTTTCATGCGGTGGGTCTCTCCCGTGGCTGGGCTCAGCCGCTAACATCCAACACTTTGAGTAGCCCCAAAGGGAGAGTCCAAACAAGTACGTGCATTGTTTCAAAAATTTATTGATGGCAGCAAACAGCTAGGAACTGCAATGCAGCAGCATCTTCATTATTCAGAAGCTAGGCGCGTTTCGGGAGACTGCTCCCTTCCTCAGTGGCAAAAAGTCTCGTACACTAGCGGCAGCTTTCCGCTCCACATATATTCCCAGAATCCTGCCCCAGTGGGCAGGGCCATGAGCATGGCCTTGTGGTCCTGGTAGTGCTGGAAAGAAAAAATAAACCTCCAGTGAGTCCGTTAGATGCACGATGACACACGTGAAATTATTAAAACATCCCAGTGGATCGATGCTGCCTCACGCTAAGATTCCTGCTGTACTTCGCAGCTGACACCTTTGAAGCACAGCCTCCCGTTGTACAAATGAAGTCTCCTGACTCCATCACAGGCCCGCTTCCATGCGGTGGGTCTCTCCCGCGGCTGGGCTCAGCCGCTAACATCCAACACTTTGAGTAGCCCCAAAGGGAGAGTCCAAACAAGTACGTGCATTGTTTCAAAAATTTATTGATGGCAGCAAACAGCTAGGAACTGCAATGCAGCGGCATCTTCATTATTCAGAAGCCAGACGCGTTTCGGGAGACTGCTCCCTTCCTCAATGGCAAAAAGTCTCGTACACTAGCGGCAGCTTTCCGCTCCACATATATTCCCAGAATCCTGCCCCAGTGGGCGGGGCCATGAGCATGGCCTTGTGGTCCTGGTAGTGCTGCAAAGAAAAAATAAACCTCCAGTGAGTCCGTTAGATGCACGATGACACACGTGAAATTATTAAAACATCCCAGTGGATCGATGCTGCCTCACGCTATGATTCCTGCTGTACTTCGCAGCTGACACCTTTGAAGCACAGCCTCCCGTTGTACAAATGAAGTCTCCTGACTCCATCACAGGCCCGCTTCCATGCGGTGGGTCTCTCCCGCAGCTGGGCTCAGCCGCTAACATCCAACACTTTGAGTAGCCCCAAAGGGAGAGTCCAAACAAGTACGTGCATTGTTTCAAAAATGTATTGATGGCAGCAAACAGCTAGGAACTGCAATGCAGCGGCATCTTCATTATTCAGAAGCCAGATGCGTTTTGGGAGACTGCTCCCTTCCTCAATGGCAAAAAGTCTCGTACACTAGCGGCAGCTTTCCGCTCCACATATATTCCCAGAATCCTGCCCCAGTGGGCGGGGCCATGAGCATGGCCTTGTGGTCCTGGTAGTGCTGGAAAGAAAAAATAAACCTCCATGGAGTCCGTTAGATGCACGATGACACACGTGAAATTATTAAAACATCGCAGTGGATGGATGCTGCTTCACGCTAAGATTCCTGCTGTACTTCGCAGCTGACACCTTTGAAGCACAGCCTCCCGTTGTATCAATGAAGTCTCCTGACTCCATCACAGGCCCGCTTCCATGCGGTGGGTCTCTCCCGCTGCTGGGCTCAGCCGCTAACATCCAACACTTTGAGTAGCCCCAAAGGGAGAGTCCAAACAAGTACATGCATTGTTTCAAAAATTTATTGATGGCAGCAAACAGCTAGGAACTGCAATGCAGCGGCATCTTCATTATTCAGAAGCTAGACGCGTTTCGGGAGACTGCTCCCTTCCTCAATGGCAAAAAGTCTCGTACACTAGCGGTAGCTTTCCGCTCCACATATATTCCCAGAATCCTGCCCCAGTGGGCGGGGCCATGAGCATGGCCTTGTGGTCCTGGTAGTGCTGGAAAGAAAAAATAAACCTCCAGTGAGTCCGTTAGATGCACGATGACACACGTGAAATTATTAAAACATCCCAGTGGATCGATGCTGCCTCACGCTAAGATTCCTGCTGTACTTCGCAGCTGACACCTTTGAAGCACAGCCTCCCGTTGTACAAATGAAGTCTCCTGACTCCATCACAGGCCCGCTTCCATGCGGTGGGTCTCTCCCGCTGGCTGGGCTCAGCCGCTAACATCCAACACTTTGAGTAGCCCCAAAGGGAGAGTCCAAACAAGTACGTGCATTGTTTCAAAAATTTATTGATGGCAGCAAACAGCTAGGAACTGCAATGCAGCGGCATCTTCATTATTCAGAAGCCAGACGCGTTTCGGGAGACTGCTCCCTTCCTCAATGGCAAAAAGTCTCGTACACTAGCGGCAGCTTTCCGCTTCACATATATTCCCAGAATCCTGCCCCAGTGGGCGGGGCCATGAGCATGGCCTTGTGGTCCTGGTAGTGCTGGAAAGAAAAAATAAACCTCCAGTGAGTCCGTTAGATGCACGATGACACACGTGAAATTATTAAAACATCCCAGTGGATCGATGCTGCCTCACGCTATGATTCCTGCTGTACTTCGCAGCTGACACCTTTGAAGCACAGCCTCCCGTTGTACAAATGAAGTCTCCTGACTCCATCACAGGCCCGCTTCCATGCGGTGGGTCTCTCCGCGGCTGGGCTCAGCCGCTAACATCCAACACTTTGAGTAGCCCCAAAGGGAGAGTCCAAACAAGTACGTGCATTGTTTCAAAAATTTATTGATGGCAGCAAACAGCTAGGAACTGCAATGCAGCGGCATCTTCATTATTCAGAAGCCAGACGCGTTTCGGGAGACTGCTCCCTTCCTCAATGGCAAAAAGTCTCGTACACTAGCGGCAGCTTTCCGCTCCACATATATTCCCAGAATCCTGCCCCAGTGGGCGGGGCCATGAGCATGGCCTTGTGGTCCTGGTAGTGCTGGAAAGAAAAAATAAACCTCCAGTGAGTCCGTTAGATGCACGATGACACACGTGAAATTATTAAAACATCCCAGTGGATCGATGCTGCCTCACGCTAAGATTCCTGCTGTACTTCGCAGCAGACACCTTTGAGCAGTTATATTTAAATAGCAGGAAAGAGGTATCAGTAGTCTTTGAGGAAAAAGAAAGAACTTCTTTCACAGAAAACGGTGTAAATAAAGAATGTTCAATAATGCACCATAAAGGTAAAAAAGGGGGAAGAATCAGAAAGGAACCATTTAGAAGCCTGCCGAAGGCAAAAAGCTTTATGGTAAAGTCGAAAGTCAGGAAAGTGCACACCTCTGTTAGATTTAGATTTCCTAAGATGTGCTAGTGAGAGTCTAGGCTTTTTATTATTCCGAGGAAATTTAGAAAGTAGCGAATCTATGTTTTTAAAATATAAGGCTTGAATATGAAGTGAAATCATAGACAAAATATATAACAAAATGGGAATAATCATAATTTTAATAGAGTCAAGACGTCCCCAACATGAGAGAAATAATGGATTCCAAGAAAGAAGTTTTTCAACTCTATTGAATCCTTCCTGCATATTGATTTTAATTGTATCTGAAATAGAGTTAGTAAACCATATACCTAGGTATTTAATTCTAGAGCTGTTCCAAAGGAATCCAGTGGAATCAAAATATTGCTTTACACCAAATTTGGTAATAGGGAGAATTTCAGGTTTATCTGAGTTAATTTTGTATCCTGAAACTAAAGTGAAGTCAGAAATCTCCTGCAATAAATGGGGAGATAGAAACATCAGGATTGGAAATAAAAAGCAGAATATCGTCAGCATAAACGGACAACTTTAGATGCCGAACACCGTATTGAAAGCCAGAAATAGATTTGTTAATACGGATACGAGATATAAAGGGTTCAAGGACTAGAATAAACAAAAGAGGTGATAAATGGCAACCCTGATGAACTCGTCCCGCTGTAGTGGAAAAAACTGGGAAGTATATCCATTAACTAAAACAGAAGCACGAGGGCCTGTATATAGTAGAGAAAAAAGAGAAATAAAAGAGTGTCCAAATCCATGCCAGGTACGAGCTTTAAGCAAAAAAGACCAGTCAACTCTGTTAAATGCTTTTTTTGCGTCAATGGAAACTGCAGCCAAAGAATAAGAAAGATAAGGAGCCTTATTTAAGACATTAAAGAATAACCAAGAATTATCTGAAGTTAATCTACCCTTTACAAATCCACACAGTTCTTTACCAGTGAGGTGAGATAAGATAAGATCAAGTCACAAAGCTAGCGCTTTGGCAAATATTTTATAATCTACATTCACCAAAGAAGTGGGCCGATAAATTTTACAATGGACGGGGTCACGACCCTCTTTAGGAATTAGACATATTATCGCTGTACCCTTCTCATGAAAATAAAGTGAAAGTTGTAAAAGCTTAGGAAGTAATAAATTAGAAAAATGTAAATAAAATTCCACCGTAAAGCCATCCGGTCTTGGAGTTTGGCCTTTTTTGAGAAAATTTAAAGCTTTAGAGAGTTCCACAAGCGATAATTTTGATTCAAGAGATGCAAAGTTAAGAGTGTCATGAGAAGGAGAAGGAATATCATTAAGATAAGTATCAATAAGAGAAGTAGAGGCAGGAGATTCCGGGTATACAATTATTGATAACATTTGTGAATTCTTCCAGAATATCCTGATCTTTAAAAAGGAGGGTTTCATCAGACGATTGAATGGAGTTAATAAGGATACGCTCTTTCCAAAACTCAAAATAATTAGCCAACAGGGAACATACCTTATTAAGACCACCATAATAGTGAGCACTACTACGTAATAATATAGAAGAGGCATTGTCAGTAGAAGATTTATTAAATTCGAGCTTAGCATGAACAAGCTCCTGTAGAGCAGCATCAGAAGAAGTAGTATACAATTGGTGTTCTAGGCATTTAATGTTAGCTAAGAGAACTTTGTGCTGGTTAAGGAAGCAATGCTTTTTTTGGAAACATTGTCAATAATAAAGCCACGAGCAGCAGCTTCAAAGATATGCCAAAATAATTGGGGAGAGGTATCCGGTAATGCTTTTAGTGAAAAGAATTCATCAGCAAAGGAAGTGAATGAGGAAGAAAAAACAGGATCCTGCAAAAGAGAATTATTAAATTGCCATCCATTGGATCTGGGATGCATGTGGAGCAAATCAAAATCAGTAATAACTGGGACATGGTCAGAAATAACAATAGGTTCAAATGAAGATGAAATACGGGTTTTGAGACAAAGAGTTAGAAAGGAAAATATAATCCAGTCGAGTAAATGACCCATGGGGGGGTGAAAAAAAGGACAATTCTGCTGCATCTGGATTACACAGGTGCCAAGCATCAATAAGGTAAGTTTGTGAGATTGTGGTATGGAATTGTTTATGGGATTTATGAGAAACAAAGCGAACATTGGATTTCCAATCTGGAAATGGATCAATAATCTGATTGCAATCAACACCTAAAATAAAAAAATCATCTTTATACTGAATGCATTTTTTGTAACATTAGGCCAGAATGAGTGGTCGGGCCATAAACATTAAAGACAGTCAGAGAAATACCATCAATAAGTAACTTAACCAACAACCACCTACCCGTAGAATCTATTTCTTGAGATAAAACAGAACATTTCAACTTTTTATGTCATAGGATAACTACCCCATTTTTCTTAGTGGACGTAGGAGAGACTAAGGGGCCGATTCCGATTCGGGCCGGAAATCTCTCCGACCGAGCCGGACTCGGAGAGAATTCCGACCGAATCGGACCCTAGCAGTCCGACCGAACGAGTACGATGCGCTCATATGCTATCGGACTCGATTCGGTCGGACTCCCATTGAAGTCAATGGGAGCCAGTCGTACGACGCGTACACGGGCTCCCATTGACTCAATGGGCACGACGCGAACAAGAGCGCCCCCTACAGCGTGTTCGCGTCGATGCGGGTCGCACCGTACATGCACGTGTAGGGGGGACCCATGGCTCCCCCTGTGTGCGACTCGCGTGCCTACGCTTCCAGGGGGGTCCGACACGGACCCCCAAAGTGCGGCTCTGACAGCTCCTTGGAGCCGGACTGCGCGAGTCGGTCGGAGCGGTCGCGATGCGCATCGTACTCACCCGGCCGGGAAACGTCTCCATTGCGCGGTGTAAGTCGTCCCCGTGCGAGTCGGTCGGAGCGGTCGGGTCCTGCGAACGAGTCGGTCGGAGATTTCGCGAGCGCACGCATCGTACTCGCTCACCCGGACGCACGTACGATTCGGTCGGGAAATAGGGCTCCGAATCGGATCCGGTTAAGCCGAATCCGATTCGGAGCCCTACCGGCCGAGATCGGAATCGGCCCCCAAGACTGAGCCAACCCAATTATGTTTAAATTTGAAAGCTTCAGTCTCCGTAAGATGTTTTTCTTGCAAAAGAACCAAATCCAGATTGTAGGAAGCTAAATGGGACAAAATTCTCTGCCTCTTAATAGGAGTAATAAAACCTTTCACATTCCAAGATAAGACTCTGAATGGAAAAACATCAACAAAACATAGAAAACTACACGACCATCAGTAATTAAAAGGAAGGAAAGAAATTAAGAAAAAAGAATGTATAGAAGATACAATATACTAGAATCTACAAAATAAGAATAAAAAGAGGGAAAATAGAATAGGGAAAGGAAAGATGGGACAAAAGACACAGCAAGAAGGGACAGTACATGTCAAACTGACGACCGTAATACGTACCATTAAAGGGAAAATAAAGGAAAAAGAGAAGGAGACGCCAAGCATGACGAATAGGGAGACAGGCAACAAGGGATCCAAATAATCTGCAAAGGGATTAAAGAAGAAAAATAACATTAAACAAGTAAGAGAACAAGCATCAAAGTACAACCTGTAAAGGAAGCAAATATGAGTAAATTGGACACAACAAACAGTTGAATAAAAGTCAAGTTAAAGAGAAAGAACCAGGAATCTCCATCGATGTGTTAGAATGAGAGTGAATGAGTTTCCTTAGATTCACAGGGTCATCAAACGCAGATGTGTTATTTTGAAAGGTCCCCTTAAAGAAACATGGATGAAATAGTCCATATCGTGCACCCAAGGCAAGCAGTGCCGGTCTTGGTTCAAGGAAGTCTTTCCGCCGCGTAGCCGTTGCTGTGGAAACATCTTGGGGAATAAATAATTTTGCACCAGACCAAACAAGACGCTTTTTAATCTTGGCTGTATTTAACACTTGCAGAAGGGCAGTGAATTGCAAAAAAGTAAAGAATCACTCCACGAGGTTTTGATGGAGCCAATGTTGAAGACAGGTGAGGCCCCAATCTGTGAGTTCACTGGATATTCAAATTAGTCGATGCAGGAAGATCAAGAAGCTTTGGAAAAAAGGAGGTGAAAAAAGCAACCGGATCATTCCCCTCAAGACCCTCCAGAAGACCATATAGATGAAGGTTATTGCGTTTGTTCCTTTTTAAGCAGTAAAATATCTTTCTCCAAAGTCGCAATTTTTACAGATGCATCCTGGATGTCACTAACGTGCTGCTCCAACAAGGAAAGACGAGATTACATAGATGACCACTTATTGTCTAGAACTTGTAATCGATTGTTAGTTTCTTCAACAAATGGTCGTAAATCACTAATCTCCTCTATCACAGTGTCTAAAAATACATGAGAAAGATATTTAGGCGGAGAGGGAGGGTCTTGTTTGAGGCGTTTATTAGCAGTAGATGTTGCTTGTGTCTTGAAAGATGACATGCACAGAGCCGCAGACTGAGATGAGGTGGGCTGGGACATAACGTCAGTAGAATGCGAACAATCCATTGAGGGCAGTGTAGAGGAAGATTCAGAAATAGGCAAATTGGCAGTGCTGCTTTTATTTGAGTACAATAAATTCGTACTTCTGGCCATAAGTGAATTTGAACAAAGGCACACAATTAGGTAGCCACAAGCAAATATGCAGAGCCCTCCCTAAATCCCTTCTGTTGATGAAGAAAAACAAAATGATGACAAAAGTGTAAGAAATCCAATAAGGCCCTGAGAGGAAGAAGAAGGGGATGCCCAATAATGTGGAAAAGTCAATACCTCAGTCAGCGCCAAGTGCTGAGGAAAATTCAGCGCGGGAAGAAAAACAAAATGGCGGCTGAAGTGCAGTCACGAAGCTCAAGTGATGCAAATATAGCAAAGGACCCAGGAACCAGAACCAAGAAGCTGGTTTTCTGCGCGGGAGATGTTCCAGTGCAATTACCTGCCCATTTCCATCATGTTAGGATCGCGGGAACCACATAACACCAAGCGGTATTCCCGACGTGATACGGAGCATTGTATATAGGCGGCCATTTTGGGCGGCGCCGCACGTGCTCCTCCCCCTGGTGGTGTTCTTGAACAAGTAATTTCTCTTGACTCGTGTTGTGCATTTTTTACAATGCAAGTGTTGCACATGTGAGGTCTCATACAAAGCATCGCTTACATTTGGCACATGCCTCTTATATCCTCTGCTTCTAATGAGTCAAGTTATCTAGAAGTTCAGAGGAACGTGTCTCAGTGCCTACTCAGTGAATACAGATGAGCCATGTATCACCCACTGCATTTTCTCTTGGACTTTTTTCCACTCACTGCACTGTCAGGGAGCGTCTACCTTGAAATTGATTTTTACTCATTTCATGATGGCCGCCTGTGAATATGTATGTACACACATACACATCAGGCCCAAAGAATTGGATTGATATATCTGAACAAAACCATTCAAAGGTGGCTCCTTCAGTTGCATGGACATCCACCACAGTGAGCTTTGGTTGGTTTTATTAAAATATCACAAATGCATTCAAATATGAATATGGTCACTGAAGATATGCATGCATCCACTGTGTCATCTTTGAATGGGTTTGTTCAAATATTACAAATTCATTCAGAGATGACTGCCATGTATCCATGCCAGCCATCTTTGAATGCATTTGTAATGTGTGAACATATAGATTTGAAGATGTCACCACATATGCCGATACATTCACTTTGCCTATCTAACAAAAAAAGCATTTGCAAAGCCAATTGGTTAAACTGCAGGGCCCTATTGGCTTTGACAATGCTTGTTAACTTAGGAGTGGCAATGATATTGACATATATATATATATATATATTCTCTGCATAGCGATGGTATTCCTCATGTCACTGTAAGTCTAAAGGCACTGTGTGGGTCATAATGGGCCCAGAGGTTAAAACTGTCACATTCACAGCTGTTACCCGTTTCTGTCTTGACAAGGGATGAATAAATATGACAAGGGATGAATAAATATTTGGAGTAACTTGCATCAAATACATTTCTTGTCACCTCGGATTAATCTGTAACCACTGTGTCAATGCTAATCTGGCTCATTAATGCCAGGGTAAAGTTTAAGTTTTGATATGGCAAAACACTTTGGGGCTGATTCCGATCTCGGTCGGAGGCGCCCCCAATACCATTCGGTCGGGAAAAAAGCCATGCGAATGCCTGTTTCCCGACCGATCCGTACAGCACACCGAACGAGTAAGTACGATGCGCACAACAGCACAGAATCCGGCCGAGTCGTACTCACCCAATCCAGGTCCTGTTCTCCGACCGAGGCGAATCCGGAAACGCAGAATCGAGTCGCACGGAAGGGAAAATGCAGCCCCGTCCGGCCGAACAAGTACGATGCGCTTTCCGTACGCGCCGAACCCGTCACTACGCATGGCACGTCAAAGCATCCGGGAGAGGCGCACATAAGCTCCGATTCGCGCCACAACACGATCCATGGCTACGAGGCGAACACGCCAGCGACAAGGACGACACGAAGCGACGAGAAAGACGAACGACACGAACCAACCATGAATCCCTTCGTCCCGATCATACCAATATTCTACATTTACTACCGGAACAGGCACGGACGCGTACGGCGCAGAAGGTAAGTCAGACACCAACCACAAAACACATACAACACGTACACGACACATCACACACACACAGAGGGATGCAGAATTTACTTACACCAGCAACAGCAGCACCATAGGGGCGGGATGCCCATCACCAATGCCACATATGCACACAGGGGCCTGAATGCGCACCACCACCCCTACCCAGGGGGGGCCGGATGCCAACCACCACTACCATCCTTAGTCAGGGGGTGCCAGATGCCTACCACTACCACCCTTACCCAGGGGGGGCTGGATGCCTACCACTACTACCACCCTTAGCCAGGGGGGCTGGAGGCCTACCACTACTACCACCCTTAGCCAGGGGGGTGCCAGATGCCTACCTCTACTACCACCCTTACCCAGGGGGGGCTGGATGCCTACCACTACTACCACCCTTAGCCATGGGGGTGCCAGATGCCCACCACCACTACCACCCTTACCCAGGGGGGGCTGGATGCCTACCACTACTACCACCCGTAGCCAGGGGGGTGCCAGATGCCTACCACTACTACCACCCGTAGCCAGGGGGGTGCCAGATGCCTACCACTACTACCACCCTTACCCAGGGGGGGCTGGATGCCTATCACTACTACCACCCTTAGCCAGAGGGGCTGGATGCCTACCACTACTACCACCCTTAGCCATGGGGGTGCCAGATGCCTACCACTTCTACCACCCTTAGCCAGGGGGTGCCAGAGGCCCACCACCACTACCACCCTTACCCAGGGGGCTGGATGCCTACCACTACTACCACCCTTAGCCATGGGGGTGCCAGATGCCTACCACTACTACCACCCTTAGCCATGGGGGTGCCAGATGCCTACCACTACTACCACCCTTACCCAGGGGGCTGGATGCCTACCACTACTACCACCCTTAGCCATGGGGGTGCCAGATGCCTACCACTACTACCACCCTTAGCCAGGGGGGTGCCAGATGCCCACCACCACTACCACCCTTACCCAGGGGGGTGCCAGATGCCTACCACTACTACCACATTTAGCCATGGGGGTGCCAGATGCCTACCACTACTACCACCCTTAGCCATGGGGGTGCCAGATGCCTACCACTACTACCACCCTTACCCAGGGGGGGCTGGATGCCTACCACTACTACCACCCGTAGCCAGGGGGGCTGGATGCCTACCACTACTACCACCCTTACCCAGGGGGGGCTGGATGCCTACCACTACTACCACCCTTAGCCAGGGGGGCTGGATGCCTACCACTACTACCACCCTTAGTCATGGGGGTGCCAGATGCCTACCACTACTACCACCCTTAGCCAGGGGGGTGCCAGATGGCCACCACCACTACCACCGTTACCCAGGGGGGCTGGATGCCTACCACTACTACCACCCTTAGCCATGGGGGTGCCAGATGCCTACCACTACTACCATCCTTAGCCATGGGGGTGCCAGATGCCTACCACTACTACCACCCTTACCCAGGGGGCTGGATGCCTACCACTACTACCAACCTTAGCCATGGGGGTGCCAGATGCCTACCACTACTACCACCCTTAGCCAGGGGGTGCCAGATGCCCACCACCACTACCACCCTTACCCAGGGGGCTGGATGCCTACCACTACTACCACCCTTAGCCATGGGGGTGCCAGATGCCTACCACTACTACCACCCTTAGCCATGGGGGTGCCAGATGCCTACCACTACTACCACCCTTACCCAGGGGGCTGGATGCCTACCACTACTACCACCCTTAGCCATGGGGGTGCCAGATGCCCACCACCACTACCACCCTTACCCAGGGGGCTGGATGCCTACCACTACTACCACCCTTAGCCATGGGGGTGCCAGATGCCCACCACCACTACCACCCTTACCCAGGGGGCTGGATGCCTACCACTACCACCACCCTTAGCCATGGGGGTGCCAGATGCCTACCACTACTACCACCCTTACCCAGGGGGTGCCAGATGCCTACCACTACTACCACCCTTACCCAGGGGGCTGGATGCCTACCACTACTACCACCCTTAGCCATGGGGGTGCCAGATGCCCACCACCACTACCACCCTTACCCAGGGGGCTGGATGCCTACCACTACTACCACCCTTAGCCATGGGGGTGCCAGATGCCTACCACTACTACCACCCTTACCCAGGGGGTGCCAGATGCCTACCACTACTACCACCCTTACCCAGGGGGGGCTGGATGCCTACCACTACTACCACCCGTAGCCAGGGGGGTGCCAGATGCCTACCACTACTACCACCCGTAGCCAGGGGGTGCCAGATGCCTACCACTACTACCACCCTTACCCAGGGGGGGCTGGATGCCTACCACTACTACCACCCTTACCCAGGGGGGCTGGATGCCTACCACTTCTACCACCCTTACCCAGGGGGCTGGATGCCTACCACTACTACCACCCGTAGCCAGGGGGTGCCAGATGCCTACCACTACTACCACCCTCACCCAGGGGGCTGGATGCCTACCACTACTACCACCCTTAGCCAGGGAGGTGCCAGATGCCCACCACCACTACCACCCTTACCCAGGGGGGCTGGATGCCTACCACTACTACCACCCGTAGCCAGGGGGGGCTGGATGCCTACCACTACTACCACCCTTAGCCATGGGGGTGCCAGATGCCCACCACCACTACCACCCTTACCTAGGGGGGGCTGGATGCCTACCACTACTACCACCCGTAACCAGGGGGGTGCCAGATGCCTACCACTACTACCACCCGTAGCCAGGGGGGTGCCAGATGCCTACCACTATTACCACCTTTACCCAGGGGGGGCTGGATGCCTACCACTACTACCACCCTTACCCAGGGGGGTGCCAGATGCCTACCACTACTACCACCTCTACCCATGGGGGGCTGGATGCCTACCACCAACACCACCGCCACTCATAGGATGGACAATGCATGACACAACCAGCACACCACAACCTAGGGAATGCAAGAAAAAGACATCCCCCCAATACCATGACAAGCGTGTGTAGACTGTGTCAAATGCCTACAACACTGAACATGACTTTGAACATACAATGTGACCCCCTATCACATGTGCCACACATATATGTGAGTGGCCCCCACAATGCAAGCAGGCCATGACCATTGTGGCAATGGGGTCCAAACCCCCATCATCACAGTGACCAAAATGTAAGTGTGGGGTCCATAGCTGAAGCACATTTTGAACATTGTGGCAATGGGGTCCAAACCCCCATCATCACAGTGACCAAAATGTAAGTGTGGGGGCCATAGCTGAAGCACATCTTGAACAGTGTGGCAATGGGGTCCAAACCCCATCATCACAGTGACCAAAAGGTAAGTGTGGGGTCCATAGCTGAAGCACATTTTGAACAGTGTGGCAATGGGGTCCAAACCCCCATCATCACAGTGACCAAAATGTAAGTGTGGGGTCCATAGCTGAAGCACATTTTGAACATTGTGGCAATGGGGTCCAAACCCCCATCATCACAGTGACCAAAATGTAAGTGTGGGGTCCATAGCTGAAGCACATTTTGAACATTGTGGCAATGGGGTCCAAACCCCCATCATCACAGTGACCAAAATGTAAGTGTTGACAAAGAAAAAGCTGCAACTGCCAAACTGCATGGATGATTCCTGGTCACAGAACATAAAACACATCAATGGCAAAGTAGTGCATGTGTCCCATTGCAACATAAATTGGGGGAGGCAAATACTGCAGTGCAAATAAGACATATCTTTGGCCATGTGCAGACAAACAACACCCATGGGGGCTGACACTGTCAACATTCATCAATGACACAATGACAGAAGTGACCATCAGAATGCAGACCCACATATTTGCACCAATGGGCACACAAATGCAGATACCCTGTGGAGACTGTAGATGTGAGGTGAACAGATACCATACCATGGCAGCAATGGGACACACAAACCATGATCATTGTGCTGACCGATGACCTAGGAGTCCCAGGGACAGCAGGGGAAACCCACCAAACTACATACAGCCAATGGCACACCCAAGATATGCCAATACAGTGGTGCAGATGCACAAACACAAACAGGCAGACCCACACTGCACATCATACACAACAGGTGAGGGGGTGCCAGTGTCCCCAGGCAACCACACAACACATGAGGAGACCTGAATACCAATCATACAGATGTGCATACAGTGCCACACAAAGGTAACTCATGGATCCAAATCCCCTATGTGGGCAAGCAGGCATTGTCAGATGAGAGGGAGCACAAATCACACATGTCACACAGGCACGTAGGAACAGCAACTGACACAGCAAGACACAGACACACCACAGCACTACCCCCAGGGCCCCCACAATGTGGTGACCCTGGGCTGCATTACAATCCCACTGTGATGACAAAGCTAAATGTCGTTCACACTGTGAACCACAGTCATGTGTCCTGAGCAACAAACTATCATCACACCTACACAAGCACAAATCAATCAGCACGGCCAGTAAGCCAAGGCCAACATGGAGGCAGGGGCCTAGCCGGCCAACAACTCTCATCTGCACACACTCAACAACCACACCCTCGACCTCCAACAATGTGCAGCAGTGAAGCACACATGCACTGGTGACATTGCACATGCACCCATGACTATTCCAGGGTGGTGGGTGGGAACCAAGGTGCAGAAACACATCACACATGGCCACTCAACAAGACTCCTGAATGTCTGACACACTGCACACTACGCTGTACATGGACATGACGGCAATACCACACCAACCAATGGGATCCCAGCCACAGTCACACACCAATGAAGAAGCCAAGGTCACCCACAAAGAACACACATAGACAACAACCAACATTGCAGCCCGGACCCTGAGGAGTGCCAGCAGTCACACACACAACGTGTCACAATCACTGAAAGATAACACAAACTGGAAATCACATGACAGGGGCAAACAACAAGTGCCAAAGGGAAACCTGACTGTGACCCATCTGCGTCTGCACACAAACTCAGCCCTGACATAAAACACACCTATGGGTGACACCCTGATGACCAGTAATGTGCCATGCACCCACATCACAGAGAACCCAGGGAGAAGACTTTGGGGGAACAAAGGTCAACTCAGCAAGCATCACAAACAGGTACAACACTAGGGATCACAGCATGCACAGCTAAACGGAAGTGAACACACAGACATGCTCATACAACACACACCTTGGGCGCAGGCAATGTCACAGGAGTAGACACTGCCATGAGGGGACTCCACTCCTGTGTGAGGAAAGCTGTGCCATATGTTGCTTCAGTAGGGCCCCACACTACGATGGGGAGGCGTGCCAAGGGCGTTACGGTGGGTGTTCCCACGTAACACCCATGGCATTTGACACAATCACAGATTTAGAACAAGCTGTAAACTTGGGAATACGTCAAAAGCCTATGGCTCCCCAGTGGTGGACTAGGGGAGGCGCAAAGAGCAGAAATCCTATTATTTCTCCTCATTTTTCCTCTTTTTATTTGTGCTGTATTCTTCAGCACACATAGAAAGAGGAAATTACCTCCATTGATTGTTTTTGTGCAGGAAGGTGTCCCTTCCTGCACAAAAACAATCAACCCTGCAATGCAGATACCCTTGCACCATGTTGCCAAGGTGCCAGCATTGGCGCATGGCAGCCAATTACAATCAAGCGCAGTAAAAGAGGACAGTAATGAGTCTTATCTGATAGATATGGTGCATTCCTGCCCTTTTCTTTTGCCGTAGGGCAGCACAGCAGGAAGGCTTGCGGCACTGACCTATGGTAAAATATTGTAAATGATGTCCCCAGTACACAACCACTATACCGTAACAGGATTTGATAGATGATAATGGGTCTGATTGAGCAAAGGTTTGTTGCCAGCAATATTCCTTCAAAAAAATCACCATGACTGACAGAAGTCGGAAAATCCATCAAAAATCCACATTGGAATTATAACGTCGACCCATGTAGCAGAGTAAAAAGAAAAAAATAACATCCTGCACTAAGACCTGAATCCAGTAGCGCAGCTGGACTACGTGAATGGCAGATTCTAAATTATGCTAAAAGCATATTTACAAGACCAGCCCACTTAGACTCAACTCTCACAAAGCAGTTTCCCAGATAAAAGATGTGCTCAAAAAAGGAAACATATGCAAGTAACTTCTCAAGAAACAATGTTCCTGTGTGGGGTTCGGACTGGGATGAAAAATAGGCCCAGACACCCAAATAAAAGTGGCACTCATTAGCAAACCAGATAGCTAAAATGCGGCTTACATTTGCAAATCATACCAGCTTTGAACTGGTAAAGACACGTTGGATGGGTATTTTGCAAGGTATGGAAAACTGCATGCATTTGGGTTTGCAGCAGGCAATGTTTGTGGCAATATCAGGGAAATCATCAGTAAAAACCGGCCCTCAATCTGCTAAAAAACGGCCCAATCACTGATCTTTCAGACCAGCCAAGTGGGCGCTGCCTGATTGCCCTATATGCCAGTCCGACCCTATCCCATGGGAGTTATTTTAGCTGGTAACTGTGTATGCAAATCACTGGTCACCTAATTCAAGTTAAATTTTATGTCACTTAATGAAGGAGAAAACACATGTTTGTAATCAATACAGAGCCTTTCTCATTTCAACTCTGATTAAATATATTCCTTTATGAACAACTTCTTTTATGCAGGTACAAAACATAAACACATTTTGTGACAATGTGCAGACGATGCAGTGTGTGACTAGAAAATGGTGAAGACGTGACATTAATACAGATAAAACCAAACTACTGTTGATAGTCCCTGGTTTTAGAACACTTTGTACAGAAGCCTGCTAACAAATCACAAGTATTCCTTATGCATGACTTTGGGGCCGATTCCGATCTCGGCCGGTAGTGCTCCGAATCGGATTCGGATTCACCGGATCCGATTCGGAGCCCTGTTTCCCGACCGAATCGTACGCGGGTCCGGCCGAGCGAGTACGATACAAGCACCCGCGAAATCGCCGACCGACTCGAACGCGGCTACAACACGTGCCGACCCACTCGCATGGACACGACTCGCACCCCACTATGGAGACGTTTCCCGACCGGGTAAGTACGATGCGCGCCGCGAGCAGTCCGACCGACTCGCGCCGTCCGGCTCGAAAAAGCTGTCGGAGCCGGACTTTGGGGGTCCGCGACGGACCCCCCTGTACGTGTAGGCGCGCGAGTCGCACACAGGGGGGACCCATGCCTGTGCATGTATGCCGCGATGCGCATGGATGCGTACATGCTGTAGGGGGCGCCCTTGTCCGCCTCGCACCCATTGAGTCAATGGGAGCCCGTGTACGCGTTGTACGACAGGCTCCCATTGACTTCAATGGGAGTCCGACCGACTCGAGTCCGATAGCATGCGTGCGCATCGTACTCGTTCGGTCGGACTGCTAGGGTCCGATTCGGTCGGAATTCTCTCCGGGTCCGGCTCGGTCGGAGAGATTTCCGGCCGGAATCGGAATCGGCCCCTATGTGTGTAAACCAAAGGATATCTGTCCACATTCTAACCCCAAGATTATTCACAGAGTCTAATCAGGACAACTTTCTGACTATTGTGAGTACCACAGTACTCCTACATCATGGTGCCAAAGTTTAACCGGAAAGATTCTGAGTAGAAAGTTCATACAGTAGCAACAATCTCTCACACTCGAATCTCTCATGTGTGAGCCCAGATGTGCTTCCTGAGTTCACTGCTGCTTCTGCTGCAATCAATCATACACACCTGTGAACGTAGGAACCATATCTGGACTCAACGCAAGATTACATCCTTTCAAAGCACAACTACCTATTTTACAGTGCCTTCCCAAAGAGACGCTTCTTTTTCACCATGTCCCTGCTTCACTTATTCCTCTCACACTTCATCTTCTAGGAAATCCCTCCTACCACTGATCCTCTGACGCACTGCAGCCAAGCTATATTCACCTCTTGCCCTTCCCCACTATAGATCACATCTAGCACCACCCAGCTCAACAGTTCTCCCTCTTTAATCTTCCCTGCCAAGATTCTACATGAAGTTGATGCAGTGCTGAGTCAGAAGTAAAGAAAAGGTTCCACAAAGAGGACAGTGATGGAAGAACTTATTCTTCATTATATTGTTTATTTGCAAGGTGAATAACAAATCTGACTTGAAATTGCAACATTTCTGAAGGACCTTGAGTGCGATCGAATGTGCCCATGGTAAGGGGCTCCTCAAATGTTAGAACCCAAAGGTCATCAGATTTTTAAGGAAAGGTTTCAGTTTAATTCCCATTCATACAGAGCCAGTCCCTAGCAATCAGTTGTTTGCACTTAGGAAACTCTATATCTATCACCCAGATCTTTCAGAATCCTAATGCAAATTTAAGTGTTGGCAGCATACGAATGGTAGCAATCCTTATGGGTAGGAGCAGGATTGTGGTACGTTCCTGATAGGCTTTAATGAGGATTTGCAAGAGAGAAAATCATTTGAACACGTCTCAAATCATTTTAATGATTTTGGTGTGGAATGTATAAAATGTTACCTCTTGTGTATGATTACAGTGGGAAGCTCTGAAACTCCATAGCACGATCAACTCTATTGCACACAAGATCTCTTGATAGGTATGGTACAAGAATATTGTTGTCAGAATGCCATATGTGGTAAATATCTTGTCTTAAGTATTTTCTACATAATATTATCCCAATGGAAGAAATAACAGAAAGTCTATACCGTACAGGACGACATTTTTGTAAATGGTATTTAGGGAATGTGTTTCTGAGAATGATATTATGACATAGAATCCTCTTGATGGGCTGTAAGATGCATACAAGTAAAACCTCATTGTCACATACCCCTAGCAAATATATTTGGCAAACTACAATTCTCAGCCTAATGTTCATTACAGTTGCCTATTTACCAAACTGTGGTGTCTACCCCAGCTGAAACTGACTTAAGACCACTATTTTGAGGATCTTTCTAGTAGATGGTGTTGACTTGGCCCTTCCTCTAGGGTCATCCCCAAACATTTTGCCTTGACCCTCTTGTTTTCTGAACTGCTCCACTGTTAAAGTGCATGTGCTCTCTTCCTAAAACATGGTAGAATTGGCTTATACCAAATAGGCATATTTAATTTATGTGTAAGTCCCTAGTAAATTTGCACAACCAGTGCCCAGGGCCTGTAAAGTAAAATGCTACTACTGGGTCTGCAGCACTGATTGTGCCTCCCACTTAAGAAGCCCCTTAAATGTGTCTCAGGCCTGCCATTGGAGCCTGTGTGTGCAGTTTTAAACTGCCATTTCATCCAGGTAAAATATGTTGTCAGGCCGAAGCCTTCCTTTTTAATACATAGAATTACCCCTAGGGTAGGCCTTGGACATCCCAGAGGGCAGGGTGCAATGTATTTTAAATGTTGTGCATGTTATGTTATGTTATTATCATTTATAAAGCGCGTTATCACCGACCGGTCTCTAAGCGCTATGAGAGAGAGCCCTGCCCTAGCACGTGAAGGAGATGTAAATGATTAGGTTGTGCCCTAAGCTTCCACAAAGAGGAGCGTTTTTAACTTCTTTCTAAAGGGAAGAAGGGCTTGTTCCTTCCGCAGATTCTCCGGTAGCTGATTCCATAATACAGGAATTAAAGTTGAAAAGGCTCTGCCACCTTTTGAGGTCATACTAAAACGAGGGCAGGCCAGCAGGCCGGCCTCGGAGGATCGTAGTGGCCTACCAGGGGTATAGGTAGCCAGGCGATCCTTAATGTAGGTTGGGGCTTGGCCGTAAATGGCTTTGTGCGCAATGCAAAGCCCCTTAAATCTAATTCTTTGCCTGATCGGAAGCCAGTGAAGCTGGCGTAGGAGGGGGGTGGCATGAGCCCTCCTAGGCAGTTTGAAAATCAATCTGGCTGCGTCATTCATAATGACCTGTAATCTAGCGTGCAACTTTCCTGGGAGGCCAATATACAGGGAGTTCCCGTAGTCCAAACGCGACACTATCAAGGCTGAAACTGCCGTTCTAAGAGTTGCAAAGGTGAGAAGGGGGGCCAGCTTCCGTAAGTGTCTAAGCAAGCCAACACATGTGCCTGCTACGGCAGATACCTGTTGCGTCATGGACAGCTTGGCATCAATTTTAATGCCGAGGCTTTTTACGGCCGAGGCTGGCTCAGGATTTGCGCCCAACTCTTGTGGCCAGAAAAGGTCACTCCAAGGACTGGAGTCTGTGGTGATGGCCAGTACCTCAGTCTTATCAGGGTTAATTTTGAGGGAATTGGCCGTCATCCAGTTAACTGTATATTTCAGAATGTTTTGCATTCGAGAGTGGGCAGCCGGGGCGTTTTCTATCTGAATGATAATTTGAGTGTCATCTGCATAGTTGTAGATCTGGCACTCCATGAGATTCAGTGCGGCTATCAGAGGTTGGAGGTAGACATTAAATAAAAGAGGAGACAGCACCTAACCCTGTGGCACCCCACACAAGAGATTGCCGGAGTCAGACACGTAGTCAGCCAGTTGTACTCTCTGTGAACGGTCAGAGAGGAAGGACATAAGCCATTTAAGGGCCATGTCCTGGATGCCCAACTCCGAAATCCGTGACAAAAGTTCGTCATGATTGACTGTGTCAAATGCCGCGGATAGGTCAAGCAGCACCAGGGCACATGGTTTTTTCTTATCGGCCCTGAGCCTAATTTCATCCAGCACGGCCAGCATAACCATTTCCGTGCTGTGATGGGCCCTGAAGCCAGGCTGGTTAGTTTTTTAGGAGATGGTTGACTTCAACATGGTGTGATATGGACTGCAGCACATGCTGTTCCAACACTTTTGCCAGAAATGGGAGTTGGGAGATTGGCCTAAAATTTTTTAAATTCTTTGCGTCTGCTCCTGGTTTTTTCAAAAGAGGAATAACTCGAGCTTCCTTAAAATCAATAGGGACGTAGCCATATTCAAGAGATTGATTTAACAGCATTAGGACCTCACTTTCGATCGCTGGTGATGCCAACTTGAAGATCCTCGGTGGACAAGGGTCCGCAGGAGACCCAGACTTAATCCGACTCATTAGAGGAGACAAGGCATCCAGAGTAAGCTTGGGGAAGGCAGTGAGTGGAACATTATACGCAGGGGACAAAGGTACTGGTGCTAAGGGGCAATGGACGATAGGAGTGGAGTGGATCTCTGTCAATAGGTCCTTCACTTTTCTCAAAAAGAAGGACTGAAATTCATTACAGTCTTCAGGGCAGTAGGAGGGTCTCTGTTCCTGGGTTTGTCTCAACTCTTTTAAGATCTGAAAGATTTCTTTTTGTGAGTTATCAGCATTCGAGATCCTTGCTTCATAAAATTCTGCTTTCCTTGCTACAATCGCATCCTTATAGTCTGCAAGCATAGCTTTGTATTCAAGCCTAGCACCTGGGTCATAAGCTCTACGCCAGGCTCTCTCGCATTGGCGTAGGGCCTGTTTCTTGTTTCTAAGGACCTCGTTAAACCAAGGAGCCCCCTTGCCTTTGTCCCTTACTCTTACCCTGCGCATGGGGGCAATTATATTAATAGCATTCTTCAGCCTCGTAGAAAGAGCGGCGCTTTTTTGGTCAAGTTCCAGATTTCCTTGTGTTAAACGTAGGGGAACTGAGATGTCTAAAGTGGAAATCAGGTCGGCAGCATTAATTTTTCCCCATCCCCTCACCATTTTCCACTCCGGGTGGGGACGAACCACTTGTCCGGCAGATGGAAACCAGCCACTAATTAAGTAGTGATCAGACCAAGCACAGGGACTGATCTCTAGTGGACTGGTTGGTGGATGGGAGGTCCAGACCAGATCAAGTATATGGCCCTTCTCGTGCGTGGGTGCATTCACCAATTGCCTCAGTTCCAGGGAACCTAGTGCCTCTTCCAACTGTATGGCCTGGCTATCTTTTGGTGTCTGATCCCAGTGGAGGTTGAAATCCCCCATTACTAGGATGCATTGATAATGAGACCGGATATCAATAACTAATTCAATAAAAGACTCCACAAATTTAGGTGACGTTCGTGGCGGGCGATAGACTATTAGGACAATTAGGCAGGTAGTCTGGGAGCAGAACTTAGCCCCCAACACGTCAGCCCCCTCGATGCTTTCTGCACACAGGGTCTCTGCCTGTAACTGTTGGTTATACAGAATGGCAACTCCACCTCCTCTAGAACCGCCAGTTCTATTATGACAGAGGGCGGTGAAGTTCGGGGGTGTGGCTGCCACTAGGTCTGGTGCTGAGGACTCCTCCAGCCAGGTTTCTGTAACTCCAAGTATGTCTAATTGGTCATCTTGGAGAAGCGAGAATACCTCGAGATTGTGTTTCTGCAAAGAGCGGGTATTAAGAGTGGCTACCCGTAATCCCCGTGGGTCATAGGGCCGGGGCCTCCCAGGAGGGTAAGGTGGGGAGCCTAAACTGCCTACTCCCAAGTGTGTCCTTAATAGGCCCTCCGCCTTAAGTTTAGTAGCCACAAGAGTCTTGAGTGGCAACGTTCCCAGGGCTAGAGACCAGAGTTCCTCCATGGAATATGAGTAGTGGGGGCCAGGGGGACTGGCCCCTGGTCCCGGTCGGTCGCGGACGGGCGCAGACGGGCGCAGACGGGCTTGCCTTAGGCGCGCCTTCGGCGCGCCAGTGGCGCGCGCGCGCTGCGCGCTTGCTCCAGCTCCGAGGATATATTGACAGCTCCTCCCACCCACCAATCAGCCCTGCTGTGCAGCAGCTGACCGTCCCCGAGCAACTAGAGCGTCAAATTAGGCAGAAATGCCCAAGGGTGGCGGAAGTGAGGGAGCGCTGAGCGCAATTAGAGCACAGTACAAGAAATCAATATTAAAAGTGGTCCATTGAAATTAAAACAGCAGCGCTTCGTAAAACCAATGGTTAAAAGCAGACAGCACAAAAACAAACCTCCGCATGGGGCGAGCGCGTCTCTCTCAGTGTGCGCGCTTGCTCCAGCTCCGAGGATATACTGACAGCTCCTCCCACCCACCAATCAGCCCTGCTGTGCAGCAGCTGACCGTCCCCGAGCAACTAGAGCGTCAAATTAGGCAGAAATGCCCAAGGGTGGCGGAAGTGAGGGAGCGCTGAGCGCAATTAGAGCACAGTACAAGAAATCAATATTAAAAGTGGTCCATTGAAATTAAAACAGCAGCGCTTCGTAAAACCAATGGTTAAAAGCAGACAGCACAAAAACAAACCTCCGCATGGGGCGAGCGCGTCTCTCTCAGTGTACATTTACGTTTGACATGTCCTGGTAGTGAAAAACCCCTAAATTCTTTTATGACTACTGCAAGGCCTACCTCTCCGATAGGATAACATTGGAGTTACCTTATTACATTTAATAAGCTGTAACTTCCAAATGGGAACAGGTAACTCATTCATGTTTGCCGTCTTTGGAATGCTAATGGGAAATCCTAACTTATGGTGAAGAAGGATTTTAAACTGCGATTTTGAAAATGGCACTTTTGGAAAGTTGACATTTTCCTGCCTTAGCCATTTAATGCCTGAAGCCTGTCACTGGATCACATGGCAGGGTTTGGCTTACAGTTTGGCTTTGTGTATTCTCCTAGACAGCCACACACAATAGAGAGCTTAAGTCTGCCTAGATGTGCTGTCACTGGCAGGATGGGTAGGGGGAGCTGGACACAGCCCTACTTACACTTGAATGGGCTGTACCCTGCCTCCACACAAAGGACTGCATACCCCCTGTAGATAGTCTGGAGCCAGGACAGGGAAGGCAGGATGCCTGGGGACTTCAAAGGCATACCTCAGAAGCTTCCCACACTGCAAAGGCACAACTGGGTATAAATACTAGACCTCATACACCAACTCTTCAGTAAACTTGTGACTTGTGGATACTCTGCCAGGAAGAAGGACTGTCGTGCTGCTGAAGGGAGGGCTGCACTGAAGGTCTACTGACCTGCTGTGCTGACCTGCTGCCCTCTTGCCTCGGTGAGAAGGAATGGACCTGCAACTCTGAACCCAGGACCCCAGTGACTCCAAGGGCTAGTTTACTGGCCTCCTCATCAGAAGCCTAAGGGACAGAACAGGCTTCTAACAACCTTGAACCCAGCACCTGAACTCTGCCATCTGTGAGTCCTACCCTCCCTAGTGATGCATCCCAGTCATGGACCCTTGGAAGTAGGTCTGAATGTGCTTCTGCCAGCCCAGCTGTGGTCCCTATCGGAACTGATGCGAAGCAACATGAAGAGAGGCAAATCCCAGCAAAGCCTCGCTGAACAGCAGCCAGCTCCATTCAACACAAAGCAAAGTGATGCAAAGCCCCACCAAGCTACCCTGCACAGCTCACCGGAACTGACACAAAGCGATGCAAAACCTTGCTAGGCCACGCTACCCAGCTTCATCAGAACTGATGCCAGATGAAGTGGGTACCTGTAGCCAGCCTATGCTCCATCGTATTCAGCCTGAACGTGTGCCTTTGTCTTGGTCCGGTGCGACCAGATAAACACAGTTGGCAATTTGTGCTATTTGGCACTATTTTCCCTAAAATCTTTAAACTTGCATGTCTAATGATCTACTGATTGGAATTGTGATGCTTTGGTCTTGTTTTATTTTTTAAAATCTAAATCTGGTGTGGGATCCTTTTGTGGTGTGTTTTCAATATTTTACTGTTTGAAGTGTTGCACAAACACTTTACACATTGCCTTGAAGTTAAGCCTGACTGCTTTGTGCCAAGCTACCAGAGGGTTGAACATAAGTTAATTTAGGGTTGGCTTGTGCCTCACCCTGACCAAGACTGTAGTTGCTGTTTGACCAAGATTCACACCCTAGTCACCAACCATCAGATTTCTTACAGATGGTATAGTGGATAAGGGGGGAAACAGCCATCACATCGCATGCGTTACAACGCATTGGATTACAACGCAGTTGTTACAACGACCGCGTTGTTACATTGCAGTACCCTTACAATGCAAGTCGTTACATTGATTTGCTGTAGGGGGCGCGCTAACCTAAGAAATAGTATAATTTACTTTTCCAACAGCTTCCCTACTGTTGCGCACACTGGAGTTGGAATAGTAAATTATACTATTCCTAAGTCCAGCGCGCCCCCTACAGCAAGTCGATGTAACGACTTGCGTTGTAATGGTACTGCGATGTAACAACTGCGTTGTAATCGCATGCGTTGTAAATGCATGCAATGTAAAGGCCTATATTCGGATAAGGGCCAGTAGATTGCTTCATCTTCTGAGTCAGCAATTGATTTCTTACGCAATATAGTTACAATGGCATGTTTAAGGTACTGGGAAATAAATTGAAATATTAGAGAAGAAATTAACAAATGTTTTTTTGTGGTTTTAAACAGTGTGAACTTGAATCAAGGGCATAAACATTCTTTACAAGTGAACTAGCTGGTGTTACACATATTATTTCTCTTTGCTTAGGCACAGTGAGATTTAGGGCTTTGTGACTTTGTGACCAGTGTGGTATTCTAAGATTTGACCCATGTTCTGATAGGTCAGTTCGCAAAATACTGGATCCAAGTGTGTTGCTATTTGACCCACCTCATGAAAATCAATCAGATAGGTCGCAAATTGCAACCCAGTGTGATTTGTGACCATCACAGGGATGGTGGACAGCTTGGGTCAGCAGACCTCTATGTCTGTGATTGCTTTTAAATAAAGCAATCATTTTTTTTAAATGCAACAATTTTTCCTTAAAGGAACATGAGATGTGTTTAAAAAGGATGAAACGTTTAACAAACATTTTTTAAGAATAGGAAGTGGTCCCACGTACCACTACCTAGTCTTAGAAATGCTTATGTCAACATTCAGAAAAGAAAAGGGGTTCCCTTGGGGAAACCTTCCAATTTGCAAATGATTTGCCACTACCTTTCAGTAGCCTGTAAAATATTCATGTTTTGCAAACTGATTTTGGTCACAAAACAATAATACATCCCATTCCGAATCACTTTTTATAAATACATCCCTTCCAAATACCGATTCTGTATGTAGTCAGTAACATAAATTGTGATAAAGCAATGTGTTACAGAATGGCAGTTTGGGTTTGGTGCGTACAAAAAGCCATTTTGTGTCACAAATGGTCTGATTTTGGAAATCTTAGTGCATTTTTGGCCCTTAGTGACTTGCCAGGAATAATAGGACATTGAGCCCGAGCCTGGAAGTGAATCTACTCACACACCTACTTATACACCCATACAGCCACTGACACACCCATACATACAAGGATACATACAGTCACACAGCTACTCACTTAATATATGTTACAAGTAGTATCACTCAGTAGTAGTGCACCTAGTATGCTAATTTTACTTTTGTAATAGGTTAGTATATATGTTTAACACCCATAAACTCTTAAAAACACTTACACTCACTCGATGATGTCATTAGTAATGTCATGAGTGATGTCATTCTAGATGGCATGAGTGATGTCACTGACCATGTCATGAGTGATGTAATATCTAAGGTCATAAGCAGTGCATTGCGGGGGCATAAGTTATAGTTAGCTCAGGTAACTAAAACTGCCGAATTTCACTGGTTTTGTATGAGTGAAATTTGAGCCTAACTAGAAAATCCCAATAACCTTTAGTTTTTTCAGTGAATTTCTAGGGTTTTTATAATTCTATTTTCTAACTATAACGAACCTGTAACCTTTGGTTTTATATGTGAATTTCTATGGTTTTTCAAATTCGATTTCCTAACTATAACTTCCCTGTAACCTTTGTTTTTTTATGTGAATTTCTAAGGTTTTTATAACAAGTAGTGACATTTGCAGAGTGGTGGGGAAAGGGGCGGGGCCTCCGACCACCTCTCAGGAATCCTGTTATTTCAGGCATACTGGAGGTAACAGCAGGGCTTCTGGGCCCCCAAGAACCCTCAGCATCCAAGAGGACTACATCCCCTAACCAGCAGTGCGCCAGGAGGCACGTTTGCTGAGTGGTGGAGAAAGGGGGCATGGCCTCTGAACACCTCTCAGCAATTCCGCTGTTTGGGACTTACTGCAGGTAACAGGAGGGCTTGTTGGACACCAAGGATACTGGCACCGGGAACCCCATCCCCTGGGGCCAGCCTTTTTTCCACTGGAGGAGGGGGCTGCATGGCCCCCACCCCAGGCCGAATTCGGTCCCATGGACCACATTCCCCGGGGCCTGGCCTTTTTAAAAAATGTATTTCATAATGAAAGGAAGGGGGCTACTCCTGGGTTGATTTTGGCCCCAGGGACACAATCCCCTGGTGCCCCTCCTTTTTT
The DNA here is from genome assembly GCA_963921515.1 of Calotriton arnoldi. Classification (NCBI taxonomy): domain Eukaryota; kingdom Metazoa; phylum Chordata; class Amphibia; order Caudata; family Salamandridae; genus Calotriton; species Calotriton arnoldi. The sequence continues at coordinate 767,564 of CAWUFW010004244.1, read as the reverse complement.
TTCTTTCTTTCTTTTTATTAAAAAAACAGGGGGGGACCCAATCAACAGCCTCTATTATGGGTGACCTGGTTCCACACAGGCCACTGACTCTGTTGGTGACTGCGGGAGAATCTTCAAGGCCTCCGTGGGCCCTGCCGGGTCCCCGCCTCCTGTGGTAGCCAGCATTGCTTTGACAGAGAGTGAGCTGCTCTCTGTCAATGCAATTGTGCTCTGCTTTGAGCAAGCGAGAACAAAATGCTCTCGCTTGCTCAAAGTGGAGCACAGCTTGCTATGGCTTGGCATGAGCGGTAAAGCTCCTGCCAAGCCATAGCAAGCAGCAATGGCCCGACAGTTAGCACTCTGGGACATAACATGAGATGGCCCTGGGGGGTGGCTGTCCCCAGGGCAATCTATGGCTCCAGAATGGGGGCCGCGCGCCCCCCTCCTTTGCACTACACAGCCTCAGGGAATTGGTGGTCCTCGGGGCTGAGGAGGTGCCCCATCAGCCCCCTACACTAATTTAATTTTAGCCCCAAAGAGGTGGCGGTCCCCAGGGCTGCAGGGGGCCACGCAGGCCCCCCGCATTAATTTCAGATTTTGCCCTGGGGAGGTGGTGGTCCCCATGGCACGGGGTTGCCGAACAGGCAATCCACACACCAGGGAGGTGGTGGTCCCTTGGGCATAGTAAGCACCGGGTGGGGGGCTTATGCCCCCTCCTTTATTTCTACAATGCCTCCATGGCCTGGCCCACCTGAGGGCCGATTAATATTGAAGTGCAGTAGCCTATGCTTCATTTTTTAAAAATATTTTCAGTAGGATTCGCGGATCCAGCACAACTCCTGCAGAAGATTTTTTTTTAAACTATTTTTCGGCCAAGCAGGATCTTGTGGCATCCCCCAAGAGGCTGAGGTGGTCAGGGTGTTTCTACCCTGCCCCCTTTTCTTTTTTTTAATGTTTTTTTTCCTGTGACTCGGTTCAACCGGTCACAAGATGGCTGCCAACACTTACTGGTTTGAAGTGTTGGCAGCCAATCAGATCTCAGCACAAGATTGGGAGGGGTCATGGATCCTCCCTGTCCCTTTATTTACAACTGGGAATTTCTTTAAATTACTCCACAACTACTGAACGGATTTACACCATTTAACAAAAACGGCGCTTTCTGGACCAACAACTACCTTTCTGCCAAATTTGGTGTAATTCAGTTCAGCAGTTCAGGCTGTAGCATGTCTAAAGTTCCTATGGAAATGACCATGGGGAAAACACGTTTTGGAACCCCCATTTTTCTCGGCCCCCGCTTGACGGATCAGATCAAAATTTTCAAGACAGAAGCTGAAATGAGCATTAAAATACTTTTGATAATTTTTCGAAGATTCATTGTATGACGCCTAAGTTATTGCAAATGAAAAAAACACTCTTCCTGTGGGAACTACATCCTAACTATAATTACCTACTGGCAACCGCCAGGCACCCGGGTGCAAGCGTTTTACGAGCACCCCCGATGATCAGGCTGCACGTCATCCAAGCGCAGACACCAGAAGATATATATATATATATATATATATATATATATATATATATATATATATATATATATATATATTACCTACTGCGGTCGCCAGTAGGTAGTTATAGTTAGGACCTATTATCCATAGGAAATTCGTAACATTCTTTTCCCAATAACTTTGGCGCCGGTTGACGAATCTTCGCGAAATTTTCAAAACTTATGGCCCTCTCTGGTCAGCTCCTATCTTGAAAGTTTCGGGGTGATTCGGTAAGCGGGGGCCGAGAAAAAAGGGGGGTCCCAAAACGTGTTTTCTCCATGTTATTTTCCATAGGAAACTTTAGCCACGGCTACAGCCCGAACTGCTGAACGGAATTACACCAAATTTGGCAAAAAGGTAGTGCTTGGTTTAGAAAGTGCCCTTTTTTTTAAATGGTGTAAATCCGTTCAGTAATTCAAGAGAAATTAAAAAAGTAAGAGTCAAAAAATCAATTTCGCATAGGAAACTTTATGCAAGGCTACAGCCGAAACTACTGAACAGATTTACCCCTAATTTGGCAAAAAGGTAGTGCTTGGTTCAGAAAGCGACCTTTTTAAAAATGGTGTAAATCCGTTCAGTAGTTGCTGAGAAAATCACAAATAAAAGTTTCGATATTTAGAGGCACGGAGGATCCGCGGACCCTCCCGACCACGAGCTTTATTCTAATTGGCTGTCAACACTCCAAACCAGGAAGTGTTGGCAGCCATCTTGTGACTCGGTAGAACCGAGGCACAAGAAAAGAGAAAAACAAACACGCAAAACACGAAAAGGGGGCAGGGTAGAAACACCCTGACCCCCTAGGCCTGCTCAGGGGGTCCCACAAGGACCCCCAGGACCAAAAAAAGCATTTTCTTTCTTTTTAAAAACGGCAAAATCCATGGCGGATCCGGCCCAGAAAATAAAAAAATCGAAGCGCGGGCTCCAGCGCTTCGTTAATATTTAGCCCCCGAATGGACCAGGTCCCGGGGGCAGTGAAAAAAATAAGTGTGGGGCGGGTCCCAATCCCCCCCACACTGCCCCGGGGACCACCACCTCCCGGGGCTCCCTTTAATTATATTTGCGGGAGGGCACACTGCCCCCCGCAGCCCCGGGGACCGCCACCCCCCCGGGGCTTCTTTTTTTTTTAAAACATGTACCTGTGTGGGGGGGCTGGAGCCCCCCACACGCCCCGGGGACCGCCACCTCCCCGGGGCACTAATATGTAAATTAGGGGGTCCGTTAAGGACCCCCGGGGACCACCACCTCCCCGGGGCTATGTACAGATTGGGAGGGGGGCCGCGCAGCCCCCCTCCTGGAGCCAGTGATGGCCCTGGGGAACGCCACCCCCCCAGGGCCGGCTCCTGCAGTGTCACTTAAAACGTGACACAGGGCGCCTTTGCGCAGTGGTAAATGGAGGGGGCGGGGCCAGAGGTGATGTGTGCAAACACGCCCTGTGGCACGTTTTAAGTTGGGGAATTAAGTTCCCTTTAATCCTGAGAGTCCCTGGGTCCAACTAGCCCACCATGTACCTCCAGTAAGCACCACAGAGCTGCGTTGCAGAGAGGTGGTCCGAGGCCATGCCCCATTTTACACCTCTCTGCAATGCAACTCTGTGGCACTTACTGGACATACCTGGTGGGTTAGTTGGCCCCCAGGGACCCTCAGGATTCAAGGGACTTTATCCCCCAACTTATAACGGCCACAGGGCGTGTTTGCACACATGTCACCTCAGGCCCCCTCCCTTCACCAGTGTGCAAACGCGCCCGTGGCGCGTTTTAAGAGGCAGTTTTAATCCCCTGCCCTATTATGTACTAGGGCCTTACAGAGGAGGTCATGCTAATCACAGGGGTACCCCAACGCATAGTGTTCCCTAGTGTATGTAGGTGTTTTCACTGTATTCTAAGTGTCTTTTAGCATACCACTGGCTCTAGGCCTGGTTAGTCAGAGTCAGTTACCAGCAGTACCCGTCTGAAAAAGTTGAGGGCAGAGGATGATTTTGTAACAAGGCCTCTTTCTGCTCCTCTGTTGGTTCTTTCTGCACATGTCTTGCTTCTTCCTGCACTTTTCTTCGTCTTTGAGGACTTCTGTTGCTTCTTTCTGCATTTCTTTTGCTTCTTTCTGTGCGTTTTTTCTTCTTTCTTCACATGTCCTACCTCTGTAGGCATAGTTAGAAAGTAGCATTTAAAAAACCTTAGAAATTCACTGAAAAAACCATAGGTTTTAGGCACGTTATAGTTAGGAATTAGCATTTAAAAAACCATTGAAATTCACTGAGAAAACCATAGGTTTCAGGCACGTTATAGTTAGAAATTAGCATTTAAAAAACCTTTGAAATTCACTGAAAAAACCATAGGTTTTAGGCACGTTATAGTTAGAAATTAGCATTTAAAAAACCTTAGAAATTCACTCGTACAAAACCATAGAAATTCCCCCATTATAGTTAGTTCAGCTAACTATAACTCGCGCGCCCACAATGCACTGCTGATGACGTCACATATTACATCACTCATGACATGGTCAGTGACATCACTCATGACATCACTGATGACATCTCAAATGACATCACTGATGACATCACTGATGACATCATCCTTGTGATAGAGTGGCAGACCTCCTCTCACCCTAATATAACCTTTGATACACACACTCAAAAATAGAAACTAACATTTTCAAAACAATGGACAACCAATACCAGTTACAACACACCTATTCAGTAATTCCAAGATCTACACACACATCCACTCATTCACCAACAGTCCTATATAGTCACTCATACATGTACTCACTCATCAAATGTACTCATACACCTATACATCCTGTTACACACCGACACTCATCCATAGAGTTACTCACACACATAGTCACACATGCAAAGTATCAAACATCCATTTACTTGCATATACAGTTATACACACACCACCACACTTACTTCTACAGAAACTTACACATACTTACTCTCTTAAACAATCACTTATAGAAACACATACTTATTTATACAGGAACTCTTCCAATCTCTCACTCTCACATACACCAATACTCACATATACTAGTTTAAAACATATGTAGTTACACATAAAGACACTATTGAGACAGTCATTCACTCACTAACACACCCATACACACACTCATCCACCCATACAGTCCTGCACACATGCTGTCTTCAAAACATACAAACAGTGAGTCACACATTCATGCATCTATGCACTAAGTAATACCACCCACCGAACCATACAGACACTCAGACACTCATACTGATACTCAAAAAACCAACTAATATCCCATATAGACACTCATGTAGCTACTCACCAACCCATGCAGCCACTTATACACAAAGTGAGAGACTGATACAGATATTTACATATTTAAACATTACTCACTAACCCATGTATTCACTAAGATACACTTAATCAGTCAGTTATACAATCAATTTTACAAAAAAAAATCATCCATTTAGACACTTATATACCCATTTATTCTTCCAGCGACCTTGAGATATACATATATAAACATATTTAATTTTCAGAAAAACACACATTCACTGGATGATGTCATCAGTGATGTTATCAGTGATGTCATTTGAGATGTCATCAGTGATGTCATGAGTGATGTCACTGACCATGTCATGAGTGATGTAATATGTGACGTCATCAGCGGTGCATTGCGGGCGCGCGAGTTATAGTTAGCTGAACTAACTATAACGGGGGAATTTCTATGGTTTTGTATGAGTAAATTTCGATATATATATATCTGTATATATTATCTACTGGCGGTCGCCAGTAGATAGTTATAGTTAAAACCTATTATCCATAGGAAATCGGCGACATTCTATTTGAAATAACGTTGGCGCCGGTTGACGAATCTTCGCGAAAGTTTCCAACTTGTTGGGGCGCTCCGGTCCGCTCCTATCCTGAAAGTCTCGGGGTGATACGTCAAGCGGGGGCCGAGAAAAAGGGGGTCCCAAAACGCGTTTTCCCCATTCATTTTTCCATAGGAACCTTTAGTCGCAGCTACAGCCCGAACTGCTGAACGGAATTACACCAAATTTGGCAAAGAGGTAGCCCTTGGTTCAGTGTCGTGCCTTTTGTTTAAATGGTGTAAATCCGTTCAGTAGTTCCTGAGAAAATCAAAAGTAAAGTCACATATATATCTGGGCGGAGCCTAACCACACATGTCATCGTGAGATCTGATTGGCTGTCAGCACTTCATCCTGGAATTGCTGGCAGCCATCTTGGGACCAATATAAATGATAGTACCTCATTGAAATGCATTGTAGTGAATAGAAGATTTTGAGGGTCACCAAAAGGAGAACTATAAAGGGTGATAACAGGCTTTAGTTACATTAGAATTTATTTGTTGATGGTACCATACTAATTTTAGGAATTGTGGTGTATTCTAAGGTGATTTTACCATGTGAAAAACCTTCAGCTGGGATATCATGAATCATGTTTGAGAGAACACTATTTTCTCATGCTTGTCCCATGGAGGTTTGGAAGGTGCTCCAGAAGCTAAAATGAGAGCATATTTTCTGTAAATTCACATTATCTTTCTCACTCATGTGAGAATGAAGTCTGACATTCTCAGTAAAACATGTACATCCAACAAGGGCAGAGACTGTCAGTTGATTCCTTTGTGTTCTACTGCAGCTTCCCAGAGTGTTCTAAAGAACAACTAGAGTGCTAACAGCCTTACTTATGACAAAGTATGGCACACCTGAAGCCATCTTGATTGGAATAAACTGGTAACACTTAAACAATTTAATTTAAAAAGGAACAAAATGATGGGGTTCATTTTGTCATAGAAATTATGGTTAGTGCTGTAGAAAGAAAAATTAGGACATGTTTCAAGTGTGATCTCAAATATCTTCCTGTTATATTTCAACAGGAGCAGCCTGCCAGTTGATGCCTTTGTGTTCTACTGCAGCTTCCCAGAGTGTGCTAAAGAACAACTAGAGCGCTAACAGCCTTACTTATGACAAAAGTATGGCACACCTGAAGCCATCTTGATTGGAATAAACTGGTAACACTTAAAACATTTAATTTAAAAAGGAACAAAATGATGGGGTTCATTTTGTCATAGGAATTATGGTTAGTGCTGTAGAAAGAAAAATTAGGACATATTTCAAGTGTGATCTCAAATATCTTCCTGTTATATTTCAACAGGAGCAGCCTGCCAGTTGATGCCTTTGTGTTCTACTGCAGCTTCCCAGAGTGTTCTAAAGAACAACTAGAGCGCTAACAGCCTTACTTATGACAAAAGTATGGCACACCTGAAGCCATCTTGATTGGAATAAACCAGTAACACTTAAAACATTTAATTTAAAAAGGAACAAAATGAGGGGTTCTTTTGGAAATAGAAATTATGGTTAGTGCTGCAGAAAGAAAAATTAGGGCATGTTTTAAGTGAGATCTCAAATTCTCTTCTATTTCATTAGAAAATTCTGACATGCAGACTGAAACAATCACTTTCAATACCAGCAGCAGACTACCAGTTAACTCCCTGGTGAGCAGTAGCTTTACTCCAGTGATCTAATGAGCAACTAGAGTGCTAACATTCTGAATTTATGGCAGATGTGAGACATCTGAATGCCTTCTTGATGGAATCAAAGTAAAAAACTGAAAGCATTTCCTACTGAGGAGACTGCAGTAAATGAAGAAATTAGGAAACTTCATAACAAAGAAGTCTTCCAAGATGGCCACCAGTGAAAAAAGAGCCCAAATGTAGCACACATATTACCCAGATGTAGCCCACATATAGCCCAATGACAAAAGTGTGCAAAACACTTTTTATTTTGAGTTTTTTGCAGTTTTATGTAGTGCAGACTGGTCAGGTATTGGAGCATTGCATCTTAAAACATGACCCCCTACACTACAAAAACACCACTGCACTACCTTAAACCCTAAAACACTACCCCCAGCACGACCCCCTACACTACACAAGCACCACTGCACTATCCTAAACCCTAAAACACTACCCCCAGCACGACCCCTACACTACCCAAACACCACTGCACTAACCTAAATCCTAAAACACTACCACCAGCACGACCCCCTACACTACCCAAACACCACTGCACTACCCTAAAACATGACCCCCTACACTACACAAACACCACTGCACTACCCTAAACCTTAAAACACTACCCCCAGCACGACCTCCTACACTACACAAGCACCACTGCACTACCCTAAACCCTAAAACACTACCCCCAGCACGACCCCTACACTACCCAAACACCACTGCACTACCCTAAAACACTACTACCTGCACGACCCCCTACACTACCCAAACACCACTGCACTAACCTAAATCCTAAAACACTACCCCAGCACGACCCCTACACTACCCAAACACCACTGCACTATCCTAAAACATGACCCCCTACACTACACAAACACCACTGCACTACCCTAAACCCTAAAACACTACCCCAGCACGACCCCATACACTACACAAGCACCACTGCACTACCCTAAACCCTAAAACACTACCCCCAGCACTACCCCCTACACTGCACGAATACCACTGCACAGCCATAACCCTGAAACACCAGCCCCTGCATGACCCCCTACACTGCCCGAACACCACTGCACTGCCCTAAACCCTGAAACACCACCCCTAGCACGACCCCCTACACTGCCCGAACACCACTGCACTGCCCTAAACCCTGAAACACCACCCCTTCACGACCCCCTACACTGCCCGAACACCACTGCACTGCCCTAAACCCTGAAACACCACCCCCAGCATGACCCCCTACACTGCCCAAACACCACTGCACTGCCCTAAACCCTGAAACACTACCCCCAGCAAGACCCCCTACACTGCCCGAACACCACTGCACTGCCCTAAACCCTGAAACATCACCCCCAGCAAGACCCCCTACACTGCCCGAACACCACTGACCTAAACCCTGAAACACCACCCCCAGCACGACCCCCTACACTGCCCGAACACCACTGCACTGCCCTAAACCCTGAAACACTACCCCCAGCACGACCCCTACACTGCCCGAACACCACTGCACTGCCCTAAACCTTGAAACACCAGCCCCTGCACGACCCCCTACACTGCCCGAACACCACTGCACTACCCTAAACCCTGAAACATCACCCCCAGCACGTCCCCCTACACTGCCCGAGCACCACGGCACTGCCCTAAACCCTGAAACACCAGCCCCAGCATGACCTCCTACACTGCCCGAACACCACTGCACTGCCCTAAACCCTGAAACACCAGCCCCAGCACGACCGCCTACACTGCCCGAACAACACTGCACTGCCCTAAACCCTGAAACACCAGCCCCAGCACGACCCCCTACACTGCCCGAACACCACTGCACTGCCCTAAACCGTGAAACACCAGCCTCAGCACGACCCCCTACACTGCCTGAACACCACTGCACTGCCCTGAACCCTGAAACACCAGCCCCAGCACAACACCCTACACTGCCCGAACACCACTGCACTGCCCTAAACCCTAAAACACCACCCCCAGCGCGACCCCCTACACTGCCCGAACACCACTGCACTAAACCCTGAAACACCACCCCCTGCACAACCCCCTACACTGCTCGAACACTACTGCACTGCCCTAAACCCAGAAACACCATCCCCAGCACGACCCCCTATACTGCACGAACACCACTGCACTGCCCTAAACCCTGAAACACTACCCCCAGCAAGACCCCCTACACTGCCCGAACACCACTGCACTGCCCTAAACCCTGAAACATCACCCCCAGCAAGGCCCCCTACACTGCCCGAACACCACTGCCCTAAACCCTGAAACACCACCCCCAGCAAGACCCCCTACACTGCCCGAACACCACTGCACTGCCCTAAACCCTGAAACACCAGCCCCAGCACGACCCCCTACACTGCCCGAACACCACTGCACTGCCCTAAACCCTGAAACACCAACCCCTGCATGACCCCCTACACTGCCCGAACACTACTGCACCGCCCTAAACCCTGAAACACCACCCCCAGCACGACCCCCTACACTGCACGAACACCACTGCACCGCCCTAAACCCTGAAACACTACCCCCAGCAAGACCCCCTACACTGCCCGAACACCACTGCACTGCCCTAAACCCTGAAACATCACCCCCAGCAAGACCCCCTACACTGCCCGAACACCACTGCCCTAAACCCTGAAACACCACCCCCAGCAAGACCCCCTACACTGCCCGAACACCACTGCACTGCCCTAAACCCTGAAACACCACCCCCAGCACGACCCCTACACTGCCCGAACACCACTGCTCTGCCCAAAACCCTGAAACACCAGCCCCAGCACGACCCCCTACACTGCCCGAAAACCACTGCACTGCCCTAAACCCTGAAACACCAGCCCCACCACGACCCCCTACACTGCCCGAACACCACTGCACTGCCCTAAACCCTGAAACACCACCCTCAGCATGACCCCTACACTGCCCGAACACCACTGCACTGCCCTAAACCCTGAAACACCAGCCCCAGCACGACCCCGTACACTGCCCGCACACCACTGCACTGCCCTAAACCCTGAAACACCAGCCCCAGCACAACCCCGTACACTGCCCTAACACCACTGCACTGCCCTAAACCCTGAAACACCAGCCCCAGCACGACCGCCTACACAGCCCGAAAACTACTGCACTGCCCTAAACCCTGAAACACCACCCCCAGCAAGACTACCTACACTAGCCGAACACCACTGCACTAAACCCTGAAACACCACCCCTGCACGACCCCCTACACTGCCCAAACACTACTGCACTGCCCTAAACCCTGAAACACCACCCTCAGCACGACACCCTACACTGCCCGAAAACCACTGCACTGCCCTAAACCCTGAAACACCACACCAGCATGACCCCCTACACTGCCCGAACACCACTGCACTAAACCCTGAAACACCACCCCTGCACGACCCCCTACACTGCCGGAACACCACTGCACTGCCCTAAACCCTGAAACACCACCCCCAGCACGACCCCTACACTGCCCTAACACCACTGCACTGCCCTAAACCCTGAAACATCACCCCCAGCACAACCCCCTACACTGCCTGAGCACCATTGCTCTGCCCTAAACCCTGAAACACTAGCCCCAGCACGACCCCCTACACTGCCCGAACACCACTGCACTGCCCTAAACCCTGAAACACCACCCCCAGCACGACCCCCTACACTGCCCAAACACCACTGCACTGCCCTAAACCCTGAAACACCAGCCCCAGCAAGACCACCTACACTGCCCGAACACCACTGCATTGCCCTAGACTCTGAAACACCAGCCCCAGCAAGACCCCCTACACTGCCCGAACACCACTGCACTGCCCTAAACCCTTAAACACCAGCCCCAGCATGACCCCCTACACTGCCCGAACACCACTGCACTGCCCTAAACCCTGAAACACCAGCCCCAGCACGACCCCCTACACTGCCCGAACACCACTGCACTGCCCTAAACCCTGAAACACCAGCCCCAGCACCACCCCCTACACTGCCCGAACACCACTGCACTGCCCTAAACCCTGAAACACCAGCACCACCCCCTACAATGCCCGAACACCACTGTACTGCCCTAAACCCTGAAACACCACCCCTGCACCGCCCCCTACACTGCCCGAACACCACTGCACTGCCCTAAACCCTGAAACACCACCCCCTGCACGACCCCCTACACTGCCCGAACACCACTGCACTGCCCTAAACCCTGAAACACCACCCCCTGCACCACCCCCTACACTGCCCGAACACCACTGCACTGCCCTAAACCCTGAAACACCACCCCCTGCACCGCCCCTACACTGCCCGAACACCACTGCACTGCCCTAAACCCTGAAACACCACCCCCAGCATGACCCCCTTTACTGCTCGAACACCACTGCACTGCCCCAAACCCTGAAACACCACCCCCAGCATGACCCCCTACACTGCCCGAACACCACTGCCCTAAACCCTGAAACACCACCCCTGCACGACCCCCTACACTGCCCGAACACCACTGCACTGCCCTAAACCCTGAAACACCACCCCCTGCACGACCCCCTACACTGCCCAAACACCACTGCACTGCCCTAAATCCTGAAACACCACCCCCAGCAAGACCCCCTACACTGCCCGAACACCACTGCACTGCCCTAAACCCTAGAACACTACCCCCAGCATGACCCCCTACACTACCCGAACACCACTGCACTACCCTAAACCCTAAAATACTCCCCCAGCACGACCCCCTACACTACCTGAACACAACTGCACTGCCCTAAACCCTGAAACACTACCCCCAGCATGACCCCCTACACTGCCCGAACACCACTGCTCTGCCCAAAACCCTGAAACACCAGCCCCAGCACGACCCCTACACTGCCCGAACACCACTGCACTGCCCTAAACCTTGAAACACCAGCCCCTGCACGACCCCCTACACTGCCCGAACACCACTGCACTACCCTAAACCCTGAAACATCACCCCCAGCACGTCCCCCTACACTGCCCGAGCACCACTGCACTGCCCTAAACCCTGAAACACCAGCCCCAGCATGACCCCCTACACTGCCCGAACACCACTGCACTGCCCTAAACCCTGAAACACCAGCCCCAGCACGACCGCCTACACTGCCCGAACAACACTGCACTGCCCTAAACCCTGAAACACCAGCCCCAGCACGACCCCCTACACTGCCCGAACACCACTGCACTGCCCTAAACCGTGAAACACCAGCCTCAGCACGACCCCCTACACTGCCTGAACACCACTGCACTGCCCTGAACCCTGAAACACCAGCCCCAGCACAACACCCTACACTGCCCGAACACCACTGCACTGCCCTAAACCCTGAAACACCACCCCGTGCATGACCCCCTACACTGCCCGAACACCACTGCACTGCCCTAAACCCTGAAACACCACCCCCAGCGCGACCCCCTACACTGCCCGAACACCACTGCACTAAACCCTGAAACACCACCCCCTGCACAACCCCTACACTGCTCGAACACTACTGCACTGCCCTAAACCCAGAAACACCATCCCCAGCACGACCCCCTATACTGCACGAACACCACTGCACTGCCCTAAACCCTGAAACACTACCCCCAGCAAGACCCCCTACACTGCCCGAACACCACTGCACTGCCCTAAACCCTGAAACATCACCCCCAGCAAGGCCCCCTACACTGCCCGAACACCACTGCCCTAAACCCTGAAACACCACCCCCAGCAAGACCCCCTACACTGCCCGAACACCACTGCACTGCCCTAAACCCTGAAACACCAGCCCCAGCACGACCCCCTACACTGCCCGAACACCACTGCACTGCCCTAAACCCTGAAACACCACCCTCTGCACGACCCCCTACACTGCCCGAACACCACTGTACTGCCCTAAACCCTGAAACCCCACCCCCAGCATGACCCCCTACACTGCCAGAACACCACTGCACTGCCCTAAACCCTGAAACACCAACCCCTGCATGACCCCCTACACTGCCCGAACACTACTGCACCGCCCTAAACCCTGAAACACCACCCCCAGCACGACCCCCTACACTGCACGAACACCACTGCACCGCCCTAAACCCTGAAACACTACCCCCAGCAAGACCCCCTACACTGCCCGAACACCACTGCACTGCCCTAAACCCTGAAACATCACCCCCAGCAAGACCCCCTACACTGCCCGAACACCACTGCCCTAAACCCTGAAACACCACCCCCAGCAAGACCCCCTACACTGCCCGAACACCACTGCACTGCCCTAAACCCTGAAACACCACCCCCAGCACGACCCCCTACACTGCCCGAACACCACTGCTCTGCCCAAAACCCTGAAACACCAGCCCCAGCACGACCCCCTACACTGCCCGAACACCACTGCACTGCCCTAAACCCTGAAACACCAGCCCCAGCACGACCCCCTACACTGCCCGAACACCACTGCACTGCCCTAAACCCTGAAACACCACCCTCAGCATGACCCCCTACACTGCCCGAACACCACTGCACTGCCCTAAACCCTGAAACACCACCCCAGCACGACCCCGTACACTGCCCGCACACCACTGCACTGCCCTAAACCCTGAAACACCAGCCCCAGCACAACCCCGTACACTGCCCTAACACCACTGCACTGCCCTAAACCCTGAAACACCAGCCCCAGCACGACCACCTACACTGCCCGAAAACTACTGCACTGCCCTAAACCCTGAAACACCACCCCCAGCAAGACTACCTACACTAGCCGAACACCACTGCACTAAACCCTGAAACACCACCCCCTGCACGACCCCCTACACTGCCCAAACACTACTGCACTGCCCTAAACCCTGAAACACCACCCCTCAGCACGACACCCTACACTGCCCGAACACCACTGCACTGCCCTAAACCCTGAAACACCACCCCAGCACGACCCCCTACACTGCCCGAACACCACTGCACTAAACACCGAAACACCACCCCCTGCACGACCCCCTACACTGCCGGAACACCACTGCACTGCCCTAAACCCTGAAACACCACCCCCAGCACGACCCCCTACACTGCCCTAACACCACTGCACTGCCCTAAACCCTGAAACATCACCCCCAGCACAACCCCCTACACTGTCTGAGCACCATTGCTCTGCCCTAAACCCTGAAACACTAGCCCCAGCACGACCCCCTACACTGCCCGACACCACTGCACTGCCCTAAACCCTGAAACACCACCCCCAGCACGACCCCCTACACTGCCCAAACACCACTGCACTGCCCTAAACTCTGAAACACCAGCCCCAGCAAGACCACCTACACTGCCCGAACACCACTGCATTGCCCTAGACTCTGAAACACCAGCCCCAGCAAGACCCCCTACACTGCCCGAACACCACTGCACTGCCCTAAACCCTGAAACACCAGCCCCAGCATGACCCCCTACACTGCCCGAACACCACTGCACTACCCTGAAACACCAGCCCCAGCACGACCCCCTACACTGCCCGAACACCACTGCACTGCCCTAAACCCTGAAACACCAGCCCCAGCACCACCCCCTACACTGCCCGAACACCACTGCACTGCCCTAAACCCTGAAACACCAGCCCCAGCACCACCCCCTACAATGCCCGAACACCACTGTACTGCCCTAAACCCTGAAACACCACCCCTGCACCGCCCCCTACACTGCCCGAACACCACTGCACTGCCCTAAACCCTGAAACACCACCCCCTGCACGACCCCCTACACTGCCCGAACACCACTGCACTGCCCTAAACCCTGAAACACCACCCCCTGCACCACCCCCTACACTGCCCGAACACCACTGCACTGCCCTAAACCCTGAAACACCACCCCCTGCACCGCCCCTACACTGCCCGAACACCACTGCACTGCCCTAAACCCTGAAACACCACCCCCAGCATGACCCCCTTTACTGCTCGAACACCACTGCACTGCCCCAAACCCTGAAACACCACCCCCAGCATGACCCCCTACACTGCCCGAACACCACTGCCCTAAACCCTGAAACACCACCCCTGCACGACCCCCTACACTGCCCGAACACCACTGCACTGCCCTAAACCCTGAAACACCACCCCCTGCACGACCCCCTACACTGCCCAAACACCACTGTACTGCCCTAAATCCTGAAACACCACCCCCAGCAAGACCCCCTACACTGCCCGAACACCACTGCACTGCCCTAAACACTAGAACACTACCCCCAGCTTGACCCCCTACACTACCCGAACACCACTGCACTACCCTAAACCCTAAAATACTCCCCCAGCACGACCCCCTACACTACCTGAACACGACTGCACTGCCCTAAACCCTAAAACACTCCCCCAGCACGACCCCCTACACTACCCGAACACCACTGCACTGCCCTAAACCCTAAAACACTCCCCCAGCACGACCCCCTACACTACCTAAACACCACTGCACTGCCCTAAACCCTAAAACACTACCCCCGCATGACCCCCTACACTACCCAAATACCAATGCACTACCCTAATCCCTAAAACACTACCCCCCGCACAACCCCCTACACTACCCAAAGACCACTGCACTACCCTAAACTCTAAAACAATACCCCCGCACGACTTCCTACACTACCCAAAGACCACTGCACTACCCTAAACCCTAAAACACGACCTCCTACACTACACAAACACCACTGCACTACCCTAAACCCTAAAAACTACCCCCAGCACGAACCCCTACACTACCCAAACACCACTGCACTACCCTAAACCATAAAACACTACCCCCAGCAGTACCCCCTACGCTACCCAAACACCACTGCACTACCCTAAACCCTAAAACATTACCCCCAGCAGTACCCCCTACACTACCCAAACACCATTGCACTACCCTAAACCCTAAAACACTACCCCAGCAGTATCCCCTACACTACCCAAACACCACTGCACTACCCTAAACCCTAAAACCCTAAAACACTAACCCCAGCACGACCCCCTACACTACCCAAACACCACTGTACTACCCTAAACCCTAAAACACTCCCCCAGCACGACTCCCTACACTACCCAAACACCACTGCACTACCCTAAACCTACCCCCAGCATGACCCCCTACACTACACAAACACCACTGCACTACCCTAAACCCTAAAACACTACCCCCAGCACGACCCTCTTCACTACCTAAACACAACTGCACAATTTGTTACAGGCGTTGCAACGCAGGCCTGTGGTGCTTACTGGAAGTACCTGGTGGGCTGGTTGGGCCCCAGCGACTCTCAGGATTCAAGGTGACCTAATCCCCCAACTTAAAACGCGCCACGGGGCGCGTTTGCACAGTGGTGAAGGGAGGGGCGGGGCCTCAGGTGACATGTGCGCAAACACGCCCTGTGGTGCGTTTTAAGTTGGGGAGTTAATTCCCTTTGAATCCTGGGGGCCAACTAGCCCACCAGGTACCTTCAGTAAGCACAACAGAGGTGCGTTGCAGAGAGGTGAAAAAGGTGCGTGGCCTCGGAACGCCTCTCTGCAACTCAGCTCTGTGGTCCTAACTGTAGGTACCTGGGGGGCTAGTTGGACCCCAGGGACCCTCAGGATTCAAGGGGACTTAATCCCGCAACTTAAAACGCGCCACGGGGCGCCTTGCACACATGTCACCTCAGGCCCCCCTCCCTTCACCACTGTGCAAACGTGCACTGGCTCTGGTTAGTCAGAGTCAGTTACCACCAGTACCCGTCTGAAAAAGTTGTGGGCACAGGATGATTTTGCAACAAGGCCTCTTTCTGCTCCTCTTTTGGTTCTTTCTGCACATCTTTTGCTTCTTTCTGTGCGTTTTTCTTCTTTCTTCACATGTCCTACCTCTGTTGGCATAGTTAGAAACTAGCATTTAAAAAACCTTTGAAATTCACTTAAAAAATCATAGTTTTCAGGCACGTTATAGTTAGAAATTAGCATTTAAAAAACCTTTGAAATTCACTGAAAAAACCATAGGTTTCAGGCACGTTATAGTTAGAAATTAGCATTTAAAAAACCTTTGAAATTCACTGAAAAAACCATAGGTTTCAGGCACGTTATAGTTAGAAATTAGCATTTAAAAAAACTTTGAAATTCACTGAAAAAACCATAGGTTTCAGACACGTTATAGTTATAAATTAGCATTTAAAAAACCTTTGAAATTCACTGAAAAAACCATAGGTTTTAGGGACAGTTATAGTTAGTTGGACATTGCACTCGTACAAAACCCGTGAAATTCCCCTGTTATAGTTAGTTCAGCTAACTATAACTCGCGCCCCGCAATGCACTGCTGATGACGTCACATATTACATCACTCATGACATGGTCAGTGACATCACTGATGACATCACTGATGACATCACTGATGACATCATCCATGTGATAATTTCATGCATCTTCTCACACCCTAATATAACTTTTGATACACCCACTCTAAATTACAGACTGCCATTCTCATAACCATAGACACTCCAACACCAAAAACTACATACCCACTCACTGATTCTTAGGTCTACACACACATCCACTCACTCACCTGTACAGTCACTCATACTTACAGTCACTCAGTACAGGACTATCATATGCACTCATACACCTATATAAACACTCACACATGTCCACTCATCCATAGAGGTACTCACACACCTAGTCAGTCATGCAAAAAATTTATCACACACCCATTTACTCACCTATACAGTTATACACACACCAGCTCACTTACTCATACAAATACTAGCACATTCTTACGCTCTTATATAATAACTGATACAAGCACACACGCATCCATACAGCCACTCTCACAATAACACACTCTCACTTATAGCCATTTAAATACTCTAACACACATATATACTGCCTTTTACATATGTAGTTACTCGCACATGTACCACTGAGATATACATTCACTCACTAACACACCCATACACACACTCACCCACCCAAGCAGTCCATCACAGATGCACTCTTGAAATCATGCACCCAGTGAATCACCCACTCACACAACTATGTATAGAGTCACACACACCCCACCCACACAAACACTCAGGCAGCCATACAGATACTCAGAGAACCAATCAATAACCCATATAGACACTCATGTAGCTATTCGCAAATACATGCATCCACTTACACACCAACAAACAGACGGATACAGACATTCACACAGTTTAGTCACTAACCCATGCATTCAGTAAGATACGTTTAATCACTCACTTGTAGAGTCAGTCACTCACGTACTAAATCATCCATTCAGACACTTATACACCCACTCATTCTTCAATACCCCTTTCCCTATATATATTAAACATATTTAAACTTTACAGAAACACACAGTCACTGGATGATGTCATCAGTGATGTCATTTGAGATGTCATCAGTGATGTCATCAGTGATGTCACTGACCATGTCATGAGTGATGTAATATGTGACGTCATCAGCAGTGCATTGCGGGGCGCGAGTTATAGTTAGCTGAACTAACTATAACAGGGGAATTTCACGGGTTTTCTACGAGTGCAATGTCCAACTAACTATAACTGTCCCTAAAACCTATGGTTTTTTCACTGAATATATATATATATATACATACATACATACATACATATATATACATATATACATATATATATATATATATATATATATATATATATATATATATATATATATATATATACATATATTATCTACTGGCGGTCGCCAGTAGATAGTTATAGTTAGGACCTAATTTCCATAGGAAACTCGTTTTTTGTTTTCTCAATATCTTTGGCGCCGGTTGACGAATCTTCGCGAAATTTTAAAAACTCGTAGCCCGCTCCAGTCAGCTCCTGTCTTGAAAGTTTCGGGGGTGATTCGGCAAGCGGGGCCGAGAAAAAAGGGGGTCCCAAAACATGTTTTTTCCATGTTAATTCCCATAGGAAACTTTAGACACGGCTACAGCCCGAACTGCTGAACGGAATTACACCAAATTTGGCAAAAAGGTAGCCCTTGGTTCAAAAAGAGACCTTTTTTTCAAATGGTGTAAATCCGTTCAGTAGTTCCTGAGAAATTAAGAAAATAGAGGTCGGAAAATCAATTTCCCATAGGAAACTTTAGACACGGTTACAGCTGAAACTGCTGAACGGAATTACACCAAATTTGGCAAAAAGGTAGTCCTTTGTTCCGAAAAAGACCTTTTTTTTAAATGGAGTAAATCCGTTCAGTAGTTGCTGAGAAAATCCCAAAATAAATGTTTCGATATATAGAGGCACGGTGGATCCGCGCACCCTCCCGATCACGCGCTTTATTCTAATTGGATGTCAACACTCCAAACCAGGAAGTGTTGGCAGCCATCTTGTGACTCGGTAGAACCGAGGCACAAGAAAAGAGAAAAAGAAACGCAAAAAAAAAGAAAAGGGGGCAGGGTAGAAACACCCTGACCCCCTAGGACTGCTCAGGGGGTCCCACAAGGACCCCAAGGGCCCAAAAAAGCATTTAAAAAAAAATAAATCGGCCGGGTCGCGCTGGGTGCGCGAATCCGGCCGAGAAAATAAAAACGAAGCGCGGACTCCCGCGCTCGTTGGATTGAAGCCCCGGGTGGGCCAGGTCCCGGGGGCAGTGAAAAGTGTGGGGGCCCAATTCCCCCACACTGCCACAGGGACCACCACCTCCCCGGGGCTTGATTAATGAGCTGCGGGGGCACGCAGCCCCCCGCAGCCCCGGGGACCGCCACCCCTGGGGCTAATTTGGAAATGTGTGGGGGCCTCTTAGGCCCCCCCAAGCCCCAGGGACCACCACCCCCCGGGGCTTTCATTAATTATTTGCGGGGGGCACACGGCCCTCCGGCAGCCCCGGGGACCGCCACCCCCCGAGCTTCTTTTAAAAAAATATATATATACCTGTGTGGGGGGGGCTTGAGCCCCCCCACATGCCCCGGGGACCGCCACCTCCCTGGGGCTTTGCAATTCAAGGGAGGGGGGCCGCGCGGCCCCCCTCCTGGAGCCTGTGATGGCCCTGGGGACCACCACCCCCCAGGGCCAGCTCCTGCAGTGTCCCGGGGTGCCCACCCCGAGACACTGCTGTTTGCAATGACAGGGTGGGAGCCGCGCGGCTCCCGCCCTGTCATTGCAAACTGCTTTGCTTCATTGAAGCGAGAGCAGGAAACCTGCTCTCGCTTCAATGAAGCAAAGCAGATTGCTTTTCCACAAGGGAGCTGCATGTCAGCAGCTCCCCATGTGGAAAAGCAATGCCGGCTCCCGCAGGAGACGGGGAGCCGGCGGGACCGTGGGGGCATTGGGGCTCCCCCCAAGTTCCCCAACGGAGAGGGCCAGCCCCAGGGGATGGGGTCCCCGGGGCTAGAAAAGCCGAATTCGCGCTGGGTGCGCGAATCCGGCCGAGAAAATTTAAAAAAACGAAGCGCGGGCTCCCGCGCTTCGTTGGATTGAAGCCCCCGGGTGGGCCAGGTCCCGGGGGCAGTGAAAAAAAAGTGTGGGGGGGGCCCAATTCCCCCCACACTGCCACAGGGACCACCACCTCCCCGGGGCTTGATTAATGAGTTGCGGGGGGCACGCAGCCCCCCCGCAGCCCCGGGGACCGCCACCCCCGGGGCTAATTTGGAAATGTGTGGGGGGGCCTCTTAGGCCCCCCCAAGCCCCAGGGACCACCACCCCCCGGGGCTTTCATTAATTATTTGCGGGGGGCACTCGGCCCTCCGGCAGCCCCGGGGACCGCCACCCCCCGGGGCACTAAAATGCTAATTTGGGGGTCCATAACGGACCCCGAGCCCCGGGGACCACCACCTCCCTGGGGCTTTGCAATTGAAGGGAGGGGGGCCGCGCGGCCCCCCTCCTGGAGCCTGTGATGGCCCTGGGGACCACCACCCCCCAGGGCCGGCTCCTGCAGTGTCCCGGGGTGCCCACCCCGAGACACTGCTGTTTGCAATGACAGGGCATCCAACTAGCCCACCAGGCACCTCCAGTAAGCGCCACAGAGTTGCGTTGCAGAGAGGTGTAAAAAGGGGCGTGGTCTCGGACCACCTCTCTGCAACGCAGCTCTGTGGTGCTTATTGGACGTACCTGGTGGGCTAGCTGGACCTTACGGACCCTCAGTATTCAAGGGGACTTAATCTCCCAACTTAAAATGCGCCACGGGCGCTTTTGCACACTTGTCACATCAGGCCCCACCCGCTCCCTTCACCACTGTGCAAACAGGCCCTCTGGCGCGTTGTAAGTTGGGGGATTAAGTCCCCTTGAATCCTGAGGGTCCCTTGGGTCCAACTAGCCCACTAGGTACCTCCAGTAAGCGCCACAGAGATGCGTTGCAGAGAGGTGTAAAGAGGGGAGTGGCCTTGGACCACCTCTCTGCAACGCAGCTCTGTGGCGCTTACTGGAGGTACCTGGTGGGCTAGTTGGCCACCAGGGACCCTCAGGATTCAAGGGGAATTAATCCCCCAACTTAAAACCCACCAGGGGGCACGTTTGCACAGTGGTGAAGGGAGGGGGCGGGCCTGATGTGACATGTGTGTACTTATCCAATCACTCCGCCAAAACCCAAGCACTTATAAATTCACCTTGCACTCTCCTTGCAGTATTCTAATCATCCAGTTAGTACCCATGCACTCATGCAATGACCCATGCACTAACTCATGCACTGCTACAATACTCTGAGCCCTACTGATGCAGTCCAGCCATCGCCCTGTCACTACCCATGCACTCCTCCTATCACCCAGCGAGCACCATGTACTTATCCAATCACTCCGCCAAAACCCAAGCACTTATAAATTCACCATGCACTCTCCTTGCAGTACTCTAATCATCCAGTCAGTACCCATGCACTCATGCAATGACCCATGCACTAACTCATGCACTGCTACAATACCCTGAGCACTACTGATGCAGTCCAGCCATCGCCCTGTCACTACCCATGCACTCCTCCAATCACCCAGCGAGCACCATGTACTTATCCAATCACACCGCCAAAACACAAGCACTTATAAATTCACCATGCACTCTCCTTGCAGTACTCTAATCATCCAGTCACTACCCATGTACTCATGCAATGACCCAGGCACTAACACATGCACTGCTACAATCCCCTGAGCACTGCTGATGCAGC
This sequence comes from Calotriton arnoldi, assembly GCA_963921515.1. Lineage (NCBI taxonomy): Eukaryota > Metazoa > Chordata > Amphibia > Caudata > Salamandridae > Calotriton > Calotriton arnoldi. The sequence goes on along the minus strand of CAWUFW010004244.1, from coordinate 745,503 downwards.
CCAGCCATCTCTTTGTCACTACCCATGCACTCCTCCAATCACCCAGCCAGCACCATGTACTTATCCAATCACTCCGCCAAAACCCAAGCACTTATAGATTCACCATGCACTCTCCTTGCAGTACTCTAATCATCCAGTCAGTACCCATGCACTAACTCATGCACTGCTACAATACTCTGAGCACTACTGATGCAGTCCAGCCATTGCCCTGTCACTACCCATGCACTCCTCCGATCACCCAGCGAGCACCATGTACTTATCCTATCACTCCGCCAAAACCCAAGCACTTATAGATTCACCATGCACTCTCCTTACAGTACTCTAATCATCCAGTCAGTACCCATGCACTCATGCAATGACCCATGCACTAACTCATGCACTGCTACAATACCCTGAGCACTACTGATGCAGTCCAGCCATCGCCCTGTCACTACCCATGCACTCCTCCAATCACCCAGCGAGCACCATGTACTTATCCAATCACTCCGCCAAAACACAAGCACTTATAAATTCACCATGGACTCTCCTTGCAGTACTCTAATCATCCAGTCACTACCCATGTACTCATGCAATGACGCAGGCACTAACACATGCACTGCTACAATCCCCTGAGGACTACTGATGCAGCCCAGCCATCTCCTTGTCACTACCCATGCACTCCTCCAATCACCCAGCCAGTTCCATGTCCTTAGCCAATCACTCCGCCCAAAACACAAGCGTTTATAAATTCACCATGCACTCTCCTTACAGAACTCTAATCATCCAGTCAGTACCCATGCACTCATGCAATGACCCATGCACTAACTCATGCACTGCTACAATACCCTGAGCACTACTGATGCAGTCCAGCCATCGCCCTGTCACTACCCATGCACTCCTCCAATCACCCAGCGAGCACCATGTACTTATCCAATCACTCCGCCAAAACACAAGCACTTATAAATTCACCATGCACTCTCCTTGCAGTACTCTAATCATCCAGTCACTACCCATGTACTCATGCAATGACGCAGGCACTAACACATGCACTGCTACAATCCCCTGAGGACTACTGATGCAGTCCAGCCATCGCCCTGTCACTACCCATGCACTCCTCCAATCACCCAGCGAGCACCATGTACTTATCCAATCACTCCGCCAAAACACAAGCACTTATAAATTCACCATGGACTCTCCTTGCAGTACTCTAATCATCCAGTCACTACCCATGTACTCATGCAATGACGCAGGCACTAACACATGCACTGCTACAATCCCCTGAGGACTACTGATGCAGCCCAGCCATCTCCTTGTCACTACCCATGCACTCCTCCAATCACCCAGCCAGTTCCATGTCCTTAGCCAATCACTCCGCCAAAACACAAGCGTTTATAAATTCACCATGCACTCTCCTTACAGAACTCTAATCATCCAGTCAGTACCCATGCACTCATGCAATGACCCATGCACTAACTCATGCACTGCTACAATACCCTGAGCACTACTGATGCAGTCCAGCCATCGCCCTGTCACTACCCATGCACTCCTCCAATCACCCAGCGAGCACCATGTACTTATCCAATCACTCCACCAAAACACAAGCACTTATAAATTCACCATGCACTCTCCTTGCAGTACTCTAATCATCCAGTCACTACCCATGTACTCATGCAATGACGCAGGCACTAACACATGCACTGCTACAATCCCCTGAGGACTACTGATGCAGTCCAGCCATCTCCTTGTCACTACCCATGCACTCCTCCAATCACCCAGCCAGTTCCATGTCCTTAGCCAATCACTCCGCCAAAACACAAGCGTTTATAAATTCACCATCCACTCTCCTTGCAGTACTCTAATCATCCAGTCAGAACCCATGTACTCATCCAATGACCCAGGCACTAACTCATGGCAAATACAGAGGAGGTCATGCTAATCACAGGGGTACCCCAACGCATAGTGTTCCCTAGTGTATGTAGGTGTTTTCACTGTATTCTAAGTGTCTTTTAGCATAGCACTGGCTCTAGGGCCGGTTAGTCAGAGTCAGTTACCATCAGTACCCGTCAGCAAAACGTTGGGGGCACAGGAGGACTTTCTGCTCCTCTGTTGGTTCTTTCTGCACATCTCTTGCTCCTTCTTGCACTTTTCTTCGTCTTTCTGGACTTCTGTTGCCTCTTTCTGCATTTGTCTTGCTTCTTTGTGCGCTTTTCTTCCTCTTTCTTCACATGTCCTACCTTTGTAGGCATAGTTAGAAATTAGCATTTAAAAAACCTTTGAAATTCACTGAAAAAACCATAGGTTTCAGGGACGTTATAGTTAGAAATTAACATTTAAAAAACCTTTGAAATTCACTGAAAAAACCATAGGTTTCAGGGACGTTATAGTTAGAAATTAGCATTTAAAAAACCTTAGAAATTCACTGAAAAAACCACAGGTTTCAGGGACGTTATAGTTAGTTGGACATTTCACTTGTACAAAACCAGAGAAATTCCCCCGTTATAGTTAGTTCAGCTAACTATAACTTGCACCCCCGCAATGCACTGCTGATGACGTCACATATTACATCATTCATGACATGGTCAGTGACATCACTGATGACATCACTGATGACATCTCAAATGACATCACTGATGACATCACTGATGACATCATCCGCGTGAAAATCTGATGCACCTCCTCACACTCTAATATAACCTTTGATACACCCACTGTAAAATACAGACTACCATTTTCGAAACCATCGACACACCAATACCAGTTACTACATGCGCACTCACTGATTCCTAGGTCTACACACGCATCCACTCATTCACCCATACAATCACTCATACCTGCAGTCAACAATACATATGTGTCATCAATACAACACTATCATATGCACTCATACACCTATGCAAACACTCACACACCGCCAATACATAGTGTCATCAATACAACACTATCATATGCACTCATACACCTATACAAACACTCACACACCGCCACTCATCCATGGAGTTACTCACACACCTAGTCAGTCATGCAAATAATCAATCACACTCCCATTTACTCACCTATACAGATACTAACGCATACTTACTCTCTTATTTAATCACTGATACAAGTACACACTCATCCATACAGCCACTCTCACAATCACTGACGTATAGTCATTTATACTCCAACTCTCACATACACTGCCTTTTCCCTATGTAGTTACTTGGACATGTACCACTGAGACATCCATTCACTCACCAACACACCCATACACACACTCACCCACCCATACAGCTGTTTCCACATGCACTCTTGAACCCATACACCCAGTGAATCAACCACTCACACATCTATGCGCAGTCACACACCTCCCACCCACCCACACACACACTCAGTCTCCCATACAAATTCTCAAGCAACCAATCAATAACCGATATACACACTCATGTATCTACTCACCAACCCATGCATTCAGTAAGACACATTTAATCACTCACTTATACAGTCAGTCATGCACCTACTAAATCATCCATCCAGACACTTATACACCCACTCATTCTTCAATACACCTTGGCATATATATATAAAACATATTTAAACTTTACAGAAACACACAGTCACTGGATGATGTCATCAGTGATGTCATTTGAGATGTCATCAGTGATGTCATCAGTGATGTCACTGACCATATCATGAATGATGTAATATATGACGTCATCAGCAGTGCATTGCGGGGGCGCGAGTTATAGTTAGCTGAACTAAATATAACAGGGGAATTTCTCTGGTTTTGTACGAGTGAATTGTCCAACTAACTATAACGTCCCTGAAACCTGTGGTTTTTTCAGTGAATATATATATATATACATACATATATATATATATATATATATATATATATATATATATATATATATATATATATATATGAACTTTTGAGCCCTAATTTAAGTTCTGGGTGCTCCTTAATTCTTTGTACTCCCCTCTAGCAGTTGACTCATCAAGAGAAGAGTGTAGAAAAGCAGGTAAGTGTAATGGATTGGGAAATATTGCTTTAAATGTATTTCTGAATAGTATCAGAATGCAAGAGAGCAGCATCATTATGCATTCATTTAATTAGGCTGTAGTGTCCTTATTATTTCGGTTTCAAACCCTTCTCAAGGTCAGATTCCTTTTAACCTTCAAAATGTGCCAGCGAAGGAAAACATTGCCTCCACCGCTAGGCAATTAGATTCGAGTCCCCTTTAAATGTAGGGGCATATTATCTAGGTAGTGGCGGTGAGAGGCGTTAGCCTCCTTGGCTTAACGCCTCTCATCGCCACTTCGGAAACGCAAGGCTGCACCATATTACCAAGGATATGGTGCAGCCTGGCGGTTCCCCGTGCGATGGCGCTAAGTCTCACGACTTAACGCCAACGCAGGCACCCTTGCACCAGAGTGCAAGGGTGTCTGCGAGCAGGGAGGTTTGTTAATGTACAGGAAGGTGTCACTTCCTGTACATAAACAAACCTGACATGCCATTTTGTAACTTACATGTGTGCTGCTTCATGCAGCACACATGTAAGTTACAAAACGGCATTTTAAAAAAAGGTATGTTTATGTACAGGAAGGGACACCTTCCTGTACATATACATACCTTGGCACTTTGCTTTTTCCATGTGTGCTGCACAAGGCAGCACATATAGAAAAAGCAAAAACGAGGTAAATGAAGCATTTCTCCTCGTATCGCCACCTTAAGACCAGGATTTTCCTGGTCTTAAGTTCGGCGCTGCCATTTATTATCGCCTCTCTTGATAATAGGTGGCAGCGTTGAAGTGAATGGGTGTTGCGGTGGAACACCCACCTCAACACCCACTGCACGCCCCTTTCACACTAAGTTTAGTGTGAAAGGGGCACTATTACCAAGGCAGGGTTAAGCCACTTAACGTGGCTTTTAGCCACGTTATGTGGTTTAACGCTGCCTTGGTAATAGGGCGCTGACCCTTGATGGAGCAAGAACTCACAATGAGACTTGCTCGTAAGCAATCCTCTCACAGTATCAATTAATTAAACATTGTAATGTCTTTACTAATAAGTGCATACACAACACCGTATCTGAGAGACGCTTGCCTATGTGTTTAAAACTAATGAGTAATCCTTGTCTAATCCAAAATGGCCACTAAAGCGCGGGAACTCCATTGCGCATGTGTCAACCATATCACGTGGTATGACGTCTTTATTTGCTTGGAGGAATCTTTGCTTCTGCGCAGTGTGTGCTAAAATGGCTGCTTAATGTTCTCACGTGCTAAAGCTCACGCATTTGCTGCAATTAATAATGTGGTATTCTAACGCTACTAATGCGGGATAGATTTTATAATTAAATGGGAATAGAGTAGAAGTAGGGGGTATACAGTGAAAACATTTATTTTTTATTTTAAAATGTTTCTTCTTTGATTTCTATTAGTTTCGTAAATTTGGGCCTGGGTTAACTGAACAGCAGCTCGAGCCCTATGGAACGTGCGCAGGCGCTCCGAAAATAACAAGACAAAGCGATGAAGTCAACTTGGAAGACATCCAAGGCCACAACCTGTTGGTCAACTCCACTGTACATCTGAGATGTTCTCTCAAGTGCAATAATGTATACACATTTTGTATTAAAATTTGTCGTGAGACGGGTGGGAAATAAAGCAAATGTATTAATTGTGAGGGGCGGTATTTTAAAACAATGGGCTTAAAGAAATCAAACTAAATTGTCATGGTGTGAGGATCAACCCCCTGTCCCTGTCCAATCAGAAGTAGTGGGCCCATAATTTTGAAACATTAATGGGAGGTACCTGGGTGTAGAAGGGTATAATAGATATAAAATTAGCTAATTAGTTAGATCAGGCTTTGGTGCTCAACGCGTTGATCGATTGCAGACTGAATCGCTGTCCAGAGAGGTCCTGAGGTGGGGGCGGCGGATTCCATTAGAAAGAAGACACAGAAGAATCGAGGATGAACGAAGCGACAGAGAGGGGAACGACGCAGGCATCGTTGGTAGAGAGGTCACCTATCCTGTTCTGAACCTGGTCCGGAGGTCTTTGGTCTTCATCCTTCTTGGGACCCATCTTTCCAACTCCTTGGCTAAGGGGTTTGGTTCTCACACCTTTAGGTAACTATAAATGCAACCTTTAGCTGTACTGCTGTCTCTATCTTCTTCTTTCTGAGGGACCGTCATTGATTAAATAGGTGAATATTTAGTATGCTTCCTCCTTGATATGCGATTAAGTATTATGTGGTTTGTAATTTGCTCTGCTAAAGATTTTAGATAAACATTTTTAAAACTTCCTGAGTCTGTGATTATTTCAGATTTATGAATTGTATTGTATTTTCTCATTTTAAACTTCCCAATTATCAAAGGGTCCATTGGTAAGTCATTACTCTTCAATCAGAAAAGGTCATTGGTAGCAGGGATATTGATAAAGAGTACAACTGACCCACCAGCGGAAAATGCTAGCGTAGTATGAATGAATTTGCCCAGGTGAGTATTCGGTGTATGAATGCTTGTTGCTAGTAACCCGCTGGATCAGTTTTCTGGTTATCAGAGGATGGTTGCACTTTGTTAATTGGGTAATGGGAATTTTATTTTTATAAACTAACATCCGTTTGTTTAAAAGTTTTGTTTTATGTTGTCTAGAATCCCCGGGGAAATTTGAATAGCAGATGGTAAGTGGAAGCCATACTGCAGTGAGGTTATCTGTCAGGCAGAAATAGTACTGAAAAGTTAAGCAGGGCTATCAGTACTTGTTAGGGACTCTGTGCGTGTGAGTGATAGCAAAGGAATACGCTAGTGAAAATTTGACGTTATATCACCTAGAAAGGGTAACATTGAAGAAGTAGCAGGTACTTCCGAAGCTTATGTGAAGAGTAAACAGAAGGGTTTTACTCGTAGTGTATGTTTAGTAAACGGAAAGGTTTTACTAAGTGTGAGAGAAACGATCTTTTCCAATTTAGTGAAACTGGCACGATAGCGAATGTTTTATGTTGTTACTGAATTTTAATAAGAAGCGTAGAGAAAATAAAGTTTTGCGTACGATTTTGTAAAGGGAGGGTCAGCTGTCGGAGTAAAATCTGATGTCACAAACGCCGCGCTGGGATTGGTTGACACGGCAGGCGTGGAACGAGTCTTGTAAAGGAGGGGTCAGTAGTCAGGAGTATTACTGACGTCACAGGTGTCGCGCTGGGATTGGTTGAGACAGCGAGGGACCGAGAAGCACAGATTGTAAAGGAGGGGTCGTCAAACAGACATCACAGAAAAGCCGCGCTAGGATTGGTCCTAGACAAATGTTAGTTGGAGTTTGATTGGTTGTCAGCATAGAAGTCGAAATTTTAGTTGATAGTGGAGATTATATGTGGACACGTGATCCGACTTTAACAGGAACCCGTCCAGACAGGAGATTCCTAGGTTTTGCAGAATATAATTCAATACATAGATATTTACCCAAAATGTACGGAGAAAAGAGAAAAATGTCATTCTTACAAAAGATTAAGAATTATTTTAAGAAAGATAAACCCATCAAAACTAGGGAAGGAATTATCATTCCACCAGCAAAAACACCCGCCTCATTCATGATGATGGAGAGGGGTTATCATACTTGCGTATGGTTAGAAAATTGGATAGAATATACAAAAGATGATGGAATATTAGATTTTCCAGAGAATGGTACTTTCAATGGGAGAGTTCTTCAAAATTTACGAATAAGAATGAATGAATTAGAACCCAGACCGAGATTAACTCAATACGAAGCCCTAGAAGAATGGGAAACCGAGGCATTTGAACGTGATAGACCCAGAAGCAATAAGGGTTATAGGGGATTTTTCCCTAGACACCAAAATGAGACACGAGAAAGTCAGATGAAACAGTGGAGAAGAGCGATCCTTACCGAGGGTTTGTATCCCATATTCATGGCAGAAGAGCCGTTAGGGAGCAAATGCAAAGAAAAGACAAAACATTTGACAGGGTTTGGAGATTCCGAAGATGAATTTATGGAAGAAATATTAAAGAACCCTCCACCATATCAGGAAGGGTCAAGTGGATGTTCTCCAAGTGCACCAATTTTCAGAACACCATTGGTACCGCAATTATTGCATAATCCACCAGTTAATAGGGTACTTCAGGATAAGGAAAGAGAGGCTATAGACAGAAACAGAGCAGAATTGATACAGAAAATAACACAGTTGAATGTACATCCTGATTCCCTGACCATACCTGTAACCATTGGTCCAGTGGTTCCCTTATATGGTGACAAAGTAAATTGTCCAAAGCCTTTAACTATGCCTATACCTGTGGAGACTCCAAAACATGAAGCAGTAATAATGGATGACCATATCAGTGATTGTGAATCTATGATTTCACTAATGGATTTACCTAATCGAGACTCTGTAAACAGCACCCCCAGAAGAGTTCCACCTGGTTGCTTAAAAGGTGTAAACATAGTAACATCTTCAGGAACTAAGAGTGCTACCGTAGTGACACCGGAAGATTTAGAAAGGTGGGCACAGGGAACAGACCGACAAAGTTCACCCCCAAAGATTATGGACATTTACAAATTAAAAGTCGAGTTAGAAGAAATGATAGCAGGCAACGTAGGAGAAGATCGTTTAAATACCTATAATGAAGAAGAACTATTGTTCGTATGTAGAAGCATAACAAGAAATGTAAAGATATTCCATGAAAAATTGGCGGATTTGGCCTTAGAAATGGGAATTGAAATAAGAAAGTCAAAAGTACTACAGAAACCCTATAGAGCAGACTTTACTGACAAAGATTTAGAAAATATGAATGCATCTGGTAGGAAACTACAAGTGAAAGAATTAATGTCAGTATTACAGAAATGGGGAGAAATAGATAAATGGAAAACTAGATGGACAAAGAAAAAGGAAGAGGCACGTTACAGTAGAACGAATTCTGAATATTTATTGAAGGAAACAGGGAAAGTAGATCAGATGTACCCGATGCGGGAAGTTCCAGGAGGAGGTTACGTTCATGTCCCATGGAGCAGACAAGATATTTTGTCATTTACAAATGATTTTCCAAAATTGAGAGAAAAACCAATTGAATGGTACAAGCAGGTTGAGAGGTTTGTGAAAGTGTCAAAGGTATTGTTAAAGGACTTGGATGGTTTGTTTGACATAGTGGTACCTGCCGATTTATGGACAGATTGTAAAATTACAATCGACTGGCCGAGTGAAGAGTATCCTAGAGATGCAAAGACAGGTGCCCCATCAAATGATGTGATGAAAAAGTATCACCAGGTAATAACTTATCTGAAAGGGAAAATACCACCAAAAGAAACAGATTGGGTGAAAATAGACAGGACTACCCAAGAAGCAAGTGAATCGGTACATGCCTATTATGAACGTCTATTACAGGTGTTCAAACAGTATATTGGATTTGAGGATATTGGAGACAAAAATATGAGTCAGTTTGTCTACCGATTTGTTTATGGTCTAAAACCAGAGATTTGTCAGATGATTAAGCAGCATATGTTATGCTGGCAAGGGAAGCCTATTGATGAAATTTTGAAATATGCTAAATATTGTGGAGACGACATTGAAGATAGGCATAAGAAACTACAAGAAAAAGTAATGTGGGCTCAAGTGAAAATGGCTGAGCGACAGGGAATTAATTTGGATAATCCAACTGAAAGTCAGGGAACAGACTCTGGAATAAATGGTGACACAGGAAAAGGAGGAAAAGTGAGAGGACGAATGAGTAGAGAAGAGGCTAAAAAGACATTTCCTTGTCATGGATGCGGAAAGTTGGGACATTGGAAGAACGAATGTAAGAAGATCCTAATAATAATGGCCCAAATCATAATTTAAATCCACAGACGCAGAATGACTCACAGCAGGGTGTAAACCCTCTGAGCCAGTTGCCACCTGCCCCTATACAGGGTAATGTAAGCCGAGCAAAGCATGGTACAGACGTCGGATATCAAGGAGGAAGTGGTAAGAATGAATATGTAACTTCACAGTTTCTTTTACAGGATGAGTTTAGTCCGTATGACTATCAATGACGGTGCCTAAGAGAGGGGGAGAAGGAGTGCGTACTTGGTGCATCCTTACCGGTAGATCAGTCAGGTCCATATGTTGAAGGGAAAGTAAGAGGTAATGATATCACTTTTCTTTTGGACACTGGTGCTACCCATTCTACTGTAAGAACAGCAGACATCCCGGACCTCCCTCTCTCTGGAGAAGCTATCCAAGTTGTAGGTGTAGCTAATCAAAAGATCAGAACACCCCTTACTGAGCCTATGGAAGTAAAAATAGGAAACTTCCGAGAAATGCACCAATTTGTGGTGTGTGATTCCAGTCCAGTAAACTTATAGGGTAGAGACTTACTGTGCAAAATGATTTGCACTATTTTCTGCACACCGGATGGTGTTGCAATACAGACCCCGGATGAAGATCATGTTTATAAGTTCATGATAGCCAAGCAAGGTACGGAAATAGATGAGATGTTCTCTTTGATAACAAAAGACGAGTTACCAGAAGAATTAAGAACCACAGTGAATTCCAAGGTATGGGATTTTACGGGGAAAGAAGTAGGACTTATAGCACAAATAGACCCAGTAAAGATCACTGTAAAAGAAGGCGCAATTTTCCCAAATACCAGACAGTACAAAATGAGTGCAGAAGTAAAGGCAGGAGTTGTTGAGGAAATTAGCAGAATGGTGAAACAAGGCATATTAAAAGAAGTTAAGAGTAGTCCTTGTAATTCACCAATCATGGGTTTGAAAAAGCCTTGTGGAAAGTATTGGATTGTTCAGGATTTGCGGAAAATTAATAAAATTGTGGTACCTTGTTGTCCTATAGTACCAAATCCTGCAGTAATCCTATACCAGATCCCCTGGAGTGCAGAATGGTTTACTGTGATTGATTTATGCCGAGCATTCTTCTCAATACCGTTGCACCCAGATAGCCAATATCTCTTTTCGTTTAAATTCGAAAATCATGTCTATGTGTGGAATCGTGTTCCTCAGGGATACACAGAAAGTCCCTCCATTTTTAATCAAATATTGAAAGGGTGTCTAGAAAAATTAGTACTGCCAGGAGTTCAGTCCTGGTGCAGTACATTGACGACTTATTGGTAGCATCCAAAACTCATGATGATTGTGTCGAAGATTCAATTGCATTACTCAACCATTTGGCTGAAGAAGGACACAAAGTGTCACCTGAGAAGCTGCAGTTTTGTACAACGGCAGTTAAATATTTGGGACACCAAATTGAAAGGGGAACAAGAAGAATAACATCTGATAGAATAAAAATAATCAAGAAAATGAAAATGCCAGAAACACAAAGAGAAGTGAGAATGTTTCTTGGAATAGTAGGATACTGTCGACAATGGATTATAGGGTTTTCACTACTAGCAAAGCCTTTAATTCAGCTAACCAAAAAGAAAGCCAAAGATCCAGTTGAATGGGATGATGAAAGTGCTGGTGCATTTGTAAAATTAAGAAATGCTTTGTGTGAGGCACCTGCCTTGGGCATGCCTGACTATACAAGAGAATTCACACTATTTTGCTATGAAAGAGAAAATTGTGCACTTTCAGTGTTAACTCAAAGACATGGACTAGACAGGCATCCTATAGCATATTTTTCTGCTACATTGGACCCAGTGGCGGCAGCATTACCAGGCTGTTTAAAAGCAGTTGCTTCTACCTGTATGAGCATTGAACAAAGTGAGTCAATAGTAATGGGATATCCTGTAACAGTGTTTGTCCCACATGCAGTTGTGATCCTGTTGACAAGAACTAGAACTCAGCATCTCACACCTAGTCGGATGACAAGGTATGAACGAATTATTCTTGGAGCTGAAAATGTGACCATAGCTAGGTGCACTGTTGTGAATCCTGCTACATTATTGCCAGATCCAATTTGTGAAGAAGTTAAGGACGATCCAGAACATGACTGTCTAAAGGTCACAGAACTGTGTACAAAACCGCGTCCTGACATACAGGAAATGCCCCTAAAAGACCCAGTCAGGGAGCTGTTTGTGGACGGCTCATGCCTAAGGAATGAGGATGGTAAATTGAGCGCAGCCTATGCTGTGTGTGAACTATCTGGAATAGTCGAAGCATCCTATTTACCAGGAGTCAAATCTGCACAAGTAGCTGAATTAATTGCTCTGATCAAAGCTTCCAAAATTGGGAAAAATTTAAGAGTAACCATATTTACGGACAGTCAATATGGGTACGGGGTTGTGCATGACTTTGGCCAACTGTGGATGCAGAGGGATTTCATGACTTCTTCAGGATCCCCAATCAAAAATGGGCAGTTTGTAAAGGAATTATTGGAAGCAATACAATCACCAAAAGAATTGGCAGTGGTGAAATGTGCCGCACACCAGTCAGGAGATGACTGGGTGGTAGTCGGTAACAGATACGCAGACCTAGTTGCTCAACACTGTGCTAGAAACAGGTTGGCAGTAAACAGAAAAGTTGAAAGGATGGGAATCAGCTGCCAACTTATGCTATGTTCAACATCTGAAACATGGAATGATGTGAAAAGATTGCAAGATGATGCTGAGGAGAGTGAAAGAGATGTTTGGATAAAAATAGGGTGTACCCGAAGAACAGATGATGATTTATGGGTATACACAGATGGCAGACCAGTCATGCCCGACTGTTTGATTTCACAAATGGCCAGAATGTATCATGGAGACACACATGTAGGGAGAGATGCCATGATTAGACTTTTCAGACAAAGTTGGTACAATCCAAAGTTTAGGGCTGCAGCAGAGAGTCTTTGCCAAAGGTGTTTAACTTGCCAAATGAATAATCCAGGAAGGAGAACAGTAATTGGTTTGGGAAAAATTGGAAAGGCTGAAGGTCCCTTTGTAAGATTGCAGTTAGATTTCATACAGTTACCACCATGTAAAGAACTGAAAAATGTACTTGTCATAGTATGTCTGTTTTCAAGATGGGTGGAGGCTTACCCTACCAGAAGGAATGATAGCATTACAGTCGCAAAACTGTTATTACGAGAACTCATTCCTAGGTTCGGTTTCCCAGTAACTTTGGAATCAGATAGAGGAAGTCACTTCAATAACGATGTAATTCGAATAATCTGTGAAGCATTCAAAATTGAACAGAAATTGCACTGTGCGTACCGCCCAGAGGCATCAGGAGTGGTTGAACAAATGAATGGCACAATAAAGTCAAGATTGTCAAAGATGTGTGCATCCACATCGTTAGATTGGCCAGATGCATTGCCTCTTGTCTTAATGGGACTCAGAAGCATTCCTGATAGAAATACAGGATTGAGTCCACATGAAATCATCATGGGAAGAGCAATGAGACAAGCACATGTACCCACAAATAAACCACTGAACATAACTGATGATATGGTTCTAGATTATTGCAAGGCATTGGCTGACCTAGTGCGTTCTGTCTCTCACCAGGTTGGAGAAGACGCAGTTTCCAGGCAGCCTGAACAAGAGCATGATCTGAACCCCGGAGACTGGGTGGTTGGGAAGCATCACACCAGAGAAACGTGTTTATCACCCAGGTGGGGCGAACCTTGTCAGGTTATATTAGTTACAAACACAGCAGTGAAATGTACAGGATTGCCTAATTGGATTCACGTAAGCCACACCAAAAGGGTGCCAACTCCTGAAGGAAAAGATCCTCAGTCAGCATCAATAGCTGAGGAAGCTGAAGGTTGGCCAGCTGAAGAATCCCAGGTGAGAGATTCGGGAGAAGCTGAAGAAGAACAACCGAGCACAAGTCAGGACTGGATACCAGTGGTTGATATACCAGAAGTTTACAACAAAACAAGAAGTCGAGCTAGATTAAAGGAAATTAGTGAGGACCAGATAGGTGAAGAAGAAGCAGCTCAGGATAAGGAGAATGAAACGATAAGAGAACCTGAGCAGGACCAGATAGGGAGAGGAAATTGGGCTCAAATCGACAACGAAACAACAGAATTTGAGCAGGGACAGACAGGTTTAGAAGTACGCGGTCAGGCTGTAGAAGTACAAAGTGCAATAAGCCCTGATCAGAACCAGTTAGAACAAGAAAAATACGTTCAGGGAGAAGAAAACCAAGAAAACAAAAAGCAAGAAAGCCTCAAGCACGAAGACGTAAATCCTGAACAGAGTCAGTTAGTAGAAACTCATATTCAGGCAACTGAAGAAACAACAATAAGACCTGAACAAGAACAGGTAGAAGAAGAAACTGAAAACGAGGAAAATCAAATTGTGCCACAGCTTGAAATTAAAAGAACTTTTGGAAAGACTCAAGAGGTGAAGATACAGTGCAAACAAAGAAAGTTAGAAAAGGTGATCATTGGCCTAGTGTCATTAAAAGAGTAAAATACCATATAGAAACCAGAAGTGATGATCCGGAACAAGTAAATGAAGTAACAAGCTTAACTGGACAAACAAGTGGAACTGAAAAACTAAAAAGCAAAAGACTGAAACTTGTGAACAATAAGTTTAAAGGTCCTGATTGGACTTATATAATCCTTGAAGACTACGAGAGTTCAGAGTCAAGTGAAAGTGGTGACGAAAGAACAAGTGCAGAACTGACTTATGAAAAAGAAGTGAAGCCGCCTTGATAACGTTAAAGTCTTGAAAGAAAAAGAAAAGAGGAGAAATCTTCTTTGTCAAAATGTCTGACGACAGAGTTTCTGGGAGACCGAAACGGAAATGTTGTAAAAGATGCTGTGCTATATGCATATGTAGTCTGATAGTGGTGCTTATAGTGTGGTTAGTTGTGATTGTAGCAATTCCTTACCTTATGATAATGGATAAAAAGATTAACAATGAAACAAAGGGAAGGATAGATAACTTGAAAGGTGATAAGTTAAGAATAGAAGCAGAAGATGAACCAGAGTTTCATCATGTGGTAACAGATAACGATACTAGTTTAAATGTGTTCACTAAATTATTGTTCCAATATGTAGATACAATGGAAGTTAGTGACTGTTATGTTTGTATGAAGTTACCTGAATCAGTAGCAGAAGGGTTAACATACCATCATTTACCTTTAACTTATGGCATATCATGTAGTGTATTAACTAGTTTATTTTATAGAACAGGGAAACTTCAGTATTATTATTCAGATATAGATGTGATATTTTCAGAGGTTCCGATCAGAAAGAATATGAACCCAGTGCTTAGTAGTCAAGATGCACAATTTATGGGAGAACTTTTCCTAACAATGAAGTCGATAGACATAACACATGCACATAGAAGCAATCTATCATGTTCATTACATGAAGAAGAAAAGATATTTTTGAACTTAGTAGAAAATAGAAGACAACATTTCCAAAAGAAAGCGTCTGAGCATAAAGCTCATCTTCCACCTTGGGCTGAGAAAGTGGGTATTTACACACCTGGCAAAGCTCAAGCTGCTATGGCACTAGATTTTGTAAAGACAGGGAAAATTTGTCTACATAGGTTGAAAAGTGATTATAACAATATTTTCATCGGTACCATTGAATGTGAACATAATTTCTTAATTCTTGGAGGTTGGGGACTAAAAGGAGGAACAGATTCAGTTTTTCCTGGAATTTATTATGTGTGTGGGAATAAGGCTTACTTTAGGCTTCCTGCACGGTGGTATGGAAGTTGTTATTTTGGAATAGTTTTTCCAAAAGTATACCACGTAAAAAGAAACACTGGGAACAATGAAAATAATAGTGAATTAACACGTAGTAAAAGAGCTAGTTTTTCTGAAATTGTAGATGATATATTTGGTGCATTGATACCTTCAGTGGGAATAATTCTGAACTCAAGGAAAATATGTAAATTATCTACAGTGATTGATCGTTTATCAACGGATACTGCTGGAGGGTTTCTAATGATTAATGCAGAGATGGTTGCGATTAGATCAATGGTTATGCAAAATCGACTTGCGCTTGATATAATATTAGCAAAAGAGGGCGGAGTCTGTAAATTGTTGAAAACAAAACATTGTTGCACGTATATTCCTGACAAAAGTGCAGAAATTGGAACGTATATAAAGAATATAACAAAACTTGAGAATGAACTGAAACCACTGGAAGTTGATAGTGTATGGGAAAGATTGACAAATAGCATTGCGTCAATTGGTACCTGGTTTACTAATGTAGGAAAAGGACTTATAGGTCAAATATTAGTACCCTTAGTAGGGATAGCAATAATAATACAGTCAATAATGATATGTTGCAAATGTTGTAAAAAGAATGAAACATTTAGAGTGACAGGAAAAGGCAAGAAACGAAAATTTGATGAAATAGAATTAGAAGATCTGAAAAGTGAAATATACAAGAAACTGAAAGGAGAAGATAAGAATAGAAAATGTAAAAATGAGATTGTGACAAAAATATGCTAAGAAGTTGGCATCTGGTTGTGGGTAGTTTTTGATGGCTCAGAAACGCCATCAGAGAGGGGATTGTTGGAGCAAGAACTCACAATGAGACTTGCTCGTAAGCAATCCTCTCACAGTATTAATTAATTAAACTTTGTAATGTCTTTACTAATAAGTGCATACACAACACCGTATCTGAGAGACGCTTGCCTATGTGTTTAAAACTAATGAGTAATCCTTGTCTAATCCAAAATGGCCGCTAAAGCGCGGGAACTCCATTGCGCATGTGTCAACCATATCACGTGATATGACGTCTTTCTTTGCTTGGAGGGAATCTTTGCTTCTGCGCAGTGTGTGCTAAAATGGCTGCTTAATGTTCTCACGTGCTAAAGCTCACGCATTTGCTGCAATTAATAATGTGGTATTCTAACGCCACTAATGCGGGATAGATTTTATAATTAAATGGGAATAGAGTAGAAGTAGGGGGTATACAGTGAAAACATTTATTTTTGATTTTAAAATGTTTCTTCTTTGATTTCTATTAGTTTCGTAAATTTGGGCCTGGGTTAACTGAACAGCAGCTCGAGACCTATGGAACGGGCGCATGCGCTCCGAAAATAACAAGACAAAGCGATGAAGTCAACTTGGAAGACATCCAAGGCCACGACCTGTTGGTCAACTCCGCTGTACATCTGAGATGTTCTCTTAAATGCAACAATGTATATACATTTTGTATTAAAATTTGTCGTGAGACGGGTGGGAAATAAAGCAAATGTATTAATTGTGAGGGGCGGTATTTTAAAACAATGGGCTTAAAGAAACCGAACTAAATTGTCATGGTGTGAGGATCAACCCCCTGTCCCTGTCCAATCAGAAGCAGTGGGCCCATAATTTTGAAACATTAATGGGAGGTACCTGGGTGTAGAAGGGTATAATAGATATAGAATTAGCTAATTAGTTAGATCAGGCTTTGGTGCTCAACGAGTTGATCGATTGCAGACTGAATCGCTGTCCAGAGAGGTCCTGAGGTGGGGGCGGCGGATTCCATTAGAAAGAAGACACGGAAGAATCGAGGAGGAACGAAGCGACAGAGAGGGGAACGACGCAGGCGTCGTTGGTAGAGAGGTCACCTATCCTGTTCTGAACCTGGTCCGGAGGTCTTTGGTCTTCATCCTTCTTGGGACCCATCTTTCCAACTCCTTGGCCAAGGGGTTTGGTTCTCACACCTTTAGGTAACTATAAATGCAACCTTTAGCTGTACTGCTGTCTCTATCTTCTTCTTTCTGAGGGACAGTCATTGATTAAATAGGTGATTATTTAGTATGCTTCCTCCTTGATATGCGATTAAGTATTATGTGGTTTGTAATTTCCTCTGCTAAAGATTTTAGATAAACATTTTTAAAACTTCCTGAGTCTGTGATTATTTCAGATTTATGAGTTGTATTGTATTTTCTCATTTTAAACTTCCCAATTATCAAAGGGTCCATTGGTAAGTCATTACTCTTCAATCAGAAAAGGTAATTGGTAGCAGGGATATTGATAAAGAGTACAACTGACCCACCAGCGGAAAATGCTAGCGTAGTAGGAATGAATGGGCCCAGGTGAGTATTCGGTGTATGAATGCTTGTTGCTAGTAACCCGCTGGATCACCCTATCGCCACCACAACGTCACAAAAAGTGACGTTGTGGTGGCGATAGGGGCTTGGTAATATGCCCGTAGTGTTTTAACTACTGTCAGAAGTTCCCTCAAAGGTTTGAGGTTGAATCTTTGCGGCTACATGTCCACCCAGCTTTCGCAAATAATAGTTATGTGTCACTCATGGCAGTGAAGTATCTCTTACATTAGTGAGGAATGCCTGCATCAAATACAACGCCATGCCGCTGGACAGTTGCATGCTGTGTGAAAAGCAGATTTCTGCTCCGCAAAGTTGAACTTGGTGTTAATTACATGAGTGTGGACAGATCCTTTTAGCATTACGGAGTAAACTTTACCCTTAATGGTAAATGGAAAAACAAAAGTTGATGGACAGAATGCAGAACAATGTCATACATTCACCCCAGTACAGAGATCTGGGCCTAAATCCATCGCTTTTTTGCTCACCATGCCATTCCAGTTTGAACCCAGCCATATGCAAATCAGTCTTGACCCTGTGCCTCATGGGAACAGTCCAGCCCGAACTGCCAAGCCAGGTCCTCCCTGGACTGGAAACAAGCATCCTAGGACCGGTTTCGGGTTTCACCCTCTTCAGCCAGGATAGCTTGATTCCAGTGGCATGGAGAGCACGGGACCCACGCCTGGGCATACCCGTCCCACTCGGGGTGACAAATGCAAAAACAACAGTTGATGGACAGAATGCAGACCAATGTCATACATTCACCCCAGTACAGAGATCTGGGCCTAAATCCATCGTTTTTTTGCTCACCATGCCATTCCAGTTTGAACCCAGCCATATGCAAATCAGTCTTGACCCTGTGCCTCATGGGAACAGTCCAGCCCGAACTGCCAAGCCAGGTCCTCCCTGGACTGGAAACAAGCATCCTAGGACCGGTTTTGGGGTTTCACCCCTCTTCAGCCAGGATAGCTTGATTCCAGTGGCATGGAGAGCACGGGACCCACGTCTGGGCATACCCGTCCCAGTTGACTGGGGGTGAGTGTTTGATTTGCTCTAACGCTCCGTCCATCATCCCCTTTGGTATCGCTTTGTTTGAGCTAAGTTGGCAGGGTATGCCCAGACGTGGGTCCCTTGCTCACTTTGCCACTGGATTCAAGATAGCCTGGCTGATGAGGGTTTTGAACCCGAAACCGGTCCCAGGATGCTTGTTTCCGGTCCAGGGAAGACATGGCTTGGCAGTTCGGGCTGGACTGTTCCCATGAGGCACAGGGTCAGACTGATTTGCATATGGCCATGTCTGAACTGGGGTGGTGGAGTGAGCTAAAGAATGATGATGGATTAAACCCAGATCAGTTGACTGGGGGTGAGTGTTTGATTTGCTCTAACGCTCCGTCCATCATCCCCTTTGGTATCGCTTTGTTCGCCCTAAGTTGGCAGGGTATGCCCAGACGTGGGTCCCTTGCTCACTTTGCCACTGGATTCAAGATAGCCTGGCTGATGAGGGTTTTGAACCCGAAACTGGTCCCAGGATGCTTGTTTCCGGTCCAGGGAAGACATGGCTTGGCAGTTCGGGCTGGACTGTTCCCATGAGGCACAGGGTCAGACTGATTTGCATATGGCCATGTCTGAACTGGGGTGGTGGAGTGAGCTAAAGAATGATGATGGATTAAACCCAGATCAGTTGACTCGGGTGAGTGTTTGATTTGCTCTAACGCTCCGTCCATCATCCCCTTTGGTATCGCTTGTTCGCCCTAAGTTGGCAGGGTATGCCCAGACGTGGGCCCTTGCTCACTTTGCCACTGGATTCAAGATAGCCTGGCTGATGAGGGTTTTGAACCCGAAACCGGTCCCAGGATGCTTGTTTCCGGTCCAGGGAAGACATGGCTTGGCAGTTCGGGCTGGACTGTTCCCATGAGGCACAGGGTCAGACTGATTTGCATATGGCCATGTCTGAACTGGGGTGGTGGAGTGAGCTAAAGAATGATGATGGATTAAACCTAGATCAGTTGACTGGGGGTGAGTGTTTGATTTGCTCTAACGCTCCGTCCATCATCCCCTTTGGTATCGCTTAATAGTAAATGGGGCAATTTTTGAACTATCGTTTAAAAAGTATAACATATTAAGTAATAAGAACTTCTTAAGAAAAATCAATAACAGATAGTAGCAACTGATGTAGAACGTTAGGAGATCACCTGCCAATCAGAATGCGACAATTCGAGGCACGCTCAAGGGACATCTAGGGTTGCCAGCTCGCTGTCTTTCGGTAGTGCCCCCATCCCTTTTTCCCCTTTAATCTGAGTGAAGGCAGCAGTGGTTCCTTTACTCGGTTCTAGTGGAAAGGTACTTCTCTAAGAGGCAACTCAGGCCTTACTTCTCCCCCCCTTTTGCGAGTATCTGAGAGGGGTGTAAAAGCCCTATTGACCTTACTTGTGGGGCAATAACAGCTTTTATTCACCCATCCATTTTTTAGGTAACTGCCTGCAGCTCTGGTCCATATTTGTGGGGTCAAGTAATTAACATCCGATATTGCCCAAAGGTGCAGGCAATAATAGTTCATTAGAACTTTTGAATGATGGGGACAGATATTGTACATTTACATATTCTAGGTGAAGGTAAATAATGAACTCCTCAACATTCCAAGGTCCAACAACTTTTCCCAATTCCCCTAGTAGCTGGTTGTTACAGAATGGGAGTTTCAGTGGGACCAGCCTTGATGCCAAACTGTGTGACCTTTTGGTGAAGTCAGTAATCAAATGCAGGGTGCTGGGGATGGAAGGAGCCAGGCAGAGCCTCTAGGCGCTACAGTGGCATTTTACACCTGCAAGGCTCCCTGGAACTTTATTGGGATATTACCCTCCTTTATGGTAGAATGCTCTAATTCTGCTCCAGTCTGCTGGATCGGGAGGACACATGATATAATTTACATATGCCTACATGGGTGGTCCTTTCCTCAATTAATTAATCATAGTTCTGCTGATCATAACTCTGTAGGTCAAACAAGGCATCTTTAGACTCTGTGGTCGCTTGAGTCCTGAAACAGGCTGAGTTGTGCTCAATTCCCAATCTGCATCAAATTGCCTAGCCGAACTCAGAAATGTATTGAGATCTATTAGCAGGTATCAACGTTTGAGTCAGACCATTATGATAAAAAATATAAGTGAGGAAAACACATCTCTTCTCATGAGCTATAAGATCTATTTACATTAGTGAAACATGTGCCCTTTTAGAAAAATAATACCCTCACAAAATAATCATTCTACATCCTAATATAGATGGAGCTCCACAGTAAAATAAGAAGAAATAAGACGCCATGGTTTCGGAGCAATAGTTGGAGGCTGTGGAAGGTCCATCAATCTCTTTTGCTCGCACACGTACAGCGTGAGTCTGAGAAGATGTTATAATGAAAAATATAGTTGACCACCAAAAATGCATTGAGCCAATTCCAATGTTGAAGATAATCCTCTATGGCCATCATAAAAGGTCATAACAGCAATAAATGATTTATTCTTGACATTGTATAAAAGGAACAAGCAAGCCTTTACACATACAAACCATAAATCATTTAGTTGGAAGGATAAGTGTCAAACCCCATACAGATGACAAAGCTTCCAGACCTCAAACCAGAAAATAACATATCAACTCAATGGTAGATGTACTGAAGGTTGTCTACTCAAAGAATGACCTTCAGGAAGAATTGGAATAAGTATCATAGATCATATTGGACAAGTGTATGACCAACAGACTTGACTACTGTTCAGTCAATGAGCTCCTAATAGCACCTGTCTGTCACAGTAGATTGCTCAACTGAAAGGTCCTGATTTAAAGTGTTGGTTGAATGATCTCTCTGTCAGCAGTGCTTTTTCAATGTGAGATCTCTACTTGTAGATTCTATGTTCTCAGCCAAGACAAGACTGATGTAGCACATAAACAAGCAAAATCAGTTGAACCGTGGATCAAGAAATAAACAACTAAAGATGAGCACTCCTTTTTCCCACTATCTTCTTCCTTACATGGGGTGTTTCAGAAGGAAAATTACCATCAAATCACTAATGCAACCTAATCATCGTACCACAAAAGTAATTCTATAACTGAGGTGATAGTAACTAACCCATTCCAAAAAAAGCAAAGGGAACACACAAAAAATTCAGAAACAACAAAAATCTAGACTGAATGAAGAAAAAAAGAAGAAAAAAATACCTTGCTTGTATTACTTAAAAAACTATAATAGAACCATCAGCTGAAACAGATATTTTAATATATGTTGTTTAATTAGAAATGTCATGTGTATGGTAATTACTCTTAGCAATTACCATCCACAAAACTCACAAAACTAGGTGTGTGTGGCTGAGTGCCTGGCTGCCACGTTTTCTCTCGCCTTCGCTAACACGAGGGTCAGACAGACAGCTAGGCAATTACCATAGGCACTGGCACTATTGCCAGCTACCGTTGTTATACTTATTTTTTTACTTGAGCAGACTAAGGGCTGATCTACTGCCAATTCTGACCTAGAGTTCTTGGCGTTTCGAAAAAGCACCCACTGGTGATGCTCAGCAGCGACAATTTTAAAGCAGCCCCAGCATTTAAGGAACTATATCTGTACTTTCCAGGGCTGCTTGTCAATCACTGCAGGCTGCAATGTGACCACCCCAACCTTTCCCAAGTCGTCACAGGGTAGGGTGGAGTCAGGAAGCATCACTGACCCAACATATATGTATATAATTGAGTATATATTGGTGCAATTTTCAGCACAATTTCTGTGATAAATGGACGAAAATGCAGTTCTTATAGGCATTTATGAAGGAAAACTCATAAAATATGTAATAGAATTTCTGGTTTTCCAAGCAAATCTGACCTCTGAAGAAGGGGGTTAGGGTACCAGGCAAGACAGCTTGGGATCTCCCCTCTACAATATAAAACACATAATGCAGGATCATAAACATCCACAAAAAGACCCTCTTACAATTTTGTTCCTGCCTATAATGCATATTCGCCAATTCCTTTTCTTCATCAGCAGTCCTTGTGGATTGCCACCCTCGTGTTAAAGAAGCACACTTTCTTGAATATTGAAGCGAGTAGAGGGCAGAAAGAGTTATCCTTCTTTCG
This sequence comes from Calotriton arnoldi, assembly GCA_963921515.1. Taxonomy (NCBI): domain Eukaryota; kingdom Metazoa; phylum Chordata; class Amphibia; order Caudata; family Salamandridae; genus Calotriton; species Calotriton arnoldi. Next base: position 722,519 of record CAWUFW010004244.1, on the reverse strand, counting down.
CCTTCAGTGCACATCCAGGGCTCACATATTTCAGGGCGCTCTCATCTGTGCTCATGAAGTCATGAGCACTGTGCACTTTGAAATGCGTGAGCTCTGGATATGCACAAACGTTGAGCTTGCTTGCTTCTCTCGCTAATGCACCAAAATTCGTCATTTGGCTTTACACCAACCAATTTCAAATTCCATCAGCTGACACTGCTCTGGAGGAATCAAGAACAATTCCAAAGGTGATTGTTAAACATTCCAATTAGTGTCTAAAACACTTAAATAAGATAGGGACGTAATACACACCAAAATAATTGAAGGGATTGGTTAATAAGTTTTGGATCCCATACCAAATAGGGCAAAACAACACCACATATTTTTGTTAACAGCATTAACAATGCCTTGATTTGAATATCAGATATAGTCCAGATGCAGTTTTTAGTCAAATAAGTGCTTCCATTGTAGAGAGATATTAGTCCCTACTCATTTTTGGTCAAATTGAAATTGAGATTATGATGAAAGAAAAATGAAGAAGCTAGAAGCAGTGTAGAAGGGAGGTGTAACGAAGTCACAATGCAATGGTGGAGCTAATGGGGGGGCCAGGGAGCCCCTGCCACCCTTGCTTCACATTTTAGCTTCTGTTGCACCCCCAGCGTGGCACCCGGAAGTGTGGATAATTGCATGCACTTTACAATTGAATTGCAAGCCTTTTCATTTGCTAAAGTTGTCACGCAATGTCTGACAGCACCACGGGTCGCTGTAATTTTTCAAATTGTTTGCATTTCAATAATAAAACTCATTCAATTCATGTTGCCAAACTTACTTTCTAGGGGACCAGTTTTACCTCAATAACTGGGACACACGAAGGGCAGCTTTAGACAGCAGTAGAAGTCTCTCTTTGAGAGTGGGCAGTGGCCAGAGATCACAAATCACTGCTGCTGTCAGGCTTTGATCCCTGTTCGCTTAGTCCAGCACCAAAGTGTCTAGCAGTGACCACAAGTTCCTGGAGATTCTTTGTAGTAACTGCTACTATATGAGAATGCAAGTGTTACAAGTTGATTTTTTCTAAATAAAATCTACAGCAATCAATTTTATGCATTTTGACATTAAGCTTATCATTTTTTTGGAATGGCCTTGCAACTGAGCTGACAGGTGACACTAATTAAAATATTGTGTGTTCTTTCTCATATGTTCCCTAATGTTCTACCATGTAACTGTCAGCTTTTTTTTTACAGCAAAAGAGCCGAATGATGGATCGGGGCTAAGTGTGAGTCCTTATAGACAGGAACCCTAAACACAAATTACAGAAAACGAGAGAGGAATTCACATTGGAAAATCCACACAAGAAATTCCACAATGGAGAATCCACACATGGGAGAAGATTTCAAGGTGCAAACCATGAAGGTTTATTTAAAATGCAACAATCATTGCAGATTGGTAAACCTATTCAACCTATTCAAAATACTCATAATACAAATAAATGTAAATCATTTGCAGTGGAATTTAAACCCTAAACTATTCAATAGCTGCTACCGAATACAGTCTAGCACAAAACAAATAATGAGCAAAATGTCATATGGACTGCTCAGCTCAAGGTAAGAGAGAACATGAGTACTAGGGGCCTGTTTAGGAGTTTAATGGTGTGGGAGCAGGGTGGCGCGCCACCACCCCACTCCCACACAGCCAAACTTCACTGCCGCTTGCCGGCCAGATTACACGTTTCCTCGTGGTCTGGCGGGCGGTCCTTTCGCTTCCTCACATCAGAACCTATTAAAAAGGCACCTCAATGGGACCACCAAAGCCCGTTCCTGGGCGCCATGGACTGTACAGTCCATGTCACGCAGGAAAGGGGGTGCATGCAGACAGGGGAGCACACTATGTGCCCCCCTGCATGCTTCCTCAGGCCATGAGGGAACAGGAGGCCCTGTAGGGCCCCCTTAGTTTCCTCACCACCACTGTTTTCATGGTGGGCTCGCTGCCATGAAATCTGTGGTGGTGAGGAAACTTGTAATGTGCTTGGCGGTGCTGCAGTGGCACCGCCACCATATTGCGGCCCTCAGTCTGCCCGTCACAGCCAGGGATCTTTGATTCCACTGTGGTTGTGGCAGTCCTATGGCTGTCCGACTGCCGGAGTTGTAATACAGCAGTTGGACCACCTTTTAGCGGCCCCCGACCACTACCGTACCTCCACCGTGAGTTTGGCGGTGGACCGCCAAACTCGTAATTAGGCCCTAAGTGATAATCAGACTAGCATGGAGTCTGTCTCTAAGGGATGCAAGGGATAATCTTGGCTTGTCTCCCAAATGGTGGGTATATTTCATTTTTAGAAAAAGAAACTGGGCAGTCATTGTGTTGTGACAAAGTTACATGTCACAATCAAGAGGTAAATAGAAACCATTATTCATTCATTGGGAGAAAGTCTTACTGTCTAAATGCTTCATGTTTACTCGAACATGTTTGGGTGATATTAACATAGAGGGTGTTCAATAAGTTTAATAGAATTGTGATAGTGCTTATGTGAAAAGGTAATGTAATGTAGTATTCTTGTATTTTGATTAGCTAAAGACCTTTGCTCACACCTGATGATTTTGCAGTTTTTCAAATTTACTATTAAAGAATTGTGTATAAGAATCCCTTGATTTTGGTGATGAGCCAGAGAGATGTCCTGCACTTTCCTGTGCTGCTAGGCATGCTACCTGATTTCTTATGATTTTGCTACCCTTTGAGAATTAGAATATTTTCTGATTTTTGCATACTCTGTGTAACTTTTCACTGATCTAGCACTCAAATATTGTTGGGCTCTTTTTACTCAATGAACTGTTTTACTCTGCTATTTGTTGTTTGGCAAGGTGCTTTTATATTCCTCATGAAATTGAGGATTAACACCTTCTCCATTACAGTAAACTGTGGGAGAACTAAGGGGCCTATTAGAATGGCGGGCGGATGTCCACCGCCCGTCCGGCGGTGGACATCCGCCCGCGATTGCAACCCACAAAACCGCCGGTCAGATTAGGATGGCGGTGGTGACCGCGGCGGTGGGAAATTCCGACCGCCGCTTCTCCGCCGATAATGGTGGCAATGCCGAGCAGGCTCCGCCGGCACGATTATGATGCCTGCGGTAGCCAGCCTTTCCGCAGCGGTCAAACCGCCATGGAAAGGCTGGTGGAGATTGTCTTCCGGGGGCCCGTTGCGGGCCCCCAATGTGTGGGGGGTGTGTGGGTGCACTGGGGGGGTACCCATGGTCCCCCCTACATTCCCCTGTACCAGGTGGCAGGCACTGTGCAGTGCCTGCCACGCAGTGCAGGGCAATGCAGGACATGCTCCTTTGGACATTGCGTCGGTGCTACGGGCAGCAGCAACCGCCGCAATGTTAAAGCTCGCGATCGCACCGCCGTGGTCGGATTTCGACCACGGGTCATCGTAATTCGACCGGCGGTTATGTCGCGGTCCATGCGGGCAGTCTTTTCCCGCTACCATGGCGGTCGGGGAGGTTTTCCGACCGCCATCCTAATAGGCCCCTAAGTAAAGAACATTTTGGGGCGGCCAAATTTTGGGGTACATTTTAGCTCCCACAAATCTTGGTAGCAAAGGATGGTTGCACGTTAAAGAGCACCTCCTTTTTATGCTAAGAGATACTTGTTCCTTTTACCCCTTATATCAGGTATGGCAGGATAGTGGATTTACTGTTGGAGTTCCCGGCGTCAAGATTTTGCAGAGAAGTCTGACTTGCAGTGTGGTTCCTGAATGATCTTGAGTAGAAGTATGAATATGGTGGAATGATTCAGTGTATTTTTGAGGTGTTGATGGTGTTCTGCTGAAGTTTCGAATTTATGAAGTGGATTGTTGTACTGCGTTTTAGGAGTTTGGTTATTCGATGTTGCTTTTGGGCTAAATTGATGGTTAAATAGCTGTTGTGCTGATGTATTATTCTTAATTGTCAATCCTATTTTATAGTCAATTGTTTTATTATTGTTTGGTTATCGTATTCGTGGAAATCCAAAATCTCAACATATAGTGGTTTACTTGTCTGCACAAGGTAGTGTGTAGTGTGAGGCGCCACATGCACATGGATAGGGACTTGTGAATTAATGAATTTTACTTTCCAGGGTTGCATGTTTAATATGGGTTGAGGTACTTTGTACCTAAGTTCACTTGAGTAGGTGTATTAGCCAGGGTGGATTACTGCTAGATGGTGGTGGACTAGTGTTAATTGATGTTTAAGATGGTACTGTTAAGGGTGCTGTTCCTTTGTTCCTCTGTCTATTGATTGTGAGATTTGTCTTATCTTAACTTGTCTTTTTATTCTGGGTTAGGTTGAGCAGACAAGGTTTATTTTGTATAAAAATTAAATGAGAATGGTTTTGCAATTGCTTTTCCTATTCACGGAAAAGTTGCACTTTGATTGGCCAATCAGCCGGGGATCCGTGATGGGATTGATGAGACGTCACCACAAATCCACACATTCATTGGTTGGTTGCTGACAGAGTTGTACTGTGATAGGTTGAACTTTGGCAGAACCACGCTTGGATTGGTACTTTGTTTTGTGTGATTTTTCGATTGGGTTGAGCAAAATTAATAGGTGCTGTGTTGAAAAAGTGTAGTTTCTGTTGTACCAACTGAGGGTCAGAAATTACCTGCTAAGGGAATACCTGCATACGAAAAGGTTACGGGTTGTGGGTTCTACCTGGATTTCTGAATGGCATGGCTGTACCACTTCTGATAAAGACTTTTTCCTCAAAAGGTACTTTTAACATTAAAAGTTAGATTTCCTGAAACAAACAATGAATGAAAGAATGCAGTTGCCTAGGCCCACACAGTTTGAGGCACTAAATAAAAGGAATTAAATGGCCACAATGAAAGAAAGAAAGAAAATAACAGTGGTTAGAGAACAAGTGGGATCAACAAGAGAAATGTTGGTGGGATGATACGATGGAGGGTGTGAGAGTTTTCCCTGCAATAATCAGGGCCATTGGAACTATGAGATTGCGCAGCCGCAAAAATGTTCGCATAATTGTGGATTTGCCTAATTTGCCAATTAATCTATCATCTGCTGCATAATCAGCAGATTTTGATAAAAAAAATGTTTCTGGCTCAAACGGTTCAAAAGTTACAAAAAATGAAGCAACACATGTTGTCATGCAAAGGTTGACTGGTTACCTTTTAATTTCTTATTGCTAAATTTGGGTGTTAAACTGGTACTAACGAGGTGCAACCTATGTCCAGACAGTATTAACAAGTGTAAAAATGACAAAATAATGAAGTAATACTATCACCAACTGTGCCGCATTGCGCCACATAATTGGCCTTATTTTGCAGCATAATTTAGTCAACCCTGCCACATAATTTGGCCATTCCCATCTGCATAATTCCAGTGGCCCTGGGAATAATTAAAGACACTGATGACAGAAAGAAAACTAAGGAGGGAAAAGAACTGGATCAAGATACAGACAAGGAAGATAATTTTATTAATGATCTATTGAATTCCAGACTGCCTCCATATACTGACAGCACAGAGAACGCATACTGATTCTGGTAGAGTATCCAATGTGGGTGCAGCAGGAGATATTGAGGCAGTACAGATACAGAGTCCACCTAAAGCTGTGGTTGGTAGCACAATAGGGAATGCCCCACCTAAAATTGTAATGTCAGCATTGCTAAATGCTAGCAGAGATACCCCAGTTGTTTCTCAAATTCAATTCGATCCATCTATTACTAATCCACCTGTCATGATGGAAGAGACTCTGAAGAGAGACCTATTAATCTTAGCCATCTGAAAATTGAATTTGGAAAAATGTTGCAAGGAGCAACTGATTTAAAAAGAATATTGTCATACAATGTTGTTGAAATGAGGTACTTGATCAAAGAAGCAGCCAGCTATACAAATGAACCACATGAAGCTGACAGTAAGAATGTGAGAAGGAATTACAAAATGGATTTAACTCACAATGAAACAAAGGGATTGCATTTGATGACTTTAAGAGCTTACATTAAAGATTTAATTGAGAAGAACAGGGAATGGAATAATTTGAAGAAATACAGGGAAAGAGGGAAATGGGGGACAGTAAATATAAAGAAGGTTAAAGAATCAGAGATTAAGCCGAAGGGATCAGCTAGTGTTTCAGAAGTAGAATCAGGACTTATTTTGGAATATTTCCATTATGAGAAGTACATGGGCGAAATTTAGTATATGTGCCATGGACGAGAGCTGATCTTTATGTTACCACAAATTTTCCAAAAGTGCGAAAACAGACTGAAAGATGGTACAAGGAGGTTCATAGGTTGACAATGATTTCACAGAGGCTGTGGCCTGATTCGAATTTATTATTTGGGATTGTAATCCCTAGTGATTTATGGTCTGAATGTATTCTTGCTGTCACTTGGCCATCTGAAGGGCCATCTAGAGTTGCTCCTAATATTGCTCCTTGTGAGGAGGTAGCTAATAAATATAGGCAGGTGATTGATCATTTGAAAAAGAAGCCACATGGAAAAGATATTAATTGGGCAAAGATTTTGAAAACTTTACAGGAACTGATAAAGTCAGTGAATGCTTATTATGAAAGGTTCATGCAGATTTTCGAGAGGCACTGCGGAGCTGATGATCCTGAGAAAGATGATGTCAGTGGTTCCTGTTCTGCTTTTGTTGTGGGCTTACATCAGGAATTTAGTAGTCACATACAGCAAAATGAAATGGGTTGGCAAACAAAGAGTATAGATGAAATCCTGAAGCTGGCTAAATACAGTAATGATTGGGGGATCCTAAACAGAAGAGAATCAAGGAGAAGCTGATGGTTGCCCATGCAAATTAATTCCAGAGAAATGTGCGAAATCAATAGATAGATTCAGACATGGGTTATGTTGAATCTGGAAATGCTGGAATGATTGGAATGGCTCAAATGCAGAGTGTGAGAATAGAAAATGGATCAATGCATATGTAAGGTGGTGGAAAAGAAATCATGAATAATTTGGAATGAATGCAAATCTTGAAATGTTGAAGAGCAACACTGCTTATCGCTTCAGCTGTAAAATTGGGCATTGGAAACAGGAATCCAGACAAAATCCAAATATAATCCAGAATGCATTTGTGCCTCAGATGCAGGAAAATACATTGTCCATGGTCCCAACCCAATCGACTTCTGTGCAGAGTGTGCATGATCAGAAACAATTTTGCATGACAATGCCTTCAGCTCCAGAGAGGCGAAACATAAAAAATAAAATGGCGTATAGCCCACGGTACCAACAGAATCCACTGATTCTGAGAAATGATTCGTCTCACTTATCTTCAGGGAGTAATTTACAATGACGGTGCATGAGAAGTATGGAAGATTACTTACTTGGAGCAGTCTCAGAGGTAGAATGGAGCAGCCCATACGTCGATGATAGAGTCAATGGCCACCCCATTTAATTTTTAATTGATGCAGGTGCTGCCCATTCTACAGTTTGTTCTGTGGAAGTTCTAACCTACCTCTGGCGGGAAGAGAAAAGGGATCCCTAATAAACAAATTGTTCATCATATTACAGCAGATGTCCCAGTTAGAATAGGACAACTGGAGAATAAACATCAGTTCAAAGTTTATTGATAGATCGAAAATACAATTTCATCATCAAAATGTTCAAGAAATAAACATCAGTTAATTTTGTTTATTTCTTTCTTTCTTTTATTTGTAGAGTTTTATATAGCGCGTACTTGACCCGAAGGCATCAGAGCGCTTCACAGTGTTTACATAGTAGAAATTATTTGGTTTACATTATACATATTGGAGTAGACATACAGGCAAAAAAGGTCCGAACATAAGCGAAACATATGATGGTGTTAAGATAACTAGCTGATACATTTTTGAGGTAGACATAGCTTATCAATATATAAAAAAAATTGCAAAGTATAATACAGTACAAACTGGGGTAGGCATAAAGACATAATGGCAGTGCATAAACACAATATTTAAGGCATTTTTGAGGAAAAGGCAGCTTATAAATACAGCTATTGCTTTAACAGTGCATAGTGTCAATACCTACTTTGGTAGGCTTAAAGACATAATGGCAGTACGTAAGCGAACTATATGGGGGCATTAGGATCAGTAGCTTATTGAGGTAGAAACAGCATACATGTATATATAATGTTTTTAACAATGCATAGCTACATGAGTGAAGGGTTACACAAGGAAATAAACATACACAGGGCCAAAGATTACAATGGGCTGCGGCGTGCATGAACGAAAAATATGAAGGCATTAGGATCGGTAGCTGATACCTTATTGAGGTAGAAACAATAGTATATTGACAATGCATAGAAACATTTGCTCAGGGTTACCCGGGGAGTACGTAAACATACCTAGGGCCAGGGATTGACAGTGAGGTTGCAGCGCGCAGTAGATTGGATGTGTGAGATAGTTCAGGGGTAGCTAGGGACGAGCATCTTAGTGGCGTGGGAGTGGAGGCATAGGGGTTTTCCCCGAGATAATGGTGCGGAGGCTTAGGGGCCGATTCCGATTCCGGTCCTAAACCGTACCGACCGACTCTGACCTGGAATGGAGACCGACCGACACGGACCTGCGCCGTACGACCCGCGCAGTACGATGCCTTGTGTGTAATACAACCCACCCGCACGGAACACAAACCGCACGCCCGACCCGTTCGGAAATCATTGATTCGCCCATAAATTGACCGGGAATCGTACCGACCGACACGCATTAGGAATTGACGCGAGCGAAACGTACCCGCGATGCACGAGCCGCGTAGTACGATGCAATACGTGTGAAACGCGACCGACTCGCATGGAGCACGAGCATGAAAACCGAGACGTACAGCAAATAGTGACTAGCAAACAATAGAGCCCTTCGCGTCCGAGGCGTACACCAACGTCGAAACACAGCAGATTGTCAGTGTGACAGACTCGGATCACCCCGCGCGAGCTACAGGCAGCGTCCGACCCGGTCAAACGAACGTATCCATCATGCACAACACAAGCAAAGGAAATAAGACAAAACATTTTTTTTAAAAAGCAATGACTCAGCCAATTTATAAATAAAATAAAAAAAAAGGAACAAAGACACACCCACAACTCCAACTATATAAAGGCCAGAAATCCCTACCATGATCCTTTGCAAACTACAGGCATAGGTCAGCAGACAACCCCACCACACTGCAGAGACACACCACAACACACACAAATCACAACAACTACACCATTTGCACCACTCAAAAACCAAATCACATATCCACTGACAAACTCACACCCACCACACTCACTTACACCCTCACACACACATCAATCACCACAACCACCCAGCACCATGCCCCCCAAGAAGAATCCAAAGTTCACAGATAGTGAGTTGGAAGTCATGATAGACGAAATACTCAGGGTAGAGCCACAGTTGTTTGGCACATTGGTCCAACAGACCCCCATGTCACAGAAAACCAAGATGTGGGAGAGGATTGTCGACAAGGATAATGCACAAGCTCCTTGTCGGCGCACAAAGGACGACATACAGAACAGGTACTATGATGTGCGCAGGAGGGTCAAGAAGCTCATCAACAGGGATCACGCCTTGAGCACAGACACTGGCGGTGGCCCTCCTGCCAGACAAACGCACTTCAGGACCTGGGAGGAGAAGGTGCGGGCCATCCTATCACCGGAGAGCATCCACGGATTAACAGGAATACCAGAGCCTGGTGAGTACACAAACAATATACTCAATTTTGTGCGGCAATACACATATATCACTCTGAAGGGGACTGTTAGACCAATTCCTGCCAGCAAAGCCATAGCAACATGAAGGCAAGTCTCCTGTGATGTGTATGCCAGTTACCCAAACAAAATACCTGCCATCCCACAGTAAAATGGAACTACGACATAACATGTACAAACCTAACAACAAATACTGCAAGGCATTAGCATAAATCCACAACAAACACAGTCATCCATTTCGCCAACAACGTCACACCACCTCACAGGAAAGCTGAGTCAAAATGAAGGAAGGTTGGGCTGCTGGGAATGTGCATGTAGCAGAAAGCATGATGGGAGTTTCAGTCACAGCCAACAGTCCCCCCCCCCGTCCCAGCAAGCTCACACTGAACCATGCTCACCTCACAGGGAGTGCAAAAGCACTGCCAAGATGGCTGACACTAGGCCCTGCTGTGGGGAGCACAAGGCCCTGCTGGGACTTGGGCTCAAACAAACAACAGGACACCAATGCCTGACAGCCTGAAAGGTAACTCACACTCCCTGCAATGGAAGCATGCTGCATGGTGGGATAACTGGACTGGGGGAGGAGTACTGCCTGCTCTGACCACATCTACCAGCAGGTACTTGCACACACACACCCCTCACACCAACACCAACATACACACCTAGAATTATGCTCCACAAGAGAGTGAGTGAAAAGTCTCTAACAAGAACACAGACAATGGCCTCTGCTGTGGGGAGCACAAGGCCCTGCTGGGACTTGTGCTCAAACAAACAACAGGAAACTACTGACTGACAGCCTGAACGTAAATTGTGACTCCCTGCAATGGAAGCATGCCACATGGGGGATTACCTGGCCACTGTGGGTGAAGGAGGTCCTGCAATGACTCCAAATGCCATCAATGCTGCATCAAAACACACCTTCGCTGCTCGAACAAATTGCACCCTGGGACCAGTCACTCCAAAAGTAAATGCCTTGGCAAGATGTCTGACACATGGTCCAGATGTATGAATTGGCTGCAAGTCACACATACGCACTGGCCAACTCAAACACATTTACACTCACAGCCATTGGAACTGTAGGTATCCTCCCACTGTCTGGAGATTCAGTGTCCCTGGGGTGTCACCTGACCTGCCTGTGAAGGTGTGTTTCGTAGATGACAATTGGGGAGATGCAGACATAGTACATAGCACCAAGCACACACAATGTCACATATACATCATTGACAGTGGACACCTGACAGTGACTAGAATGGACACACACATATAGCTGACACTGTAGCATGGTGTCATACACAAAATGTGCAGTTGTGAGCTGCATGTCAATACCACATCGGTCTGTGTTGTACGCATCATTCACACAACACATCACTCACTGTCATGGACAATCCAACCACAATGACTATCCTGGACTGCATCGGATGACGCATGCAAATCACAGCAGCAGAACTGTAACACACACACCTCTGCCCATCACTGTCATGAGCATGGAAAAGAAAGAGTGCTGCTGTGCCCAATCCCTCTCACTGTGGAGGAAATAGACAAGATAAAAGACGTTAGCACTGACAAAACTCTGCACCAACATCAGTAGGCACGGTAACACCATGACTTATTTGTAATGAGATGTGAACTAGGAACACAGATAACCAGAAAGTATCTCACATTGGATCACAGGCATACCGGACTGTGACCATGTTGCACAGACCCACCAATGTGACGCACAGAGCAACGCAACAAATTCCACCACACATGCACCAAGCTTGATACATACCCTAAGTGTAATTGTACGTATGTCATCGTTATAGCACAAATGTGGACATGGATGATACAGCTGTGTCAGGCATGTGACGGAACCTGCGTAGCAATGGACATGTACAGACAATTGATCAATACATGAGCTGGTCATGCACACAGCTTGACGTGCACATCGAAATGCTTCAGGTTACCATGACAAAGTGCTCCAACAATATCAACCTCAGTCTGTCACAACTTTTGACAATGCAATGCACAGACTCTCATTATGATGTCCAGTGGCAAATGTCATGTGTGTGAAACGTTGATGTTGGTAGAAACATAACATACATTGTGTGTCTCCTCCAAACACAGGGGATGCTGGGGACACAGCACGACCTGAAGAAGAGTCCCAGTCCCAGATTCTGGCGGACCCTGAGCTCACCGGTGTGGATCAGTCCCTGTCCTCTTCGGATGACGACCCTGAACAACCTGGCACCTCCGGTGTGACTCATCGTGCAGCCCCAGCAGCAGTAACATCAGCACCCCTTGCAACCACACCTGCCACATCTGATACCACACCGAGTAGCCCTGCCGACACGGACAGACCGAGGCCACTGAACAACAACGGAACAGGTACACAGGGCACCCTGGAATCAAGGGACAACACCACCGTCGCAAACACTCAAGTGGTCCCAGAGTTGCCTGTGCCAGCCACGGCAGCTCACGCCTGTGTGGGTAGGGGCAGGGGAGGGTGGGTAGACAGAGGACACGGCCTGCAGAGGGGGCTGGACTGCATGATGAGCCACACCTGGGATGCATCATAGATGCGTACCAGGAAAGCACCGGAGGATTTGGACAGGTAGTGGGGATCCTCAAGGACATCAAAGAACAGCATGCTGCACATCATGCCCGCTTGGACTCCAACATGTCCCGGATGGAGTCCAAGTGGGACAAATTGGATGAACTAACAGCGGTGCATAGGGACATACTGACCTGCCTCCGCCAGATCAGCACCAACATGTCCACACTTCCCTGTGCGCCCACAACATCTGTTGCCACAACATCCGCAACTGCCACAGGGAGGGAGGAGGACTCTGGCGGAGAGTCCTCTGCACCGCAGCTGCCTGCACATGAGGGTCCCACGAGAAAGAAGAGGGGTCGTCCAAAGAAGGGGAATTGAGACGCTGATGGCCATGCATATCCCCCAGGAACTCAACACCTGTTCTGTATGTCGTCCCTTGTGTGCAAACCAATTAACCTTGTCGACTGACACACAAATCTCCCACTTGACATGGAGGGTCAAAGCTGTGACAATGCAGCTAATGACTGTGGATTCTACTCTGGACATTTCATCTCTTAAGACTACCAACTCACCTGTGAACTTTGGATTCCCATCACATTGTACAGTACTTCAAATTCCGTTCACCATCCTTACACATGTCTGTAAATAAAATCACATTTACACAATACTTGCCTCTGTCGTGATTTATACTATGTCTGTGTCATGGCGATGATGATCTGATAAGGAACACTGTGCATGCAAACTACCACAGCAATGTGACAACCGTAATGTGAGTCATGGTAATGTGACACATATGAGGGAGACACACCACTAGGGCAACACAAGACATACTCACCATGTCCAGCTAACTCATCCTCATAAGTGATGTCAACAGGAAATACAGTGGAATGCACATACACCACACCCATCCTGGGTCAGTGGCAAGCATTCCACAGGTACAGGATGCTAATGACTGTCTGATGTGTAGATACACACGGAGCACATCCCAAAGTGAAGCACAGGTTTATTACAGATTCACAACGTGAAAAGCCCACAACTGATGCAAGTTAACCTCACGTAACAGTGAGCAAACATTAAACAAGTTGGAAACAAGGAAAGTCCAGGGGTGTGTGGCACATCATTGGTTGGGACAACGACTACTTGCACTCTGGAACAAGGATCTGGGTTTTGGGGTTCAGACCTCACCATACAGCAGCCAAAGTACCCTGTGAAGGACAGACAGAAAACACAATCAAAAACCTTGAATTACAGCATACAACAACAATATACATGCCCACAAATGTAACAAAACTATGTACGCACAACACATCAATCAGCTAAACACTGTTTGGGAGTACAGATTACCTGAAAGGACACATCACAGCAAGCATCCTGACAAGTAGCACACAGTCACATTCAAGCAGCACAAGTGCACCACCAACAGATATCAGGCAAACACAATACTTTAAAGACACATCAGTGTATAGTCACATTCATGTGAAGAAGTTGAGGATCAGCTGGCTACGAACATCATCCTCACCCTCATCATCACTGGCATCATGCCCCAGGGCAGGATCCTCCATGGCTGGCGGATGTTGGTCATCGTCACCTTGGATCAGAGGCAACTCCTTCCTCACTGCCAGGTTGTGTAGCATGCAGCACACTATGAAGATTTTGCACATCTTAGCAGGTGCATATGGGAGGGCCCCTCCTGTCTTGTCCAGGCAGCGGAATCTGCTTTTCAGGAGACCAAATGTCCGCTCGATCACTCTCCTGCTCCGACCATGTGCCTCATTGTAGCGCATCTCCGCCGGTGTCACAGGGTTCCTGAGGGGTGTCAGCAACCACGGCATGTTGGGGTATCCGGAGTCACCTACATAAAGACAATAGCACATTAGATGAGTCTTAAAAGAGGGTGTAAATAAACTTTATCAAAATCACATAATAGTAAACAGTCAGTACACACCGACAAGCCAGGCACGCTGGTGCTGCATCTGTGACATAATCGTTGGGATGCGACTACTCCGCATGATGTAAGCGTCGTGCGCTGAACCTGGGAAACGTGCACAAACATGTGAAATGGTCATGTCGGCAGACATACCACCAGTGCATTGATTGAGTGGATATGTTTCCTATTCCAGTAGGTCTGCTCATGTGCCTGTGGTGGTACCAAAGCCACATGTGTCCCATCAATGGAGCCAATGACATGTGGCATCCTTCCCAGGGCATAGAAGTCACCCTTCATGTCAGAGAGTCATTGTGGTGTTGGGAAATGGATGTAGTGGTTGAGGAAATGCAACATCGCCTCCAACACATCTCGTAGCACACGGCTGAACATGGTCTGTGACATCCCACCAGCAGTAGCAACGTTTTGTTGGAAGGTACCGGTGGCAAAGAAGTGTAGGGTTGCCATCACCTTCACCTTGGGGGTCAGCGCAGTAGGGTATGTCCGGCCAGGTTGCAAGTGTGGTGCCAACTGCTCCGCCAAATCTTCAATCAGTGGCGTAGTGAAGCGGTACCGTCGCATGCAGTCACGTTCAACCATGGTGGCAAGGTCAGGGAACGGTCTGTGGACAGCTGGTCTCCTGCAGTACATAGATGATCATAGACAGTTTGTCAGTTCCCCTATCTAGGTGCCAGTGTACATGCTAAATAGCACATGAAACAACAGGACACAAAGACATGATGTATGTGCTGTAGTGTATGTGCACACATGTCAGATACATGCCCATCATCTGAATTCTCAGCTCTACAGGTCCACGCAACAAGGTCCATGTTGTGCTGTGACCAATCTATGGGCTCTGCCACAGTACATCAGTATGAGTGTCACATACCAGACACACACCACAGTCACTAGTGAGGACAGATGTCTACCACACATCACAGGTTTTTGACAGACACACACAGGGACCTTGTGTCGCCACAAGGACACCGTCATGATGTAGCGTCTCATATACACACCACAAAGCACACATGACACACACATGAAGTGCCACAACGTTTGTTTGCATCTCACACATGGTGTCTGTGACACACTGACGCCACATCAACTCACATTGACAATACACATGGATGTGGTGACCGTTTGACATTGAGCACATGAAATCAGAGTAATCTCCATAGCTAAATGCACACATACTGTGGATGAACATCACAATTGGGGCACTGGGACACCCTGTGACACACATCCCATTCCACCTAAGAGTCAGGGTGTATGTCACATGTCATACACAATGTACCCCGGGAACTGTGTACATGCCTCATGCCCGGAACTGTATAGTCGTCAATCACAGTGGTTATGTGTCCAACACACAGCGGTATCTGTTCCCATGACACCTTGCCCTGCCTGGGAGTGTGTGCCACTAAGTGACACATACCAAATCTTATGTTTACCCACATATGCACACACAGGTAATGCAGCCTGACATGCCCCTTGATATACTGTGTCACAGGCTCTATTGTTGTTGATGTGCCCATGAGTCCATGGAAAGCTATTGTGGGTGGAACACTTAGCACATTGCCTGCAATGGGGACTGACGCGGGTGACCAATTCATAAGACGCGTCGGACACCTAGGGAACGAGGCGAGCGCACGCCTTACACATTGCCTGCAATGGGGACTGACGCGGGTGACCAATTCATAAGACGCGTCGGACACCTAGGGAATGAGGCGAGCGCACGCCTTGCACACACACCTTGCACATTGCCTGCAATGGGGACTGACGCGGGTGACCAATTCATAAGACGCGTCGGACACCTAGGGAACGAGGCGAGCGCACGCCTTGCACACACGCCTTGCACATTGCCTGCAATGGGGACTGACGCGGGTGACCAATTCATAAGACGCGTCGGACACCTAGGGAATGAGGCGAGCGCATGCCTTGCACACACGCCTTGCACATTGACTGCAATGGGGACTGACGCGGGTGACCAATTCATAAGACGTGTTGGACACCTAGGGAACGAGGCGAGCGCACGCCTTGCACACACGCCTTGCACATTGCCTGCAATGGGGACTGACGCGGGTGACCAATTCATAAGACGCGTCGGACACCTAGGGAACGAGGCGAGCGCACGCCTTGCACACACGCCTTGCACATTGCCTGCAATGGGGACTGACGCGGGTGACCAATTCATAAGACGCGTCGGACACCTAGGGAACGAGGCGAGCGCACGCCTTGCACACACGCCTTGCACATTGCCTGCAATGGGGACTGACACGGATTTGGCCCATGTACGATTCATGTTGTGAAAAATCAGTTGGCTCCCTACAACAATGTATCAGACTCGTTGGTGTAATGGGTTTGGAATATTTGAACGATGCGGAAGGCGTGTACGAGCCGTGCAATGCGATGGATTGGCTAGATTCATAGGATGCAAACGTGTTGGACCTATCGCTTTGGACGCATGGGACAGAATCTGCCTCTGCAGCACAGATATAAGGCTGTCTGTTCCCCTGAGAGCTCACTTGCCTGCACTACATGCTCCAGATTGACATCTCTGCTACCACTGCTGCTGTCTCTGCATCCTCTGGCTCAAAGAATGGCACGTACTGTGGAGAGGCCCCCAGCCTTCACAGAGGAGGAGAACAAGGCCCTGCTGGACAGCCTGCTTCCACAGTACAGCAAGCTGTATGGGACACCAGGGGAGCAGGTGAGTGTGCAGTCCACATCCCTTTTTCATTGTGCATGCTGTCTTACTGGCACTAATGGCATTGTGTACACCAGTGGCTAGCATGCTCACTGAGTAGTTGTTACCCCCAAAGTGTGTATGTACCTGTAGTGGACAGGTACTGTGCATGAAAATGGCATTTTAATACAGTTATTATACTCAGGCAATGTTTCAAATTTGTAAATGCAGGACAACTGTCAATCACCATAGTTGCACTACCCGTGTACATCATATGCCCTTGTGATGAAGACATGTATATTCAACTGTGTGCTGCACAAACATGTTGCATTTCTGCTAATGGACTTTTATCCTTGTCATCCTCACAGGTTGATGCCCATCAGAAGCAGGAGATATGGCTGACCATTGCCCGGGCTGTTCGTTCTGTGGGGGTCTGCAGACGCCGCATCGGCAACTGCCAGAAGAGGTGGCAGGACCTTCGTGGCTGGACCCGGAGGATCGCCAGAGTCTAGCTGAAGCTGTCGCCTCCTCGCAGAAGGGTCGGATGACGGACACTGACCCCCACATGCACCGGATCCTGGCGGTGGTCTTCCCTGACCTGGATGGGCAGTTAAAGGCCAGACAGCAGCAAGGAGGGGGTAAGTGCATGACTTTTCTGTGAACTATGTCTCACATGCTCTTTGCACTCCTTCATCCTGGTTACACTCCCACAGATCTCCTGTCTGCCTGAACAGGAGTCATGTTCCTAAATTAGTTCATGGCCCATCCTCATCTGATACACAGGTGTGGCCCTTTCAGTCTGTGACTTGTGTCACTTGTGTTGTGTGTCCCTGCTGTTGTCCAAAATTAAAGGTTGTAAACAGCATCTGCTACCGGTGCATTGTTTTGTCCTCATGAGTGAGGCAATTGATTGCCATGTGTCTGCACATTGCCAGAAATCAGACATGTACTCTATGTGGGCAAATGATATGTGTTCCAATTGATGCTTTGGGTCACCATATGTGTCTGTGGTATTTACCACACAGCCAAGCAGCAGGTAAGACAATCTTGGAGCCTCATAATAATGTACATCATGTGTGTCACACATGCATGAACACATGCCTAGTGTTCAGGGTAATCCCATGTTGCACATGGAACTGGACAGGTATGCCTACTCCGGACATGAGGAACACTCTGTGCTCCTACTCCTGTGTGTCAGCCTACATTTAGTTACTTGTGATATATGCAATATGGTGTCTGCCTCGGTGTCATTCTGGAGTGGCCTAGCATCTTAGACTCCTGTGGTGTTGAGCATTTTGGTTTTGGCAGCTAGCTGAGGTGTGGCGCATGGATCATCACAATGGGGAAAAACATAGGTGTGTGATCACTTGACCGTGCATAATAATGTATTATACATAATAGTGCAGGCAGCCTCAATTCGTTCTCATCATACTGTGATGTTATCATGTTCACAGATTGGTGCTTGCAGTCACTCAACTGTCGCATTTGTGTTACGTGGGATCATCATATGCCTTAAGATGTGTGTAGCAGTAGTGGAACATGTGCACTTGACAGCTGCAGGGCTTACATTCCCCAAAATGATTATGATTGTGACACAGTGCCCATGTGACTTTATCCAGTGATGACTGATTAGCCAGACTGGCCCGTAGCATGGTATCCCACTTGCTAATGTGTATCCTGCCGTTATGTCAGTTGTACGGCATACACTCTATTGTGGCATTGACCATTAATACATGGGCACATCATGGTGTCTTGTGAAGGAAGCATATCCATTTTACTGACAATGAGTTTGGCCATCCCTTATCCTGACACATGTACTGAGTCAGTGGCAGGAGATGGGATATGTGTATACTGACACATTTCATTCACAATTTGAGATGTTCTGAGATATGTCTATGCGGTGCATGTGTGCACATATAAGTAGTGGCATACTACATGCACCACACAGATGGGTCCATGGAGGGGAAGTGTATGAGTGGCATGGTTGACTGGCAGAATGACAGGTGTATTTTTCAATATGTGCCAGCACTTCTAGCAATATTTAGCAAATGCGAAAAATGCGTCATCTGTAATGTGCTGTTATGACTGTGATGTCTCAGGTGAAACAAGTGACTTATGTGTATCTGTTTATCCTGATTGTTTGCAGAAACATCTTCGGCTACTGGAGGAGACAGCCCCACGGACCAAGAGGAGCCGCAGAGCCAGACTGGGTCTGCTGGAGAGGAGTTGGAGGGACCCAGTGGCACAGAGGGTGAGGGGAGCCACACTGAGGATACCTCAGCTACAACCACCTCAGCTGAGGAACACAGCATCTCCAGTGAGGACTCCCTTGTGGAGGCGGGTGTCAGCAGACCACTGACAACACCGAGGGAGTCTGTCCCCGCCACCACAACCATCTCCACCCTCCCATCTGCTCCCATCCCAGAGGTCCGTGGAGGCCACCGTCTAAGGGAGCATGTCTCCTTTGTGCCAGGCACCGCACCCCCTGCCCCTGTCTCCCCTGCTGCCCTGAGTGTGGAGTCTGTGGACTTTCTGAAGCAGCTCCATGTAGGGCAGACAGTGATGTTGAGTGTCCTCCATTCCCACACCAGTCTGTTGACACAACTGGTGTCCTTCATGGAGGGCATCTCATCAAACATGTCTGCCCTACATCGGACTATTCAGGCCATGGCCTCCACACAGACGTCAGCAGTGTCCCTCCCCCAACAGTCCCTCACCCCTCCTACCTCTGCCACATCCACAATCCCCACTGCCCTACCTATCCAACGCACACACACACCAGCACCGGCATGCACCACAACAGACACAAGCAGCACACAGCCACACAAGCCAAAATCCAGAGCCACAGGCACGCACACTCCAGGGACTGATGGCACACACACAGGGGATGGGTCACAGACGCACAAACAGACATCCACAAGCACTCCGCAGTCCTCAGATGCCTCTCCCTCCAAAACCCCTTCCCTTGCCTCACCTGCAACCCCCCCTTCCCAGCAGCTCTTCCTCTGTGACCTTGGCCTCTTCCCCACCAATCCAACTGCTCCAACTCACAAGGGGAAGAGGAAGTCACCACGCACAGGGGGGAGTTCCCCTGCCACATGGACACCCTCCCCCAGGCGCACAGACACTGAGGCCCCCATCCGCAAGTCCCCCCGGACTAGGAAGAGCAAGACCCCACCACAATCCCGCAGCTCCACCACACAGTATCCGTCCTGCAGCCCCCAGGCCACCACTCCACAGGTCCCCCAGTCACACCCTGCCCCTGGTTCACCCACACACCGATACCACATCCCCAAAATGATTAGGCCCTCCCCCCTACCACATGCACTTCCACCCCACCTCACACGCTCAGCCTGTTCCTGCCACTGGTGTGGAGTCCGTGTCTCCTCCCTCTGTCCTGCCCACCTCACCTGGACCCCATGACACTACTTTGGAGGTTGGCACTGCAGTGGAGAGCTCATCCACACCGTCTGACTTTGGCACTGGAGTGGAGACCACGTCCACACCATCTGACCTGCCCACTGCTGTGGTGCCGGCAACCACCCCATCTGACTTCATCCCTGCAGTTGTGACGGCGCCCACTGTGTCAGACACCTCCACTGCAGTTGCCAGTGACACTCCAGCACCCACCACCCCTCTCCTGCCCCATTCTGCTGTCCCCTGATCCTGTCCCTGCGGTGCCTGGCCTGCCCCATGTATGCCCCATGTATGCCCCTCCAAGGGGAGATGTCCCCTGGTCATAGCAGTGCAGGCAAGCAATGGGTGACAACTTGTCACATGTCACCCTGTTTGAATTGAGAAATGGACTGGCCATTGGCCTTTTGACATTGTGGACTCGAATTACCAGTTTTGAGGAGTTTCATTTTTTAATAAAGCAAATTGTTGTTATCCATTGTTGTTGCATCTAATGTACATGATGTTGATGATGAGTATCATGGACTTGATGTTGTACTTGTGTTTTGAAGGTACAACAGGATGATTTGTTGATATGATGGACTCCATGTGGTCCATGGGATATGTGTACTTTTCTGCTATGTATCCATGACATCCTTTGCTGCAATTACAGGGTATAATGATTGCAAAATGTTGTAACCAGGATTATCTCTTTGGGTTTGCTACTTCACATCTTTGGCATACACTGTTGCACATATGTTGTACTTACATTTGGGCACATGGTGAGATTCCCTGACTGGGCCCATCTACACTGGACAGGCAGGTTTGTGCATCCATGGTACACAAGTCATCTGTGTCATCAGTGCAACTATCTCTACATGTGTATTGCGTATGTGCAGATGACTGAAGGGACACACCCGTACACATGTTGCTGTGACCAGAGCTTTCATTGTGTTGTAATTGTTGGCTCACTGTGCAAGTGGTGTGCTGGCATGACAGGACCCTGCACAAACAACGTTTTTCACAGTTGACATTCCCCAGGAGTGGAGACCCCTCATGGCATTGTGTCATTCCGTGACATTGCCTGTGCACATGGTGTGTGTTGTGTGAGCATGTCTGTGTGTGTTGCCTTCCATTTTTTCGACCCAGCCTGTGTACCATGCAGATGTTCCTGTTATGTGCACTTGCTGAGTTGTCCTGTGTTCATCAGACTTCTTTTCCCTGGGTTTACTGGGATGTAGGTGCATGGCAGACTACTGGTCATTAGGTTGTCATCCATGGCTATTTTAGTTGTAATTTCAGGGGATGTTGTCAAACGCACATGGGACACATTCAGGATTCCCATTGGCACTTATGTGTTTCCAACATCATGTTGTTTTCCCTATGTGGTATCTGTCAGTGTGAGGATCACTCGTATGTGTGTGTGACTACTCCCACTCATCAGGGTCATTGCTGCAATGTTGGAAGGTGTCAACATGTGTTCTTTGTGGGTCTCCTTTGGTTCCTCATTGGTGTAGGTGTGTGGCAGGGTTCCCAATGAATCGTGTTGTCTTTACATTATGCCCATGTTCCGCATACTGTGTAGTGTGGCAGACATTCACAGGTGTTGTTGACAGGCCATGTGTGTTGATTTTTGTGTACCTTAGATCCCCCCACCTCCCCTGGGATTGTAATGGGTGCTTGAGCAATGTCAACAGTCCCTGTGTGCCTAGCTGATGCACATTGTTGCAGATCAGGGTGTGTGGTGTTGAGGGTGGCCACATGTGAGTTGTTTCATGTCTAGGCTAACCCTGGGCAAAGCACTACGCTACGCTCGCGTAGTTTGCGAAGTTTGCGCTACTTCGCACAACGCGAATTGCACGTAGCACAGTGCAAACACGCGTAGCGTAGCGTAGCGTAGTGCAGCGGTCACGTTTGCTTGCTCGCGGTCCTCAACATCAAGTTGGCGACCGCGAGCAAGCAAAATGACATCCCGGCGAGATTCTCAACGCAGAGAGGTCAGGTTTCTCATTGCGAGTGGTCGCGTATGCTCGCGACCGCTCGCGATGAGAAACTACCAGTCCGCGTTGAGAAAGCTGCCGCTCGAGTAAAAATCTACTCGAGCGGCAGTAAAAGACAGCTCGCACTGTGCAAGATGCCGTTTTCAATGATTGCACAGTGCGGACAAGCATCCGGCACTGTGCAATCATTGCGAACAGTGCACTACGCAGTTCGCGTAGTGCTACGCGTAGTTCGCGTAGTGCGAACTGCACTTTGCGTAGCTTCGCGTAGCGCTACTTCGCGAACTACGCCCAGGCTTAGTCTAGGCCCCTACCTACATTTTGCACATTGGTTGCAGGACATGGCCAGTGATTTGTGTTTATGGAGGTGTGGATGTGAGTTTGTTGTTCTGGACACATGACCCAGTATGCACAGCTGACTGTGCTCCACAGTATAGGCAAAACAGACCTTTGTCATCACAGTGGGATTGGCGTACAGGCTACTGTCACCACAAATTAGGGTACTAGAGGGTAGTGCTGTAGTGGGTCTGTCTCATGCTGTGTTGGTTGCTGTTCCACCCAGCTTGTGTCACATGAATACGTTGCTATACCACTCATCTGACGATGTATGTTTGACCACAAAGGTGTGCCCAGTTCATTAGTTACTTTTTGTATGGCACTGTGGACACATCTGTGTGATTGGAGTTCATCCCACCGTCATGTGTTGTGTACTAGCCTGGGGACACTGAGACAGACACACGTGTTGTGTATGATATGCAGTGTGGGTCTGCCTGTCTGTGTTTGTGCATCTGCACCTTTGCATTGGTATTGCTTTTGCGTTCCATTGTGTGGATGTAGTTTGGAGGTTTTTCCCTAATGTCCATGCATCTTGTAGCTCATCATCCTGCACATTGCTCATGTTTGGTATGTCCCATTGCTGCCATGGTATGGGACTTTGTCACCTAACATCGACAGTCGCCACAGGATTCCTCAGTTTGTGTGTCTGTTCGTCGAGATATGTGTGTATGCATCATGATGCTCACTTTTCACATAGTCTAATTGGACACTGTGGGCATTGTCAGGGCTCATGGCAAATGCTTGTCTGCACATGGCAGAGGGAGTTCTTGTGATACACAGCAATCTTTGCCTCTCAAATCTATGTTTGTATGTGACACAACCACCACATTGCCACTACATTGGTTGTGGATTTGGGACCAGTGAGCACAAATGCTGGTCTGGTGATGCTGCTATTATTTTGTCCACACTCACCTTCTGGTCACTTTAGTGATGTGGGCTTTGGAACCCATTACCACAATGTTCCTGAGATGCTGGAGTTTTGAACCCCACAGTCATCTTTTGGGCACACATGTGATGGGAGTCACATTGTATGTTCACTATCAGAATCAGTGTTGTGGGCATTTGGCACACACATACATAGAATCTTGCAAAGATGGTAGGGGTGGGGGTTTGCTTAGTGACCCTATGCGTGTGAATGCTGGTGGTGCAGGGCATCCAGCCCCTATGAGTGGGGATGGTAGTGGTGCAGGGCATCCAGCCCCCTATGAGTGGGGGGTACTGGTATTGATGGGCATCCAGCCCCCTATGAGTGGGGATGGTAGTGGTGCAGGGCATCCAGCCCCCTATGAGTGGGGATGGTAGTGGTGCAGGGCATCCAGTCCCCTATGAGTGGGGGGTACTGGTATTGATGGGCATCCAGCCCCCTATGAGTGGGGATGGTAGTGGTGGAGGGCATCCAGCCCCCTATGAGTGGGGATGGTAGTGGTGCAGGGCATCCAGCCCCCTATGAGTGGGGGGTACTGGTATTGATGGTCATCCAGCCCCCTATGAGTGGGGATGGTAGTGGTGCAGGGCATCCAGCCCCCTATGAGTGGGGATGGTAGTGGTGCAGGGCATCCAGCCCCCTATGAGTGGGGATGGTAGTGGTGCAGGGCATCCAGCCCCCTATGAGTGGGGGGTACTGGTATTGATGGGCATCCAGCCCCCTATGAGTGGGGATGGTAGTGGTGCAGGGCATCCAGCCCCCTATGAGTGGGGATGGTAGTGGTGCAGTGCATCCAGCCCCCTATGAGTGGGGATGGTAGTGGTGCAGGGCATCCAGCCCCCTATGAGTGGGGATGGTGGTGGTGTTGGGCACCCCCCCCTAGGTGTGGGCACTGCTGGTGGTGTGGACCATGCTACCCCTGTGGTTTTGCTTTTGCTGGTGGAAGGCATGTCCCCCCCCCCATGTGTGTGTAGCATTTCGCGTGTTCGTGACGTTTGTTTCTGTGGGTGTCTGACTTACTGTCTGCGACGTACCCGTCTGTTCATGATCCGGTCATAGATATACAGTACTGGGATGACCTGCGCGATGGGATTCATCATTGGTTCGTCTCGTACTTGCTGATTGTTGCTCCGTCTCGTACACGTTGTGAGTTGGTCCGTTTCGTAGCAGTGGATCGTGTTGTGGCACAAATCGGACCTGCTATTCATCTCTCCCGGATGCTGTGACGTGCTGCTAGTGGCGACCCGTTCGGCGCATAGGATTTGCGCATCGTACTTGTCCGGCCGGAAACTATTGTGGAAACTGCTTCCGGGCGACTCGGATGGGCGTTTGGATAAGCGGCTCGGACGGGAAATGTTGCTGGAATCGAAGCCTACGTGTC
The DNA here is from genome assembly GCA_963921515.1 of Calotriton arnoldi. NCBI lineage: Eukaryota > Metazoa > Chordata > Amphibia > Caudata > Salamandridae > Calotriton > Calotriton arnoldi. Next base: position 697,674 of record CAWUFW010004244.1, on the reverse strand, counting down.
GTTCGGAATTGTGGCATTTTTGCGCATCGTACTTCATCGCCCGGACGGACCGGCTCCCAGTACGAGTCGGTCACAAGGTAAGGCTACGGACAGCTCTCGGAGGGCTGTCCGAGCGAGATCGGAATCGGCCCCTAAGTCTTGACTTTTTGGGTGGAAGTGCGTGTCTGTCAGGAACTTTAGGAGGGTGGGTTAAAAAATTTGTTGAGGAGAAGGAGTTTCAGTTTCGTCTTGAAGTGGGGGAAAAAGTGATTATCGCGTAAGTCTTGACATAGCACGTTTCAGGTTCTAGGGACATTCCCGGAGCAGGAGCAGGCTCGAGATTTCTCTTTCTTGAATTTAGGCGGAATCAGGAGAAGGCTGTTTGAACTTCGTAGAGGTCGCTTTTGTCCAGCTTTTGATTGGTAGACTGGTTTATCCGTGTGGAGAGCTATGTGAGTTATGCATGCAGTTTTTAATATAGCCCTTGCCTCTATTGGAAGGCTTGAGAGTGGGAGTGATGTAGTCTCTCCCGATAGTAGCCTGGCCGCATCGTGGAGTGTTGCTTTCAGAAGGGCTAGGTATGTTTTTGGGGCGCTTGTAATAATTGCATTGCCATAGTCCAGCTTGGGGAGGACGAGGGCTTGCACCACAGTCTTTGCGTCATTGCTGGGTATGAAGGGTTTGACTCTTTTTAGGTGTTTCAGCGAGTCAAAGGCACTTTTTGCAGAAGCGTTAATATGTTCTTTCATGCTTAAATGACTGTCGAGTGTGATTCAGAGGGATTTAGCAGAGTTGGAGATGGACAGTTTACAGTTTAGTGCAGTGATGTTGTTGATCCAGCTAGCTATGGGAAAGTATTTTTCTTTGGGTTGGATGAGGAGGAGTTCTGTTTTGTTGGGGTTGAGTTTGAGGTGGTTGCTGGTTAGCCAAGATTGAACTGTGTGTATAGTACTGTTTAGGTGCTGGATGTCTCTGGCTGAAGAGATTTTCATGTAGAGTTGGGTGTCATCCCCATAGGAATCACTGACATAATGTCCACACTGGTAATATCGGCATACAAAACTATTGACACACAAATATCGACAACATAAATATTGACAATCTATACTTATTTTTAAAAATTCACAAATATTGAAACAAAAAAATCGTCAAAAAGAAACATTAATACAACTAATATCGAAATCAAAAATATCGTTAAAACTAATATCGTTAACATTGAATAAACATACAAAATAACACAAATATCGAAAGCAAAAATATAGACCACATAATTATCGTCAATACACAAATATCGACATCTTAAAAATAATCCGAATAACACAATACATAACAAATAAAATACAAACAATATTACAAACACACAATGTATTAAATATGTAAAATTCAAATAAAATATAATAATATATTTTTAGCATAACTAACACCACCAAAATAATTCCTCTTTACAAACGGAATATATATATTTTTTTTGATAATCAATTTTATTGGTTTTTGAACAAACATACCAGCAATAATCAAGTACAGCATGTTACAGCAGTTATAAGACATCCCTCCCCCATACAGACGGGGGTGAGTTTACAACATATGACCTCATAGAGTCCCATGCGGTGCACCCAGTTCTTAGTATACGGCACGCTTATTCTATCTGCCCCAGCCATTTACCCCAAACCTTACGGTGTTTGGCCGGACACCCTCTGGCCTCAAACATCGGCTTCTCTTGCGCTGCGCACCAGTCTACCCCTCTGCGCCATTTTGCCAAGCCAGGCAATATCGGATTTATCCAATTAGCAGCAATGTCTCGCTTGGCCACCATTATGGCAGTAGTAAGGAATTGTTTGTCGGCTAGTGAGCCATCTAACCCATCCGTAATTCCCAGGAGTATATTTAGGGGATTGTGTGGGACCTCCCAGCCCAGGACCTCCTTGAGCTCTTTTTCTATGGAGTCCCATTATCGTGTAATAACCGGGCAGGCCCATACCCTGTGAAAAAATCTGCTTGGTCATGATCGCAGCGTGCGCATAATGCAGTTGGTTTCATACCTGCGCTGTAGAGGTGCTTGGGTGTTAGGTAGGCAGCGTGTAAATAGTATAGCTGGACCAGACGGAGCCTGGCTGAGGTGGTGACTGTTTTGGGTGCCATCAACGCGTCTCTCCTCAAGAGGTCCTATCCATTGCTCCCATTAATTCCTTAACCGGTCTAATGTGTTTGGAGTGTTATTAGTTAGGGAGCAATAAATGCGAGAGACACCCCCTTTCCTAAGTTACCTGTCATAGTTTGCGCCTCAGGGGGACTCTATTCCGGGAGCAATGTGCCATTTGGTACATGCATGTGGAGGGCGTGACGTCGTTTCAAATATCTATAGAATTGTGAGGGATGTAGGGAATAACGGGCTTGCAAGTCTTGGAAAGTGCGGATATGGACACTCGTCCACACGTCCGCAAGTTGTGAGATGCCAATGAGGTCCCATGTCCGGAATCCCTCCAATCTGCTGACCTCCCGAAGCAAAGCTCCCTGCCAAAGTGGCGTATATTGGTCAACTTATTCATCCATTGGGTATGGCGCAGGGAGGTGCGCCAGGCTAGGAGAACCGCTTGCGTCACAGTTGGTAAGGTTCTGGGGATAGAACCCCCAAACGGAATATATAAAATAAATGATTTATTCCATACCTTAACTACAGTATAAATTACAAATTAAATACTAGCATATTTTTAAATAAAGAAATAATATAAAAACAATTAACTGAACATTAATTAGCATTTCCCAAATAAGGAAACAACTGCCAAAATCATTTAAAGACATTTGTAGCATCCAATGAAAAGCACCTACAACTTAAATAACCCAATAAAATGTAAAGAGCAATTAGACAAACACTATATAAACTAAAGAAAAATCAACATAATTTTATATTACAACAGCAAAGACAAGAATAAGGAAAATCTCTGCCAGATTGCTTCTACAACATCGCACTGCCACATAGAAAACTCCGATTTCAACTCACAAAGTAAGTAAAATATAATGCTTATGTTATACCTTAACAAAAGATATGTAAAGTATTTTTAAAATAATTAAACAAGTAATGTAATATTTTTAAAAATGATATCTCCTCTACAGAAAATCCAAACTAAAGTCAACTAACTACAAACAACAACAAAAAAGCTCCTGGAAAAAAGTAAGTATAAATTCTGCAGTCTCTTTATATCACAATATTCATTCATTAATCTTTATTCGGTTTAAAAAAACCATAAAAGATACATAATAAAGCAATTCATACATATTAGGTAAGCACAGTTACCGGTAATCATTCCGTAGTGCATCCCGTAGCAGTCATAGTGAGTAGAATATTGTCTTTATAATATATATATATATTATCTACTGGCGGTCGCCAGTAGATAGTTATAGTTACAACCTATTATCCATAGGAAATCCGCGACATTCTATTTGAAATAACTCTCTTGCCGGTTGACGTATCTTCGCAAAATTTTCAAACTTTGTGGGGCGCTCCGGTCCGCTCCTACCCTGAAAGTCTCGTGGGGATTCGTCAAGCGGGGGCCGAGAAAAAGGGGGGTCCCAAAACGCGTTTTCCCCATGCAATTTTCCATAGGAAACTTTAGACACGGCTACAGCCCGAACTGCTGAACGGAATTACACCAAATTTGGCAAAGAGGTAGTTCTTGGTTCAGAAAGAACCCTTTTGTTAAATGGTGTAAATCCGTTCAGTAGTTGCTGAGAAAATCAAAAGAAAAAAGATAGATATATCTAGGGCCGCGGATCCTCCCGAGCACGAGCTTTATGTTAATTGGCTGTCAACACTCCAAATCAGGAAGTGTTGGCAGCCATTTTGTCCCTCGGTAGAACCGAGGGACAGAAACAAGTGCGCAAAGCGCACAAAGGGGGCAGGGTAGAAACACCCTGACCCCCTAGGTCTGCTCAGGGGGTCCCACAAGGACCTCGCGGCTCCCGTCCTGTCATTGCAAACTGCTTTGGATATTGGAAGAGAGAGCAGGAAACCTGCTCTCTCTTCCAATATCCAAGCCGACAGCTTTCCACATGGGGAGCAGCATGTTAGCTGCTCCCCATGTGTAAGCAATGCCGGCTCCCGTAGGACACGGGGAGCCGGCGGGACTGTGGGGGGTTTGGGGACCCCCCACAGTCCCCAACGAGAGGCCAGGCCCGGGGGATGGGGTCCCCGGGGCCATAGTGGCCACGGAGGGGGCCACGCAGCCCCCTCCCCAAAGTAAAAAAATTGATTTTTTTTTTAAAAAGTGCAAGGCCGGCCCGGGGGATGGGGTCCCCGGGGCCTTAAATGGCCTGAGGAGGGGGGCCACGCAGCCCCCTCCAAATAAAAAAAAAGAGGCCATGCCCCGGGGGATGGGGTCCCCGGGGCCAATACAGGCCCAGGGAAGGGGGCCACGCGGCCCCCTTCCCGTTTTTTTAATTTTATTTAATTTTAAAAAAAAGGGTAAGGCCCTGGGGGATGGGGTCCCCAGGGCCTAAAAATAGAGAAAAAGGAAGGGGGGCCACAGCCCCCTTCAGGGAAAAAAAACAAACAAAAAACGATCGGGCCCGTAGGCCCCGCCCCTTCCTTCACCACTCTGCAAACGCGCCCCTGGCGCGTTTGCAGAGGGGAATGAATTCCCCTTGAATACTGGGGGTCCTTGGGGCCAACTAACCCACCAGGAACCTCCAGTATGTGCCAGGGGCTGCCTTGCAGAGAGGTGTACAGAGGCCACGCCCCTTTTACACCTCTCTGCAACGCAGCTCTATGGCGCTTTTGGAGGTATATGGTGGGCTAGTTGCACCCCAGGGACCCTCAGGATTCAAGGGGAGTTAATCCCCAGACTTAAAACGCGCCACGGGCGCGTTTGCACAGTGGTGAAGGGAGGGGTGGGGCTTCAGGTGACATGTGTGCAAACAGGCCCCGTGGCGCGTTTTAAGATGGGGAATTAAATCCTCTTCAATCCTGAGGATCCCTGGGGGCCAACTAGCCCAACAGGTACGTCCAGAAAGCGCCACAGAGCTGCGTTGCAGAGAGGTGTAAAAGGGGTGTGGCCTCTGTACATGTCTCTGCAACGCAGCCCCTGGCGCATACTGGAGGTTCCTGGTGGGCTAGTTGGCCCGTAGGGACCCTCATGATTCAAGGGGACTTAATCCCCCAACTTAAAACGCGCCACGGGCGCGTTTGCACAGATGTCACCTCAGGCCCCGCCCCTCCCTTCACCATTGTGCAAATATTCCTCTAAAATCAGCCGAAATACGAATTCTGATTTACTCACCTGTTATCAGGAGAGACCTCAGTGCTGCATCTTTCAGCCCAGTACTAATCCTGAAAAGTAATTTTAACCGTACTTACCAGTAACTTGAATTTCCTTCCATAGGCTAACATTGACTGGTTTCACTTGGAAATTCTTTTAAGTGTGGAGTTTTGGAACTTTATAATATTCCTCTAAAATCAGCCGAACTACGAATTCCGATTTACTCACCTGTTATCAGGAGAGACCTCAGTGCTGCATCTTTCAGCCCAGTACTAATCCTGAAAAGTAATTTTAACCGTACTTACCAGTAACTTGAATTTCCTTCCAGAGGCTAACATTGACTGGTTTCACTTGGAAATTCTTCTAAGTGTGGAGTTTTGGAACTTTAAAATATTCCTCTAAAATCAGCCGAAATACGAATTCCGATTTACTCACCTGTTATCAGGAGAGACCTCAGTGCTGCATCTTTCAGCCCAGTACTGATCTTCAAAAGTAATTTTAACCGTACTTACCAGTAACTTGAATTTCCTTCCATAGGATATCATTGCCTGCTTTTTGCTGAAAAAGTTTCTGTGTTGATTTTTGAAACATACAAATATTCCTCTAAAATCAGCCGAAATCCGAATTCTGATTTACTCATCTGTTATCAGGAGAGACCTCAGTGCTGCATCTTTCAGCCCAGTACTGGTCCTGAAAAGTAATTTTAACCGTACTTACCAGTAACTTGAATTTCCTTCCATAGGCTAACATTGACTGGTTTCACTTGGAAATTCTTCTAAGTGTGGAGTTTTGGAACTTTAAAATATTACTCTAAAATCAGCCGAAATACGAATTCCGATTTACTCACCTGTTATCAGGAGAGACCTCAGTGCTGCATCTTTCAGCCCAGTACTGATCCTCAAAAGTAATTTTAACCGTACTTACCGGTAACTTGAATTTCCTTCATAGGCTAACATTGACTGGTTTCACTTGGAAATTCTTCTAAGTGTGGAGTTTTGGAACTTTAAAATATTCCTCTAAAATCAGCCGAAATACGAATTCCGATTTACTCACCTGTTATCAGGAGAGACCTCAGTGCTGTATCTTTCAGCCCAGTACTGATCCTCAAAAGTAATTTTAACCGTACTTACCGGTAACTTGAATTTCCTTCATAGGCTAACATTGACTGGTTTCACTTGGAAATTCTTCTAAGTGTGGAGTTTTGGAACTTTAAAATATTCCTCTAAAATCAGCCGAAATACGAATTCCGATTTACTCACCTGTTATCAGGAGAGACCTCAGTGCTGTATCTTTCAGCCCAGTACTGGTCCTGAAAAGTAATTTTAACCGTACTTACCGGTAACTTGAATTTCCTTCCATAGGCTAACATTGACTGGTTTCACTTGGAAATTCTTCTAAGTGTGGAGTTTTGGAACTTTAAAATATTCATCTAAAATCAGCCGAAATACGAATTCCGATTTACTCACCTGTTATCAGGAGAGACCTCAGTGCTGTATCTTTCAGCCCAGTACTGGTCCTGAAAAGTAATTTTAACCGTACTTACCGGTAACTTGAATTTCCTTCCATAGGCTAACATTGACTGGTTTCACTTGGAAATTCTTCTAAGTGTGGAGTTTTGGACCTTTAAAATATTCATCTAAAATCAGCCGAAATACGAATTCCGATTTACTCATCTGTTATCAGGAGAGACCTCAGTGCTGCATCTTTCAGCCCAGTACTGATCTTCAAAAGTAATTTTAACCGTACTTACCAGTAACTTGAATTTCCTTCCATAGGATATCATTGCCTGCTTTTTGCTGAAAAAGTTTCTAAGTGTTGATTTTTGAAACATACAAATATTCCTCTAAAATCAGCCGAAATACGAATTCCGATTTACTCACCTGTTATAAGGAGAGACCTCAGTGCTGTATCTTTCAGCCCAGTACTGGTCCTGAAAAGTAATTTTAACCGTACTTACCAGTAACTTATATTTTCTTCCATAGGAATCCATTGTCTGGTTTTCAGCAGAAAAGTTTCAAAGTGTCGATTTTCACAAACTACAAATATTCCTTAAAAATCGCCTGTATGACTTAAACGCATTCTTTCAACTGTTTACAGGAGATGCACCAGTGCTGGATCCAGGATCCAACACTGAGTAAGAAAAAGTAACGATAACAGTTTTTACCTGCTAAGTGAATTTCCTTCCATAGGAAAACATTGGTGATTCTATGAGAAAAAGTTTCTGTGTCAACTTTTAAAATACAATAATATTCCTTAAAAATCACGACTGTAACCAAAACGCTTTTACTCAACTGTTTACAGGAGATGTACCAGGACTGAATCTAGGATCCAGTCCTGTGGTTAGAAAAGTAATCCATAAAGTAACTAATTGCATTTAACTAGAAATTCACATTGAGCTGAATGTTGCATTGTGTTTGAAAATGTGTTCCCCATTGCAACAACTGTAACTACTGTACTTAAAAGTCTATTGCCTATGTGCAAAGTATTTAAACTAAAGTAATTCATTCTGAGAAAGTATTTTTTGTAATGTAATGTATAATGTAATTACAATGTAATTTAAAAAATAAAATATGTAAAAGAAATTGTTTCTAAAAATGTAGTAAATCAGTATGAAAAAAATTAATATAAAAATTAATACATTTAAAAATTGTCATTTAAAAAACCTTTGAAATTCACTGAAAAAACCGTAGGTTTCAGGCACGTTATAGTTACAAATTAGCATTTTAAAAACCTTTGAAATTCACTGAAAAAACCATAGGTTTCAGACACGTTATAGTTAGAAATTAGCATTTAAAAAACCTTTGAAATTCACTGAAAAAACCATAGGTTTTAGGGACAGTTATAGTTAGTTGGACATTGCACTCGTACAAAACCCGTGAAATTCCCCCGTTATAGTTAGTTCAGCTAACTATAACTCGCGCCCCGCAATGCACTGCTGATGACGTCACATATTACATCACTCATGACATGGTCAGTGACATCACTGATGACATCTCAAAAGACATCACTGATGACATCATCCACGTGATAATCTGATGCAGCTCCTCACACCCTAATATAACCTTTGATACACCCAATCTAAATTACAGAGTGCCATTCGCAAAACCATAGACACTCCAACACCAATAACTACATACCCACTCACTGATTCTTAGGTCTACACACACACATCCACTCACTCACCCGTACAGTCACTCATACTTATGGTCACTCAGTACAGGACTATCATATGCACTCTTACTCCTATATAGACACTCAAACACCGCCACTCATCCATAGAGGTACTCACACACCTAGTCAGTCATGCAAATAATTAAACACACTGCCATTTACTCACCTATACAGTTATACACACACCAGCTCACTTAATCATACAAATACTAGCACATTGTTACGCTCTTATACAATCACTGATACAAGCACACACTCATCCATACAGCCACTATCACAATCACTCACTCTCGCTTATAGCTATTTATATACTCCAATACACATATATACTGCCTTTCACATATGTAGTTACTCACACATGTACCACTGGGACATACATTCACTCACTAACACACTCTTACACACACTTACCCACCCATACAGTCTATCACAGATGCACTCTTGAAACCATCCACCCAGTGAATCACCTACTCACACATCTATGCACAGTCGCACACACCCCATCCACACAAACACTCAGGCACCCATACAGATACTCATAGAACCAATCAATAACCCATATAGACACTCATGTAGCTATTCGCAAATCCATGCATCCACTTACACACCAACAGACGGATACAGACATTCACAGAGTTTAGTCACTAACCCATGCATTCAGTAAGATACGTTTAATCACTCACTTGTAGGAGTCAGTCACGCACGTACTAAATCATCCATTCAGACACTTATACACCCACTCATTCTTCAATACGCCTTTCCCTATATATATTAAACATATTTAAACTTTACAGAAACACACAGTCACTGGATGATGTCATCAGTGATGTCATTTGAGATGTCATCAGTGATGTCATCAGTGATGTCACTGACCATGTCATGAGTGATGTAATATGTGACGTCATCAGCAGTGCATTGCGGGGGCGCGAGTTATAGTTAGCTGAACTAACTATAACGGGGGAATTTCACGGGTTTTGTACGAGTGCAATGTCCAACTAACTATAACTGTCCCTAAAACCTATGGTTTTTTCAGTGATATATATATATATATATATATATATATATATATATATATATTCACTTAAAAAATCATAAGTTTCAGGGATGTTATAGTTAGAAATTAGCATTTAAAAAACCATTGAAATTCACTGAAAAAACCATAGGTTTCAGGCACATTATAATTAGAAATTAGCATTTAAAAAACCTTAGAAATTCACTGAAAAAACCATAGGTTTCAGGGACGTTATAGTTAGTTGGACATTTCACTCGTACAAAACCATAGAAATTCCCCCGTTATAGTTAGTTCAGCTAACTATAACTCGCGCCTCGCAATGCACTGCTAATGATGTCACATATTACATCATTCATGACATGGTCAGTGACATCACTGATGACATCACTGATGACATCTCAAATGACATCACTGACGACATCACTGATGACATCATCCACGTGATAATATGATGCACCTCCTCACACTCTAATATAACCTTTGATACACCCACTGTAAAATACAGACTACCATTCTCGAAACCATCGACACACCAATACCAGTTACTACATACGCACTCACTGATTCCTAGGTCTACACACACATCCACTCATTCACCCATACAATCACTCATACATACAGTCACTCATCAATACAACACTATCATATGCACTCATACACCTATACAGACACTCACACACCGCCACTCATCCATGGGGTTACTCACACACCTAGTCAGTCATGCAAAGAATCAATCACACTCCCATTTCCTCACCTATACAGTTATACACACAACACCTCACTTATTCAAACATATACTAACACATACTTGCTCTCTTATACAATCACTGATACAAGTACACACTCATCCATACAGCCACTCTCACAATCACTGACTCTCACGTATAGTCATTTATATACTCCAACTCAGACATACATTGCCTTTTACATATGAAGTTACTTGGACATGTACACTGAGACATCCAATCTCTCACCAACACACCCATACACACACTCACCCACCCATACAGCTATTTACACATGCACTCTTGAACCCATACACCCAGTGAATCAACAACTCACACATCTATGCACAGAGTCACACACCTCCCAGCCACCCACACACACACTCAGTCTCCTATACAAATACCCAGGCAACCAATCAATAACCCATATAGACACTCATGTAACTACTGACCAACACATGCAGCAGCTTACACAACAACAGACATACTGATGCACACATTCAGACAGTTTAGTCACTAACCCATGCATTCAGTAAGACACATTTAATCACTCACTTATACAGTCAGTCACGCACCTACTAAATCCTTCATCCAGACACTTATACACCCACTCATTCTTCAATACACCATGGCATATATATAAAACATGTTTAAACTTTACAGAAACACACAGTCACTGGATGATGTCATCAGTGATGTCATCAGTGATGTCACTGACCATGACATGAATGATGTAATATGTGACGTCATCAGCAGTGCATTGCGGGGGCGCGAGTTATAGTTAGTTTAACTAACTATAACGGCCGAATTTCGCTGTTTTTGTATGAGTGAAATGTCCAACTAACTACAACGTCAGGCACCCATACAGGTACTCAGGTGATCAAGGGCTTAGAAGCCTGAAATGTGTTAGGCCGCAATTTAAAGATTTCCTGTCGTATGGTGTGCTCGCTGCTCCTTCATTAAAGAATTAAGATCCACCTGTGAAGGCATTTCCATCTGAGGGCAACTCTTTGTTTGGATATATATATATATATATGTATATATATATATATATATATATATATATATATATATATATATATATATATATATATATATATTCACTGAAAAAACCATAGGTTTTAGGGACAGTTATAGTTAGTTGGACATTTCACTCGTACAAAACCATAGAAATTCCCCCGTTATAGTTAGTTCAGCTAACTATAACTCGCGCCCCGCAATGCACTGCTGATGACATCACATATTACATCACTCATGACATGGTCAGTGACATCACTCATGACATCACTGATGAAATCTCAAATGACATCACTGATGACATCATCCAGTGACTGTGTGTTTCTGTAAAGTTTAAATATGTTTAATATATATAGGGAAAGGCGTATTGAAGAATGAGTGGGTGTATAAGTGTCTGAATGGATGATTTAGTACGTGAGTGACTGACTCTACAAGTGAGTGATTAAATGTATCTTACTGAATGCATGGGTTAGTGACTAAACTGTGTGAATGTCTGTATCCGTCTGTCTGTTGGTTTGTAAGCGGCTGCATGGCTTTCTGAATAGCTACATGAGTGTCTACATGGGTTATTGATTGATTGTCTGAGTATCTGTATGGGTGCCTGATTGTTTGTGTGGGTGGGGTGTGTGTGACTCTGTGCATAGATGTGTGAGTTGGTAATTCACTGGGTGCATGGTTTCAAGAGTGCATCTGTGATGGACTGTATGGGTGGGTGAGTGTGTGTATGGGTGTGTTGGTGATTGAATGTATATCTCAGTGGTACATGTGTGAGTAACTACATATGTGAAAGGCAGTATATATGTGTGTTGGAGTATATAAATGGCTATAAGTGAGAGTGTGTGATTGTGAGAGTGGCTGTATGGATGAGTGTGTACTTGTATCAGTGATTGTATAAGAACGTAAGAATGTGCTAGTATTTGTATGAGTAAGTGAGCTGGTGTGTGTATAACTGTATAGGTGAGTAAATGGGTGTGTGATTAAGTTTTTGCATGACTGACTAGGTGTGTGAGTACCTCTATGGATGAGTGGCGGTGTGTGAGTGTTTATATAGGTGTATGAGTGCATATGATAGTCCTGTACTGAGTGACTAAGTATGAGTGACTGTACGGGTGAGTGAGTGGATGTGTGTGTAGACCTAAGAATCAGTGAGTGGGTATGTAGTTTTTGGTGTTGGAGTGTCTATGGTTTTGAGAATGGCAGTCTGTAATTTAGAGTGGGTGTATCAAAAGTTATATTAGGGTGTGAGAAGATGCATGAAATTATCACATGGATGATGTCATCAGTGATGTCATTTGAGATGTCATCAGTGATGTCATCAGTGATGTCACTGACCATGTCATGAGTGATGTAATATGTGACGTCATCAGCAGTGCATTGCGGGGCGCGAGTTATAGTTAGCTGAACTAACTATAACGGGGGAATTTCTATGGTTTTGTACGAGTGAAATGTCCAACTAACTATAACTGTCCCTAAAACCTATGATATTTTAAGTGAATTTCAAAGGTTTTTTTAAATGCTAGTTTCTAACTATGCCCACAGAGGTAGGACATGTGAAGAAAGAAGAAAAAACGCACAGAAAGAAGCAAAAGATGTGCAGAAAGAACCAACAGAGGAGCAGAAAGAGGCCTTGTTGCAAAATCATCCTGTGCCCACAACTTTTTCAGACGGGTACTGGTGGTAACTGACTCTGACTAACCAGAGCCAGTGCTATGCTAAAAGACACTTAGAATACAGTGAAAACACCTACATACACTAGGGAACACTATGCGTTGGGGTACCCCTGTGATTAGCATGACCTCCTCTGCAAGTCCCTAGTACATAATAGGGCAGGGGGATTAAAACTACCTCTTAAAACGCGCTACAGGGCGCGTTTGCACAGTGGTGAAGGGAGGGGGGGCCTGAGGTGACATTTGTGCAAACGCACCCCGTGGCGCGTTTTAAGTTGCGGGATTAAGTCCCCTTGAATTCTGAGGGTCCCTGGGGCCCAACTAGCCCCCCAGGTACCTACAGTTAGGACCACAGAGCTGAGTTGCAGAGAGGCGTTCCGAGGCCACCACCTTTATTCACCTCTCTGCAACGCAACTCTGTTGTGCTTACTGAAGGTACCTGGTGGGCTAGTTGGCCCCCTGGGTCCCTCAGGATTCAAAGGGAATTAATTCCCCAACTTAAAACGCACCACAGGGCGTGTTTGCGCACATGTCACCTGAGGCCCCACCCCCTCCCTTCACCACTGTGCAAACGCGCCCCGTGGTGCGTTTTAAGTTGGGGGATTAGGTCACCTTGAATCCTGAGGGTCCCTGGGGCCCAACTAGCCCACTAGGTACTTCCAGTAAGCACCACAGGCCTGCGTTGCAACGCCTGTAACAAATTGTGCAGTTGTGTTTAGGTAGTGAAGAGGGTCGTGCTGGGGGTAGTGTTTTAGGGTTTAGGGTAGTGCAGTGGTGTTTGTGTAGTGTAGGGGGTCATGCTTGGGGTAGATTTAGGGTTTTGGATAGTGCAGTGGTGTTTGGGTAGTGAAGGGAGTCGTGCTGGGGGGAGTGTTTTAGGGTTTAGGGTAGTGCAGTGGTGTTTGGGTAGTGTAGGGGGCCGTGCTGGGGGTAGTGTTGTAGGGTTTAGGGTAGTGCAGTGGTGTTTGGGTAGTGTAGGGGTTGTGCTGGGGTAGTGATTTAGGGTAGTGCAGTGGTGTTTGGGTAGTGTAGGGGGTACTGCTGGGGGTAGTGTTTTAGGGTTTAGGGTAGTGCAGTGGTGTTTGGGTAGTGTAGGGATACTGCTGGGGGTAGTTTTTTAGGGTTTAGGGTAGTGCAGTGGTGTTTGGGTAGTGCAGTGGTTCGTGCTGGGGGTAGTTTTTTAGGGTTTAGGGTAGTGCAGTGGTGTTTGTGTAGTGTAGGGGGTAGTGTTTTAGGGTTTAGGGTAGTGCAGTGGTGTTTGTGTAGTGTAGGAGGTCGTGTTTTAGGGTTTAGGGTAGTGCAGTGGTCTTTGGGTAGTGTAGGGAGTTGTGGGGGTGTAGTGTTTTAGGGTTTAGGGTAGTGTAGGGGTCATGCGGGGGGTAGTGTTTTAGGGATTAGGGTAGTGCATTGGTGTTTGGGTAGTGTAGGGGGTCATGCGGGGGGTAGTGTTTTAGGGTTTAGGGCAGTGCAGTGCAGTGGTGTTTGGGTAGTGTAGGGGGTCGTGCTGGGGGAGTGTTTTAGGGTTTAGGGCAGTGCAGTGGTGTTCGGGTAGTGTAGGGGGTCGTGCTGGGGGAGTGTTTTAGGGTTTAGGGCAGTGCAGTGGTGTTCGGGTAGTGCAGGGGGTCGTGCTGGGGGAGTGTTTGAGGGTTTAGGGCAGTGCAGTCGTGTTCGGATAGTGTAGGGGTTGTGCTGGGGGTAGTATTTTAGGGTATTGCAGTGGTGTTCGGGTAGTGTAGGGGGTCGTGCTGGGGGTAGTGTTCTAGGGTTTAGGGCAGTGCAGTGGTGTTTGGGCAGTGTAGGGGGTAATGCTGGGGGTGGTGTTTTAGGGTTTAGGGCAGTGCAGTGGTGTTCGGGCAGTGTAGGGGGTCGTGCTGGGGGTGGTGTTTCAGGGTTTAGGGCAGTGCAGTGGTGTTCGGGCAGTGTAGGGGGTGGTGTTTCAGGGTTTAGGGCAGTGCAGTGGTGTTCGGGCAGTGTAGGGGGCCGTGCAGGGGTGGTGTTTCAGGGTTTAGGGCAGTGGTGTTCGGGCAGTGTAGGGGATCGTGCTGGGGGTGGTGTTTCAGGGTTTGGGGCAGTGCAGTTGTGTTCGAGCAGTAAAGGGGGCCGTGCTGGGGGTGGTGTTTCAGGGTTTAGGGCAGTGCAGTGGTGTTCGGGCAGTGTAGGGGGCGGTGCAGGGGTGGTGTTTCAGGGTTTAGGGCAGTGCAGTGGTGTTCGGGCAGTGTTGGGGGTGCTGCAGGGGGTGGTGTTTCAGGGTTTAGGGCAGTGCAGTGGTGTTCGGGCAGTGTAGGGGGTCATGCAGGGGGTGGTGTTTCAGGGTTTAGGGCAGTGCAGTGGTGTTCGGGCAGTGTAGGGGGTCGTGCTGGGGCTGGTGTTTCAGGGTTTAGGGCAGTACAGTGGTGTTCGGGCAGTGTAGGGGGTCGTGCTGGGGCTGGTGTTTCAGGGTTTAGGGCAGTGCAGTGGTGTTCGGGCAGTGTAGGGGGTTGTGCTGGGGCTGGTGTTTCAGGGTTTAGGGCAGTGCAGTGGTGTTCGGGCAGTGTAGGTGGTCGTGCTGGGGCTGGTGTTTCAGGGTTTAGGGCAATGCAGTGGTGTTCGGGCAGTGTAGGGGTCATGCTGGGGCTGGTGTTTCAGGGTTTAGGGCAGTGCAGTGGTGTTCGGGCTGTGTAGGGGGTCTTGCTGGGGCTGGTGTTTCAGAGTCTAGGGCAGTGCAGTGGTGTTCGGGCAGTGTAGGGGGTCTTGCTGGGGCTGGTGTTTCAGGGTTTAGGGCAGTGCAGTGGTGTTCGGGCAGTGTAGGGGGTCGTGCTGGGGGTGGTGTTTCAGGGTTTAGGGCAGTGCAGTGGTGTTTGGGCAGTGTAGGGGGTCGTGCTGGGGCTAGTGTTTCAGGATTTAGGGCAGAGCAATGGTGTTCAGGCAGTGTAGGGGGTTTTGCTGGAGGTGGTGTTTCAGGGTTTAGGGCAGTGCAGTGGTGTTCGTGCAGTGTAGGGGGTGGTGTTTCAGGATTTAGGGCAGTGGTGTTCAGGCAGTGTAGGGGGTCTTCCTTCGGTTGATGTTTCAGGGTTTAGGGCAGTGCAGTGGTGTTCGGGCAGAGTAGGGGGTCGTGCTGGGGGTGGTGTTTCAGGGTTTAGGGCAGTGCAGTGGTGTTCGGGCAGTGTAGGGGGTCGTGCTGGGGGTGGTGTTTCAGGGTTTAGGGCAGTGCTGTGGTGTTCGGGCAGTGTAGGGTGTCGTGCTGAGGGGTGGTGTTTCAGGGTTTAGGGCAGTGCAGTGGTGTTTGGGCAGTGTAGGGGGTCATGCAGTGGGTGGTGTTTCAGGGTTTAGGGCAGTGCAGTGGTGTTTGGGCAGTGTAGGGGGTCGTGCAGGGGGTGGTGTTTCAGGGTTTAGGGCAGTGCAGTGGTGTTCGGCCAGTGTAGGTGGTCTTGCTGGGGGTGGTGTTTCAGGCTTTAGTGCAGTGGTGTTCGGGCAGTGTAGGGGTCTTGCTGGGGGTGGTGTTTCAGGGTTTAGGGCAGTGCAGTGGTGTTCGGGCAGTGTAGGGGGTCTTGCTGGGGCTGGTGTTTCAGGGTTTAGGGCAGTGCAGTGGTGTTCGGGCAATGTAGGGGGTGGTGCTTGGGCTGGTGTTTGAGGGTTTAGGGTAGTGCAGTGGTGTTCGGGCAGTATAGGGGGTCGTGCTGGGGCTGGTGTTTCAGGGTTTAGGGCAGTGCAGTGGTTTTCGGGCAGTGTAGGCGGTCGTGCTGGGGCTGGTGTTTCAGGGTTTAGGGCAGTGCAGTGGTGTTCGGGCAGTGTACGGGGTTGTGCTGGGGCTGGTGTTTCAGGGTTTAGGGCAGTGCAGTGGTGTTCGGGCAGTGTAGGGGGTCGTGCTGGGGGTGGTGTTTCAGGGTTTAGGGCAGTGCAGTGGTGTTCGGGCAGTGTAGGGGGTCATGCTGGGGCTGGTGTTTCATGGTTTAGGGCAGTGCAGTGGTGTTCGGGCAGTGTAGGGGGTCGTGCTGGGGTGGTGTTTCAGGGTTTAGGGCAGTGGAGTGGTGTTCGGGCAGTGTAGGGGGTCATGCTGGGGGTGGTGTTTAAGGGTTTAGGGCAGTGCAGTGGTGTACGGGCAGTGTAGGGGGTCTTGCTGGGGGTGGTGTTTCAGGGTTTAGGGCAGTGGTGTTCGGGCAGTGTAGGGGGTCTTGCTGGGGGTAGTGTTTCGGGGTTTAGGGCAGTGCAGTGGTGTTCGGGCAGTGTAGGGGGTCATGCTGGGGGTGGTGTTTCAGGGTTTAGGGCAGTGCAGTAGTGTTCGGGCAGTGTAGGGGATCGTGCAGGGGTGGTGTTTCAGGGTTTAGGGCAGTGCAGTGGTGTTCGGGCAGTGTAGGGGGTCGTGCTGGGGGTGGTGTTTCAGGGTTTAGGGCAGTGCAGTGGGGTTCGGGCAGTGTAGGGGGTCGTGCAGGGGGTGGTGTTTCAGGGTTTAGGGCAGTGCAGTGGTGTTCGGGCAGTGTAGGGGTCGTGCTGGGGCTGGTGTTTCAGGGTTTAGGGCAGTGCAGTGGTGTTCGGGCAGTGTAGGGGGTCTTGCTGGGGGTGGTGTTTCAAGGTTTAGGGCAGTGGTGTTCGGGCAGTGTAGGGGGTCTTGCTGGGGGTGATGTATCAGGGTTTAGGGCAGTGGAGTGGTGTTCGGGCAGTGTAGGGGGTCTTGCTGGGGGTAGTGTTTCAGGGTTTAAGGCAGTGCAGTGGTGTTCGTGCAGTGTAGGGGGTCGTGCTGGGGATGGTGTTTCAGGGTTTAGGGCAGTGCAGTAGTGTTCGGGCAGTGTAGGGGGTCGTGCAGGGGGTGGTGTTTCAGGGTTTAGGGCAGTGCAGTGGTATTTGGGCAGTGTAGGGGGTCGTGCTGGGGGTGGTGTTTCAGGGTTTAGGGCAGTGCAGTGGTGTTCGGGCAGTGTAGGGGGTCGTGCTGGGGGTGGTGTTTCAGGGTTTAGGGCAGTGGTGTTCGGGCAGTGTAGGGGGTCTTGCTGGGGGTGATGTTTCAGGGTTTAGGGCAGTGCAGTGGTGTTCGGGCAGTGTAGGAGGTCTTGCTGGGGGTAGTGTTTCAGGGTTTAGGGCAGTGCAGTGGTGTTCGGGCAGTGTAGGGGTCATGCTGGGGGTGGTGTTTCAGGGTTTAGGGCAGTGCAGTGGTGTTCAGGCAGTGTAGGGGGTCGTGAAGGGGGTGGTGTTTCAGGGTTTAGGGCAGTGCAGTGGTGTTCGGGCAGTGTAGGGGTCGTGCTAGGGTATGTGTTTCAGGGTTTAGGGCAGTGCAGTGGTGTTCGGGCAGTGTATGGATTCGTGCAGGGGCTGGTGTTTCAGGGTTTAGGGCAGTGCAGTGGTGTTCGGGCAGTGTAGGGGGTCGTGCTGGGGGTAGTGTTACAGGGTTTAGGGTAGTGCAGTGGTGCTTGTGTAGTGTAGGGGGTCGTGCTGGGGGTAGTGTTTTAGGGTTTAGGGTAGTGCAGTGGTGTTTGTGTAGTGTAGGGGGTCATGTTTTAGGGTAGTGCAGTGGTATTTGCGTAGTGTAGTGGGTCGTGCTGGGGGTAGTGTTTTAGGATTTAGGTTAGTGCAGTGGTGTTTGGGTAGTGTAGGGGGTCGTGCTGGGGGTATTGTTTTAGGGTTTAAGGTAGTGCAGTGGTGTTTGTGTAGCGTAGGGGGTCGTGCTGGGGGTAGTGTTTTAGGGTAGTGCAGTGGTGCTTGTGTAGTGTAGGGGGTCGTGCTGGGGTAGTGTTTTAGGGTTTAGGGTAGTGCAGTGGTGTTTGTGTAGTGTAGGGGGTCATGTTTTAGGGTAGTGCAGTGGTGTTTGGGTAGTGTAGGGGTCGTGCTGGGGGTAGTGTTTTAGGATTTAGGTTAGTGCAGTGGTGTTGGGGTAGTGTTTTAGGGTTTAGGGTAGTGCAGTGGTGTTTGTGTAGTGTAGGGGGTCATGCTGGGGTAGTGTTTTAGGGTTTAGGATAGTGCAGTGGTGCTTGTGTAGTGTAGGGGTCGTGCTGGGGTAGTGTTTTAGGGTTTAGGGTAGTGCAGTGGGGTTTTTGTAGTGTAGGGGGTCATGTTTTAAGATGCAACGCTCCAATACCTGACCAGTCTGCACTACATAAAACTGCAAAAACTAAAAATAAAAAGTGTTTTGCACACTTTTGTCATTGGGCTATATGTGGGCTACATCTGGGTAATAGTTGTGCTACATTTGGGCTCTTTTTTCACTGGTGGCCATCCTGGAAGACTTCTTTGTTATGAAGTTTCCTAATTTCCTCATTTACTGCAGTCTCCTCAGTAGGAAATGCTTTCAGTTTTTTACTTTGATTCCATCAAGAAGGCATTCAGATGTGTCACACATTTGCCATAAATTCAGAATGTTATTACTCTAGTTGTTCATTAGATCACTGTAGTAAAGCTACTGCTCACCAAGGAGTTAACTGGAAGTCTACTGCTGGTATTGAAAGTGATTGTTTCAGTCTGCATGTCAGAATTTTCTAATAAAATAGAAGAGGATTTGAGATCTCACTTAAAACATGCACTACATTTTCTTTTTGCAGCACTAACCATAATTTCTATGGCAAAATGACCCCCTCATTTTGTTCCTTTTTAAATTAAATGTTTTAAGTGTTACCAGTTTATTCCAATCAAGATGGCTTCAGGTGTGCCATACTTTTGTCATAAGTAAGGCTGTTAGCACTCTAGTTGTTCTTTAGAACACTCTGGGAAGCTGCAGTAGAACACAAAGGCATCAACTGACAGGCTGCTCCTGTTGAAATATAACAGGAAGATATTTGAGATCTCTCTTAAAACATGTCCTAATTTTTCTTTCTACAGCACTAACCATAATTTCTATGGCAAAATGAACCCCATCATTTTGTTCCTTTTTAAATTAAATGTTTTAAGTGTTACCAGTTTATTCCAATCAAGATGGCTTCAGGTGTGCCATACTTTTGTCATAAGTAAGACTGTTAGCGCTCTAGTTGTTCTTTAGAACACTCTGGGAAGCTGCAGTAGAACACAAAGGCATCAACTGACAGGCTGCTCCTGTTGAAATATAACAGGAAGATATTTGAGATCACACTTGAAACATGTCCTAATTTTTCTTTCCAGAGCACTAACCATAATTTCTATGACAAGATGAACCCCATCATTTTGTTCCTTTTTAAATTAAATGTTTTAAGTGTTACCAGTTTATTCCAATCAAGATGGCTTCAGGTGTGCCATACTTTTGTCATAAGTAAGGCTGTTAGCGCTCTAGTTGTTCTTTAGAACACTCTGGGAAGCTGCAGTAGAACACAAAGGCATCAACTGACAGGCTGCTCCTGTTGAAATATAACAGGAAGATATTTGAGATCACACTTGAAACATGTCCTAATTTTTCTTTCCAGAGCACTAACCATAGTTTCTATGACAAGATGAACCCCATCATTTTGTTCCTTTTTAAATTAAATGTTTTAAGTGTTACCAGTTTATTCCAATCAAGATGGCTTCAGGTGTGCCATACTTTTGTCATAAGTAAGACTGTTAGCGCTCTAGTTGTTCTTTAGAACACTCTGGGAAGCTGCAGTAGAACACAAAGGCATCAACTGACAGGCTGCTCCTGTTGAAATATAACAGGAAGATATTTGAGATCACACTTGAAACATGTCCTAATTTTTCTTTCCAGAGCACTAACCATAATTTCTATGACAAGATGAACCCCATAATTTTGTTCCTTTTTAAATTAAATGTTTTAAGTGTTACCAGTTTATTCCAATCAAGATGGCTTCAGGTGTGCCATTCTTTTGTCATAAGTAAGACTGTTAGCGCTCTAGTTGTTCTTTAGAACACTCTGGGAAGCTGCAGTAGAACACAAAGGCATCAACTGACAGGCTGCTCCTGTTGAAATATAACAGGAAGATATTTGAGATCACACTTGAAACATGTCCTAATTTTTCTTTCCAGAGCACTAACCATAGTTTCTATGACAAGATGAACCCCATCATTTTGTTCCTTTTTAAATTAAATGTTTTAAGTGTTACCAGTTTATTCCAATCAAGATGGCTTCAGGTGTGCCATACTTTTGTCATAAGTAAGACTGTTAGCACTCTAGTTGTTCTTTAGAACACTCTGGGAAGCTGCAGTAGAACACAAAGGAATCAACTGACAGTCTCTGCCCTTGTTGGATGTACATGTTTTACTGAGAATGTCAGACTTCATTCTCACATGACTGAGAAAGATAATGTGAATTTACAGAAAATATGCTCTCATTTTAGCTTCTGGAGCACCTTCCAAAACTGTATGGGACAAGCATGTGAAAGTAGTTTTCTCTCAAACATGATTCATGATATCCCAGCAGAAGGTTTTTCACAGGGTAAAATCACCTTAGAACACACCACAATTCCTGAAATTAGTATGGTACCATCAACAAATGAATTCTAATGTAACTAAAGTCTGTTATCACCCTTTATAGTTCTCCTTTTGGTAACCCTCAAAATCTTCGATTCACTACAATGCATTTATATTGGTCCCAAGATGGCTGCCAGCAATTCCAGGATGAAGTGCTGACAACCAATCAGATCTCACGATGACATGTGTGGTTAGGCTCCGCCCAGATATATATGTGTTTTTACTTTTGATTTTCTCAGCAACTACTGAACGGATTTACACCATTTAACAAAAAGGGTTCTTTTTGAACCAAGAACTACCTCTTTGCCAAATTTGGTGTAATTCCGTTCAGCAGTTCGGGCTGTAGCCTTGCATAAAGTTTCCTATGGGAAATTTATTTTTTGACTCTTATTTTTTTAATTTCTCCGCAACTACTGAACAGATTTACACCATTTAACAAAAAGGGTTCTTTCTGAATCAAGAACTACCTCTTTGCCAAATTTGGTGTAATTCCGTTCAGCAGTTCGGGCTGTAGCCGTGTCTAAAGTTTCCTATGGGAAAATGAATGGGGAAAACACGTTTTGGGACCCCCCTTTTTTCTCGGCCCCCGCTTGACGAATCACCCTGAGACTTTCAGGGTAGGAGCGGACCGGAGCGGGCCATAAAGTTTGAAAATTTCGCGAAGATTCGTCAACCGACGCAAGAGTTATTTCAAATAGAATGTCGCGGATTTCCTATGGAAAATAGGTCCTAACTATAACTATCTACTGGCGACCGCCAGTAGATAATATATATATATATATATATGTATGTATTAACACTACTCCCTCAGTAAAAAGAGACCCAGCACTCTAGGAAAGGTTAAAACTGTTTTTTACTATATTCCACTCTCCCACTTACAATATAAAAGAGATGCGTTTCAGCACATAGCTACCTTTCTCAATCTTTTTTGAAATCACCATCACAATTGCTTCAGTTATGCAAATGTCCTTTTCCAAAGTCATGGAAGAAATACTTTTCTGCACTAGTATGCACAACCTTGCTCATCATAATACACAATATATCCATTAAATGTTCAAGGTTGGACTGTAAGTATTTAAAATGTTTTTAAATCTTGTAGAGAATTGAAATTGAAAAGCCTTATGGATAGCAGCAAACTTGATATTTCTCACTTCTAGATGTTATTCACATTATTCACCTTTCCCCTCTTTGCCAATGCTTTGCGCTACCCTGCTCCTGAATCCTTCCAATACTCTTTCAGAAATAGATAATTTTAAATAAAATGATAATTGTATAATTGTAAATTGGATAAATATATAAAGGATTGAATGATTACTATATTAATTGTTTGTTATATGTTTAAATTATTTTATTAGTTTTTAAAATAATGCATATTGTTAGTTGTTGATGAGTATTATTTTAAGCTCTCTTTGGGGTATCATGTTGGGGAGTGTGCAGATATGTATATTCACTGACAGGCACAAAGTCAGCCTGAGCTGCACTGCGGGGTTGGGGGCTCTCACTACCAAGACTTGCTGTTTGGATTAATGGGGAACATGACCTGCTTGCCTCTGAAAATGAACAAAGGATTTTCCCTGGAATTACAAGTTGGAGGTGAGAAAGGGTTGAGAGAGGGATTTATTCCTCTCTTTTGCATTTCATGAATCCTTCCGTGGTACAAGACACTGCAGCAATACAAATCATGAGTGTTGTTCTTTTGAAAATATTTGAATCACAATGCACGTGGCAACATTATATTACAAAGATTTTTCCTCTAAAAACTGAAATGCTATTTATCAACATACAAATACTTTTAGATGGATTCTGGGAAATGTATGCCATTGAAGTCACGTGCTGGGTGGACTTAAAAGCAAAGTGACTGATTGAGCAACTACTCACCTGTGAACAAGGCCACAAACCGAAACGCGTCAGGAAATGAACTATCTGGCTGCAGTTTCTCTGAAATGAAATAAACAAAAGGTTGCTTCATGAAAGTGTGGCTCAGCATTTTTTATGTTTGAAATGTACCAGGATACCTTGTGCCTGTCAGCCTGAGCTGCCCTGCAGAGTCAGGGGCTCTCACTACGAAGACTTGTTGTTTGGATTAATGGGGAGCATGACCTGCTTGCTCTCGCCATCCCATAGCAAACCACAATGTCCCGGGGGTGGGCACCCCAGGACATTACTGGAGCCGGCCCTGGGGGTGGCGGTCTCAAGGGCCATTTACGGCTCCAGGGGAGGTGGCGGTCCCCGGGGCTGCGTTTGTGTATTTTGTTTTTAAGGGAAAAAAGTAATTGTAAGCAATGTTCCCTCTAATTTTTTTCTTTTCTTGTGTGCGGCAGTTAATGGTCTCTGTGCACTGCATTCAAGGCCATGTGCGTCAAAGACATGTGACAGCTCACTAACCAAGCGAGTGTACTACCAGAGTTAGTGGTATTTGCCAGAGGTGAGATCACTCACCCTTTAACCCTGCGTAGCTTTTCCTGGCCTTGTAAATAAGGCCACCTTTCACGCATTACTCTTCGTGAAAGGGGTGTTCCATGGGTGTTGCTGTGGGTGTTCCCACACAACATCCATGGAA
Organism: Calotriton arnoldi; assembly: GCA_963921515.1. Taxonomy (NCBI): domain Eukaryota; kingdom Metazoa; phylum Chordata; class Amphibia; order Caudata; family Salamandridae; genus Calotriton; species Calotriton arnoldi. Next base: position 673,957 of record CAWUFW010004244.1, on the reverse strand, counting down.
CCTGGCACATTCCAAGGTTTACAATGTTTCGTAAACCTGGGAATGCATCAGATTCCTACGCGCAAGGGTGGCGCAACAAGGAGAAATACCTTTATTTCTCCTCATTTTTCCTTTTTCTATGTGTGCTGCATTCTGCAGCACATAGAAACAGGAAAACTCCTGTTGTGATTGCTTGTGTGCAAGAAGGTGTTCCTTCCTGCACAAAAACAAGCACCCCTACAACGCAGACACCCTTGCACCATGGCGCAAGGGTGCATGCATTGGCGCATGGCAGCCCATTGTGCGCCAGCGCAGGGGAAAAGGACAGGAATGCGCCGTGTCTTATAGATACGGCGCATTCCTGCCCTTTTCTTGTGACGCATGGCAGTGCATCAGGAAGGCTTGCAGAGCTGCCGTTCATCAAAATATTGTAAATGAAGCCAATCGTTTTAAAACACAAACCACTAGTGAACTAATAGGCAAGACAGTTCTGATGTAAACCCTGTAGGTGGCCCAGATTGTTAAAGAGCGACATTATCATCTATTAAATCACACACAATAGGTTTTTGTACAACTGGTATTCTAAACTCATATTTGAAAGGGATTTCATATGTAACAATGAAGAAAAAGGAATTTTGGTCAAATAAAATATTTGTCTAAGATTGCACAAGTTAAGCAGGGAAGCTATGATTTTAGCAGGTTTAACTTTGTACGAATCAGCCACCAAAAATGCATCTATTTGTCTTTACTCTTTTATGCCAATGCTTTGATTTTAACGCAATGTTCATTTTTCTGCTGTTTTTATTTAGGGCAAAGCATTTGAACAGTTTACATGAGCATCAGTTGCATTGTTTTTGTAACCTGGGAAGATTAAGTGATCTGCCCAGAATCACAGGATGTTGAGCGCTGCCGAGATTCGAACTTGCTTCATCAGCTCCAAAGTTATCAGCAGCTCTGGCCATAGGGCAGCAGAAGCCACATGTAAGCTTATTAAAAAGGAATCCGGTTTGAACGGTCTAAGTGCATCCACATAAGCATGCACTTCACAGCAGCAGGACAGCAGGCGGCATTGGTAACAGCCCTCTGCCTATTAAGTCATACTTTCCCTTTCCAGAGGCCCCCATCAGAAAAGCTATGGAAGAGCAGGTGTTTGCTCCTATGACAGCCCACACCAAGAGAAAGCTTCCTTCAGCGTTAATGATTTAAAAAGCTCGGGAAGTCTTTCTCTTCGTGCGCGCTCCATCAGAGGCCCTGTGTGCCTGCAAACAGTTGGGTGTGCAGGCGCGCACCTTACATGGAGCATAGATTGTAAGTATACCTTTTCCAAGCAATCTCCAACACTTTCTCTACTGTTGCTTATGTTAGAGGGTGAATAGTAAATTTGACCGCACCAATGTTTAAAGTTTTCCCTAACGTTACTCAGGTTGGAGTGTGAACAGTAAATCTGACACCTTGTAGGCCAACACGTTCCCTACGGTTGCATACGTTAAAGTGGGAATAGTAAATCTGACCCTTCCAAAGTCCATCTTTTTCCCTATTGTTGCATAGATTGAAGTGGGAATAGTAATTCTGACCCCTCCAAATTTCATAGCTTTACTTACTGTTATTTAGGTTTGAGAGGACTAATAGGTTTGACCCTTCTAATGTCCAACGCTTTCCCTACTGTTGCTTACTTTGGAGTGGGAAAAGTAAATTTGACCCCTCTGCAAACAAAACTTTCCATACTATTGTTTAGATGATAGTAGGAATAGTAAACCTGACCCCTCCAATGTCTCACACTTTAATTCCTAACCCCTTTGAGAATAGGATATCTGACCTATCCAAAGTCCAACGCTTTTCCTGCAGTGCTTACATTGGAGTTTGAAGAGTAAAGTTGACTCATACAAGTATATTTTTTATGTGAATTGTATGTGTTTATTCATCTAAGATTTATTTTTGTGATTTAGTTTTGAAAGTAATATTATTTTTAAGTATATTTTTCTATTTTTTGATTTTGATACTTTTGATCTAGATGTATTTTTAAATATATGATATATAAACTTTTAATTGTTATTAAATATTATTAGTATTGTGTTTTCAATATTTAATTTGTAATGTTATTTTTATCATACATTTATTATGTTTCCATTTCTTTAAAATATATATTTGATAATTATTTTTTCTATTTAAAAGATTTCAGATATAAAATATAATTTCATATTTTTATATCATTTGTATTGCTTTTAAATGTATTTTTTTCAGTAAATACATTTTTGTAAATCATGATACTGTTGAATATTAAAATATTGATATACTTGCCTATTTTTTATGATATTTTTTTACTTCATATTTTTGTAGTCAATATTTTGTCTTTTCCATTCATATTATGGGAAAATCACATTTTTGCCTTCAATATTTTTGGGGCAATATTTCTGGATTTCAATATTTTTGCCTCCATTATTTCATCCTACAACCGTCCCCATTCAGTTTTTTATATGTCTTCATGTATGGAAAAATGTGTGTGTTATCCTGACATCTGTTGTGCCTAAACATGTCACAAAAATGCTGTCAAGTTTGATTACATTTAGCAGCATTTGTTCATATTCATGTTTCAGGTCTGGGGCTTTGCCTAGGAGTGATGCTTATTTTAATTTCGAGTCCTGTACAAGTAGTGTTTTATTGTGCACACTTTTGCACTCTTTCATTGTAGTCATTCCATTGATAACAGATGTGGAAGAACATGCTGTTCAATTACAGATATAAGGGGTTCTGTCAGAATAATAGTGACTTTTTTCTGCAAGCTTTTTATTCCGTTGCATTTCACACATGCACACATCTTCATATGGATCTTTACTGAACAAACACAGCCAAAACTTTCACTTTCAGTTTCTACTGGTGAAGATCGTTCTGCCAGCTATGTCTTCACATCTATCACATTTACAATCAGTGCTTAAATGGTTCATATATTTTTGATTTTCCATCCAACAATGATTTACTCACTGCAGAAAAGCTATTGTCCTTCTTTGGCTCCACAATCCAACAGACTAAGAGACATCAGCTGTTAAAAATTGGGTTTCTGGTTGGCAGAGGTATGTACCCTGTCCAAGCAGGAACCACAATCCTAGTCAGGGTAAGTCAGATACACTCACTAAATTAACCTGTGCTCACCCTCTGATAGCTTGGCACAGAGCAGTCAGGCTTAACTTAAGAAGCAATGTGTAAAGTATGTGTGCAACACTTAAAACAGTAAAACTGAAAACACCACAAAAAAAGGCATCACCCATGGTTTGAAAAAAAGAGCTTAATTTAATGAGCAGAACATGACCAAAACAACAAAAATCCAATACAAAGAACTTGAGATATGATGTTTTAAAGGGTGAACTGCAAAATAGATATTAGAACCAATAGGCACTTATGTGGGTTATCTGGTCGCACTGGATTGGGACAAAGTCAAAAGTTCAGGTTGACCGAGGTAGAGTGCGGGCCAGATACAGGGACCCAGTGAGGCCTGCTAAACAAAAGTACCGTAATCCTGGTTGCGCCGACAAAGATGTGGGGTGCAGTCGAGCACTCCGTCTGTGTTCTACCTGAGCAGCACTTTATACCCGCTTCCAAGGACTGAAGATTGGATTGGCACCACTTGGCAATGCAGGACTCACAGATTGGAGAGTCCAGGTGCTGTAGCAGGGTGGTTGGAAGTCTTTGATGTCCTGAGACTTCAGAACAGGAGGGAAGCCGACAAACCCTTTGAGTCACTTTGGTTCTGGGTTGGAGAGATGCAGGTCCAGTCCTTCTCACTCCCAGGCAAGATGGCAGCAGGTCAGCATTGCAGACCAGGAGTCCAGCAGATTAGCATCCCAGCAGAGTTGCAGTGCTTGTAACAGCATAGCAGTCCTTCTTACTGGCAGAGTATCCACAGGTCCCAGAAGTGTACTGAAGTGGTGGTGTCTGAGGGCCAGTATTTATGCTTGGTGCCCTGGTTCAGAAAGGTGGGAGAAGCTTCTCCACAGGGGCTTTAAAGTGTAGGAAATCCCCTTCCTCCTCTGCCTTGGCTCCAAACTGGATGGAGTGAAAATACAGGGTTTTTGGGCCTATTGTGTGGAGACGTGGCACATCCTATTCAGGTGCAAGTGGGGCTGTGCTTAGCTCCATCCCCATCAAGCCAGTTTATGACCCATTACGGCCCATCAAATAACACCCAAGCTCCTTTTGTGTGTGGCTGTCTAGAGGGAATTCACAAGGCCCAGCTGTTACCCACCCCAAACATGTATTCAGAGACAAGAAGAAGGCACAAAATGGCTAAAGTAGAAAAATACCAGTGGCATTTTCAGACTTGCAACTTAAAATCCAACGTTACCATAAGTTGTGATTTTAAATTGTGAGTCCAGAGACACCAGACTCAAAATATCCATCTTTTCCCAATTGGAAATGACACTTATAAAATGTAATAAGGTAATCCCACTATTAACCTATGGAAGAGATAGGCCGTGCAGTAACGCAAATCAAATTTAAGAGTTTTTCACTACCTAGACATGTGAAACTTAAAAGTACATGTCTAACTTTTTAAATGCACTGCACCCTGCCCTTGTGACTGCCTAGTGCCTACCAAACACAAATGGAACAGCTACTCTGTTAATTTACATAAAGAAAATCAATGCTCTGGTGATACTATGCAACCAAGGTTTTGCTATACTCAAGAGACAAATGTCATGATATTAGGAGGATAGAATTATAAGTACCTGATGGGGGGAGGAGGTGATATTTTCTGCTGGTACTTTTGCCCTGCATATTTTTTCATTGTATCATTGTATCTGCTTCAACATACATTATTCATGGATTTTTATGTTACATGTTACCTTCCAAGGACTTCAATATTTTTCTTTCTCTCATATACCCTTCACTACTATATGCAGATTTATTGTGATCCCATGTATTTCCACATACATTCAGAGCCATAGTTCCCTTCCACACTATGCTACGCTGTTAGAAAGCAAGTGTTGCTATCTTTCTACTTCATTGAGTGGCATGCCCCAAAGATATCTGTACAATGCATGCTCAGCAGGTATTTTACAGATGCTGGGTATCACACAGGGAGAGCGTGTGTATGTGAGAGAGAGAAGGAGAGAAAGAGTGAGAGAGAAAGATAAATGACATAGAAAAGAGACTGTTTCCATACGATTTGGATGCAGCATTTGCCTATGAAGAACACTTTACAACAGTACGGAAACCTTCCAATTTGCATATCATTTGATTTTGTTTCTATATGCATTACGAGTCTACATGTTTCTTTCTGTAAATGACACCTACCCTGCGCATTAATCATGCCCAGTTCCCCACCTCAAATGTATTTATTTATTTATTTGTGTTTATCGAGTTTTGAATAGCGCAAACTTGACCCAAAGGTATCAGAGCGCTTCACAGCATTTGCACATCCGCAACTGCATGAGTTACATTTGTAAGTATAGATACATAGAGACAGTATGAAAAATGAAATATACCATAGACATCAGGATATACAGGTGATACAGTTTTGAGGAAGATATTGTATAAGTGTTTATGGTGCTTTACAGAGTTGCATAGTCATTAAGTGCAACATGTTCCATGTGGTGTAAAAAAAAAATATATAATAACAGTATGCACAATGATATTTGAGGTATATATAGGACAATTTTGAGGTAGATACATTACATATATAAATAGTGCAATACAGATTTAGCATAGCAATAAGTGTATAGAGTACATGTAGAGTACATAAAATACATATTAATAGTATAAAGGAAAATTTTTATGGTCAGCAGCCTAGACGGGCAAAGTAGATATTGAGGTAGCTAAGCAAGGGTGTTGTGATGGTGAGGTAGGTAGAGGCACAGTTTTCTCTGATGTAGTGTTGCTCAGATATGTTTAGAGGTTGTGAGGAGTTAGCCAACCAACCAGTCTGATGGTTTAAGGGTGTGGATTTAAGAATTTGCTGAAGAGGAGAAGCTTCATTTTCTCTTGAAGTGATGGAATGATTGAATGTCACGTAAATCTTGAGGCAGAGAGTTCCATATTCTCTTTTAAGGAGATGGAGCTTGTGCGAAATTTCATTTTCTTAAATATTGGTGGAATCCAGAGAAGACTGTCAGAGCTTCAAAGAGGTCTCCTTTGGCTGGGTTTTGGTCATCTATTTGTGAGGTAGGCTGGTGTTTCTGTGTGAAGAGCTTTGTGGGTTATGCACGCAGTTTTGAATATAGCTCTTGCCTCGATTGGTAGCCAGTTGAGTTTCTTGAGGGTGGGGGTAATGTGATCAAAGTGTCTTTCTCCCAACAGTAGTCTAGTTGCTGTGTGGAGTGTGGCTTTTAAAAGGGCTAGGAGTATTTCTGGGGCACCCACAATTGTTGCGTTGCAGTAGTCTAGCTTGGGGAGGACTAGCAATTGCACTACAGACTTTAGGTCTTCAATTGGGATGAAGGGTTTGAGTTATTTAAGGTGTTTCAGCATATAGAAGACACTTTGAGAAGAGGCATTAATATACTCTTTCATGCTCAAGTGACTGTCCAGGTGTGAATCCTAGTGATTTGACGGAGTTGGATATGGTAAGATTTCAGTTTAGTGTGCAATGAGGTTACTAAGCCAGATTTATCTTTAAATTGGATGAGAAGGAGTTCAGTTTTGCTGGGGTGGAGCTTAAGATGGTTGGTGTCAACCAGGATTGAACAGTGGAGAGAGTGCTATTTAAGTGCTGGATGTCTTTGGTTGATGAGATTTTAATGTAGAGTTGAGTGCCATCTGCATAGGGATAATAGGCAATTTTGACTTGTTTCAGTGTCATTCCAATGGGTTCTATATAAAGGTTGAATAGAGCAGGAGACAGGATTGAACCTTGCTGAACTCCTTTTGGGACAGGTGCTGCTTTTGAGGTTGAGTTGTGTTAATTTGATTCGTTTAGAGCGTTGGTTCAGGAAAGAGGCAAACCACTGAAGGACCGTTCCTTTGATGCCTGTATGCAGCTATAGAGTCTTTAGGAGGATATCATAGTTGATGGTATCAAAGGCAGCCGAGAGAACCAGGAGGACTGGGAGGCAGACCTGGCCATCATCTAGAGATCTGTGCAGGTCGTCTATGATGTTCAGTATTGGCGTATCTGTACTGCAGCCTTTCATGAACCCAGATTGGAAGATGTCATGCAAGTTGTATTTTTCAATAAGGTTGTTGAGTTGTGCAACCACACATTTTTTGATGGTTTTGGCAATGAGAGGGAGATTAGTAATAGGTCTGTAGTTCTTAAGGTCGTTTTGGTCGCTGTCAGGTTTTTTGATAAGTGGGGGTGACTTGTCCAAGTTTGAGGGGGCGGCATAGAGCCGCTCGATAGGGAGGAGTTAATGATTTCGGTCCATACAGGGGAGATGATGACAAGTGCTGCTGAGAGGGGGGTCAGAGATGTGTGATGTTGGCTTCATGTGGATTTCTTCTTCAGTTGCATCACTTTTGATTGCAATGGGCTGAGGTTGGTGATCAGTGTTGCTGAGAGGGGGGACAGCCATCTTTTGGTGTTAGTTCTTTTGGTGTACCATTTCTGCATGTGGGTGTGTTCTTGGTGCTGGGTGGTGAAGTGCGTGGTTTAAGAGAGAGCTCGATGTTGGATATTTTTTTAGAGAAAAATGTGGCAAATTCTACGCAGCGCTGTTTGATGATGTTGAAGAGGTCCTTGGGTCTGTTCCTAGACCAGTCGAGTTGGTCTTGGAAAAAGGAAGCTTTTTCTCTGAAGATGTGCTTTTTGTATTTTAGTCTTTCAGCCCAGAGGATCGAGAGATTGGTTAGTGAGGGCTGCTGTCTCCAGTTTCTTTCAGCAAGACAAAGTTGTCACCTCTCTTCATTGAGATCTTTAATGAACCAGGATCTGGAGGGGATGCTTCTTGTTTTCTTGAGTTTCCAAGGGGCAACTGCTTCAACAAGTGTTGCCATTTTTGTGTTGTAATGGTCGGTAAGGACCTCGGCAGAAGAGAGGTCCAGTGGGGATTTGGGTGCTAATTAACGTTTCTAACTCTACCTGGGAATGTAATGTAAGTTCATCATCCAGTGTTTGGGACAGTTAGATTGAGGGAGCGTCTTTGGTCTGGTAGTTTTGAGATCGTAAAGGATTAAATGGAGATCAGATCAATCAGATGGTAGGATAGAGTGAAGGGTTATTATGTTCTGTTTTGAGGTGATTGTGTAAAGGGTCGAGCCCTTATTGTGGGTTTGATTATTGCAATGTTGAGTAAGGTTGTATGTTTCCAGGAGAGAGGATATGGTTTGTACTGCAGGATCTTCTGCATTATTCAGGTGCATGTTTAGGTCTCCAAGTATGATCTCTGTGCTTCCTTTTAGGAAGTGTTGCAATATGAGGATATGAAGTCATTCAAATCTTCTAGGAATTGAGGGTTCTCACCTGGAAGGTGATAAATGACGTGAATTTGATGGGGTTGGGGCCTTTAGGGGCGGTCTAAACTCCTAAATATTCAAAGGTAGGATATTTGTTAGTGTGGAAGGGAGTTATGCAAAGATCATTTTTGTGTGTGATGACTACTCCACCACCTGTGCAACCCTTGCGGTCACAGTGAATGATAGAGAATCCCTGTGGGTTGAGGAGGTCAATGTAAGGAGATAAGTGGTCATTTAGCCATGTCTCTGTTAGAAAGCAGATGTCAATATTGTAACATAAGATAGTTTTGGCTATATCGGTGGCAGGCTTGACTGCTGATCAATAGTTTAGTTGCATGCAGCAAAGCGTAGGTGGAGATCTCGTATCTGGCTGATTGGGTTCGATGGAGGTTAGTTAGATGGGCAGCCTGAGTGGGTATGTGGTGTTCCGGGTCCTACTCATGCCAAGGATGACTGGGATCTTGTGATGTGAATGCTGGCTGGGTGCATTTTCATAGGTGTTGCCCAGCATTTCAGTTTCCTGCTGTGACCTTCCAATTGCAGTGTGTCTGGGTTTAGGGTAGAGATGAATGTGTGGGAGAGATTGGCTAGGGGTGAGGCATCAGGGTAAGTGTTTACACCATAGAAGCATGGGGTTGTGGCAGTATGTGGCTCCTCTTTGCATCAGAGTGCATGTTTGCAGCAGGATTGGTGCTCGCCATGGAAGCATGAGGTTGGGGCTGTATGTGGCTACTCTTTGCATCCTTACGTAGTGATGACATTTTTTCCAGAATTGTGTTGATTTTGTGTTCAAGCTGGGCTATTATGGTGATCAGTAGTAAGAATGTTGAGTCTGTGGTAGGGAGGGGAGAGTGCTGGACCTGTTCAGAGTCTGAGGTGGAGGTTAAGGTAGAGTCCAGCCTGATGAGGTTGATGGACTGTGAGGATGTGGGCACACGAGATAGCTCATGCTGGGCAGAAGAGGTGTGCCATGTGGAGAGGGAAAGTAATTCTGGTATTGGTTTTGTAGTGTAGGGGGCGGGGTGGAGACAGTGTAAAGGGTGTTGGGAGAGGAGTGATCAACAAGTGGAGGTGAAGGTGTATGGGTTAGTTCTCTCAGAGATGGTGGTTGGATGGTTCTCCGGGAGTGGGAGGAGGGATGGAAGTGGAGCCTGATAGCATGGAGGCGCATTTCTGTATATGCTTAGGAACACTTCTCCGGTGAAGTCCTGGGATGGGGATATAGCAAGCTTAGTCCCATAGGGGACGTTAGCAGTCTTAGTTACTCGAAGGTGTTGTCGGAAGTTCACTTTCCATTTAGCAAGTTTCTTAGTGTGGGAGATGAAGTCAGTTTTAAGGCCTCTGTGTGCTGGACTGTAGTAGATGTCTGTTATTAGTGTCTCTGGATGTTCTTTGATGATTCTGTGTTTGAATTTTTGTTCAGCCTGTTTTGAGAGGTTTCATGGAAATTTAATGTAATATGAGTTGGGGCCATATCTTTCCATGATAGTGTTGAGGTGGGACATTGGAGTGTTGCTGTATTGCAGAATCGGCACTATAGGGCCTTCCTGTGTGAGATGATCTTCCTAGGTGATTGCTCATTGGGCTGTGGAGGGTACTTCTTTTAGAGAGATGGGCGTCAGCGATGGGAGCACAGTGAATGGAAGTAGTTGATTTGGTGGGATACCTGCAAGGTAGATGGTGCTTTGAGTGCTGGAGGGGGTACCGATGAGCCTACTCAATTTCTCTAGTTCTTGGTGGTAAGTATGTAAGTAGGGTAAGTATGGACTAATAACCAACCTGCAAACCTGCAAACCTGCAAACAGGGTCACTACCTCTGATATGCAGTCTGGGGTATGAGGTAGAATAGGTAATAGACACGAGTTAGGCAATGGCTAAGTCACATCAACATGATCACACAATGCATGCATAAGTAATCAGTTTTGCAGTGCAGCAGGCAAAGGTATCTTAAGGCATATGTAGCAGTATGCACAGAAAAATACATAAAATGCACAACGTTATGATGTAGGCATACAATGTTGGTTTCTGAGGCAAATATGAGTAAGCCTAGTGGAAACAGAACCACAGTATATCCGCCATTGACATGAACACACAATGTATGCTAGGGAACCAGTTTTGGCATAAGGTAGGTAAAATCGATATATAAGCATATGTAGCAGTATGAGCGAAGAAATACATAAAATGCACAAATAATGATGGAGGTGAACAATACTAGGATATGGACTAATAAGCATCATACCAGTAGGGTCACTACTGTTGGTACGAGGTAGGATAGGCAAAATGCCACAGTGTAGGGAGCAGATAGTAGCATTGATGTGACATCCCAGTGTATGCACAGAGAACAGGATGAGCGTAGAACACACTAAAGTAGTTATATTGTAGGCTCACAATGCCAAGATCAGACATCAGTCAGTGGTAAGCATTGAATTATTCTTGTTTGGTATATGATAGGCAGAAGTCACCGCCAAGCCATAGGGTAGTAGTAAGACTCGTAATTGGTAGAAAACCTCTGCCAAAGTGATCCAGATGTGCTCACCTGAAGAGGTAGTCCAAACTGTAGGCAGAAACTGGAGTTTGGCCAGAGTCCTGCTGAGGAAGTAGGCAAGAATACATTTTAACTGAATAGGTAGCCGGACTGGCAGATAGAAACAAGTTGTTGCTGGAAATCCTATTTAAATGGAAGCCCACAGTCCTGCTGAGGAAGTAGGCAAGAATACTTTTTAACTGAATAGGTAGCCGGACTGGCAGATAGAAACAAGTTGTTGCTGGAAATCCTATTTAAATGGAAGCCCACAGCATGAATCCCTTTAAGAGGTAGTGCGGAAACAGAAAAACCTACTGAAGATGTAGACCAAAAGCACAGTTCCATTGAAGAGGCAGCCCAAAAAGAACTTCCAACTGAAGAAGTAGCCCAAATGTGAAGTCTGATGATAAAGTAGTCCAATCCTTCATATTGAAAAGTAGCCCATGGCGATTTGAATTCAATTGACTGACTTCCATCTTGCACCAACTCGGACAAGACTGTCGCCATTATCCCTATGTGTAACCTTAGCGGGCTGTCCCTGACCTCACTCTCTGTTGAACTTGAAGCTTTATCTGTTATTAGTTGGAACATTGTTGACATTAGAACAAAGATGCAGATTCCATCCTCGTTAACATTTATTGAGAACTATGATATTGGTATTTTCCAGGAAAATACGGAAATAGGAATAGTGCCCCATGATGGTTATGCATGTTATTCTGTTCCAGCTATTCGTTCAAGCTCATGTTGTGCAAAAGGTGAATTATCTATCTGGTTTAGGGTCTCACTCAGTTTAAACATAAAGGTGTTAGTCACTGCATGTCATGCCTTTAAAGCTCTTCTAGTAAACAGGAGTGGTCATCTCTATGTTTATTTGAAAAATTGTTATAACAATGATTTTAAGAATGGTTCCAATAGAAACTTCATGCATTTGTTTAATTTTCACACTTCACTACAATCACAGCTGAAGACCGACCAGTTGAGCATAGTCATTTGTAGTGATTTCAAAGCAAAATTTGTTTTCAACATGCCTAAGGTGGACCACAGTCTTAATATTTATACCCTCCAATTGTGTGATCGTAGGGGTGAGGAACTTGCACAGTATCTCACTAAGTTTGACCTAGAAGATATCATGATCTGTACTGGAAATGGTGAATTAAGCCCACCGTCCTTTCATGGAAGGGAGTATGTGACGACCATAGACTATATTTTTGGTTCCCCTAATTTTCTGCCTTCTGTTTCGGAGGGTCGGGTATGTGAAACTAGCTTCAGTGATCACAAAGCTTCACTTTATCGGTATTCCTGCCATCATGCAGGGTTAAAGCACAGTGGAACATATCATCCCTACTCTCATTTTACAATAATGGGCTAAGACCTCATTGAGGTATGCACAACCCAAAAACCCGATTGGTGGTCTTGATATGCCACAATGTAAGTGCTTTTCATAATTGGCTTTGTGAGCAGACTGATGGATCCTGTGTTCAACAGGATTTTGATGAGCTAAGTGCTTATATCACGGTGTCCCTCTTAGAGCCAGTTAGAAATGTCAGGAAACAGCCCAGGTGGTTTGATACCCACTGCTTCCAGGCAAATAGACAACTTACAAACGCTCAATCAACTGCCCTAGAAATCCGTGTGAAGTTGCCGGGGCTTGTTCTCAGTATAAGCAGCAACTTAGAGGTAAAAATAGCTTAATGATGAGGATTGGGAGAGGTTGGTTGATGCCGCCAGGCTAAGACATCAAAAAGCCTTTTGGTCAATGCTCAGGCAATGTAGGACAGGGGATACCTAGGGGAGTTTTACTTATAGTAATCTAAATCCATGTGAATGGGTAAGGCATTTTGAGGAAATTGATACCCAGTAGATAACCCTATGTTCCTCATTGACTTTGAATCACCCGCGCGGAAGAGGCTTAAGATATCCTTTTCTCAGGAACTGGTTGCAGAAGCTTACATCAGACCCTTAGCTGTAAAGCCCTGGGCCCAGATGGGTTACCAATTGACTTGGTAAATGTAATATGGAGCTTTGGGCTCCACTTTTCACTCATCTTTTAGCAAACTCTCTTGGACAAAGCTCCCTAGTTCTTGATCAAGATCGATAATTGTGCCGGTCTTTAAAAAGGGCAATAGTGCAGAACCCAAGAGATATCACCCCATCTTCCTGATCAACACATCAGTCAAGATCATCAGAAGATTCATTATTAATAGGATGTGTGAATGGGTCCGGGACAATAGCATTTTTCACCTGAGCCAATATGGGCGGCCAGGTACGGTAGAGCAATGCACAAATTTGCATCTTATAGTGTAAATTGCCAGGTGCTGCCCACTGTACCCGGCCTTCATGGACCTATCCACAGATTTTGACTGCGTGAATCATGGCAAACTCTGGGTTTGGATGAGGCGTTGGTCCATTTTCTTTATTCTGCATGAAAATCTATAGGCCAGGGTTCGTTTTGGTTTGAAGGGAGAGATGACTGAGCCTTTAGTCCTTGCTAGAGGCATGCAGCAAGGTTGTGCGCTGGCCCCCATGCTTTTCATTCTTTATATTAATAAGTTAAGTCCTTTTTTAATTACATCTAGTAAGGACTTCCCCCTCATTTTGGAAGCATGCCTACTCCTGCATTATTATACGCAGATGATGTAGTTCTAATGCCACATATGCCATTTGCCCTGCACAAGTTAGTAGATTGTTTTGTCGAATTTGTAGCAAGCCTGGACTTAAAGACAAATTTCAGTAAATCAAGGATTATGGCTTGCGGCCCAAAGAGGAGCAAGCATAATTTGTTAGCCATTGGAAGTGAGCGCCTGATGGGTGTGCATAATATTCCTTACCTGGGAGTCATGGTTAACTCGGCAGGTACATGGCGCTTGCAAATTTCGACTGCATAACTTGAAATGTTTAAGGCCATCGGTACGCTTTTTAATCTGCCTTGGTCCTCAGGCCATAAGTCGACGCCTCCTGTTTTGACTATCAGTCCCAAAGTGCTCCCATAGCAACCTACAGAGCGGGTTTCGGGGGTCATTCGAACAGTAAATGCTCTGCAAATGGAGTAAAAACATTATTGTAGGTATCTGTTGCAACTCCCTCTCTCTAGTTCACATTATGTCTGCTCCAAAGACCTGGGACTTCCCTCTTTGGAAGATGCTATAAAACTAGTCCCAGTCTTATTATGGATATCTATATAGAGCAACCCGGAGGCCGCTTTGAATCGGGCTGTCAGAGGATTGTCTCTTGCAAGACAACGGATATACCATCCCTTGGATTGCTTATGTTGCTGCCTCCTTTAACGATTTGGGGTAGCCGGAGATTTTTCGGACCTCATCCCCCTTAAGTAAAGAGGATAAACAGCCACTGAAAGCCCTTTTTGTGAGGAACAGCTGCGCCAAAAGGGAGTGCGATGAGAGTACCATAAACCCCAGTGAAGCTCTATCTTAGCAAGTAAGAATCTGCTGGAAAGGAGCCCTATCTGACATGGGACATGGGGAGCTGGGAAAGGTCTTTACTCTTCCGCTTTCGGGATGGAATGGTACCATATTTGTGGACTTTGGTAATATTACCACGTTAGGACCCTGCACTAGTGACAGCATTTCTGAGCAATCCCCGTGTCATTTAAAAAAAAATTGTATGTGATAGTTACAAAACAGTTCCTAATACATTCATTTAAGGTGCATAGGTTGGACCAATGCAGGGTGGCCTACCGGTTTTTACATTATCGGAGCTACAGAAGCAGTTCCTTTTTCTATTGTAGGAAAACTATGTTAAATTGAACCTTTTATCTGCCGTCTGATATTTTATATATGTTATACGTTCCTGTGTAATGTTCTAATGGATTTATATTAATTGAGATTTGTAGCCGCAGTATCAATTTATTTTAACTGATGTAATAGTATAATTTTTGACCTATGAACTGCTGATTGGCATTGCATTTTAGTTCAGTTTTGTATTTTTGAAAATGATGTGGTGTTGTTTTTAAAGTTTTTCTAATTAGCTCTGTTAAACTATTTTAATTGGATTTTATATTTCGAATGTGTTGTTGATTTTGTACTTTCATGCGTTCATCTGGTTTGGGAATAAAGGCATGAAAAGAAAGTAAAAACCTGCCCTGCGCATTAGTCATTCAACAGAAAACTGAGCGTTGCTAGAACAATATAAAAGTTTGCAAGCTTTAACAGAGGGCAACTTGATTTATTTTGGTACTTGCGGACTAAAACTTTCCAGACGGTCAGAAGGTTATCCAACATGAATATTGAATAGAAGCTTGAATATAAACTAAAATCATGAATTTAAATTTCAGACATCTCGAAAAACAGACCAGTTTAGGGACCCTCCAAGATCGTAAATGGACACAATTACAAGTGACATTCGTGTATCTCTCATATTTCTAACCAAATTGGGGGCATATTAACAAGGCGGCGTTAATGAATTATCGCCGCTTTAGCGTCCGTTTTCAGACGAAAAGCGGCGATCATTTTATCGCCGAATTAACAAGGACACGCTAGCGCGTGATTCCTGACTTAGCGTCCGTTTTCTGCACGCCTCCCATCGCATCGCTAATGAGATGCAAAGGGGGCGTGCCTGTGAAAACAACAGGGGGAAATATCGCTAACCCAGGTATCGCCATATTAGCAACGTGGGTTAGCGATATTTTAAATTGCGTTAAGTATGCCTTAACACAGGAATTTAACGTCTGCTAAATTCCTGACTAAGGCATACCTAACATGGGGGGTGGATTGTGTGGCTAAGACCACAGGCCCTATCACCAAGTATATCGCTCGTTTTTCCATGGGACATCGCTGGAAAACCAGCGATGTTCCATGTAAAACATCGCTATCACTGGGAAATTATCGCCTTTGCGCTAAGCGTTGTTAATACAGCGCTAGCAAGGCGATAATTTCCAGCGATAGGATTCCTCACGCTAACAGCGGCCAGCGATAATTATCGCTGCCGCTTGATAATATGCCCCTAGGTGTTACAATAACTCAGCTCCATTTTTTAAATATCTAACTGTCGACCTTATTTCCCTCATAAGAATTTTCACAGATAAAAAAGTCACCAGCTACCTTACTCCCTGTGTGCAACCCATTCATTATATAAAGGAAGTATTTTTTTTTAATCTATTGCATCTTTCGTACTGAGTTGCTCTTGGCTAGTTACTTTACAAGCTAATGCCATGAATATCTTTCGGTGTACTAACTAAAACCTAGTGACACACAATCTGCGTTCTGCGTCTGAATTCTGACTGTGAATATTTTGTGCTAACAGCCTTACTACAGAACGTCAGCTCTGAAATATAGAGAACCAGTGTGCCAATGCTCGGGTGCTGTTTTGTACCTTTCCTAAATGTATCTCCAAAATGACCTTAACAAAAAGGCTCTTGAGTGTCTTTGTCAAACTAGTTCATTTGAACTTGAATTGTTTTGCAACTATTCACGTATCATAGATAATCTGCCTGCCTTCTATATTTGCTTTGATTTCTTTCCTATTGATATGTCAACGTCCCGAAGCCCATTTTCTGCTTTCCATATATTTGCTTTATGAAGAGGCTTCGTGTTGGGAGGATTTGGTGGTGAACATGATTCCTATATAGTTCTTCTGTACTCTATGGTCTAGATGGCCCTCTTCTCTCACACCTGCCAAAAGTTTAGAAGCCTCAGTATCTTACTGGTGCATCTGGCTGCTGGGTGCCGGTATCTGTGGGGTTGGAGGGGTTTCTGTAGTTTTTCAGGGTGTGCATCTGTACTTCTCTCCTTGGCTGCAGTTTTGGGGTGATGATGGGGCTATTTCAAGTGGCCAAAGTGTGCACTGCATTTGTTCCACATTGTGTAATGCCTAGTAGCTGGAGTGGCAAAGGTTTGTGTGGGTCTGACTGAACGGGGCTCCTGCACTACTTCCCAGGTGTGGCCAAATCTCTGTGCCACTCTTTACATTGGACCTGATTATTGGTCAAGCTCTGCTGAAGTTTTCCCTTAATTTAACATTTTCAAAGGCTGGGCACTCCAGTGGCCATGTAGTGCCTAGTGGTTGGGATTGTGGCCAGCCTGGCTTGACTTCATGGTTTGCATCATACCCAGAGGGCCGGCTTTAGGGCAGTGCAACTGGTGCGGCTGCACTGGGCGCTGACCTGTGGAGGGGGCGCTGACCTCAGGGGGGGGGGGCACTGTGTTGAGCAGTAACTTATGATTGGAGAGATGAGGGGCACTTTTGCCTGGTGGTAGTGACAGAATTCGAGGAGGCGGTCATAGGGTGTGGGGGCGCCAAAAATGATTGTCGCACCGGGCGCCACCAGTGCTAAAGCCCGCCCTGCATACCCATGTAGATACCTTCTCATTAGGGAGGCAGCTTTGACACCTTAGTGCCTCGTTCCACTCTTCACAGGGGTCCAAGAGAGTCAACTGCCTCCAAATAACTGTGAACGAAGTGATACTCATCACTATTTCATTGTCTGTTAAAGCGGTGGATTCTAGAACCTGTGGGGGTGACTCAACAGCAGAGGCCAGATTCTCTTCTGTAAACCTCATCTCTAGTGGTCTGTCTGTATAGCCCACCATAGCCGGGCATTGAGTCTGCAGGTACAGCTCACTGCCCCTCTTCTGCATATTATGAAAGAGCAGTTTTATAGTGGCAAAGTTGCGGTCATTATATTACCTCATCCATCACCAGTCATCTTCACTAAATTGCTAAAAGGAAAACAAATCTGATATTATTTGATCCAAGTCCAAGTGCCTACTATAAAAAACAAAAAGAACAAATGATAGGCGGAATGCTGAACAATGTCAAACACTCACCCCAGCACAAAGATCTGTGCCTAAATCCATCGTTTTTTTGCTCACCGCACCATTCCAGTTTGGACCTAGCCATAAGCAAATCAATCTTGACCCTGCTTCCCATGGGAACAGTCCAGCCCAAACTGCCAGGCCAGGTCCCCCCAGACCGGAAACAAACATCCTAGCACTGTATCTCGGGTATCACTCCTCGTCAGCCAGGATAGCTTGACTCTGGTGGCATGGTGTGCACAGCACCCACATCTGGGCATACCTGTTCCAATTAGGGTAACAATTGCAAAAAGAACAAATGATGGACAGAATGCTGAACAATGTCAAACACTCACCGTCAGTACAGAGATCTGGGTTCCGTGCTCACTATGGCACTGAAGTCAAGCTATCCAGGCTGAAGAAGGGTGATGCATCCATATGTCTTTCTTTCAGATGAGTGTTCATGGCTCTTGAAAAACACTACTGTTCCTCTCTAGTGCAGTTTGTCATTCTCCCTCGTCTCCTTTTTTTGGTGACCTATTGGTAGTGTTGTACATTCGCGGAAATCACAGAGTCAATGATAGACTGTTACTGGACTATCGTGAGACATTTACTTCCTTTTCCTGGTCCCTCAGTATATTAAAAAGTACTGTGGAGCCCAGGAGAGCCTTCGTTTTAAAGTATGTACTTATGGATTTTCTAACAGCAACTAAAAATGATGACGTTTTGTGCTAGATATTAACATTTGTGTGTTTTAAGCTCAAGTATCAAGAATAACTTTATTTCGGCTCAGAGAGCCATAAAAAGGTTTACAGGTTAAAAAAATGTTTTAAGCTTTTGTTGTACCTCTGTACTAAAAAAGTACTGTGGCACCTATGTCTGCCACTAAAATCACATATCACTGGCTCCTATCACTCTTTTATTACACTTTGAAGTAGTTCCTGCCTCATAACTTTCATTAAGGATCCACATCTTACTTTGTAAACACCTTTTGCAGTGTGTACTACTTTTGTATATTTTTTGGTCTTTTTAGGGATTGCTCTCAAAATGTATCTGAACATAGCTTCACATGGAAACTAGCTAGAAGCTCAACAGCATCAGGATGTGGAGGAATACACCATGATCTGTTCCTGAGTCCATTGTGTGGGTGTGTTTCTCCATTCTAAATGTAGAAGAAATGACGTGCAAAAGGCAGCTCAGCTGAAGCATCAGAACGAAATATTCCTTTGGAACATCTGAGATACACAATCATCTGAATGCCTAGCATTGTCACTAATTTAACACTGCCAAGCGTCGCAACAAGAGGAAGAGGAGGCATCAACCTCTTGTGCTGTCCCACAGCATGTTGTACCAGCTAGTGCTAGACTCCTCCTGGATGTTCTGCAGGCCTAACAGCAGGACAGTGACCCATGCTATGCCACATTGGGACTCCACTGACTCAACTGTGCAAAGTGATCTTGGTTGGTGTGCAAAGTGTCTCTGCTCGCAAGAATCATGTAGTTGCCCACCAAGTCACCAGGAAAAAATATTCTTTTAAAATGTTTTCTTCCCAAATTGAGACCAAGTTTTTCTGATTTTTTTAGTTAATCCTCACAAATGAGAAAAGCTTCCAAAACATTAGAAATTTAGATCAAAATACAAAAGGTTCTTTTTAGAACTACCCTTTATGGTTCAAAAACAGACATAATGTTTATGTTGTTTGCAATGTCTGTCAATAACTGTCAAAGTGCATTAATAGATTATAAATGTTCTACCCTATTGCAGCAGACTACGGCAAGATTTTTTAACTTGTCATTCAACGCAGCACAGCCAACAAAGTCGCTGAGCTGTGTTGCATTAGAGGAAGAGAGCAAGAAGTGCCATATCTACTAAGAGAGCTCCTGCACTCTTCTCAATAGCTTGCTTGCATTCAGGCATCCTATTTCCATGCACATGCCTTTGAAGCATAGTGCAAAAGTGTGTGCATGATGATTAGCATAGGTATTATTCTGGAAGAATACCCTTCAGAACAAAATACTATGTCTAGTCAAACTTTAAATTTGGTCACACTTTTAATGGGTGCTGTACAGTACAGCACAAATGGAGAATTTGAAATGTTTGGAGAAAAAAAACCATCTTCATGCGTGTCTGAAAGAAGCCCTACATTTTGGTACAAATCCCTGTTAACCACTGTTAGTTGATAGGTCTCAAAAACCATGGGTGTTTGCATGAGAATGTACATATACCATTGATGGGATGCCCCTTCAATGAAAGTAAAGAAAAGGAGTGCAAAGCACAGCATTTCCTTACTTTAAGGCAATTTTTCAGCACAAAATAAGTTTTGTGCCTGCGGGAAAGTAAATTCCAAATTAACTGTGTGCTGCTTTCTGTCAGTTTTGTGAAGGAAATCTTTAACAGAATGTTAGGAAAAGGCAAAGGCCCATAACAGGTCTTTCATGCTTGTTGTTCCTTTGCAATGACAGAATACATTGCTATTTTTGTATTCCACTCCACAAAGGCAGAATGATTCATTTGATTAAATGCTGTGTCCAGAGAGATGCAAGTGATATACACATCCTTGTGCCTCAGCGGATTACACTCTTTTCACAGTTCTGACAGTGTGCATACGCTTGGCCACTCTTAGCGTGTGCAGGCACAGCTGAAACTGTGAAACTGGACAAGCCCTACTTTGACTCTCACCTGATTCTCAGAATCTATTTTATTTTGTTTGTCAAATGTGAGGTGGACCAAAGTTGAGTTAATTTTCTATATCATCATATCTGTACCTTCAGTAACACTTACACGTCCTGGACTAGGGGTGCATAAAGAAATGCTGTGCAGCGTCTTCCACAGCCTTTGTCTCCCTCAATTTCTTTATAGACTCTGCTGAGTCATGGCAGATAGATAATCACAGCATGTGGATTAGGACACTTGCAAGTTCATATGTGTTGGTTTATACCAGTATTTACACTCACAGGTTCTCCTTTATGTTGAGTAGAGTTTTGAACACTCCAATGGTTTAATATTAGCTTGTAAACTACTTCAGAGGAGTATATTAGTTGTAGTAGGTATTGAAACTGAGTTATAAGTATAACTCACAGGTTTTTAGGGGTTACTACGAGACCTTTGCTATGTACTTCTTGGAAGATTTACATCTGTCACCTTTGTATGATACCTTTTCCTGTTTTATAGAAACATAATATTGCCTGATAGATTGATGTGGCAGGTTATTCTGAGCATCAAAGACCCTCTCTACCATTATAGGCTCACTACAAAATAAGATTCTATAAGTAGGTAGTTAAACTATAATGGATGAAATAGCCTTATATGTGGGCTATAGGACTATTCAGACCTAGGCTGGAATACTTTATAGAGTTGTAAGTTACCTAGAACAGTCACTGGCATTGTTTGCAGTTACAAATGATAATATGACAACATTCGATACCATTGATATTGTGCATGGGCTTTCCACACATTTTGGGCCTCATTTATGAGGTTTTGCCATAGGGCAGCGCTGGTGCACAATGGGCTGCCGTGCGCCAACGCAGTCACCTTTGCATCATGATGCAAGGGTGCCTGAGTTGCGGGGATGATTATTTTTGTGCAGGAAGGGAAACCTTCCTGAACAAAAACAATCACAAGAGGCTTCTTTTTCCTCTTACTATGTGCGCTGCAGAATGCAGCACACCTAGAAAACAAAAAAACAAGGAGAAATAAAGATATTTCTCCTCGTTGTGCCTCCCTTATGACTCCTGTGGGGCAGTGTCAAAAAGCCATGGATGTTGCTGAAAACACTCCCAGCAACACCAATTGCACACCCCTTTTACGCAGAATACTACGTTAAAGGGAATGATATTTACAAGGCAGCATTAAGAAAAAAAAAGTGGCTTAGTGTAAATATGGAGCAGGCTCCTGCACAACCGGAGCGTCGCAAAAAGTGACACAGCAGCGGTGCAAGGTGCTTATAAATAGGCCCCTTGATCCTTGTTTGTACTGAAATAAAAAATTCACAGGCATCACTACACTTGTTACAAATTGCTGGTTTTCTGAAAATGTGAATTGCAGGCAGGTCTCCACTAGTCTTTTACAAACATTTCCAATTAAGGGTCCGATTACGATCATGTCAGGAAAGCATTCCTACCGAATCGGTTCCGGAATGCTTTCCGAGCGACTCGGATCGGGGGAGTCCGACCGAGCGATTTGGATGCATCTGGATGCAACCGGATATGATTCGGTTGGACCCCCATTGAATTCAATGGGAGCCTGTGTACCCAACGTGAACACAGGCTCCCATTGAAAAAAAGGGGTGGGTAGGGAAAAGCATGCACCCTGTGGCAGGCACCCCATGTTGGCCGCCACACTGTGCATGCATGGAAAGGGGGGCAATGGGTACCCCCCTGCGACTGATTCAAAGGCCCCCAGTTGAAGGGGGCCTGCTACGGCCCCCCAAAGTCCGGTTCCCACAGCCGTTTCATCTCGGCAAAACCGAGTTGGTTCAGCTGTCAGAATCGGTCAGCGTACTCGCTCGTTTGGAAGCCATCCCCATTGAGCTGCATGATTTGGCTCCGAACAAGTCGGACTGCCTGAATCGCGTTTGGAACGGATTTGGTCAGCCCGGATGGCTTCCTTGCATTGTACATGGTCGACCGGAAAGGGGGATGATTTGGTCGGAAACATAGGCTCCGAATCGGATTAGAAGATTCCGAATCCCGTTTGGAGCCTTTCCTAACAAGATCGTAATTGGCCCCTAAGACCTTAATCACTAGCTAACATAATTTGTGTGCGATATGCAGTTGCTTATTGGTGTTACTGCTTAAAAAAAGGAATTGCCCTTGGTAAACTCCATAAAAGACTTTATGGGAAAACATTTTAAGATCAGATAGATAAGAAAAGAGTATGTGAATCTATCCTCTTCCTTCCAAAAGCTCAATGGTACATTCTTGCCCTCACTAGATATCGTCGAGATGCCGGGATTTAATGAAGCCAGGTGGGCAGCACTTAGAGCCCAATATGTCATCCTCACCATACCTGATGAGAGAGTTAATGGGGAGTACTTTTGAAGGTGATCTACAGATTAGTAGGGAGAAGGCAGCACAGACTGTACAGGCGAATTCAGCGGCATATGGTTCTGGATCATTATTAAAGGCCCAAAGTGCTACTATTACAAATCAAGGAGATGAATCCAATGGGTCTCCACTAAGTCCACCGAACAAGTCCCAGCAAGACCTCCCTCCCAACTCGATTATTGATCTGGACTTAGAAGCGAGCTCATCCTCCTCCATGCTGTATATAACGGTGTTGATGCAGAAAACATTGAAGGGGATCTTCGAGGCCATAGTGATAAACACAGATACCTTTAAATCCCACAAGTCTCTTTTACACACCATGGCTACAAAATTACACCAAATATATAGCTGCATGCTGAGGATGTTAAGACCTGTGGAATGTGCGGAGGCAAAAAATCAATATTGGGAAAGGGTGGTGTAGCCGAAGTAGCAACTACATCAGATCCAATAGTTTCTTCTGAGGTATTACCCTCTGTCTATATATGTAAACACTGCAAATATATGAACCTCCCACTCGACCACCCACTAATTCGCTTGGGCCAAAACTGGCTCTATTGGGCTATCCCTCAATAATGTGAGATACAACAATTGGTCTTACAGAGGATGTACACTTTACTTACTTCTTAAAAAATATTTTTATTTTATTTCTTTTATCTCTTTTTTTCCCATTTGTTCTTGTAATATCATGTCATAAATAGTGAGACAATCATTTTTTCTTTTGCAATCTGTATATACAAAAATTCAAATAAGCATGATGATACCTATAAACAATTTACAGATCAAAGATAAATAATTCAATAAATATTATCAAAATAATCAAACAGTGCATAAATATCCCCTTACCAGAGTCACATTCGTACCAACCTCACATACAATCAAAGCATACCAAACAAACTCATGCACACATCACAATACACTCATCAATTTCCAGCTGCGAAATGGCTTGCAATTCAAAACTCATGGTGATTAAATCTTCTTAAATATCCATGGTTATGCAGCCTGCTGGAAACAACCAGGCCAACGCACGTTTCGGTGGTGAGCTGATTTGAACCACCTTCTTCAGGACCGCTTACTCTTATGAATTTAAATGCAGCGGAGGTAAGGTAGGGGATCCCTTGGTTTTTGTCCTGCTTGTTTTCAGTTGTACATGTAGGCACTCAGATGTTCCTCTTTCTCTCTGATCTCCCTTCTGGCAGAGGCTGGCTTATATCAGTTATCGTTTCAGTAAGTGCGGTCACTTGGGGCACTCTGTTATCCTTCAATTAAAATATCCTTTCATTGGCCACTGAATTCTTTTTAATTTCCCATCTGACTCAGGCTGGCTTTTGACAATGTGTGCCACTGCTGCAATAGTCGCTGTGGCTCTGCTCTATGGCTTCCTCCACCTTCGCCACTCGCCTTGCCTGAAGGGAGATCAGAGAGAAAGAGGAACATCTGAGTGCCTACATGTACAACTGAAAACAAGCAGGACAAAAACCAAGGGATCCCCTACCTTACCTCCGCTGCATTTAAATTCAGGTGCTCACGGAATAATGAGGGCAAAAAAGTCTTAGAGTTCTAAGAAAGGAGCTTAAAAGATTGATAGTAAGTAAGAAATGGGCTTACTATGAAATAACTGAAATATCATGCTAGAAACCATAGAAACGAATAACATAAAAAATTCTGGAAACTGGTACAACATGGCCTAGGGAAGAATTAAGGGAGGCTGAAATGCATGGTAGGAGAGGAAGCATGGGTCAAATACCTGGAAAAATTTGACGTAGAAGATGAAATAGGGGCTTCCATACCACCCAACATAATTGATCTAACTCTATGAGGAATCTTGGCATGTGACAACACTGTATACAACGTGGTGATAAGTGATTCTTTTGATGTTCTGACCCTGATGAAGTCCTAAGGGACAAGACGCGCTGGCTGGGCTGATTGCAATTTTGTTTTTGATACAAATAATTAAATAAAAAGTTGGACGAACAAGACTCCAGAGGAATTGAATTTATTTGAACCATCCTTTTGGATACACATGGACATTGCAACATATGGATCTTTTGCACAATACT
The DNA here is from genome assembly GCA_963921515.1 of Calotriton arnoldi. NCBI lineage: Eukaryota > Metazoa > Chordata > Amphibia > Caudata > Salamandridae > Calotriton > Calotriton arnoldi. The sequence continues at coordinate 649,221 of CAWUFW010004244.1, read as the reverse complement.
CTAATTGAGCAATATCTATGATACATTTCACACTCCTTTTTAATTGTTCTGTTTGTTAGAGGAAATAAAGAGGCAATTTTCCATGAGGATAATCAAGAAGACTATTGAGTCACTAAAGCTTACAAGAGCATCTGGCCCTGATAATCTGCCGGCAATAATAATGAAAACAAATATAGATTGGTGGTCCAGTCTGTTTCATCCACTGTTCCAAAAACGTCTGTCAACAGGGAGCTTCCCAGATAGCTGGAACGGAGCAGTGAGCAAACCTATATATATAAAAAGTGTTACTGCCTCTACCGGTAGCTATAGGCAAAGAAACCTGTTCCTTCCTTCTCGCTCCTGTTCTGTGGCGATTGGTCCCGGAGGACCACAACACCCAGCCTGCCTCACGCTCGAGGCGCACAGCTGCCATCAATCCTGACAGCGCCTGGAGGCGCTACAAAATCCCTGCTAGCCTCCCGCAACGCGGGACGTGCGCGCGGACCAAGCCCGGACAAAGGGCGGACCCGTCTACACCCGTCATCGCCCGGAAGAGGCTGGGCTGGGCCACCCCCCTGACTTCTGCCTACTGATCAGATACTCTCAGCCCTAAGGTACTGTCCTCACGTCTCAGTCCGGACCTACTGGTGGTTTATTAACAATAGAAACACAGGGCATAATGGGCAAAAGGAAAGCCAATGACGTTTTGGGTGAAGGACAAAGTGGGAAAGGCAAGAAGGTAAAAAAATGGGGAAACGGTCATCTTTGCATAGCAGTAATCAAGTAATAGCACGAATTGATGACTTGGTAAATGAATGTGAGGCGATTTTAACAACGCCTAATCCCATGTGTCCAGTTAACAGCATGACAGAAGAGCTATCGTCTCCGAGTACTAGTGTTAAATGTGTAAAATTATCACTACATGTACCGGACATGTTTAAGAAAAAGGTGGTCCCTGAGGGATTAAATGTGGGCAGTGAAACAGCACTCTCTAGAAACTCTCAACTTACACCTTTGTGCATAAATAGTCAATTGGAACCCGTTATTGAATGTTCTAATATGTTCGCTGTGTTAACATCGCCGAATGATGAAGGTCCTGTTATAGTATGTACTGAGGAGGCTATAAATGTAATAGATGATGTTATTCCATCTTGTCTGTGCAAGATCTCATGCTCAGATTCACTACGTGGGCAGTTGACCTATTTGAAATCACAAATGACCAAACTCAATGAGGAAGTTACCTCGCTCAAAAGTATTGTAGGGAAGCTTACAGAGTTATTGGGAAAATATCAGCAAGTTATTCCTGCTGGCACAAGTAGAACTCTATTGCCTCAGCAACCTCACGAGAGTTCATCTATAAGTGATAATTTGGGAAGTGGGGAGAGACTTATAGCTAACTACGTTACCGACCCTCTGACAATAATTAATGATAAGCATAAAAATCATAGAGGTACGAATTCCAATCAACCCCCAGCCTCAAATAACATACTATGGAAGCAGGGCCCTCAGAGCCAAAATGTGGGAGCAAGTAGGGTCCTCAATATGTTGCCGAGATTTCATTCACTCTCCGGGTTGGAAAATATTGAAGATAATAGCAAGTGGGACAAGGTAACACTACGATCCTCGAGGAACCAGATATTTCTAACCAGTGTGCCAAAGTTATCTTCTAGTTTAGTAAAAGAGGATGAATTCACGTTGATTAATAAATGCATCCATTGGCTTAGACAGGTGCGCAAATGCAGATCTGTCATAAGGGAGGATATCTCCTCGGCAAAAAGGTGTTCGGTAGAAGGTTCAAATTTAGATTTCATTCGGCTTTCCCTGGTTTCCCTTGACCTAGTGGACAATTTGGTGGCCTTTGAGATCAGGACATCAAATCTGATTGCAACACAAATAAAAATGAAATACAACCCCCAATTCCATCGATAATGCAAAATCCCACAGCCTCCAGTCTATTGGCCAGCGGGGATCATGTCTGTCAAGTATAGATTGAAGTTTAAGGAATTCAATTCCCCCTTCAAGACAATTGACAACCTCACTCCCAGTGGTAATGGCAGAAAACGCTTCGCAAGCACGTATTGGTAGCATTAGGAGTGGGTCGGTTAGTGAAGTGTCATCTGTGAGTGAATGTAGTAGGAAGGCCCAAGTCGACCTCAGTTCCAGTGAAGTTTCTGTTCAGTGTAGGAGGGAAGTGACAGAGGGTGTACCCCCACCTACAGTTAGTACTCTTTCGTTATCAACAATTGATCAGTTGTCCCTAGTCACATGGAATATTGCAGGCTTACACACTAAAGTATTATCTTTGGATTGGTTGGACTTTATAGATAAACATGATATTTGTGTTTTCCAAGAAACGTGGTCACCAAACCCGATTTTTATTCCAGGTTACTTAAATTTTTTTAAACCAGCCACAAGGGGGCAGAAGGGTAGATCTTTTGGAGGCCTTACCATTTGGGTGAAACAATGTTTAAGTTATGATATTAAGGAAGTTTATGTTGATAGCCCCGACATCATGGCCATCTCCCTAAGCTTAAGAAAGAAGCGTCATCTAATATTGATAAATGTGTACGCTAGGGGGCTTGCAGGAGGAAGGCAATCCACTACAATTACCAAATTAGAGCAATTTTTAGTGGATCTTAAAGGCGCAAATAATGTGACGATCGCAGGAGATTTTAATACTACCTTTGAACCCCTCGACAGGGATGATGGCAACCTTAGTGAAGAGGAAGATGCCCAATGGAGTATACCATCACTAGAGTTGCCACCAATTAGGAAATGGACCGAGGCCGCCTTACAACTAAAAGCATTATGCTTAGAGAAGGGCCTCAGGGCTGTTAATGGAAGAATGCCGTCTGACAGACTGGGTTCACCCACATATAGTAATGGGTTGAGAAACAGTCGTATAGACTATATACTTGTCAATGTTGAACAATGGCCAGCCCTTGTTGATATGGTGGTAAGTGAGCGTAACGAAAGTGATCATAACCCGCTTGTGTTATCAATGTTATCTCCGGGTACTAAAGAGCCTCGGCGAATAATACCTGTGAGCGAAACTGCAGAAACCCTAATATGTAACGATCAAAGGAGGGTGAAATGGGATAGGATTGTAACAAACGCTAGTTCCCTTAAACAAATGAAAGCAGCGGTGGAGAGCACGTTAGCAGTTTTTTATACTATGTCTGAACAAGAGAAAAATAGTGCTATGATTACCAAAGCTCATGATGTTCTGTTTGTAAAAATAAATTCTTATTTTACTAAAATACACAAACCACACAGCAAAGGAATAGCGAGGCAGGAAAGGTGGTATAATAAAGGCTGTAGAGAAGCGTACAGGCAGTTGTCCTTAGCCATTAAATCAAAAGATATGGAGAGAATAAGAACTACCCGAGCCTCATATAAGTCAACATTGGCAGCAGCAAAAAGGGAATGGGACGAACAAAGATGGTTAGAGCTCCTCCAGGCTAGCAGGGGTAAAAACATGCAGTCCTTTTGGAATATGGTCAAATGGGGGAATGCTGGGTCAGGACAAAAGCCGCAAAACCACGTTGCCCAGGACATGTGGGTCTCCTTTTTTGAGGAGCAATTTGCAGCTAAAAATTATGACATCCAATTTCAAATTCCCATGGCTGACCAGCCCCTGTCTTGTACTCAGGACGAGGTGGAGAAGGCTTTGATGGCAGTACCCAGGGGGAGAGCTCCAGGTCTAGATTGCATCCCTGCAGACCTGTTTGTCCATGATAAAGAGAACTGGATAAGGTACATTCTTTGGTTAGCAAATGCTATAGCTAATGGAGCCCCCATTCCAGAGACTTGGCGTGGCGCCGAAATCCTCCCTATTTATAAAAAGGGGACCGCTCCTGTCCCAGTAATTATAGGCCGATCAGCCTAATCGATTCCATACAAAAGATTACTGCAAGACTAGTGCTGAGTAGGATACAGGAGTGGATGGAATCTAAAGAAATACTATCCCCCTACAGGCAGGATTTCGCTCACACACAAGCACTGTCGACCAAGTCTTCCGGTTCATATTGATTTATTGGCGCACAGTTGTAATAGCAGGTGGTACCATTTATGCAGCCTTTGTGGACCTTAAGTCTGCTTTTGATATGGTACCACGTAAGAAGCTCTGGGAAGTACTGCACCGTCTAGGGATGCCCGCAGAACTTCTATCAATGATAGTGCGATTGCACGAGGATAACTTTGCCCAGGTGCGCTGAGGCGAACAGGGATGTGTAACTCCACGCTTTCCGGTATCTAAAGGGGTGCGACAAGGGTGTGTTTTAGCTCCAACCTTGTTTTTATTATATATCAATGAGGTAGTAAACTATTTTTATACACACATGACAGATGCTCCATCCCTTGCTGGCACCAAAATACCGCTACTTATGTTTGCGGATGATACTTTGATCATCTCAAAGACACGGGCTGGGTTGGACAGGGCACTCAGGCGCTTTGAGGGGTTCTGCCGAGATCACGACCTGGTGGTCAATGTTGAAAAGACAAAATATATGGTCTTACATAAGCACAATGTAGTTAGTGGGAGGGTAGAAATGAATGGGAAGCAACTCGAACAGACTGATGTGTTTACATATCTAGGTATTACATTAAGCAGAAAATTAAACTGGAGGCCTCATATTGATCTTATGGCTCTTAAACATAGTCAACTAGCGGGGGTTCTTTTAAAAGAATTTAATCTTTCCCACACTAAGCCCATAGGTCCAGCAATTAAAATATACAATACAAAGATCAGGTCTTCCATAATGTATGGAGCAGAGCTTTGGGGCTTTAATGATCTTTCCCCCTAGTTCTTGCCCAGAACAAATTTGTGAGAGCTTTGACTGGTCTACCACAAAGCACCCCACTAACACCTCTGTTATCAGATTTGGGTTGTAGCTTGTTGGCGGAGGAAGCACGTTTTAGACCAGTAGCTTTTGGCGCCGATTGTGGTCTACTCCTGAACTCCTACTCTATGCAATGGCAGCGAAGGATGTAGTAGATGCAGATAAATCATGTAAGGTTGTCTGGCTGCAAAAAGTTAAGGCTACACTGGTAGATATGGGCATGAGGCATCTTTGGGAGGACCCGGCTGTAAATCAGTTCCCATCAAAAAAAGAATTTAAGAAGGCATACTGGTCGATGGTCAAGGCGGACCATCTACATTCCACAAAGGTAAACTCATTGACTGGCCTGTTTTTGGAGCATAAGATTGCTCCTAAATATGAAAATTTTTGGGATTTTATAACTGTACCATGTGAAAGGAGATTATACTTCCAATTTCGGGTAGGGAGCCTCCCGGTAAATTTTTCACCAGAAATTGGTCCAGCATGAACAAAAGTAAATGTTTGCACTGTAATGAACAGGACGAAACAGTATTACATATTTTATTTGCCTGTCCTCTTTACAAAATTCTGCGTAAAAAATGGCTGAAACCAATCTGTGTTAACATGGGTACGCGGTCCAGTGCAACAGCTCTGCGCATCATTAAGACCAACACTAATGAGCCATATGTAATAGCTATTGCTAAATTTTTAGGTTGGTCATGGAGAATTCGCGCAAACTTTTTAAAAAACATAGTTGACCAGGCCCCTGGGTAGTACTGAGGATGACATATCCCCTGTCAGGGACCTTACCTAATCAAGTATATAGTAAGAAATTTAAGAAGTATAATAGAGTTTATGTAAGGATTTAATAGGAACAACATGATTTTATATATATTTAAAAAAAAAAAAAAGATTTTATTAGTTTTAAGACCAAAAGTTTTAGCTTCTTATTGTATTTTAGATATTTGTCTATTGTAAAATGTATACAGTGCTGTCAACCCATGAATTGTTATTTTGATTTTGGGAATGTTAATGAATACAATTATCTTTGTTTTCATTGGTTACTGTAACTTGCGGCAAATGGCTTTTATGATTGATTTAATCGAAATAAAGCAAATTGAATTGAAACCTGTTCGATGTTAGCGGGAAATTGTTCTCCAAAATACTCCTGGGGATGTTAAAAGAATGGACAGAAACAAATTAGATAATCCCTATTGAGCAAGGTGGTTTTAAGGAGGGCACATGACGGCAGATCACTGCTTTTGTCTATGGGCTATAGTTTAAAATTCGATACAGCAACACAGGGGGTTATACTGATACGTTGTCGATTTTCACTCTGCGTTTGATACTGTTGATTGGGGATTGCTATGGGAAGCTTTAAAAAGTTATGATATCCCAAGTGGCCTGCTTTTAATCCTACAAGAATTACACAGAAACAATTGGGCCCAAGTGGAATTAGATGTTGATGGGTCTCTTTAAAGGAAAATAGACATTAAAAATGGCCTCAGACAAGGTTTTGTTTTGGCGCCCTCTCTATTTTCCATGTTCTTGGCGGACCTACCAAACATTTTAGACTTACCCAATAGCTTTAGCGCAAAAATGAATAGCATATGACCTAGTGATCATGGATCAGATAGAAATTGGCCTGCAGGGGAAGTCAGATGTTGTTGGAGATTATTGCAATAAGAAAAAACTAAATATAAATCTGAAAAAAACGAAAGTGCTAATACTTGGGAATAAGAAGATAAAGTTCAACTGGACCCTAAATGATGCAAAAATTGTAAGGGTTATCAGCTATAAATATTTGGGGCTGTGGTTTGTGAAGAAGCTGTCATGGAAAGAGTACCTTGAATCACTTCAGGCAAAAGCCCTTTCTTCAATAGGGGGACTGAAAAATTTGACAAAATGTCTGGAGGACTGTCCTCAAGACGGTTTTGGCAGCATATCACGGAATGATATGGCCTCAATTCCAGTATGGCGTGGAGGCGGTTAGTATAAGTGGTAAAACAAGCTGGGATCTTGAAGAGGGTAGGTGCTTAAAAAGATTACTCTCTCTACCGCCCTCTACCATGGTATAGGCTATTCGGACAGAAACTGGACTATTCAGCTATTTAGCTTTTGGGGAGACTTTAAAATTCTGGGCAAGAATTGATAGCGGTAAGTGTCTCAAAATATCCATGCTGTGTAAAAAGGAAATTATAAATAGTGAATTACACTGGGCAAGATCTGCCAGGGAAGAAATGCATGACGTAAGTAAGAAATTAGCATTACAAGGCAGTATGACAAATCTAGCAAAATGTAGCAAAACAGATGGCCAGGGAAGATGACCTGAGATATTTAAGGAACAAAAAAATCTTTATCCCCTTTGATGAACACTTGGCTGGAGGGCGAAACATTCCCTACCTTGAAAACCTACCAAAAATACATTTAAGAAGGTGTCTTTTGAAATTTAGTGGGGGGTTAATCAGGTTTTATCCTCTCAAGCACAACACTTGCATTTACAGAAGGATAGAATTTGTAAATGTGGTCTTAATGTGAAAGGGGATTTAGTGCATGTCTTAGTAGATTGTCTGTGGTTCTTAACTCAATGGAAGATGTCATTGAGGCCAATTTTTCTAAAAATATGATATTAGAGAATGGGAGCAAGCACTTAACTTATTTTTTAATATGCGGTATTTGGATGTAGCTTGTGCTTTAGTGCAATTTTTGTTATCTGTGAATAAAGTTTTCGCGAATATTTCATTGTATATACTGGATTTTACTTATCATGAATTCTGTTTGATTTTAGTTCAAAATGTTTTTGTGATTTGTGAAAAATTGATATAAGGAGTTTTACTGCACAAATGTTTAAAAGACCACGGTCTGAATACATTTATGTTTTGACTGACTGACTGACAAGATGGCATTGCTTTCTTAAGCCTGCCACCAATGCGTCCATTCTCTGTTCGTAGGCTAGACTGGAGCTGCTAGAAAACATTAGCTACGTGGACCCTGGCCTTCCTTTGGTAAGGCGTGTGCTCGGCAGCGGGGGTTTGATGGTGTATGTGGCCCAATGAGAATGGATGAGCTGCTTCTGGGTGCCCGCTAGCTGCTGGAAAGAGCAACAGAGGACATGGAGATTGCCAGCCATGCAGATGGCAGGCAGGGGTGACCTGCCCCTTAGGAGCGAGGGAATACCAGGAGATGTTCAGCAGGGGTGGTACCTATGGGCACAAGCAAGCAGGAGCCCCTCACAACCCAACCACGATGCGACTGGCCCTGCAGCACCCAAAGTGCGCATGGCGAGAGGTCTGATCCTGCTGGGGACAGATGTGATCTCAAGTGAGATTGGGGCACCCCAGCTGCCATGATGACCGCTGGGAGTGATGACCTTCGTGAGTGACAGCGAAGAGGCATGGATGATGGTGAGCTGCACATGGGCCTGCACTTCACAGAGGGCTTGCGGCCCCTGTCTCTTGTGCAATGCTCTTGGACATTGTGGAGAACTCACCTCCTTCAGTCCTGTAGTGCGGACGTCTGGGCTCTAGCACACTGCTGTGCACCCATTTTCCCTGAGATTCTGGAGGAGACTCGAAGATGGAGGGATCCAGCAGGGCAAGCTGTGCTGATGATTTTGTTGGCCTTCTGCCCCTCTCATCTCCTACCCCAGATGAAGCTGGTTGGCACTGCTGACCCGACTCGTGAAGTCACTGCTAGGAGATGGAGGGGATCTAGGTCCTCTTATGAGCAAGAAACAATGCCCAAGCAGCCATGGGTTGCACAAGAACCACAAGAGACTCCCCAGTGGGGTGTCCTACACTGGCATCAAGCTATACCCATGCACCAAAAGGGGCAATAGTATTTGTCTGCCCCCCGCAAGCAGATAGAAGGTTTGTCCAAACTGGGGGTGTTGCCCCAAATCTGCTACCTGGGGTTAGGAGACCCACTAGACACCATGGATTTTTCTCGTTCGTTTGTTCAATAGCTTTATTTGATCTAGATTAGAAGCATAGATCATAAAAGTATACATGATAACAATATGTCTTCTTTCGAAAACAATAAAAGCTAATAAAAACTAGTAGGTAAAAACACATGTTACAAACTCGACACAGTGGAACTTCGGCTTAACAGTTTTATAATATGTAAGAATTCACAGCATAATCACAATACTTTGTGCAAAATACACAATAGGGAATCAAAATAGCATGCAATGCATACCCAACTACTAAATTGATTAATAAATAGCTAAAGATTTGTTAGAAATTAAAAAACATCCTTCGGGTCACCTACAAAACATTACAATTTTCGTATGTCATATTATGCCTAGTTCAGGTAAGTAATTTCTTGATATTTTTAGAAGCTCAGTTAAGGAGATACTTTAAGGTTTACACAGTTCTCCATTATAAGAATTGCCTCCTTTGCTTACAAGCCTAAAGGAACGATGCTATGCAAAAGCATACATAAGGATCATGGAACTTCTTCAGAAAAAACAAGGCAATACAATATTGATTAAAATTGTTCTTTGTAAAAGTGGCAGAAAAATAAGAGGTGAAGTTCAGATTGCACGGATAAGTTATCACATGGGCATAGTTTCAAGTCGCTAAGGGAATACCGTTTTTCACGGGGTAGCCCAGCATCAAGGGTATTAGAATGGTGCGAAACCGTAGCAGGATAAACCTATACTGTAAGTTTCTTACACCGTCCAGATACGAATATTCTTCCTTAGTTAAAGGCGGGATCAAATAATAAAGTTTTACAGTCGTACTTGCACGATAGGATTCCTTCCTTTCATAGGCTGCCTTTGTTAGAAATAGATCCTTAAGCCTCTTTTTTGGAAAATTAAAACAAGTACTCGGATTCGTATATAGTTCAGGTACGCCTAGGGAGTGCAAGGTGGATTTAACATTCTCTAACCAGGCAATTTTATGTGTCTTGTCCAATGGCAGGCAGTTTTGTATGATAGTCTGGTTGAGATCCACTGTGTCTCTTTTCCATATTGAAAACCACAGCATGATCGGGACTAGTCTCACCTAGTCAGACACATAGGGTAAATCCAGCTCTAAGTGGGTGACATAGTTTGAGAATGAAGCAGGGAGCGATATGACCCTCTTAAAGAAGCCATTCTCTATCCTCTGGAGGGACTCTATTTGGGCTATACCCCACACCCCTGTCCCGTATGTTGTGCCCGAGATCGTTTTGGCACTCTAAATCTTTTTTATGGTCGCTATAGGTTTTGAACCCAGTTTCTTGGTAAAGTTAGAGACTGCAGCCAAAGTACGTTCCATTGTTAGCGCCCTGCTACCCAGCATGTGTGGCCAGGATTGTTTGCTGTCAAAAACAACTCTGACATAAGAAAAGGTCTCCACAACTGCTAATTTGCGTGTCCCATTATAAAACGATGGCAGCTTTTTAGAGTTCACATAGGCATCTATTAGGCGTTGAAGCGCTACATCTGTCCTGGCTATTAGGACAGCATTGTACGCATAGGCCAGGGTCGGTAGTGCAGCTGGGCGAAAAGAATGGACATCTACTGTAGATCCTTTTAAGGCAGCTTCCACCCCATTTGTGTAAAGTGAAAATAAAAATGGGGCAAGAACGCAGCCTTGTCTCACTCCCCTCATAATCTTAAAAGGTCTGGTACATTCCCCATCCCTACCATAACGGACACACGCCATCGCCTGTGAATACACTTGACGTATAAGAATAATTAACCTGGAATCAATGCCCATCTCTGTCATTATTGCCCATAGCTTCTCATGGCCTACACAGTCAAAAGCCACCGATAGGTCCATGAAGGCCATGTAGGTTTGACCTCCCTTTGCTGTAGAATACTTGGTGATGGTCAAACTTAGGTTCAGACATTGGTCGATCGTGCCTCGGCCCTTCTGGAAGCCATACTGAGTCCGCATTAAGATGTTGTTTTCACTCGCCCAGTCTTCTAACCTATTCAGTAAAACACGCCCCAGCAATTTGGCAGTGGAGTCTAAAAGAGAAATGGGACTATAATTCTGGGGTTTGGATTTATCCCCCCTTTTTAAATATTGAGACAATTATACTTGTTCTCCATAAAGGAGGCGGATCCCTCTTAGATAGTTCATTAAATATAATGGTTAACAATGGGGCCCAGAGATCTTGGTATTCTAGAAAGAAGTCAATAGGGACTCTATCCGGACCTGGTGCTTTAGCACTGCTGTACTTAGCCAGGGCGAGTCTTATTTCATCCAGGCTAAAAGTCAAAGGGTTGCATAGAGGCTCTGGGAGATCAAACGATTTGACCCTCAGTGCAGTCTCATTCCCAAAAATCCTTTTGAAGTGCGCCACCCATGTGTCTTCATCCACATGGTTATCCAATATTTTCTCTGTGTACTTCTTAAAAAAAGGTGTGTTTATTACCCTCCAGAATTCCCTGATACTGTTTAGGGATGTGGCCTTTGCTAGATTTTTCCAGGCCTCTTCCTTCATCACTGATTCCCTATTTTTCCGAGCTTTCTTGTAATTCAACCGCAAATCCTTAATTAGGGACTGGTTTCTAGGAGATGCTTTAAGAGCCCTGCGGAGATCTTGTAGGGCCCTGGTACAGGTCTTATCAAACCATCATTTTTCTAGTCTCTCCTTGTTAGTTTTAGACCAAGTCAGGGACAATTTAATCTCCTCAAGTAGATCTAAGAAGTTTACAATTAGGGTATCTGGATCAGTGTCTGGATCTAGGCAATTTATGACCAGATTCAACTTGTTAGTTACAACCTGTTGGATGATTCTCTTATTATTGATATTGTCCCATTTAAGCTGATAGCCATTTTGCCTGGCTAAGATTGGTTTTGGTACTTTCTCTGATTGTCGAGGTGGAGTCCGACTCTGGACAGCTCACAAAAGAATAATGCGTGGTCGCTAAAGTGTGAGAGTATCATGTCGGTGTGGAGAATATTTCTGCGGCAATTAGTAAAGGCATCTATAAAGTCTATAGTTGAGTGGGATTCGCCACAAAAAAAGATTTTCAAGTCCTCCTACAGCTGGAACTAATTTGATATAAACTTCTAAGTTCCTAGATGATAGAAACCTATTTAGGGTATTCCAGTATTCATATCTTCCAAACCACAAACAGTTCCCATCGAAAAAGGACAAGATTGGGCATTGAAATCCCCTAGCCATAAGATATTAAAATCCTTGAATGGTAATGCCCTTATGAAATTTGCCAGATCCTTTTCCAATGAGTCTACAATTGATGCCATGCTCCCACCAAAGTTATTGTTGTAGTAGTTTATCAATATCCAGACCTGCTGGCTCCCACCCACAAAAGCTAAGAAGTGAAAATAGGGGCAAGAGTGTTCGAATTTAACAATCTTAATGGCTAAGGTATTGGAGATTAGAGTAACCTAGCCCCCTTTAGCTCTGCCTGACAAGGAGGGAACCGCATAGGTTTGGTAGGTTCAATAGCCATTGATAAATATTGGACCTGATGCCCATGTTTCCTGGAAACATATTATATCTCTGTTCTGCCATATCGATACCCTGTCAGCTCTGGTGATCTTAGTTGCAAGACCTGCGACATTCTAAGTAGCTACTTGCCCCCCTCGCTTCTGTTGGCCCATCCAGTGTCCAGGGGCCAGTACTCCTGGGTTACTTATTAGCACATTAGGTCTGGTTGAATTTTCAGTTACTTCCCCCTTCATTACTTTCATCCAGTCCACGGGTGCAGATACTACTGACATATTTAGTAGCTCGTTGGTGCTAGTTAGAACACCTGTTACACCCCTCTTAGGGGCATATCAGCAAGGCGAGGCGAAAAAATTATCGCCGCTTTAGCGTCCGTTTTCGGACGAAAAGCGGCGATAATGTTATTGCCCTATCAGCATGGACATGCTAACGCGTGAATCCATGCCTTAGCGCCTGTTTACTGAACGCCCAGCTTTGCATCTCTAATGAGATGCAAAATGGGCGTTCCTTCCCGAAATAACTGGAGAAATGTCGCTAACCGACATTTCTTCAATTATCAAGGGAATCGCTAACAAGCATAGCGATAAGAAAAGTAGCGCTAACCACGGTTATCGCTACTTTCCTTACGCATGCTTTAATTCTGACTTAGCCATGTAATCCAATGGGAGGTGGATTACATGGCTAAGCCCACCCTGCCCTATCAGCAAGGTATCGCCGGTCACAGTGCGATTATCGCTGGTTTCCCAGCGATAATCACACTGTTTTCCAGCTATCGCTTGCCTTTTGATCGCTTTGGAGATAAGCGTTGCTGATAGCACGCTATCTCCACGATAGAAAGCAGAGATAGCCGGCGATAATTATCCTAGCGCTAAGTGCGCTTAGCGATAATTATCGCCGGCCCTTGCTGATATGCCCCTTAGTTAGTCAATCACAGGACTCTAGATCAATCATGGGGACACATTGATTTGGTGACTCAAACCTCGTCCTCAAGCTGTAGAAACTAGGAGGATCTTGTGTTACCGGTAGAGGTGGACATAATGGGTCATTTGATGCCCGCAGGCTATGCAAGAGCAAACGTGGAGCGGGACTATAGAATTTTGTTAAAGGGGAGACGATAATCTGTGTACTGAGTGGAGGAGCATTTGTGCAGAACCTCAACAAGTTTCTTACCACTTGCTGATTATTAAAATTAACAGCGACGCAGTCGCCTCTTATTTCTTTGACAAATGGACCCACCCATCAAACCCTCCCATCCATGATGATATGCATGTCCAATATATTGCCCCACAGGCCATAACCTTTAACATGATTATTAAACCAATGTAAAGCTTTGGCCATTAGCTGGTCCGTCGACTCCCTTTGGCCCGTGCTCAATGGCGGTACATTGACCAGGACCAGAACATACAGGAGGGCTGCTGGGGGGAGGTCTAATGTGTGTGACTGTTTTGTTCCTACAGGTGGGAGCTCTAAACTCGGGACTGCCTCAGTCTCCAACCTCTCTCTTACTCCTGTTATTTGTGAGTTAACGTGAGCTTCACAAATGGGTATTCCGTTATCTCCCCGAATACTGTTGTTTTCGCAAACCAGTGACGGGATCGAGGGGATGAGGGAAAGTGCTGGGGAATATTGGGTAAGAACACGGGGTCCAAAAAATTAGTGTGGTTCACCTGTCTCTGGTCCTTAACCCACCGTAATAGAATCCCCCGGAGGCCCTGGGACTTGGCCCAGAGCAGGGGGCTGGGCCATTCTCGGGGGGTTGCCACACGTACCACAAGTAAGACCCCTGTTAATAAGGAGGTCTAATTTCTCCTCAATCTTCCCCAGTCTACAGTTTAATGGGTTAAGTAGTGTAAGGAAAAGAAGAAAAAGACACACAACCCCGAAACTGGTCCTAGGATGCTTGTTTCCGGTCCAGGGAGGACCTGGCTTGGCAGTTCGGGCTGAACTGTTCCCATGAGGCACAGGGTCAAGACTGATTTGCATATGGCCAGGTCTAATCTGGGGTGCCATGGTGAGCAAAAGAATGATGGATTTAACCCAGATCTCTTGACTGGGGGTGAATGTTTTGATTTTTTCTGCATTCCGTCCATCCATTGTGTGTCTTTTGCTTTCTCACCCTAAGTGTGCCGGGTATGCCCAGACGTGGGTCCCGGGCTCTCTGTGCCACTGAATTCAAGCTATCCTGGCTGATGAGCGGAGAAACCCCGAAACCAGTCCAAGGATGCTTGTTTCCGATCCAGGGAGGACCTGGCTTGGCAGTTCGGGCTGGAATGTTCCCATGAGGCACAGGGTCAAGACTGATTTGCATATGGCCAGGTCTAAACTGGGGTGGCATGGTGAGCAAAAGAATGATGTATTTAACCCAGATCTCTTGACTGGGGGTGAATGTTTTGATTAGTTCTGCATTCCGTCCATCTATTGTGTGTTTTTTGCTTTCTCACTTTATGTAGTGTAAGGACCAATTGTTCCAATTTTACAGTCATGTCATCACATAGCCCCACCGCCTCCACATGGAACGGAATTGGAACCATGAGGTCTTGAGCCTTGAGCAGGTTTTTCGCTCTTGACCCCCTCAGAGTTTTTAGTTTCTACTTCCCTCCAGGTCTCTTCCTCTTGACCACTGGCTCAACTATAGACTTGTTGGATGTAGAGGAGTCCAGGTGGGGCGGTACAGTTGCAGACACAGTCACGGTAACGGTGGGATTAGCGGTTGCTTCCACATCCTCAATCACTACAGGCTGTGGGGGTAGAATTGGTTGTAGCAGGGGGTCGTTTCTCATTCCTTCTTCAATGAGAGACAGTGCTCCATGAGCTCAATTTCCTGGGATAAAACATTTGCAGCTCTAGTCAAGAAGGAGTCAAGCATGTTTACTATTTCTACCCCCGTTAATTGTGCTGTAGCTTTGCCCTTACCCATCGTTTGACAGTCGCTGGCCCAGAAGTCTCTCAAATCCGATCAAAGTCCCAGGTGAGGATTTCGCCTTGCAGCAGCGCTTAGAGGGGGCCCAGCCCAGCCTCTTCTGGGCTCTGACAGCCGTGGACAGGCCCACCCTTGGCCCGGCTTGGCCCGGGCTTAGCCCAGGGCATCCCAGCACGCGTCCCGCGACATGCACGGTAATGAATGGGTGAGGATGTAGGGAGATGTAGTTCCCCAGCGGCGTCAGTGGCAAACACGGCTTTTCCTCTCCAAGCAGGGTCAATTTCAACAGCGGCCATGGATTTTCTCATTTGGGACAAAAGAATGGGGAGCAGGTGTTGCACTATAGAATGAGCCACACCTTCACCCCAGAAGGGACAAACCAATATTTCTAGCCCCCCAGGGGCAGACAGTGGGTTTGCCCCAATTTGCAAAGGAGCAGAAAGCTCCCTAGATAATAGGGAATTCAAAATGGTTCCAAATCAAACAATAGGAGGGGGTGGCCTACCCTGGCATTGAGCCATATCCCTGCCCCAAAAGGGGCAATAGTATCTTTCTATTCCCCTGGGGGCAGTTAGGAGGTTTCTCCCCATTGGGGAGGTTGCCCAAAATCAGACCCGGGGGGGTCAAAAGCCCAATAGACAGCAGGGATTTTGCATTTGAGGCAAAATAAAGGGTTGCAGGCATTGTACTCTGGCACTGGCCACACCCCCACCCCAAAAAGGACAAACCAGCATTCTGCCCCCATAGGCAGAATGGGGTGTTTGACCCAAATTTGCCCCTGGGGGCAGAAAGCCCACTAAACACCAGGGAATTCAAAATGGTGCCACTCAAACATAAGGAGGGGGAAGCCTATCCCTTGCATTGAGACATACCTCCACCCCAGAAGGTGAAATAGTGTCTTTCTGTCCTTCTGGGGGCACATAGGAGGTTTTACCCAATTGGGAAGCTTGCCACAAAACTTCTCTTGGGGTGAAGCCCAATAGACACCAGGAATTTTTCATTTGCGTTAAAAGAAAGGAGCCCCAGCGTTGTATTTTAGCATTGCCCACAGCCTCACCCCAAAAAAGGCGAACAAATCTTTTTGTCCCTCTCAGGGGCAGACAGGCGACTTGCCCTCAATTTGCCCCTGAGGGGCAGAAAGCCCACTGTTTGGTAGGAATTTTTTTTTATAGTAAAATAATGGGGTGGGCCTGTGCCATCCTGACATCAGGCCCCACCTACACCCCTAAAGCCTGAACACTCTTTCTGCTCCCCTATGGAGTAAAACATCCCATACCAATGGCAAGGGAGAGGATATTTGATTATTGTTGATGCTGTTTTTACACATGGGCCAGGAGAGTGGTGATAAATCCCAATATCATCCCACTTGCCATGGTGAATGGCTGAACTCTTTGGGATTGGGTAGGCCGCCACCTGGGGACACTTACAAGAAACAGACATTTCTGAAAATGAGACACCTGGTGGAATCCAGGGTAGTGCGCTTCATTTGGACCTCACAACATTTCCATCCGTACCCACAATGCTCTGCAAACCTCAAACCTTGTCTAAAATCACATGTTTTCCTTGCATTTCTGTGAACTACAGATCCACAAAATTCCTTCCACCCACATATCCCCTCTTGTCCCAATAAAAAAGCTGCCATACTTGTATGGCTGGACCTAGTCCCTGCAACAAGAATGGATCAATCCAGCATCAAAGATAGACTTCACAGAGGACTACTATTAACCTTGGTTTAATCGTTCCTGTTGTGGGCACAAGGCCCAGCCACACATGTGGGCAGCGTTTATATTGGGACAAGTTGGGTACAACTGGGTGGTAGGAATTTTGTGGATTCCTGTAAATTTGAGAATTTTTTATCACAGAAACCTTGTGGGATCTACACTAGGCACACCACCCTCTAATCCCCTGGGTGTCTAGTTTTTGAAAATGTCTGCGGTTGGTAGGTTTTCATGGGTGGTGGACTACAACATCCCCAAATACAACAGCTAATCCTATTGCTGACATCTCCAGTGAGAGCTTTAGGGCCTTTTTTGTCAACGTCTCTTGGGACACATACATACAAGTGACATACCATTATTATCGGGAGATATGTGGAATCTCTGGCTGGTACAAAATGTGGGGATCCCCACAGATTCCGGTGCTTTCTAGCACAAACATGTGACTTGAATGTGTGTTTTTAGGTAAAGTTTGAGGCTTGCAAAGACTTCTGGGTAAGAAAACCTGGTGAGAACCATACAAGTCACCCCACCCTGAATTCCACCTTGTGACTGATTTTGACAAATGTGCAGGTTTGCTAGGTTTCTCCAAGGGCCAGCTTAGCTACAGCCCAATATCCACAGTTACCCACATTACAAAAAAATAGTCAGTTTTCAGTGGAAAAAAGTGATGTGTCCTGTTGTGTTTTGAACGCTTTCCTGTCATGGGCACTAGGTCTACCCAGACAAGTGAAGTACAATTTTTATTGGGAGGCTTGGGGGAATGCTAGGTGGTAGAAAATTTCTGTCTTCCCACAGATTCCAGACGTTTTCCTCACAAAAATGTAGGAAAATGTGTGTTTTTTGTCAACGTTTGAGGTTTGCAAGAGCTTCTGGGTAGGAAGGCCTGATGAAAGCTGTGCAAGTCACCCAATCCTGGATTTCCCCAAGTGTTTAGATTGAAAAATTGTGCAGGTTTGCTAGGTTTCCTTAGGTGGCAGCATATTCTTCTCTTTCCCTTTGTTTCGGGACATCAGTTTCCTAACGGTAGGGACTGGTTTCCCAGGAACTTTGGGTTGGGGGGCGCCCTGGGCGACTGCTCCACTTGGGATCAGACCAATCTCTGGGAGGTCATTTCCCAGGAGACAATATAAGAGGAGGTCTGCACTGACTTTCAGCTAATACCAGCTTAGGGTGCCTCCCATTCTAGGGGCACTATGGCTGCAGGTTTGGTTGTGACCTCAGCTGGGATTACCCTTACTGTTTATACATATCTGGGGACACCAACCTGTCACTCACTATAGTGTGACTGGCACATGTGTCTCACGGGCCAATGGCAGGAGCCCCATTCGCCTAAATGGAGTGGAAGTGCCTACTCCCACCCTCAGGGATCACTAGCTTACTATTTGGACCTGTCATCTGGATTCGCTCTCCTGCTTGTTAGGATTCTGGGGTACTGAGGGAGTCTCCATGGTGGGCTTACCATCTTCCTCCTTTGCCTTTTGTGGGCCTAAACCCCCCCTTCTTGGAGTCTCCCCCCTAGTAATTGATTAAAAACCGGTATTTAGACAAAATTCCGAAAAGAAAATATCATCATACCAAAATATTGTATCTAAAATATTGTGATATAGAAATAACATCTGCAAGAATATCGCTGTCAAGAATATTGATTTTAAGTTAAGTAATATCAATTTTGCAAAGATCATAATCATTAACATTGTTTGCAAAAATATAGGGGCTGATTACGATGGTGGGCGGACTACAGTCCGTCCACCATCGTTTTGTACTTGGGACTACCCACCTACAAGGCGGCAGTCCCACAGTACGAATTACAATGCAACCGCCACTGAGGCAGTCGTATTGCCTATGTTTCGCTTTGTGGCGGGTGCTGTGCTCTGCAGCACCCGCCGCAAAGCAAAAAAGGGACTGTTTACATATCCCTGCACTACGTGGCAGGCACCATGCAGTGCCTGCCACATGGTGCAGGGATATGTAGGGGGGCACCATTGGTGCCCCTCAAGTCCCGTGTCTAGGGGCCAGAGGGTAAGGGGTCCCGCAACAGGCCCCCAAAGACCCTTTCCGCCTGCTTGTTCATGGTGAGTTAACCCGCCATGAACAGGCAGGCGGAAAGGGACATTGTAATCCCTACGGCGGTGCCGTGAAGGCACTGCCACCATTGTAGGGACTACGAGCCCCTTCGCCTCACCGGCGGGCTCAAGGCACACCGCCCGCCAGCCTAATGTAACGGGCGGAGAAGGTGGTTCCGATGGCATGGAGACCGCCACCCACAGGCTGTTGGTGGCGGTCTCCATGCCATCGTAATGATCCCCATAGTTGTTAATATCATTTTTTAAATTATTGTTATGTATTTTTGTATATACTTTAAATATATGTGTTATCATTTTTTGTATAATTATAGGATACGTTTTTTAATATAGTTATTAAATCTTTAGTAGTTATTACATTTTATGCATTTTTGTGATTTTTATTATCGTAGGGGGTTGTGGGGTTATAGGGGTACAGAGTGGGAGGTAAATTAACTATAATTAATTAATAATTCGTTTTTAATTAATAATAATTATCTAATTGATGATTAATTGTTAATTGTGTAAATTTTTTAAAGTTACATTTTAGGTGCAGGTTGTGGGGTTTGTAGGGGTATAGGGTGGGAAGTAAATTAATAAAAAAATAAGTAATAATTAATTTTTATATAATATTAATTTTTAATTGATAATTAATTATGGTAATTGTGTAATACTTTTTTAATGTTGCATTTTAGGTGTGGGTTTTTGTAGGGGTATAGGGTGAGAAGTAAATTAATTAATAATCAATGTTTTATTAATATTGATAAGTTGATTGTAATTAAATATGTAAATTGTGTGATATATTAATTTAGTTTTTTGGGAGTGTGTTATTTTTGTGTGGCTAAATGTTGAGTAGGAAATTAATTATATTAATAGAAAAATTATGTTAAATTGAAAAAAAGTATTCATATAATAAATATTTATGTAAAATGTGTAATTTAGATATTGTTTAAAATATATATTAGTGGCCCGATTACGATGCGGGCAGGAAGGGCTCCAACCGACGGTCTGAGCCCTCCTGCCTGCATCGTAATCACTGATTCAGATTCACTTCCGAACAAGCCATTTCGTTGGGCTCGGTCGGAAGGGAATTCGATTCAGTCTTCCGAATGGCTTACAACGGGCTCAGAGAGCCCGTCCGCCATTCAGAAAGCCCACAGTAATCCCCTGGCCGGCTCTTTCCGGCCCAGTGATTACAATGGCAGTTTCCCACTGCCTTTTTGTGCCGGCCTTTCCGGCACAAAAAGGCATTGGGAAACAGCTTTGGGGCCCCCAGCAGGGCACCCATGGGTGCAAGGCCGCCAAATGGCGGTCTACTGGGCACCTATGGTGCCCCCTGTTGATCCCTGTACCCTGTGGCAGGCACCTTGAGGTGCCTGCCACGGGGTGCAGGGTGAACTGCACCCCTGCTCTTTGCTATGAGAGCATGCATTCTGTTCAGAATGCATGTTCTCATAGAAAAGTTTAGGATGGCGACCGAACAGGGTTCGGTCGCATCCTAATTCCTGGGCTAGAACCGACAACTGGAGGTCGATCGGTTCCAGTACCAGAACAATGCCAGACTGACTCGGGTCTGTCCGGCATCGTAATCCGCCCCTATGTGTAAGTTATTGCGTTTGTGGGGGTAAAGGGTGGAAAGTTAATTAAATATAAATAATTTATTATTAGTTAATTATTAATATTAATTTTATAATTGATAATCAAATATATAAATTATGAAATTAGTATATTTTAAGTTTACATATTAGGTGGAGATTGTTTGTTTAGAAGGATAAAGGGTGGAAAGGTAATTATATATAATTATTTTTGTATTACTTAAATATTAATAATATTAGAATAGATGTTTCATTATGTGGAATATGTAAATATAATACATTTTTATATACATTTCCAATATGCGTTGTGTAGTTTGTAGAGGTAAAGGTTGGAAAGTTAATTAAGTAGTAACAATTTGTAAAATAGTAACAATGTTTTTTTAAATATGTCAGTTATTATTGTATATGATAATTGGGTTGTGTAGTTTAAATCTAAATCAGATTGAATTTATTGCTTGTTATGATAGTGAAAATATAGGCCCTAATTACGATGGCGGTCGTCTGGACTATTGACCGCCATCGTATCGGGCAAGTGACCGTCCGACAATGAGTCGGCGGCCCCACCTGCCCTATTATGATAGGATTGCTGGCACAGCGGTCGTAAAGTTCTCTTTTTTACTACAGCTTGTGATGCTGCCCAGGAAAAGGACCGCAGGACAAGCCGCAGTAAAAAAAGGCACTTTGTGCAGATCCATGCACCATGTGCTAGGTACCTTGTGGTGTGGGAGGGCACTACCTGTGTGCCCCCAGAGCACCTCAACTGTGGCCTAGGGGGGCGAGGGCCCTGCTTGGGGCCCCCAAAGTCCCTTTCCATCTACCTTTTCATGGCGGTCAGACCGCCATGAACAGGCACACCGAAAGGGATATCCTAATCCCTACGGTAGTGCCTGCACTAGGTTAGGAATCCGACCGCCGTCCTGACAGGATCTTTGATCCTGTTGGAGGCGGCGGTCCTACCTCCTTACCTCTGCGGTACGACCGGGTACATTGTGATGCAGCAGTAGGACCGATGTCCTGGATGGCGGGCTTTCTGCCCACCATCATAATGAGGGCCGTAGTTTGGTATTTTTAGCAAAATAAAAATAGGATTACTTAGTGATATGTGTTAAACATTGTAATAAATATTTAATTTGTTTAGTTTTTTAATATATATACATTTTTAATATTTACATATTTATATTTTTAGTTAATAATTATAGTTTTGATATTTTTTTATTGAAGTTAATATCTTTGCTCCTAATGTTGCACAGAGTGAAGTGGGAGTACTATATTTTAGCCTTTTACCATCCAACATTTTCCCTACTCTTGTACTGAATAGAGTGGGAATAGTAATTTTTACCCTGCGTAATCCAACTCCTTCCCTATTGTTGCAGTGACTAGAGAGGTGAATAGTACATTTTACCCTGCACAATCCAACACTTTTCCTGCTATTTCACTGATTGGAGTAGGAAGAGTAAATTTTTTTCTCTCCACAATACAACACGTTCACTACTGTTGCACTGACTAGTGTGGGAATAGAACATTTTACCCCTATGCAATCCAATACTTTCCCTACAGTTTAACTGACTGGAGTGGGAATAGTACATTTTACCCCTTCGCAATCCAACACGTTCCCTATTGTTGCACTGACTGGAGAGGGAATAGTAGATTTTACACCTCCGCAATCCAACACTTTACCTACTGTTGCACTGACTGAAGTGGGAATAGTTAGTTTTACTCCTCCGCAATCCAACATTTTCCCTACTGTTGCCTACATTGGAGTGGGAATAACAAATTGTACCCCTCCGCAATCCAGCACTTTCCCTTCTGTTTCACTGACTGGAGTGGGAATAGTACATTTTACCCCTCTGCAATCCAACACTTTCCCTACTGTTTAACTGACTGGAGTGGGAATAGTAATTTTTACCCGTCCACATTCCAATACTCTCCCTACTGTTGCACCTGACTGGCGTGGGACTAATACATTTTACCCCTCCATAATCCAACGCTTTCCCTACTGTTGCATACACTGGAGTGGGAATATTATTCTTTACCCCTCTGCAATCCAACACTTTCCCTACTGTTACACTGACTGGAGTAGGAATAATACATTTTGCCTCTCCGCAATCCAAGTCTTTCCCTATTGTTGCACTGAATGGAGTGAGAATTGTAAATTTAACCCTTCCGAAATCCAACACTTTCGCTACTGTTTCACTGACTGGAGTGGGGATAGCAAATTTTCCCCTCCGTAATTGAATACTTTCTCTACTGTTGCACTGATTGGAGTGGGAATAGTAAATTTTACCCCTCCGCTATCCAACACTTTCCCTAATGTTACAATGACTAGTGGGAATAATTTTTTTTCACCCCTCAGCAATTAAACATTTTCCCTACTGTTGCAGTGCGTGGAGTGGGAATAGTACATTTCACCCCTCTTAAGTCAAATTTTTTTTAAACTGTTGTATAAATTGGAGTGGGAATGGTATATGTATTATTTGAACAACTTTATAGTTTTGTTGAATTTATTTAAAATTGAATTGTTATATTTTAGTGTATGTAAAAATAAAATATTTATAATTAATCAAGTTTTTGATATTTAATGTATTTTTATTTAATTGATAGTTGTTTATGTTCTTTAATCATAATTAAGTTGGCATGTTTTTTATTTTTTTAAGTTATTAGGCGTAAAAAAATATATGTATACATAAATATATATATATATATATATAAATATATATATATATATATATATATATATATATATTCACTGAAAAAACCATAGGTTTTAGGGAAAGTTATAGTTAGTTGGACATTGCACTCATACAAAACCCGTGAAATTCCCCTGTTATAGTTAGTTCAGCTAACTATAACTCGTGCCCCCGCAATGCACTGCTGATGACGTCACATATTACATCACTCATGACATGGTCAGTGACATCACTGATGACATCACTGATGACATCTCAAATGACATCACTGATGACATCATCCAGTGACTGTGTGTTTCTGTAAAGTTTAAATATTTTTAATATATATAGGGAAAGGCGTATTGAAGAATGAGTGGGTGTATAAGTGTCTGTATGGATGATTTAGTAGGTGCGTGACTAACTATATGTGAGTGATTAAACTTATCTTACTGAATGCATGGGTTAGTGACTAAACTGTGTGAATGTCTGTATCCGTCTGTCTGTTGCTGTGTAAGTGGCTGCATGGGTTTGTGAATAGCTACATGAGTGTCTATATGAGTTATTGATTGGTTGTCTGAGTATCTGTATGGGTGCCTGAGTGTTTGTGTGGGTGGGGTGTGTGTGACTCTGTGCATAGATGTGTGAGTGGGTGATTCACTGGGTGGATGGTTTCAAGAGTGCATCTGTGATAGACTGTATGGGTGGGTAAGTGTGTGTAAGAGTGTGTTAGTGAGTGAATATATGTCCCAGTGGTACATGTGTGAGTAACTACATATGTGAAAGGCAGTATATATGTGTGTTGGAGTATATAAATAGCTATAAGCGAGAGTGTGTGATTGTGAGAGTGACTGTATGGATGAGTGTGTGCTTGTATCAGTGATTGTATAAGAGCGTAAGAATGTGCTAGTATTTGTATGAGTAAGTGAGCTGGTGTGTGTATAACTGTATAGGTGAGTAAATGGCAGTGTGTTTAATTATTTGCATGACTGACTAGGTGTGTGAGTACCTCTATGGATGAGTGGCGGTGTTTGAGTGTCTATATAGGAGTATGAGTGCATATGATAGTCCTGTACTGAGTGACCGTAAGTAAGAGTGACTGTATGGGTGAGTGAGTGGATCTGTGTGTAGACCTAAGAATCAGTGAGTGGGTATGTAGTTATTGGTGTTGGAGTGTCTATGATTTTGCAAATGGCAGTCTGTAATTTAGAGTGGGTGTATCATAGGTTATATTAGGGTGTGAGGAGGTGCATCAGATTATCACGTGGATGATGTCATCAGTGATGTCATTTGAGATGTAATCAGTGATGTCATCAGTGATGTCACTGACCATGTCATGAGTGATGTAATATGTGACGTCATCAGCAGTGCATTGCGGGGCGCGAGTTATAGTTAGCTGAACTAAGTATAACGGGGGAATTTCACGGGTTTTGTACGAGTGCAATGTCCAACTAACTATAACTTTCCTAAAACCTATGGTTTTTTTCAGTGAATTTCAAAGGTTTTTTAAATGCTAATTTCTAACTATAACGTGTCTGAAACCTATGGTTTTTCAGTGAATTTCAAAGGTTTTTAAATGCTAATTTCTAACTATAACTGTCCCTAAAACCTATGGTTTTTTCAGTGAATTTCAAAGGTTTTTAAATGCTAATTCCTAACTATAACATGTCTGAAACCTATGGTTTTTTTCAGTGAATTTCAAAGGTTTTGTAAATGACAATTTTTAAATGTATTAATTGTTATATTTATTTTTTTGATACTGATTTACTACATTTTTTAAACTATTCATTTTTAGATATTTTATTTTTTAAATTACATTGTAATTACATTATACATTACATTACAAAATATACTTTCTCAGAATGAATTACTTTAGTTTAAATACTTTGCAAATAGGCAATAGACTTTTAAGTACAGTAGTTACAGTTGTTGCAATGGGCAACACAATTTCAAACAATGCAAGATTGAGCTCAATGTGAATTTCTAGTTAAATGCAATTAGTTACTTTATGGATTACTTTACTAACCACAGGACTGGATCCTTGATTCAGTCCTGGGACATCTGCTGTAAACAGTTGAGTAAAAGTGTTTTGGTTACAGTAGTGATTTTTAAGGAATATTATTGTATTTTAAAAGTTGACACTTAGAAACTTTTTCACATAGAATCACCAATGTTATCCTATGGGAGGAAATTCACTTAGCAGGTAAGTAGTGTTATCGTTACTTTTTCTTACTCAGTGGTGGATCCTGGATCCAGCACTGGTGCATCTCCTGTAAACAGTTGAAAGAATGCGTTTAAGTCATACAGGCGATTTTTCAGGAATATTTGTAGTTTGTGAAAATTGACACTTTGAAACTTTCCTGCTGAAAACCAGACAATGGATTCCTAAGGAAGGAAATACAAGTTACTGGTAAGTACGGTTAGAATTACTTTTCAGGGTCAGTGCTGGGCTAAAAGATGCAGCACTGGGTTCTCTCCTGATAACAGGTGAGTAAATCGGAATTCGTAGTTCGGCTGATTTTAGAGGAATATTATAAAGTTCCAAAACTCCACACTTAGAAGAATTTCCAAGTGAAACCAGTCAATGTTAGCCTATGGAAGGAAATTCAAGTTACTGGTAAGTACGGTTAAAATTACTTTTGAGGATCAGTACTGGGCTCAAAGATGCAGCACTGAGGTCTCTCCTGATAACAGGTGAGTAAATCGGAATTCGTAGTTCGGCTGATTTTAGAGGAATATTTGCACAATGGTGAAGGGAGGGGGCTGGACATTTCACTCGTACAAAACCATAGAAATTCCACTGTTATAGTTAGTTCAGCTAACTATAACTCGCGCCCCCGCAATGCACTGCTGATGACATCACATATTACATCATTCATGACATGGTCAGTGACATCACTGATGACATCTCAAATGACATCACTGATGACATCATCCATGTGACAATCTGATGCACCTTCTCACACCCTAATATAACCTTTGATACACCCACTCCAAAAACAGAATACCATTTTTTAAACCATAGACACACCAATACCACTTACTACATATCTAATCACTGGTTCTTAGGTCTACACACTCATCCACTCATTCACCCAAATAATCACTCATACATGCAGTCACTCATCAATACAACACTATCATATGCATCTCATACACCTACACAGACACTCACACACCAGCACTCATTGAGAGCTACTCACACACCTAGTCAGTCATGCAAATAATCAATCACACTTCCATTTACTGACCTATACAGTTATACACACAACACATCACTTATTCAAACAGAAAGAAACGCATAATTACTCTCTTATACAATCACTGATACAAGTACACACTCATCCATACAGCCACTCTCACAATTACTAACTCTCACGTATAGTCATTTATATACTCCAACTCTCACATACACTGTCTTTTACATATGTAGTTAGTTGGACAAGAACCACTGAGACATCCATTCACTCACTAACACACCCATACACACACTCACCCACGCATACAGCTGTTTCCACATGCACTCTTGAACCCATACACCCAGTGAATCAACCACTCAAACACACCTCCCACGCACCCACACACACACTCAGGCACCCATACAAATACTCTGGCAACCAATTAATAACCCATATAGACACTCATGTAGCTACTGACCAACCCATGCAGCAGCTTATACAACAGCAAACAGACTGATATAGATATTCACACAGTTTAGTCACTAACCCATGCATTCAGTAAGACACATGTAATAACTCAGTTAAACAGTCAGTCACACACCTACTAAATCCTCCATCCAGACACTTATACACCCACTCATTCTTCAATACACCTTGGTATATATATAATACATATTTAAACTTTAAAGAAAAACACATTCACTGGATGATGTCATCAGTGATGTCATCAGTGATGTCATTTGAGATGTCATCAGTGTTGTCATCAGTGATGTCACTGACCATGTCATGAATGATGTAATATGTGATGTCATCAGCAGTGCATTGCTGGGCGCGAGTTATAGTTAGCTGAACTAACTATAACAGTGGAATTTCTATGGTTTTGTACGAGTGAAATGTCCAGCTAACTATAACGTCCCTGAAACCTATGGTTTTTCTGTGAATTTCAAAGGTTTTTAAATGCTAATTTCTAACTAAAACGTGCCTGAAACCTATAGTTTTTCAGTGAATTTCAAACGTTTTTAAATGCTAATTTCTAATTATAATGTTCATTAAACCTATGGTTTTTTCAGTGATTTTAAATTTTCATTCCATTCTCAACCTAGTGAAAACAGCCGATATCGCCAGTTTTCCAACAATAGCTTCCGCAAAAAAATTCGCCACAAATGAGAGCGACAACTAACGCTAATAATATGCAGAGTATGCGTTCCCGTGCAAAAATAACACGAAACCACCACTTCCCGATATTTTCAACGAGCAGCCAAATCTGGGGTGCGATCCAAAAACAGGCGATAAGCTGCGTTAGCAGTAGGAATTTAACATCTGCCTTTTACTGGTGTAAAGCAAGACGACTACCTACAGTGTGAAAGGGAGCCCAGCCCAGAACCACATCTGAAGACCAACACATGTCATAGAGCTACTGACCATGCAGCTCCGACACCCAAGAAGGCCACAACACCCACTGCCATCACCCTCAGGACCTCCCCCCAGACCCCCCCCCTCCCTACTACCACCGAGGCAGCGCAGAACAGGACAGCGGACCTTCCAAAAATGGCATGGTCCCTCAGCCACACAATAGCTGAATCTTGGGAGATGTGGTAACCAAGTATGTGTGAAGGACGCAAGTCACCCATCAATAAAAATACACACAATACCAAGTGTAGCGGTGATGTGGTGGACAGACCTCACTATGCAGAGCACAGACCTCTCCATGTGGACATATACTGCTGGTGCTTGTAGTGTTGTGGACAATAGATGCAACCATGTTACCTCAGGCAGTGGGGAAGATCTCAGTCATGTAGCTGTGTTGTCCCCCCCTGGAAGTGGAAGTGGAGTGGGCTGGTCCAACGTACGCCACGCCAGCGTAGGAGTATGAATAAATAGGCTGGGGCTCTGGGCGTGGTTCACTTGTGGGAATGCCAAAGCGTCTGCCAGGGCGGCAGCCCTCACCCTGCCACGAGGCCTCCGCCGTGACCGCCGGCCTCCTCGACACAGGCCCCCTGCGAACCCAGCAGCAGAGCACCACAGACTTATGTCTGTACAGACTACTGCCTTCGATCTACACTGCGGACAGCAGGGCTCACAATTCAGATCGAGTCGCGATTGCAGATGACGCAGTCCAGTAGGCAAGAGACATTGATCCCAGTGCGGCCCGCCCGGACCACGCATCATCGCAGACTGCGCACACACTGAGGGGCCAATTCCGATTCAGGCCGGAAATCTCTCCGACCGAGCCGGACCCGGAGAGATTTCCGACCGAATCGGACCCTAGCAGTCCGATCGAACGAGTACGATGCGTTCGCATGCTATCGGACTCGATTCGGTTGGACTCCCATTGAAGTCAATGGGAGCCGGTCGTACAATGAGTACGCGGGCTCCCATTGACTCAATGGGTGCGAGGCGAACAAGGGCGCCCCTACAGCGGAGTACGCGCCGAGCGGGTCGCGCCGTACATGCACAGGTAGGGGGACCCATGGGTCCCCCCTGTGTGCGACTCGCGCGGATAGGCGTACAGGGGGGTCCGACACGGACCCCCAAAGTGCGGCTCCGACTGCTCTTTCGAGCCGGACGGCGCGAGTCGGTCGGACTGCTCGCGGCGCGCATCGTACTTACCTGGCTGGGGAACGTCTCCATTGCGCGGTGCGAGTCGTGTCCGTGCGAGTCGGTCGGAGCGGTTGGGTCCCGCGAACGAGTCGGTCGGAGATTTCGCGTACGTTCGCATCGTACTCGCTCGCCCGGACGCACGTCCGACTCGGTCGGGAAACAGGGCTCCGAATCGGATCCGGTAATGCAGAGTCTGATTCGGAGCCCTACCGGCCGAGATCGGAATCGGCCCCTGAGTGCTTCAGGTGCCACTAACTCAGTGCACCACAAGCCAACACCACGTGGACTTATTAAGGCAGAATTCATTAGGCAAAAGACATTGCTACCAGTGCGGCCCGCCCGGACCACGCATCATCTCAGGTGCACACATGCTGGTTGCTTCAGGTGACACTAACTGTACAGCTCAACTCAACGCCACGTGGCTGTGGGCCCTTGCTGACCGCTGTCTCTGGCCTACACTGCGGTCATCAGGGCTCACATTTAAAATTGACTCTTGATTCATTAATTGCAGAGTCCAGTAGGCAACTAAGTATTACGTCCCTAAAACCTACATAATGTCCTTTTAGTATCCTTGCTTCAAGAACTTGTTTTATATCAGTTATAGCTTTAGTACAATGACCAAATTCATCTTGCAAGTCCAAAGGAACACTGAATGGCAGTCTACACTGCGGACAGCAGAGCTCACAATTCGAATTGAGTCTTGATTTATTAATTGCAGACAGAATTGTACTCTATGTCCTCGAATTTTGTCAAGAGGAAGTGACAAAAAGCATTCCTTGATGTCTGTGCTGACTACTGCCTTCGATCTACACTGCGGTCAGCAGGGCTCACAATTCAGATTGAGTCGCGATTGCAGATGATGCAGTCTAGTAGGCAAGAGACATTGCATCATCGCTGGCTGTGCATATGCTGAGCGCCACACCTATCACTAACTCTATGCAGCTCAAGTCAACGCCACGTGGCTGTGGACTCTTCCTGACCACTGCCTCCGGCCTACACTGCGGTCAGCAGGGTTCACAATTCAGATCAAGTCGCGATTGCAGATGACGCAGTCCAGTAGGCAACAGACATTGCATGATCGCTGGCTGCGCACACCCTCAGCGCCACACCTACCACTAACTCTATGCAGCTCAAGTCAACGCCACGTGGCTCTGGGCTCTTCCTGACCACTGCCTCCGGCCTACACTGCGGTCAGTAGGGCTCACAATTCAGATCAAGTCGCGATTGCAGATGACGCAGTCCAGTAGGCAAGAGACATTGCATCATCGCTGGCTGCGCACACGCTGAGCGCCACACCTACCACTAACTGTATGCAGCTCAAGTCAACGCAACGTGGCTGTAGGCCCTTCCTGACCGCTGCCTCCGGCCTACACTGTGCTCAGCAGGGCTCACAATTCAAATTCAGTCTTCATTAATTAATTTTAGAGTCCAGTAGGCAACTGACTATAACGTCCCTGAAACCTACATATTTCGACAGTGTATTCCATAAATGTTTAATCTTTTTCCATACACCTACACTGCGGTTAGCAGAGCTCACAATTTAAATTGAGACATGATTTATTTATTGCAGAGAGAATTGTACTCTATGTCCTCGAATTTTGTAAACAGGAAGTGACTAAAAGCATTCTTCGATGTCTGTGCTGACTACTGCCTTCGATCTACACTGCGGATAGCAGGGCTCACAATTCACATCGAGTCGCGATTGCAGATGACTCAGTCCAGTAGGCAACAGACATTGCTCCCAGTGCGGCTCGCCCGCACCACGCATCATTGCTGGCTGCGCACACGCTGAATGCTTCTGATGCCCCTATCTCAGTGCAGCACAACTCATGGACCCTTTTTGATACAATGTTTTGTGTATAATTTCACATCTGCTGCCCCTACCTCAGTGTACCACAAGTCATGGACCCTTTACGATACAATCTTGTGTGTATTATTTCACATCTGTTGCCCCTACCTTAGTGCAGCACAAATCATTGACCCTTTATGATTGAATCTGTGTGTCTGATCCAATGATTACTGTTGTACTTGTTGCCAGCACCAACCTTTCCCGGAGGGCTGGCTTACACTCACCCCACACGCATCCAGCACAGACTGACATGTGACCCTGGTAATAAAAATGAGTTGAGCGCACGTGCCCGTACCCAGTTCCACTATCTATCTGTGTCCGTGTGTTCATTATGTATGCAAGATGCCGCCCCTGGGCCCTACCACATTACATTGTGCTGTGGACAGCGTATGCAACCATGTTACCTCTGGCAGTGGGGAAAACCTTGGTTATGTAACTTTCTCTCGGTCATTGTACAAGTACGTACGTAGAGACTGGATCATTAGAGTACTGCAAGGAGAGTGTATAGTGAATTTATAAGTGCTTGGGGATTGGCGGAGTAATTGTATAAGTACATATGTTGGCGCAGCCTAACCCCGAACACAAGCTTGGCTCTAATTGGCTGCCCTCCATGTGCCAAAAACTGAAACTTGAACTTTGCATGGCCCTGTATTGCTACAGCTGCAACACTCCACTGAATGTGCAATAAACATTCATATCCACACAGATGTGTCATGTCCACCATCTTTCATGTGTAGAACTATGGATGAATGTAGGGTCAGTGATTCCCCGTACCTTCCATGTTGGCCATGTTGTGGGACTTGTCTCACAGAGTGACACATTGGCGCTTGCAACCCGGGTGACGTCAGCACTACAACAGGGACACCCGCATCAGTTGATTCCTCATACAGCCCAGGATGGAGCCACGCCCATAGCTCCGGAGTCATTCTTCACAGCCTCACGCAGGACTGTCATATGCCAGCCAGCCCACTCCGCTTACGCTTACAGGGAAGGACAACAACGCTACATGGCCCAGATTTTCATTGCAGTGATCTGCTGGTCACACCCTAGTTGTCAATACGCCACAGCCACTCCCTCACGGCTAGTATACACCCACACCACACCCATCCAGCACAGGCATCACAGGACACGTGTCCTTGCCAATAAAAAAGACCGGGCGCACGTGCTCGACGCCATTTCAGAGTTGCTCGCACCGGATACACTGCGGCCGGCACAGGCACACCGGCACGGGACGGTGACTTTCGGTCCACTGAGGTACGGGTACCGTAACTGCTGAGTGGGTGTGCAGCCTGCGGTGATGGCCCGTCCCGGTGGTCTGGACAGCTCAGGTTTTGTGTGCCCTGCTGGACCGCAGTGTAGGCCTGAGCCATCAGACAGCGCAGGCCTACCGCCATGTGGCGTCGCCTCGCTGGTCACAGATTTAGTGGCACCGCAAGGGCTGAGCAGGTGTGCAGCCTGCGATGAAAAGCCCGGTGCACTGGTATGTCCTCTGCCATGGCGAAATCAAGACCCAGCACCAAATGTGAGACCTGGTGGCCTGCGGAGCGGGGCTGCATGATACGCACGGTGCTGTGTCCGCGGGCCCCGGGCTTGGGGCTTGCAGCGGCACGTGGTAGGCCCTCTTTTCTACACGCAGGTTGCGAAAGGTGAGCAGAGAGGCTTGTTAGTGCAGCGGCGGGCAGTCACCTCTGGGCAGTGGGAGTGGATGGGGTGCAGCTGCCTGGGTGCGCAGCTGCGGACTGTCACCTCCGGGCAGTGGGAGTGGATGAGGTGCAGCAGCCTGGGTGCGCAGCAGCGGGCAGACACCTCTGGGCAGTGGAAGTGGATGGGGTGCAGCAGTCTGGGTGCGCAGCGGCGAGCAGACACCTCTGGGCAGTGGAAGTGGATGGGGTGCAGCAGTCTGGGTGCGCAGCGGCGAGCAGACACCTCTGGGCAGTGGAAGTGGATGGGGTGCAGCAGCCTGGATGCACAAAGGTGGGACAGAGAATTAGGCGTGTGCAGTTGTATGTACTCTGCCATTACTGATTCCATACTACGTTTCAGATGAGTAAGCTTGAGGGCTCCACTATGTCCCGGCACGTGGTTGGAGACACACCGGTGATGGAAAGGTGAGCTGTGAGGGTTTTGTCCACAGTGTGGGCACTCACTGTCCCTCTCCATCTCTTCCTTTCCCTCCCTCAAACTCTTTCTCTCTCTCTTCCTCTCTCTCTCACTCTATCTCTTCCTCTCTCTCACACTGTTTTTTTCTTTCTCTCTCTACCTCTCTCTCTCTCTTTCTCTCTCTCTCACTCTTCCTCTGTTTCTCTCTTCCTCTTTCTCACACTGTTTCTCTCTTTCTCTCTCTCTTTCTCTCTCTCACTGTTTCTCTCTCTCTTCCTCTCTCTCACTCTTTCTCTCTCTCTCTCCTTTGATGGACGCATGACGCACAGTCTCATCTTGCTTTTTGTCTAGCAGGCTGTGATTCACAGATTGACAACCCCCCCGACACGGACCTCCCGCCACGAGGCGATGACTTCAGTTCCACTGAGTTAGTGCCACCAGAGCTGAGCGCGTGTGCAGCCCGGATGATGCGTGGCCATCCTGCAATCAACACCCACTTTGAATTGTGAGCTCGGCTTGACCGCGTGTACGCAACGCCTGAGGAGGTTGCTTCGACATGTGGTGGACCCTCTTAGACACACGCCGGTGGCGGAAGGTGAGCAGAGAGGCTTGTTTCCGCAGCAGCGAGCAGTCACCTCTGGGCAGTGGGAGTGGATAGTGTACAGTACCCTGGGTGCACAAGCGCGGGCAGACACCTCTGAGCAGTGGGAGTGGATGGGGTGCAGCAGCCTGGGTGCACAGGAGCGGGCAGACACCTCTAGGCAGTGGGAGTGGATGGGATGCAGCAGTCTGGGTGCGCAGGAACGGGCAGTCACCTCCGGGCAGTGGGACTGGATGGGGTGCACCAGCCTGGGTGCACAGCAGCGGGCAGACACCTCTGGGCAGTGGGAGTGGATGGGATACAGCAGCCTGGGTGCGCAGAGGCGGGCAGACACCTCTGGGCGGCGGGAGTCGATGGGGTGCAGCAGCCTGGGTGCACAGCGGTGAGCAGACACCTCTGGGCAGTGGAAGTGGATGGGGTGCAGCAGCCTGGATGCATAAAGGTGGGACAGAGAATTAGGCGTGTGCAGTTGTATGTACTCTGCCATTACTGATTTCATACTACATTTCAGATGAGTAAGCTTGAGGGCTCCACTATGTCCCGGCACGTGGTTGGAGACACACCGGTGACGAAAAGGTGAGCTGTGAGGGTTTTGTCCACAGTGTGGGCACTCACTGTCCCTCTCCATCTCTTCCTTTCTCTCCCTCACACTCTTTCTCTTCCTCTCTCTCTCACTCTATCTCTTCCTCTCTCTCACACTGTTTTTTTCTTTCTCTTTCTACCTCTCTCTCTCTTTCTTTCTCACTCTTCCTCTGTTTCTCTCTTCCTCTTTCTCACACTGTTTCTCTCTTTCTCTCTCTCTTCCTCTCTCTCACTCTTTCTCTCTCTCTCTCCTTTGATGGACGCATGACGCACAATCTTATCTTTCTTTTTGTCTAGCAGGCTGTGATTCACAGATTGACGACCACCCCCCGACACGGACCTCCCGCCACGAGGCGTTGACTTCAGTTCCACTGAGTTAGTGCCACCAGAGCTGAGCGCGTGTGCAGCCTGCGATGATGCGTGGCCATCCTGCAATCAACACCCACTTTGAATTGTGAGCTCGGCTTGACCGCGTGTACGCAACGCCTGAGGAGGTTGCTTCGGCACGTGGTGGACCCTCTTAGACACACGCCAGTGGCAGAAGGTGAGCAGAGAGGCTTGTTTCCGCAGCAGCGACCAGTCACCTCTGGACGGTGGGAGTGGATAGTGTGCAGCGCCCAGGGTGCACAAGAGCGGGCAGACACTTCCGACCAGTGGGAGTGGATGGGGTGCAGCAGCCTGAGTGCACAGCATTGGGCAGACACCTCTAGGCAGTGGGAGTGGATGGGATGCAGCAGTCTGGGTGCGCAGGAACGGGCAGTCACCTCCGGGCAGTGGGACTGGATGGGGTGCACCAGCCTGGGTGCACAGCATTGGGCAGACACCTCTGGGCAGTGGGAGTGGATGGTATACAGCAGCCTGGGTGCGCAGAGGCGGGCAGACACCTCTGGGTGGCGGGAGTCGATGGGGTGCAGCAGCCTGGGTGCGCAGGGGCGAAACAGAGAATTTGGCGTGTGCAGTTGTATGTACTCTGCCATTACTGATTCTATGCTATGTTTCAGATGACTAAACTTGAAGACTGCACTATGTCCCGGCACGTGGTTGGAGACACACCGGTGGCAGAAAGGTGAGCTGTGAGGATTTTCTCCACAGTGTCAACACTCACTCTCCCTCTCCATCTCTTCCTTTCTGTCACTCACAGTCTTTCTCTCTCTCTCACTCTCTATCTCTTCCTTTCTCTCTCTCACACTCTTTCTCTCTTTCTATGTCTCTTCCTCTCTCTCTCATTTTTCTTTCTCTATCTCTTCCTCTCTGTCTCACTCTTTCTCTCTCTACCTCTCTCTCACACTGTTTCTCTCTTTCTCTCTCGCTTCCTTGTATCTCACTCTTTCTCTCTTCCTCTGTCTCTCACTCTTTCTCTCTTTCTCTGTCTTCCTCTCTGTCTCACTCTTTCTTTCTCTCTCTCTTCCTCTCTCTCTCACTCTTTCTCTCTCTCTCCTTTCATGGACGCATCACGCACAATCTTATCTTTCTTTTTGTCTTGCAGGCTGTGATTCACAAATTGTCGAGGGATGACACGCCATACCTGTACCTACTTT
The DNA here is from genome assembly GCA_963921515.1 of Calotriton arnoldi. NCBI lineage: Eukaryota > Metazoa > Chordata > Amphibia > Caudata > Salamandridae > Calotriton > Calotriton arnoldi. Next base: position 613,603 of record CAWUFW010004244.1, on the reverse strand, counting down.
TATTTTGTTGTTTTGTTTAAATAAAATGTTTTATATGTAATTCCATAGATGACTGTGATTCTTATTTGTCCAACCTCACATGCATCTTCTTTACTATAATTGTGCAACATCAGCCAATTTGTTACGTTCCAGATTTCCTAAGGTTGCTGTCACATTTGTTTGTGTGGGGGGGAGGTGAGGGGGGATGGCGGACAAGGGGCTGGTGGCGGGGGGTGTCGGAGCAGTGTTGGGTGTCCGAGCTGCATGATCGTTGGCTCCATTGCATCTGTTGTCATTCACGTGTGGCTCTGGGCTGGGCTCCCTTTCATATTGCAGGTTGTAGTCCGACTTTACACCAGCTCAGAGCAGGTGTAAACTTTCTGCTACTAACGCACCTTATCGCCTGTTTTGTACTCTCTTCAACGATCTTGCTGGTGGTTGAAACACTTGCGAAGTGATGTGTTTGCTGCTTTTTGCACGGGAACGCCTACTCTACATCTCATTAGCAATATTTGCCAGAGTCATCCGTGACAATGCTTTTTGAGGCTGCTATCGCTGGTAAACTGGTGATATGGGCTGTTTGCTCCATCTTGTGAATGGTGTGTTAAATTTATCACCATTTTGGTTGCGATAAAGTGCCGTTAACTCGGCGATATGTACTTGAGAATATACCCCTCGGTGTTTGAAAGACTTAAGAAGTACTCGAGTGCCGCACTGATAGCCGCGCACCCATTGCTTTCACAAGTTTGCTATGACAGGGCGGGAGAGAGCGAGGGAGAGAGATGGAGTGAGATAGCACAAGCAGCGCAAGGCCGCACGGGCACCTGGCTCCACATGCCAACATGTGTTTGCATCGCCATCCGTGCACAGGCAATCCCCCACAATGCAGCCCACACACATAGCAATCACAGAACATCAGCAATGAAGGCAATGTGGTACAAAACTCCCCTCATATGGGTTCTGTGTCCGGTGTGTGTGGCGGGGTGATGGCTGCATGGCTGTGTGCCCCTGACACATCAGACTGCGTAGGTGATGGGGCTGCATCAGATGTCGTCCAGCACCTATGCAAAAACAATGTCTGGCTCACAGAGGCGGAGCTTGCCAGAGGGATACACCCCCGTTGCACATGCGACAGTCAGTTCTTCCCTGTGTTGGGAGGAGGCTCATTGTGGCACATGAGTGTACAATCTTTACAACACACCTCACAGTTAGACACCAGTGGAGTGGCATAAGCTTTATTGGCATGTTCATGTCAGTACGGATGAGGCAACGGCCACAACAGGCACGGACATGCTTAAGATACTTACACGCAGCATGGGTACATGTCGAGGGGCAGTCGATGTTGGGGCTGAAATGGACAAGATTTATCACATATGGCAACGCTCACAGCCCACCTTGCCTTGCTCCCCAACAACTTAGATATCCTAAGAACACCCAAATGCAAAGCCTCGCAGTACCACACCAGCCTTGACTGACATTGAAATCTACCTCTCAGTGTAAAAAATTAGACCACAAAGTGTGCACATAACATTTCTTCTTTTTTGTGTGGAGGATATGCCACAGCTCTGAGCAATGATTTGAATGTGTGTACAACGTTGTGGGATATGGGTTGCTGTTTTCGTGGGTGTCAAGGCCATCCCATGCGGGGGTACCACAGGCAGGGGCTTCTATGTGTGGGCTGTGGATAAGTCGGATGGTTTATTTGGCATCTGCACAGTGCCCCGTGTGAGGGGGCACGACTCACTGTACGTGGGGTCTGCATGGTGCTCTGCCTCCGGGGTGCGGCAATTGTCTGCTCTGCCGACAGTGATCAGGTGTGAGGGTCCGACAGGTTCACATGTCGTGCTACATCGCCATGTGTGTGCTCTCACCGAGCAGTGTGTTAGAATTGGCAAAGTTCCCAAACGACGCTGTGTTGCTCGGACCATGGACCTTCGTTGCCTTGGACAGGTGTGTGTGCACATGCGTTATTCCACACACATGCATCCAGAGCTCGACCGAAGGGAGACGTGTCCTCTGTTTGGTGGGAAATGTGAGCAATCCCCACTGTGTAACAAGTTGTTGGGCCATGTGCTGTGGGAGGCAATAGGATGTGGCTGCAGGTACGTAGTTACTCGTCCATGAATGCCCATGCAGCTCCATGTGCAATGTGTTCCAATAGTACGTCGTTGTCGTGTTCAAGGAACACCAGGGTGAGCCAATCCATTAGGTGGTCCGGGCAGGTGTGCTCAGCCCACGCCGTCTCACTGATCTGCAACACAGCCCAATAGGGGAGCGCCTCGTTGTGGTCACTGCACACGAGAAATTGTGCCATCTCCCATGCACAACTACCAATACATACGCAGTATGTCAAGGCATCCCATGCACGGCTGTCTCGGTTACACTCCTGTTCGTTATCCAACAGGGTGCGCAAACACAAGTCATAGTCCAATTCATCAACAGTTGTGTTGGATAGGCAGACATCCATGGGACACTTGAATGTGCATGTTCCGCAGTGGAACCAGGGCTGGACGCAGGTGACGTGGGCAATGCGGAAGCTAAGCCTCTAACTGATCCACATTCCATCTCTGTTAAGTTAATAACACATGAATTTTCTACTGTCACCCCTTCTCCACTATTTCCAGACTGAGCATAATTTCCAAACGTCCCACATTCTGTTTATCTCGCTGGAATAGATATACAAATGGAAATTAATGCTACATCGAATTTTCAAAACCATACAGGGCCATATTCACAAGAATGGCGATAACATTATCGCCGCTTTAGCAGCAGGAAACTGCTGCTAAAGCGGCGATAATGTTATTGCTGGTCTTGAGAATATGGCCCACAGTCTTTTACAGATGACAACTTACACTTTTTCTTTGTGAAAAACTCCTAAACATATATAAAGTACTTGTTTAACAACTAGTTACACATTATGCATATTTTAGAACCAATAAAACACCAGACTTTACTATCACTATGTTATTTAGAATTAAAAAATACTTTCAAGGTTAAAAATATTGTCTCAAATACTTAACCACTACTACAAAACACATAACACACCTTCTTAATTTCTAATTTACCTTCCTAGTTGGTATACAGATTTCAAATGTCACAAACGCATGCAATTGTTTTCTTGTCACACAGTACATGTAATGCACCGCTTTCATCAAGAATGGAACCAGTAATGGCACAATTTCCCTGTTGCTCCACACATAAATCCATGTAAAGAACAAATCAGAATAGTTTATTGGTTATTTTTGAACTTTCCATATAAACAGTTTTTTTAAGGACACATACAGGTGAAAAGTTCAAGGTATTGTATCAACACTTTCTAGAACATTCTACGACACGTGCAGGTTAAAAGTTCATCATTTTTTTAAACCTACCGATATTTTTTTTGCAACATTTTCTCCAACATTTAACGGCACGTGGAGGTCAAAAGTTCACCATTCTTTCAAGTTTGAACTGCACCTTCCAAGTACAATTAGCAGGTGTGGTTGAGCTGAGCAAATTTCATCCTATAATATGTACTCCACGTATAAACTGCTATTTTATTAACCAATCACAAAGATGCTTTTCATCAAAACTAATATACACCCTACTTTTTAGGACACAATACATTTCATCTCACAATCGGTTAACGTTTTGTATGTAAAAAAAAAGTAGTTCCCCATGTTTAAACAATCTCTTATTCTACGAACGGACTGCATGAGCTACAGACATTTATCCATATCTTCTAGCCATACCTTCAAAATGCTAGTGTGGATTGTAGGACATAGCTATGTTTTCTGGTGCAAGAGGTATGCAGAACAGAGACGTATTGACTTAGACCTAGGTTTACAAAATGTGCACATTAAATGGTTTGCACAGAGAGGATTGAAGTGGCACCAATTGCTCCCTTTGGTTAAAACCTATTTGCATCTCCAACACCCTGATCTCATGATTGTGCACTGTGGTGATAACGACCTAGGCACATTGACTGGGGTAGGTTTGGAAATGCTATGAAGGACACCTTTGGACAATTGATGTTACTTTTGCCTCAAACTGTCTTTGTATATTCCAATATATGCCAAAGACAGAAGTGGAAATGGTCAAACCAATTTTGTCATAAGATTGAAAAATCTAGGAAGAATGTCAACAAAGCTGTGTCTGCATACCTCAGAGACCATAGAATGGGGTCGATTTACAACAAAAACATACATTTTGATATGGCTGATATCTACAGAAGTGATGGAGTACACTTTACAGATGAGGGAAACCGAGTTTTCCTGATTAACCTGAAGCTGTGCATTCGCACTTACATGTAGCTCCAACTAATAAACACAAGGGCTCTTTTTAGAGCCGGCTTATATTCCCAATTTCCCAATTTCAGCTCGCAGAGTGTCAGCTGCGGTTCGGCTAGCAGAGGGACACCTGCGGGCCGTTGGGCAGGCTCGCAGAGGAAGAGCTGCGGCCCGTGGGCTTAGCTCGCAGAGGGAGACCTACGAGCCATTGGCTCGCAAAAGCACAGCACCGTACTGGCTCGCAGAGGGAGAGCTGTGGCCTGACTTGCAGAGGGAGACCAACGGGCCAACAGGCCTGCTAGCAGACACACAGCTATCAGTTAACGGGCTGGCTTGCAGAGATACAGCTGTGAGCCCTCCGAGCTGCAACCCGACAGGCTAACTCGAAGAGGGAGAGTAACAGGCCGACGGGCCTGCTAGCACAGACACAACTACGAGCTAACGAGGTGGCTCACAGAGGTAGAGCTGCGGGCCCGACGGCTCGCAGACACAGAGCTGCGAGCCGACAGACTGGCTTCTAAAGGCATAGCCGCTAGCTGATGATGTGGGGAGAGGGAGCGTAAAAGGAGTATCTCGCACAGACAGACCTGCGGGATATTTTCAGTATTGCCTCGCAGAGGTAGAATTATGGATCCGATGCCTTTTAGAGGGAGAGATGCGAGCTGACGGACTGAGTCACAAAATGGCTCACAGCTCGCAGTCGCAGAGCTGCGAGCCGACGGACTGGCTTCTAAAGGCATAGCCGAAAGCTGATGATGTGGGGAGAGGAACCGTGAAAGGGGTATCTCGCACAGACAGAGCTGCAGTATATTTTTAGTGTTGCCTCGCAGAGGTAGAACTACGGACCTGATGCCTTGTAGAGGGAGAGTTGTGAGCTGACAGACTGAATCACAAAATGGCTGCCACCACTTCCTCGTTTCAACAGTTTGCAGACAATGAGCCGCAAGCTCGTGCTCGTAACGCTTCAGCCAATCAGATGTCAGAATTCTTAAATATCGATATCTGGAAAATTTGATATTTCTCTAAAACTACTGAACGGATTTACCCGATTTAAACAAAAGCGTGCTTTCTGGACCAGAGGTAGAGCTGCGGGCCTGACGGCTCGCAGACACAGAGCGGCGAGCCGACGGACTGGCTTATAAAGGCATAGCAGCGAGCTGATGATGTGGGGAGAGGGAGCTTAAAAGGAGTATCTCGCACAGACAGACTTGCGGGATATTTTCAGTATTGCGTCGCAGAGGTAGAATTACGGATCCGATGCCTTTTAGAGGGAGAGATGCGAGCTGACGGACTGAGTCACAAAATGGCTCACAGCTCGCAGTCGCAGAGCTGTGAGCCGACAGACTGGCTTCTAAAGGCATAGCCGCGAGCTGGTGATGTGGAGAGAGGAACCGTGAAAGGGGTATCTCGCACAGACAGAGCTGCGGTATATATTTAGTGTTGCCTCGCAGAGGTAGAACTACGAACCTGATGCCTTGTAGAGGGAGAGTTGTGAGCTGACGGACTGAATCACAAAATGGCTGCCAAAACTTCCTAGTTTCAACAGTTTGCAGCCAATGAGCCGCAAGCTCGTGCTTGTAACGCTTCAGCCAATCAGATGTCAGAATTCTTAAATATTGATATCTGGAAAATTTGATATTTCTCTAAAACTACTGAACGGATTCACCCCATTTAAACAGAAGCGTGCTTTCTGGACCAAGACCTTTCTCTGTGCCAAATTTGGCGTAATTCCGTTCAGCAGTTTGACCTGTAGCCTTGTCTAAAGTTTCCTATGGAAATTGCATGGAGAAAATACGTTTTGGGACCCCCCTTTTTTCTTAGCCCTCCCTTGATGAATACCCCCCAAACTTTTAGGATAGGAGCTGACCTGAAAAGAGGAACTTTTTGGAAAATTTCGTAAAGATTCGTCAAACGACGCCAAAGTTATAAGCACATCAAAAAATGCTTTTCCTATTGAAAAGTGGTCCTAACTATAAATACCTACTGGCGACCGCCATTAGGTAATGTATATTACCTACTGGCGGTCGCCAGTAGGTAGTTATAGTAGTTATAGTTAGGACCTTTTTTCTCTTCAAAAAGTGTTTTTTCTTTTGCCAATATCTTTGGCGCTGTTTGACGAATCTTCGCGAAACTTTCAAAACTAATGGCCCGCTCTGATCAGCTCCTGTCTTAAAAGTTGCGGGTTGATTCGTCAAGCAGGGGCCTAGAAAAAAGGGGGGTCCCAAAACGCGTTTTCCCCATGTTAATTTCTATAGGAAACTTTAGACACGGCTACAGCCCGAACTGCTGAACGGAATTACACCAAATTTGGCAAAAAGGTAGCTCTTGGTTCAGAAAGCACTCTTTTGTTTCAATGGTGTAAATCTGTTCAGTAGTTGCTGAGAAATTCAAGAAATACAAACTTTGATATCTGAGCACCGAGGAGGAGTCACGACTCCTCCCGAAAACGAGCTTCACTCTGATTGGCTGTCAACACTCCAAACCAGGAAGTGTTGGAAGCCATCTTGTGACTCAGTAACCGAGTCACAAGAAAAAGGGGGAAAAAAAGTGAAAAATGAAGAAAAGGGGGCAGGGTAGAAACACCCTGACCCCCTAGGCCTGCTCAGGGGGTCAAAAAAGCATTTGTTTTAAAAAAGAAAATTGTCCAGATTCGCGCTGGGTTCGCGAATCCGGACTTCATTTGTTTTAAGCCCCCGGGTGGGCCAGGTCCCGGGGGGCAATTTAAAATGATGGTGTAGGGGCTTCCTCATAATGTGTGGGGGGCACGCAACCCCCCCGCTGCCCCGGGGACCACCACCTCCCCGGGGCTTTGTTTTAATACAGGCGGTGGGCCTCGCGGGCCCCGCTCAAGCCCCGGGGACCGCCACCTCCCCGGGGCTTTCCTCATAATGTGCGCGGTACGCGGCCCCCCTGCAGCCCCAGGGACCGCCACCTCCCCGGGGATTTTTTACAAAAAAAGCATGGGGGGGCTCCTGCCCCCCCATGCTGCCCTGAGTACCACCACCTCCCCGGGACTTTGTTTTAATAGGGGCCAGGGGGCCTCGCGTGCCCCCCCGCAGCCCCAGGGAATGCCACCTCCGCGGGGCTCTAATTCAATTTAGAGAAGTGTGGGGAGGGGCTTCTTCCCCTCCCCACACTGCCCCGGGGACCACCACCTCCCTGGGGCTTTAAATATGCTAATATGGGGGTCCGTTACGGACCCCCGGCCCCGGGGACCACCACCTCCCCTGGGCTATGCAAATGAAGTGAGGGGGGCCGCGCGGCCCCCCTCCTGGAGCCCTCAATGGCCCTGGGGACCGCCAACCCCCAAGGCCAGCTCTTGCAATATCCCGGGGTGCCCACCCCCGGGACATTGCTGTTTGCTACAGCAGGGCGGGAGCACAACTCCCGCCCTGCCATAGCAAACTTTGCTTTGCTTTTTGGAAGCAAGAGCAGGAAATCTTCTCTCGCTTCTAAAAAGCAAAGCAGATTGCTTTTGCACAAGGGGAGCTGCAGGTCAGCAGTTCCCCTTGTGCAAAAGCAATGCCGGCTCCCGCAGGAGGTGGGGAGCAGGCTGGGACCGTAGGGCATTGGGGCTCCCCCCACGGTCCCCAACGCTAAGGGCCGGCCCCGGGGGATGGGGTCCCCGGGGCCAGAAGTGGCCCAGGAGGGTGGCCACGCGGCCCCCCTCCCCTTTAATTATTTTTTTTTTTTAACGGAATGGCCGGCCCCAGGGGATGGGGTCCTTGGGGCCATAATTGACCTGAGGAGAGGGGCCACTACCCAAATTCTTTTTTTTTAAAACTGCAAGGCCGCCAGGCCCCAGGGTATGGGGTCCCTGGGGCCAAAAGTGGCCCAGGAAAGGGGTGCCAAGCGGCCCCCCTCCCATAAAATAGCACAATTATAAAAAAGAAAAAAGAAACCGGCAATTCGCTGGGGGTCCCCCTCCCTGCATGACTCTGCAAAAGTGCCCCTGGCGCATTCTAAGTTGGGGAGTTAAGTCCCCTTGAATACTGAGGGTCCAACTAGCCCACCAGGTACCTCCAGTAAGCATCACACAGCTGGATTGCAGAGAGGTGGTCTGAGGCCACGCCCCTTTTTACACCACTCTGCAAACACGCCTCTTGGTGCACTGCTGGTGGGGCGATGAGGTCCACTTGTGTCCTGAGGACCTCAGGACACAAGTGGACTTCATCCCTTGAGCAGCAGTGCGCCAGGAGCCGCGTTTGCAGAGTGGTGTAAAAAGGGGGCATGGCCTCGGACCACTCTCAGCAATCCAGGTGTGTGGCACTTACTGGAGGTACCTGGTGGACTAGTTGGCCCCCAGGGACCCTCAGGAATGAAGGGGACTTAATACCCCAACTTATAACGCACCAGGAGGCGCGTTTGCAGAGTGGTGGGGAAAGGGGGAGTGGCCTTTGTCCACCTCTCAGCAATCCCACTGTGTGGGGCTTACTAGAGGTAAGAGGTAGGCTAGTTGGCCCCTAAAGGACCCCCAGCAGTGAAGGGGACTTCAATCCCCATCCAAGAGCATGCCAGGGAGCGCGTTTGCAGCGTGGTGGGCAAAGGTGGCATGGCCTGCTATGAGAACTTAGCAATCCTGCTGTGTGGGACATACTGCAGGTAATAGGAGGGGTAGTTGGACCTCAAGGATGTCCTTGGGGGAAACTACCCCTCTTGTTACCTCCAGTAAGTCCCACATAGTGGGATTGCTAAGACGTCTTTGGAGGCATGCCCCCCCCTTTCTCTACCACTCTGCAAACGCACCTCCTGGCAGACTACGGGATAGGGGATGAAGTCCAATTTACTCCTGAGGGACTTTGGGAGCCAAGAAGCCCTCCAGGTACCTCCTGTAAGTCCTACGCAGCGGAATTCCTGAGCGCTGGCCAAAGGCCCAGCACCCTTTCTCCACCACTCTGCAAACGCGACTACTAGTTAAAGAAGTGTTTGCAATGTAATACGTTTCGCATTTGCAAGAATTAGAGCTATTGGTGTTGTAAATGCAAAAGTTTTTTACTAATGTTTTTTGGAGTGGAGTGGATGTACGTTGTGTGTAGTGGAATTATGTGGTATGTTGTGCAGTGAAATTATGTGGATAGAAAGTATGTGGTATTTAGTGTATAGGAATTATGTAGAGTGGGATTATGTGTTATGGAGAGTAATTATGTGGTATGGTAGTCTGTGTTGTGGAGTGGTAACCTCAGGTTTAGTCTTCCTCGTTCCCATAGAAGCTCAACTATGAACTCAGTGAGACAAAAAAGAAGGAATCACTGAGGAGCACTTGTTGACCTAGTCAGAGGTATGAGCAGGGCCACTGGAATTATGTGACTGTTTGGCTGCACCGACTTTCGCACAATTATACATTTTCTGCACTAGCCACATAATTCATCATCTGCTCCCTAATCTGCAGATTTGAACAAAAAAAGCCTTGTTTCTAGCTCAAACGGCTCAAACGTTACCTAAAATGCATCAACAAGTGTTACAGCACGGTGGAAGGCCCTTTGCAAACCTAGAATGGTCACCTGTTACTTATTGCTAAATGTGGGTGTTAAATTGGTACTAATGGTATGCAAGCCACTCTTGCTTCCCTCTGCGCCTTTCTTGCCTCTTTATGCATTTCTGTTTCTTTTTTCTGCACGTTTCTTTCTTTTTCTGTACTTCTCTTGCCTCTTTCTGCAAATCTCTTATACTTTCTGCACCTCTCTTCCCTCTTTCTGCACGTCTGTTGCCTCTTTCTGCACCTCATTTGCTTCTTTCTGTACCCCTCTTACGTCTTTCTGCACCATTTTTGCCTCTTTCTGCACCTCTGTTCCTTCTTTCTGCACTTCTTTTGTTTCTTTCTGTACCTGTCTTGCTTCTTTCTGCACCCCTCTTGCCTCTCTCTCCACCCCTCTTCCCTCTTTCTGCACTTCTGTTGCTTCTTTCTGCACTTATCTTGCTTCTTTCTGCACCTCATTTGCCTCTTTCTGCACCTCTATTGCCTCTTTCTGCAGTTCTCTTGCCTCCTTCTGCACTTCACTTGCTTCTTTCTGTAACTCTCTTGCCTATTTGTGCACCTCTCTTGCCTCTTTCTGCACCACACTTGCTTCTTTCTGTACCCCTTTTGCCTGTTTCTACACCTCTCTTCCCTCTTTCTGTACCACTCTTGCCTCTTTCTGTACCTCTGAACCTTCTTTTTTCACCTGTCTTGTCTCTTTCTGCACCCTTTGTGCCTCTTTCAGCACCTGTTGCTTCTTTCTGCAGTTCTCTTCCTCTTTCTGCACCCCTCCTGCCTATTTCTGTACCCCTCTTTCCTCTTTGTGCACCTCTCCTACCCCTTTCTGCACCCCTCTTGCCTCTTTTTCTACCTCTGTTGGTTCTTTCTGCACCTCTTTTGCTTCGTTCTGCACTTCACTGTCCTATTTCTGTACCCCTCTTGCCTCTTTCTGCACCTCTGTTGGTTCTTTCTGCACTGCTCTGGCTTCTTCCTGCACCTCCGTTCCAAATTTCTGCATCCCTCTTGCCTTTTTCTGCACCCCTCTTCCCTCTTTCTGCACCTCTCTTGCCTCAGTCTGCCAACCTGTTCCCTCTTTCTGTACCTCTTTTGCCTGTTTCTACAACTCTCTTGCATCTTTCTGCAGTTCTCTTGCCTCCTTCTGCACCTCACTTGCCTCTTTTTGCACCTCTGTTGGTTCTTTTGCACTGCTCTTGCTTCTTTCTGCACCTCTCTTGCACATTTCTGCACCCCTCTTGCCTCTTTCTGCACCCTTTTTACCTGTTTCTGCACATCTCTTGCCTCTGTCTGCACCTCTGTTCCCTCTTTCTGTACCTCTTTTGCCTGTTTCTGCAACTCTCTTGCCTCTTTCTGCAGTTCTCTTGCCTCCTTCTGCATCTTTGTTGCTTCTTTCTGTACTTCTCTTGCCTCTTTCTGCACCCCTGTTGCTTCATTCTGCACTTTCCATGCTTCGTTCTGTACCTGTCTTGCTTCTTTCTGCACCCCTGTTGTCTCTTTCTGCACCCGTCTTCCCTCTTTCTGTACCTTTCTTGCCTGTTTCTGCATCTCACTTGCCTCTTTCTGCACTTTTCTTGCTTCTTTCTACACCTCTGTTGCTTCTTTCAGGAATTCTCTTTCCTCTTTCTGCACTTCTCTTGCCTGTTTTTGCAACTCTCTTGCCTCTTTCTGCAGTTCTCTTGCCTCCTTCTGCACCTCACTTGCCTCTTTTTTCACCTCTGTTGGTTCTTTCTGCACTGCTTTGGCTTCTTCCTGCACCTCTGTTCCAAATTTCTGCATCCCTCTTGCCTTTCTCTGCACACCTCTTCCCTCTTTCTGCACCTCTCTTGCCTCAGTCTGCCCACCTGTTCCCTCTTTCTGCACCCCTTTTGCCTGTTTCTGCAACTCTCTTGTTTCTTTCTGCAGTTGTCTTGCCTCCTTCTGCACCTCACTTGCCTCTTTTTGCACTTCTGTTGGTTCTTTCTGCACTGCTTTGGCTTCTTCCTGCACCTCTGTTCCAAATTTCTGCATCCCTCTTGCCTTTTTCTGCACCCCTCTTACCTCTTTCTGCACCTCTCGTGCCTCAATCTGCCCACCTGCTCCCTCTTTCTTCACCCCTTTTGGCTATTTCTGCAACTCTCTTGCCTCTTTCTGCAGTTCTCTTGCCTCCTTCTGCACCTCACTTGCCTCTTTTTGCAACTCTGTTGGTTCTTTTGCACTGCTCTTGCTTCTTTCTGCACCTCACTTCCCTCTTTCTGCACTTCTCTTGCTTCTTTCTGCACCTCTGTTGCTTCTTTCAGCAATTCTCTTGCCTCTTTCTGCACTTCTCTTGCTCGTTTCTGCACTTCTCTTGCATCTTTATGCACCTCTGTTGCCTCTTTCTGTACCTCTCTTGCCTCTTTCTGCACCCCTCTTGCCTCTTTCTGTACTTCACTTGCTTCTTTCTGCACCACTCTTACCTCTTTTGGCACCTCTGTTGCTTCTTTCTGTACTTCTTTTGCCTCTTTCTGCGCCTTTGAGTTAGAGGTAGTTTTAATCCCCCTGCCCTATTATGTACTACAGGGGAGGTCATGCCAATCACAAGGGTACCCCAAGCCATAGTGTACCCTAGTGTATGTAGGTGTTTTCACTGTATTCTAAGTGTCTTTCAGCATAGCACTGGCTCCGGGCCTGGTTAGTCAGAGTCAGTTACCACCAGTACCAGTCAGCAAAAAGTTGGGGGCACAGGATGACTTTGCAACAAGGTCTTTTTCTGCACCTCTGTTGGTTCTTTCTGCATATCTCTTGCTTCTTTCTGCACTTTTCTTCGTCTTTCTGGACTTCTGTTGCCTCTTTCTTCATTTCTCTTGCTTCTTTCTGTGCCTTTTTTCCTCTTTCTGCACATGTCTTACCTCTGTAGGCATTGTTAGAAATTAGCATTTAAAAAACCTCTGAAATTCACTGAAAAAACCATAGGTTTCAGGGACGTTATAGTAGAAATTAGCATTTAAAAAACCTTAGAAATTCACTGAAAAAACCACAGGTTTCAGGGACGTTATAGTTAGTTGGATATTTCACTTGTACAAAACCAGAGAAATTTGGCCGTTATAGTTAGTTAAGCTAACTATAACTCGCGCCCCCTCAATGCACTGCTGATGACGTCACATATTACATCATTCATGACATGGTCAGTGACATCACTGATGACATCTCAAATGACATCACTGATGACATCATCCACATGATAATCTGATGCACCTCCTCACACCCTAATATAACCTTTGATACACCCACTCTAAAATACAGACTACCATTATCGAAACCATAGATACACCAATACCAGTTACTATATACCCACACACTGATTCCTAGGTCTACGGACATATCCACTCATTCAACCATACAGTCACTCATACATGCAGTCACTCACTAATACAGCACTATCATTTGCACTCATACACCTATACAGACACTCACAAACCGCCACTCATCCATAGAGTTACTCACACACCTAGTCAGTCATGCAAAGAATCAATCACACTCCCATTTACTCACCTATACAGTTATACACACACCACCTCACTTATTCATACAGATACTAACACATACTTACTCTCTTATACAATCACTGATACAAGCACACACTCATCCATACAGCCACTCTCACAATCACTCATTCTCACATATAGTCATTTATATACTTCAACACTCACATATACTGCCTTTCACATAAGTAGTTACTCACACATGTACCACTGAGACATCCATTCACTCACCAACACACCCATACACACACTCACCCACCCATACAGCCCTTCCCAGATACACTCTTGAACCCGTACACCCAGTGAAGCACCCACTCACACATCTATGCACAGAGTCACACCCCCCACCCACCCACCCACACAGACACTCAGGCACCAATACAGATATTCAGACAACCAATCAATAACCCATATAGACACTCATGTAGCTACTCACCAACCCATGCAGCTGCTTACTCACCAACTGACAGACTGATACAGACATTCACACAGTTTAGTCACTAACCCATGCATTCAGTAAGACTCGTTTAATCACTCACTTATACAGTCAGTCATGCACCTACTAAATCATCCATTCAGACACTTATACACCCACTCATTCTTCAATACACCTTGGCATATATATATATAAAAAACATATTTAAACTTTACAGAAACACACAGTTACTGGATGATGTCATCAGTGATGTCATTTGAGATATCATCAGTGATGTCACTGACCATGTCATGAATGATGTAATATGTGACGTCATCAGCAGTGCATTGCGGGGGCACGAGTTATAGTTAGCTTAACTAACTATAATGGCCAAAGTTTTTTTAAATGCTAATTTCTAACTATAACGTCCCTGAAACCTATGGTTTTTTCAGTGAATATATATATATATATGTATATATTTGCTCCAACTCCTGGCCTCCCAATCCTTGTGACAGGACACCCAGGCACGGACCTCACAAAATCCTCCAATAAATTCAATCAACTCCAATGTTGTGCGGATGCAGTGCCAAAATGTATTGCAGTTCTCTCCGATGCTGTTCAGGCATAGTGCCCGCCATGACGCGTTTCGCTCATCTCACGTTCACATGACAGGGAACAAAATAAATACAAAGTGCACACTAATGGCTTTAAAAACATATTTGCCAAGTTTGTGAAGCTAAAAAACAGACTGTAAACTCAGTGTCAGTGCCTAAATTACCATCACAAATCACCACGTAAATGTTCAAGTAAGATATACACATTTAAGATGTAAAAAGCTATGTACATATTACAATAAGAAAAAGAACCAATTCTTATTCACCGTGCAAATACGCAAAATTAATTACAAGGCAACACAGAAAGCCTATATATTCCGGCAGTAAATTTAAAAATGTCATATAGTTCAGACATAGAATGAAAGTGCTAGTGCTGTATATTGTACCCCCATTAAAATTCCTAGATTTGCATAATATATACCATTATACTGGATTCATGAGGTATTATCAACCACTAGAACCTGGACAAGACAAATAAGGGATAAAAACGAGAGATAAAAGCATACGATAAAGTGCAAGTGCTAGTTTCTCTAATTTCTCTTCTGTGTTATACTGAGAAAATAATAAAAAGGCAAATGCAAAATACCATAATACACTTAATCTGTCGGAAAAACCAGGAAATTGACCTTCAAGTTAACATAGTCAATCTGTGCCAAATTTTAAATGCTCCAATGCACTTTGTGTGCACAACTATGCAAACGAACAAATTTATACATCCTAGTTAATCATTGTGATGGTCAAACCTAACACTCTAATTTAGACAGTCTATATTAATAAAGTGCTGTGCTGTGTGCAAAAAACTAATAACCCGTGCAAAAAGTGCTCTGCAACTTACAAGTTCCATAGCAGCATGTACTGATTATCCAATATATATATATATATATATATATATATATATATTATCTACTGGCGGTCGCCAGTAGATAGTTATAGTTAAAACCTATTATCCATAGGAAATCCGCGACATTCTATTTGAAATAACGTTGGCGCCGGTTGACGAATCTTCGCGAAAGTTTCCAACTTGTTGGGGCGCTCCGGTCCGCTCCTATCCTGAAAGTCTCGGGGTGATACGTCAAGCGGGGGCCGAGAAAAAAGGGGGTCCCAAAACGCATTTTCCCCATTCATTTTTCCATAGGAACCTTTAGTCGCAGCTACAGCCCGAACTGCTGAACGGAATTACACCAAATTTGGCAAAGAGGTAGCCCTTGGTTCAGTGTCGTGCCTTTTGCTTAAATGGTGTAAATCCGTTCAGTAGTTCCTGAGAAAATCAAAAGTAAAGTCACATATATATCTGGGCGGAGCCTAACCACACATGTCATCGTGAGATCTGATTGGCTGTCAGCACTTCATCCTGGAATTGCTGGCAGCCATCTTGGGACCAATATAAATGATAGTACCTCATTGAAATGCATTGTAGTGAATAGAAGATTTTGAGGGTCACCAAAAGGAGAACTATAAAGGGTGATAACAGGCTTTAGTTACATTAGAATTTATTTGTTGATGGTACCATACTAATTTTAGGAATTGTGGTGTATTCTAAGGTGATTTTACCATGTGAAAAACCTTCTGCTGGGATATCATGAATCATGTTTGAGAGAACACTATTTTCTCATGCTTGTCCCATGGAGGTTTGGAAGGTGCTCCAGAAGCTAAAATGAGAGCATATTTTCTGTAAATTCACATTATCTTTCTCACTCATGTGAGAATGAAGTCTGACATTCTCAGTAAAACATGTACATCCAACAAGGGCAGAGACTGTCAGTTGATTCCTTTGTGTTCTACTGCAGCTTCCCAGAGTGTTCTAAAGAACAACTAGAGCGCTAACAGTCTTACTTATGACAAAAGTATGGCACACCTGAAGCCATCTTGATTGGAATAAACTGGTAACACTTAAAACATTTAATTTAAAAAGGAACAAAATGATGGGGTTCATTTTGTCATAGAAATTATGGTTAGTGCTGTAGAAAGAAAAATTAGGACATGTTTCAAGTGTGATCTCAAATATCTTCCTGTTATATTTCAACAGGAGCAGCCTGCCAGTTGATGCCTTTGTGTTCTACTGCAGCTTCCCAGAGTGTTCTAAAGAACAACTAGAGCACTAACAGCCTTACTTATGACAAAAGTATGGCACACCTGAAGCCATCTTGATTGGAATAAACTGGTAACACTTAAAACATTTAATTTAAAAAGGAACAAAATGAGGGGGTTCATTTTGTCATAGAAATTATGGTTAGTGCTGTAGAAAGAAAAATTAGGACATATTTCAAGTGTGATCTCAAATATCTTCCTGTTATATTTCAACAGGAGCAGCCTGCCAGTTGATGCCTTTGTGTTCTACTGCAGCTTCCCAGAGTGTTCTAAAGAACAACTAGAGCGCTAACAGCCTTACTTATGACAAAAGTATGGCACACCTGAAGCCATCTTGATTGGAATAAACCGGTAACACTTAAAACATTTAATTTAAAAAGGAACAAAATGAGGGGTTCTTTTGAAATAGAAATTATGGTTAGTGCTGCAGAAAGAAAAATTAGGGCATGTTTTAAGTGAGATCTCATATCCTCTTCTGTTTCATTAGAAAATTCTGACATGCAGACTGAAACAATCACTTTCAATACCAGCAGCAGACTACCAGTTAACTCCCTGGTGAGCAGTAGCTTTACTCCAGTGATCTAATGAGCAACTAGAGTGCTAACATTCTGAATTTATGGCAGATGTGAGACACATCTGAATGCCTTCTTGATGGAATCAAAGTAAAAAACTGAAAGCATTTCCTACTGAGAAGACTGCAGTAAATGAAGAAATTAGGAAACTTCATAACAAAGAAGTCTTCCAAGATGGCCACCAGTGAAAAAAGAGCCCAAATGTAGCACAAATATTACCCAGATGTAGCCCACATATAGCCCAATGACAAAAGTGTGCAAACCACTTTTTATTTTTAGTTTTTTTGCAGTTTTATGTAGTGCAGACTGGTCAGGTATTGGAGCATTGCATCTTAAAACATGACCCCCTACACTACAAAAACACCACTGCACTACCTTAAACCCTAAAACACTACCCCCAGCACGACCCCCTACACTACACAAGCACCACTGCACTATCCTAAACCCTAAAACACTACCCCCAGCACGACCCCCTACACTACCCAAACACCACTGCACTAACCTAAATCCTAAAACACTACCACCAGCACGACCCCCTACACTACCCAAACACCACTGCACTACCCTAAAACATGACCCCCTACACTACACAAACACCACTGCACTACCCTAAACCCTAAAACACTACCCCCAGCACGACCCCCTACACTACACAAGCACCACTGCACTACCCTAAACCCTAAAACACTACCCCCAGCATGACCCCCTACACTGCCCAAACACCACTGCACTGCCCTAAACCCTGAAACACCAGCCCCTGCATGACCCCCTACATTGCCCGAACACCACTGCACTGCCCTAAACCCTGAAACACCACCCTTAGCACGACCCCCTACACTGCCCGAACACCACTGCACTGCCCTAAACCCTGAAACACCACCCCTTCACGACCCCCTACACTGCCCGAACACCACTGCACTGCCCTAAACCCTGAAACACCATCCCCAGCATGACCCCCTACACTGCCCGAACACCACTGCACTGCCCTAAACCCTGAAACACTACCCCCAGCAAGACCCCCTACACTGCCCGAACACCACTGCACTGCCCTAAACCCTGAAACATCACCCCCAGCAAGACCCCCTACACTGCCCGAACACCACTGACCTAAACCCTGAAACACCACCCCCAACACGACCCCCTACACTGCCCGAACACCACTGCACTGCCCTAAACCCTGAAACACTACCCCCAGCATGACCCCCTACACTGCCCGAACACCACTGCTCTGCCCAAAACCCTGAAACACCAGCCCCAGCACGACCCCTATACTGCCCGAGCACCACTGCACTGCCCTAAACCCTAAAACACCAGCCCCAGCACGACCCCCTACACTGCCCGAACACCACTGCACTGCCCTAAACCCTGAAACACCAGCCCCAGCACGACCGCCTACACTGCCCGAACACCACTTCACTGCCCTAAACCCTGAAACACCAGCCCCAGCACGACCCCCTACACTGCCCGAACACCACTGCACTGCACTAAACCGTGAAACACCAGCCTCAGCACGACCCCCTACACTGCCTGAACACCACTGCACTGCCCTGAACCCTGAAACACCAGCCCCAGCACAACACCCTACACTGCCCGAACACCACTGCACTGCCCTAAACCCTGAAAGACCACCCGTGCATGACCCCCTACACTGCCCAAACACCACTGCACTGCCCTAAACCCTGAAACACCACCCCCAGCGCGACCCCCTACACTGCCCAAACACCACTGCACTGCCCTAAACCCTGAAACACCACCCCCTGCACAACCCCCTACACTGCTCGAACACTACTGCACTGCCCTAAACCCAGAAACACCATCCCCAGCACGACCCCCTATACTGCACGAACACCACTGCACTGCCCTAAACCCTGAAACACTACCCCCAGCAAGACCCCCTACACTGCCCGAACACCACTGCACTGCCCTAAACCCTGAAACATCACCCCCAGCAAGACCCCCTACACTGCCCGAACACCACTGCATTGCCCTAAACTCTGAAACACCACCCCAGCACGACCCCTACACTGCCCGAACACCACTGCACTACCCTGAAACACCACCCCCTGCATGACCCCCTACACTGCCCGAACACCACTGCACTGCTCTAAACTCTGAAACACCACCCCCAGCACGACCCCCTACACTGCCCGAACACCACTGCTCTGCCCAAAACCCTGAAACACCAGCCCCAGCACGACCCCCTACACTGCCCGAACACCACTGCACTGCCCTAAACCCTAAAACACCAGCCCCAGCACGACCCCCTATACTGCCCGAACACCACTGCACTGCCCTAAACCCTGAAACACCAGCCCCAGCACAACCCCGTACACTGCTCGCACACCACTGCACTGCCCTAAACCCTGAAACACCAGCCCCAGCACAACCCCGTACACTGCCCGAACACCACTGCACTGCCCTGAACCCTGAAACACCAGCCCCAGCACGACCGCCTACACTGCCCGAAAACTACTGCACTGCCCTAAACCCTGAAACACCACCCCCAGCAAGACTACCTACACTGGCCGAACACCACTGCACTGCCCTAAACCCTGAAACACCACCCCCTGCACGACCCCCTACACTGCCCAAACACTACTGCACTGCCCTAAACCCTGAAACACCACCCCTCAGCACGACACCCTACACTGCCCGAACACCACTGCACTGCCCTAAACCCTGAAACACCACCCCAGCACAACCCCCTACACTGCACGAACACCACTGCACTAAACCCTGAAACACCACCCCCTGCATGACCCCCTACACTGCCGGAACACCACTGCACTGCCCTAAACACTGAAACACCACCCCCAGCATGACCCCCTACACTGCCGGAACACCACTGCACTGCCCTAAACCCTGAAACACCACCCCCAGCACGACCCCCTACACTGCCCTAACACCACTGCACTGCCATAAACCCTGAAACATCACCCCCAGCACAACCCCCTACACTGCCTGAGCACCATTGCTCTGCCCTAAACCCTGAAACACTAGCCCCAGCACGACCCCCTACACTGCCCAAACACCACTGCACTACCCTAAACCCTGAAACACCAGCCCCAGCACGACCCCCTACACTGCCCGAACAGCACTGCACTGCCCTAAACCCTGAAACACCAGCCCCAGCCCGACCCCCTACACTGCCCGAACACCACTGCACTGCCCTAAACCCTGAAACACCAGCCCCAGCACCACCCCCTACAATGCCCGAACACCACTGTACTGCCCTAAACCCTGAATCACCACCCCTTACACCACCCCCTACACTGCCCGAACACCACTGCACTGCCCTAAACCCTGAAACACCACCCCCTGCACGACCCCCTACACTGCCCGAACACCACTGCACTGCCCTAAACCCTGAAACACCACCCCCTGCACCACCCCCTACACTGCCCGAACACCACTGCACTGCCCTAAACCCTGAAACACCACCCCCTGCACCGCCCCCTACACTGCCCGAACACCACTGCACTGCCCTAAACCCTGAAACACCACCCCCAGCATGACCCCTTTACTGCTCGAACACCACTGCACTGCCCTAAACCCTGAAACACCACCCCCAGCATGACCCCCTACACTGCCCGAACACCACTGCCCTAAACCCTGAAACACCACCCCTGCACGACCCCCTACACTGCCCGAACACCACTGCACTGCCCTAAACCCTGAAACACCACCCCTGCACGACCCCCTACACTGCCCGAACACCACTGCACTGTCCTAAACCCTGAAACACCACCCCCAAGACAACCCCCTACACTGCCCGAACACCACTGCACTGCCCTAAACCCTAAAACACCACCCCCAGCACGACCCCCTACACTGCCCGAACAACACTGCACTGCCCTAAACCCTAGAACACTACCCCCAGCATGACCCCCTACACTACCCGAACACCACTGCACTACCCTAAACCCTAAAATACTCCCCCAGCACGACCCCCTACACTACCCGAACACGACTGCACTGCCCTAAACCCTAAAACACTCCCCCAGCACGACCCCCTACACTGCCCAAACACTACTGCACTGGCCTAAACCCTGAAACACCACCCCTCAGCACGACACCCTACACTGCCCGAACACCACTGCACTGCCCTAAACCCTGAAATACCACCCCAGCACGACCCCCTACACTGCCCGAACACCACTGCACTAAACCCTGAAACACCACCCCCTGCACGACCCCCTAAACTGCCGGAACACCACTACACTGCCCTAAACCCTGAAACACCACCCCCAGCACGACCCCATTTACTGCTCGAACACCACTGCACTGCCCCAAACCCTGAAACACCACCCCCAGCATGACCCCCTACACTGCCCGAACACCACTGCCCTAAACCCTGAAACACCACCCCTGCACAACCCCCTACACTGCCCCGAACACCACTGCACTGCCCTAAACCCTGAAACACCACCCCCTGCACGACCCCCTACACTGCCCGAACACCACTGCACTGCCCTAAACCCTAGAACACTACCCCCAGCATGACCCCCTACACTACCCGAACACCACTGCACTACCCTAAACCCTAAAATACTCCCCCAGCACGACCCCCTACACTACCCGAACACGACTGCACTGCCCTAAACCCTAAAACACTCCCCCAGCACGACCCCCTACACTACCCGAACACCACTGCACTGCCCTAAACCCTAAAACACTCCCCCAGCACGACCCCCTACACTACCTAAACACCACTGCACTGCCCTAAACCCTAAAACACTACCCCCGCATGACCCCCTACACTACCCAAATACCAATGCACTACCCTAATCCCTAAAACACTACCCCCGCACAACCCCTACACTACCCAAAGACCACTGCACTACCCTAAACCCTAAAACACGACCTCCTACACTACACAAACACCACTGCACTACCCTAAACACTAAAAACTACCCCAGCACGAACCCCTACACTACCCAAACACCACTGCACTACCCTAAACCATAAAACACTACCCCCAGCAGTACCCCCTACGCTACCCAAACACCACTGCACTACCCTAAACCCTAAAACACTACCCCCAGCAGTACCCCCTACACTACCCAAACACCATTGCACTACCCTAAACCCTAAAACACTACCCCCAGCAGTATCCCCTACACTACCCAAACACCACTGCACTACCCTAAACCCTAAAACCCTAAAACACTAACCCCCAGCTCGACCCCCTACACTACCCAAACACCACTGTACTACCCTAAACCCTAAAACAATCCCCCCAGCACGACTCCCTACACTACCCAAACACCACTGCACTACCCTAAACCCTAAATCTACCCCAGCACGAACCCCTACACTACCCAAACACCACTGCACTACCCTAAACCATAAAACACTACCCCCAGCAGTACCCCCTACGCTACCCAAACACCACTGCACTACCCTAAACCCTAAAACACTACCCCCAGCAGTACCCCCTACACTACCCAAACACCATTGCACTACCCTAAACCCTAAAACACTACCCCCAGCAGTATCCCCTACACTACCCAAACACCACTGCACTACCCTAAACCCTAAAACCCTAAAACACTAACCTCCAGCTTGACTCCCTACACTACCCAAACACCACTGTACTACCCTAAACCCTAAAACAATCCCCCCAGCACGACTCCCTACACTACCCAAACACCACTGCACTACCCTAAACCCTAAATCTACCCCCAGCATGACCCCCTACACTACACAAACACCACTGCACTACCCTAAACCCTAAAACACTACCCCCAGCACGACCCTCTTCACTACCTAAACACAACTGCACAATTTGTTACAGGCATTGCAACGCAGGCCTGTGGTGCTTACTGGAAGTACCTGGTGGGCTAGTTGGGCCCCAGGGACTCTCAGGATTCAAGGTGACCTAATCCCCCAACTTAAAACGCGCCACGGGGCGCGTTTGCACAGTGGTGAAGGGAGGGGTCGGGGCCTCAGGTGACTTGTGCGCAAACACGCCCTGTGGTGCGTTTTAAGTTGGGGAGTTAATTCCCTTTGAATCCTGGGGGCCAACTAGCCCACCAGGTACCTTCAGTAAGCACAACAGAGTTGCATTGCAGAGAGGTGAAAAAAGGTGCGTGGCCTCGGAACGCCTCTCTGCAACTCAGCTCTGTGGTCCTAACTGTAGGTACCTGGGGGGCTAGTTGGGCCCCAGGGACCCTCAGGATTCAAGGGGACTTAATCCCGCAACTTAAAACGCGCCACGGGGCGCGTTTGCACACATGTCACCTCAGGCCCCCCCTCCCTTCACCACTGTGCAAACGCGCACTGGCTCTGGTTAGTCAGAGTCAGTTACCACCAGTACCCGTCTGAAAAAGTTGTGGGCACAGGATGATTTTGCAACAAGGCCTCTTTCTGCTCCTCTGTTGGTTCTTTCTGCACATCTTTTGCTTCTTTCTGTGCGTTTTTTCTTCTTTCTTCACATGTCCTACCTCTGTTGGCATAGTTAGAAACTAGCATTTAAAAAACCTTTGAAATTCACTTAAAAAATCATAGGTTTCAGGCACGTTATAGTTAGAAATTAGCATTTAAAAACCTTTGAAATTCACTGAAAAAACCATAGGTTTCAGGCACGTTATAGTTAGAAATTAGCATTTAAAATACCTTTGAAATTCACTGAAAAAACCATAGGTTTCAGACACATTATAGTTAGAAATTAGCATTTAAAAAACCTTTGAAATTCACTGAAAAAACCATAGGTTTTAGGGAAAGTTATAGTTAGTTGGACATTGCACTCGTACAAAACCCGTGAAATTCCCCTGTTATAGTTAGTTCAGCTTTGGGGCTTACCTGTGTGACTGGATTTATTACGGCTGTTTGCCCGGCCGCGGAGTGAGGCCCACCGCTGGTAGGCGGGTCCGTGCTGGCTCCAAAGTGGTGCCGGATCTGACGGGAGGAAGGCAAGTTGGCGCCATTGCAGGGTGGTGCTGGCTTGATGCTCGCATTGGCATCTGGAAAGCGGGGCAGGCTCCCGCCAGGACTGTGTATCTATCCACTGGGAGAAAACTTTGTTTTATTTTTGGCAATGATAAGCAGACCCACTGGGGAATACCTTTGGCGCACTACAATGCCCAGAAGGCCGTGAGAGCGACCACGCCCACTGTGGCAGGCAATTGAAATTTAAATCGCGCGCCAAATTATGCTTCCATTTGTCATCAACAGCGCCACTGAAGAAGGGATAAAGAAACTCCTGAAACGCGTCTGGCGTAATGGACTATTATTGATGCCTGTACCTGGAGGGTTGCCTGCTTGCAAGCTGTCAATAAATCTCGTGAGCTATTCATCTTCTTGTGGCGTCACTCCTTTGGGGCTTACCTGTGTGACTGGATTTATTACGGCTGTTTGCCCGGCCGCGGAGTGAGGCCCACCGCTGGTAGGCGGGTCCGTGCTGGCTCCAAAGTGGTGCCGGATCTGACGGGAGGAAGGCAAGTTGGCGCCATTGCAGGGTGGTGCTGGCTTGATGCTCGCATTGGCATCTGGAAAGCGGGGCAGGCTCCCGCCAGGACTGTGTATCTATCCACTGGGAGAAAACTTTGTTTTATTTTTGGCAATGATAAGCAGACCCACTGGGGAATACCTTTGGCGCACTACAATGCCCAGAAGGCCGTGAGAGCGACCACGCCCACTGTGGCAGGCAATTGAAATTTAAATCGCGCGCCAAATTATGCTTCCATTTGTCATCAACAGCGCCACTGAAGAAGGGATAAAGAAACTCCTGAAACGCGTCTGGCGTAATGGACTATTATTGATGCCTGTACCTGGAGGGTTGCCTGCTTGCAAGCTGTCAATAAATCTCGTGAGCTATTCATCTTCTTGTGGCGTCACTCCTTTGGGGCTTACCTGTGTGACTGGATTTATTACGGCTGTTTGCCCGGCCGCGGAGTGAGGCCCACCGCTGGTAGGCGGGTCCGTGCTGGCTCCAAAGTGGTGCCGGATCTGACGGGAGGAAGGCAAGTTGGCGCCATTGCAGGGTGGTGCTGGCTTGATGCTCGCATTGGCATCTGGAAAGCGGGGCAGGCTCCCGCCAGGACTGTGTATCTATCCACTGGGAGAAAACTTTGTTTTATTTTTGGCAATGATAAGCAGACCCACTGGGGAATACCTTTGGCGCACTACAATGCCCAGAAGGCCGTGAGAGCGACCACGCCCACTGTGGCAGGCAATTGAAATTTAAATCGCGCGCCAAATTATGCTTCCATTTGTCATCAACAGCGCCACTGAAGAAGGGATAAAGAAACTCCTGAAACGCGTCTGGCGTAATGGACTATTATTGATGCCTGTACCTGGAGGGTTGCCTGCTTGCAAGCTGTCAATAAATCTCGTGAGCTATTCATCTTCTTGTGGCGTCACTCCTTTGGGGCTTACCTGTGTGACTGGATACATATATATATATATACATATATATATACACATATATATATACACATATACATATATATATATATACACATATATATATTCACTGAAAAAACCATAGGTTTCAGACACGTTATAGTTAGAAATTAGCATTTAAAAAACCTTTGAAATTCACTGAAAAAACCATAGGTTTTAGGGACAGTTATAGTTAGTTGGACATTGCACTCGCAAAAAACCCGTGAAATTCCCCCGTTATAGTTAGTTCAGCTAACTATAACTCGCGCCCCCGCAATGCACTGCTGATGACGTCACATATTACATCACTCATGACATGGTCAGTGACATCACTGATGACATCTCAAATGACATCACTGATGACATCATCCAGTGACTGTGTGTTTCTGTAAAGTTTAAATATGTTTAATATATATAGGGAAAGGCGTATTGAAGAATGAGTGGGTGTATAAGTGTCTGAATTGATGATTTAGTACGTGCGTGACTGACTCTACAAGTGAGTGATTAAACGTATCTTACTGAATGCATGGGTTAGTGACTAAACTGTGTGAATGTCTGTATCCGTCTGTTGGTGTGTAAGTGGATGCATGGATTTGCGAATAGCTACATGAGTGTCTATATGGGTTATTGATTGGTTCTATGAGTATCTGTATGGGTGCCTGAGTGTTTGTGTGGATGGGGTGTGTGCGACTGTGCATAGATGTGTGAGTGGGTGATTCACTGGGTGGATGGTTTCAAGAGTGCATCTGTGATAGACTGTATGGGTGGGTAAGTGTGTGTAAGAGTGTGTTAGTGAGTGAATGTATGTCCCAGTGGTACATGTGTGAGTAACTACATATGTGAAAGGCAGTATATATGTGTATTGGAGTATATAAATAGCTATAAGCGAGAGTGAGTGATTGTGATAGTGGCTGTATGAATGAGTGTGTGCTTGTATCAGTGATTGTATAAGAGCGTAACAATGTGCTAGTATTTGCATGATTAAGTGAGCTGGTGTGTGTATAACTGTATAGGTGAGTAAATGGCAGTGTGTTTAATTATTTGCATGACTGACTAGGTGTGTGAGTACCTCTATGGATGAGTGGCGGTGTTTGAGTGTCTATATAGGAGTAAGAGTGCATATGATAGTCCTGTACTGAGTGACCATAAGTATGAGTGACTGTACGGGTGAGTGAGTGGATGTGTGTGTGTAGACCTAAGAATCAGTGAGTGGGTATGTAGTTATTGGTGTTGGAGTGTCTATGGTTTTGCGAATGGCACTCTGTAATTTAGATTGGGTGTATCAAAGGTTATATTAGGGTGTGAGGAGCTGCATCAGATTATCACGTGGATGATGTCATCAGTGATGTCATTTGAGATGTCATCAGTGATGTCATCAGTGATGTCACTGACCATGTCATGAGTGATGTAATATGTGACGTCATCAGCAGTGCATTGCGGGGGCGCGAGTTATAGTTAGCTGAACTAACTATAACGGGGGAATTTCACAGGTTTTGTACGAGTGCAATGTCCAACTAACTATAACTGTCCCTAAAACCTATGGTTTTTTCAGTGAATATATATATATATATATATATATATATATATATATATATATATATATATATGCTTTTCACGATCCCATTACTCCATTCAACTTTGGTTTTTCGGGAATTATGGACGGCATCCCAACTCGTATTTTTCAGAGCCGACTTTCAGATCCCAACTACCAGGTTCACTTGCGGTCGCAGTGACAGTTACCACTGGCTGGAGGCGGGATCTGCACTCCCCCCACGCTCCCTCCGGAGCGTTCAGGACTCAAGGCTGCAATCCCACCACCCCGGTTGAACCCTGTAATGCGTTCCCCCAACTTACCAATGAAAGCTGAACTCGTTTTTGACTTAAGGCATCAGCAGAGGTGTCGGAGAGCTCCACCATATTCTGGTAAGATGCTGCTGCTTCCTACGCTCTGTTTCACCTGCGCGCTCGGGTGCATGTCACTTGCAGCCCAGCTGCTGCATCAAACTTGCTTTTCACGATCCCATTACTCCACTCAACTTTGTTTTTTTGGGAATTATGGACGGCACTCCGGGAACCAGTTTTTTAACAGGGTTTATTATTTAATCACCAGTGCAACAAGGGGACAGTCCATAGTCCATCAATTGTGTTTACTTTTTGGTTGTAACTAGACCACACATTCAATTTATCTTATCAAGCAATAAATCCCTGATATTCAGGATATATATATACATGCACATATATATACATATATATTTTTATTGATTTATTTATGATATTATTGTATTTAAAATATTTTTTACAATAAAATATAAATGGAAAATATAATTTTAATATTATTTTTAATTCTATCAATGTAATAAAATATATATATATATATGTATATATATATATATATTATAAATATATTTTATATATATATATATATATATATATATATATATATTATATATATATATATATATATATTAATATACATATGAATTTAAATTTTTTGAATTAGAACAATAGTTACATTTATTTTAGAAAAGAATTAAATATATTTAATTTGTATTATATTAGTGTTACTTTTTAATATATTAAGGGCCTCATTACGATGTCGGGCGGACCTCCATTGCAGTTTCAGGACCGACCGACATCCGGTCAGCGGTCCCGACACCGCTATTACAATGCAACCACACATGGTGCAGTCTCATACTAACATTTCTCTATGGGAGCTTGTGCTGCAGCCGTAAACCGACCGTAGCGCAAGCTCCCATAGACAAATATGAGTTTCTGTTAATCCCTGCACTGCGTGGCAGGCACCTCACAGAACCTGCTTCATGGTGCAGGGATTAACAGGGTGGCACCATAGGTGCCCTCTCGGCCCCCAACCGGAGGCCGCAGGGAGAAGGGGGCCATGCTAGGAGCCCCAAAAGTCACTTTCCAACAGGCTTTCCTTGTTGGAAAGCACAACATGGAAAGCCTGTAAGAAACCGACATCTTAATCCTGATGGTGGAAACACTGTCTTTCTGGTATTACGAGCCAGTTCTTGAGCCCACTGGAAGCCAGCCAGAGTGACCGGCCAGTTTCAAATCTGACAGCATTCATTGTAATAAGGCTGTCAGATTTGAAACCTTGGATGCTGGTTGGAAAAACTCTGACCAGCGTTCAGAGGCTTCCGACCAACATCCAAACCAGCCCCGTAATGTTTAATATTTATATATATTAAAAAAACAATATTTTGTATAACAATATTAATGACAACAGTATTCTTATCATATATTTTTGTCATTTACATTATAAATATAGGATGACGATATTTTTGACAGTGATATTTATGTCAGGTTACTTTGGTGTGGTGATATTTCTAGAGGCACTATTTCGTCAGTGAACCTTGAAAACCAGGGATCTCACCCACTCATCATCCACCTCTCCTAGTTCCCTGGGACTAGACAGGTTTGAGTCCACCAGGTACTGTTGTAACATCTCCTGTACACGAGACATGATGTGCTCCTTAAGAATTAAGGTATTCAGCCCCTCATAGGTACTTACACGGTTATCATTAATCCAGCCCCTAAAGTGCCTCAACTGAGATGTCTACAAAGTCCACCCAGCATTGGGTGATGACTTCTGGATGCCCCTGAACTTCACAGTACTGCTCTAAGGGTCAGACCAAATTTCCTGACCAGACATTTTCTTATGTGTGAGTAGGATACTGCCTCGTCCCACTGTATGGTCAGGAGCCTATCTCTTCCAGCAACTGGGATCAGTTCCAACAGGAGTGAACCCCAATACTTGGAGTGGACCCCTCTCATCTCAAGCGCCCTTTCAAATGCAGTCAATGTCATCCCCCTATACATAAATGGGAACTCTTCCCTTGGGAAGCAAACCCACCACCCCTGTACATCTCAACATCTTCCTCTTCATTGCTGCCACCATTTCTTCTTTCTTTCACCTCCTCCCACTTCTCCTTTTCTAGTTCCGGCTACTCCTTCTCTAAAGCTATGGATCCTAACTGAGCCTCAAAGTGTCTCTCTGCAAGGAACAGCCCTTGTTCTGGTGTGTGAGAACCCCCCTCAATCCACTAGCTGGAAGTATGAAACTGGTGCCAGAAGAAATGGATGAGGTGCCATCATCCTCCACCTGGAGGCTTTTGGAGGGGCCATTGTACCCCTCCCCTTCATTCTCTGGAGATGTCTGTGCCCATGCCTTAAGGGACCTAATCAACTCTGCCTTCCTAATCTTGTTGCCATTAGGTAGCTCCCTGAACGCTAAGCTCAGCCACTGTGAGTTTGTTCAGATTAGCCAGGTCTAACTACATGGTATCCCTAGTTTTGGGTAACAAAAACTTTACAAAATCAAAAATATAACACATTTTGAAAAATCAAAAACCTGGATTCAAAATCAGTTTAGTCCAAATTTCAAAAATTCTAAAATCAAAATGTTTGTGCTAATTCAATTTAGAGGCTTTTTAAAGAGCTTAACTTGATTTACTGTATGGTGTAATTTAAACACAAGTACGTATCCTCACTGCTGAACACCAAATGTTGGAAAGTTGTTCATTATAAGTAATAAGTAGGGACCTACCATTAAGAATAAGGCCACAAACACAATAAAAGGTTCAATGAAGGTCTCAATAAATAATTCATTTCCTCAATCCTTGGTAGCTGGCAACAAACTGGCAGGCTTAACTTAGGAGACAAGTTAGTAAAGCATTTAAAATCACCAATACATTAAAAAAGTAAGACACAATACACAATAAAATTCCAACACCAATTTATCAAAAATACGTTATATTTTTGTGAACAAATAGACACCAAAACAACAAAAATTTAATTTAGGGAACCGGAGTTATGAGTTTTAACTTACAAAACAACCAACTTGGGACATCTGGTCATGCATGACTGGGACAAGGTCAAAGTTTGAGGCCAACCGCAATGGAGCCCTGGTCGGAAACACTAAGAAGGAGGCCTCGCCCAAAATTCTACCTTTGCACTTAGAAACTTTTCTGGAGGGTTTTCTCTTGAGCGAGGCTCCTCTTCAGGTCGGATTTGCATCGACATTGTCAGCTTTGTTGAGCATGAGCGCTTGGTCAACTCCTGTAAGTCTTGAGCTCCTGAGCTTTCACTGGAACGAACCTGAAATCCAGACGTAGTCAGCTTGACTCTCAACAGTGGGTCATTCACATTATGAAGCTTTTTCCAAAAGTTGCTCCAAACTACTCCACACTTCTGGCACTTCTTCCTGAAGTTCCTTTTCTGGGCTCGAGGTGTCTAAAACACCAATCCAAGGGTCTGGAAGCTCTGAAATGGTCCTTGGGATGTTGGAACTACAACCCCCACAATGCACCTGGCCACATCCTTAAACGTCCACTGGACATACTACAGGATGAGAACTTCTTAGTGGAGATGATGCAGGTCTGCTCTGTTAACCTTTAGCTTGCAGGGAGTCTACTCCTTAATCCTTGTGAAGCCAGGCATAGTCCTTAGGGCTGTAGTACCCTATTATGAATCAGATGCAGTTCTTTGGGTGCAGATCAGAGTTCCAGCAGGGCAGTCCATCTTCTCCTTGTTGTTTCTGGCAGTAGATCTGAGTTGTTTGGCAACTCTTCCATATTTATTCAGTGTTCCTGGGTGTCAAAATTGGGAGGACACTGAAAACAGGTCCTGATTTCTCACACTACTCATTTTCAATATTTGTTTTATTTAAACAGTTAGGGGCATATTTACAAGCCCCTTGCGCCACTTTTGCGCCGCCGTTGCGTCACGCATGTGACGCAAACCATGCGCCACGTTGCGCTATATTTACAACGTGACGCATCTAGGAAGATGCGTCACATAGTAAACCCCTGCGCCACATGAAACCTGCGTCAGGTTTCATGTGGGCGTACCGGCGCAGGGGGGGGCGTTCCGGCGCAGGTACGCCTCGGAAAAGTGACGTAGTGAAATCTACAAGATTTCACGCAGTCACTTTCTCGACGCTAGTGCGTCAAATCCTTACGCCTGCTTCAAGCAGGCGTAAGGATTGACGCACCATGTTAGAGATAGGGAAGGTTGGAACAGTGCTGGAGTTGCGTCGCGCTTGCGACACAACTTCAGCACTGCGCCAACCTTCCGCCGGCAGATGCGTCATGCATCTACTTATCCTTGCGCCATGATGCGCCGCATTGTAAATGCGGCGCATCGGACGTGGCGCAAGGGTAAACTTGCGTGACGCATTTTCCCTGGCGCATCCCTGCTGATATGCAGGGATGCGCCAGGGAACGTAAATATGCCCCCTCAGTTTCTTTGAAAACACCTTAAGGAGTCTACACAACTGACCCTTGCTGAATTCAGAATCTATAGCTTTCCCGAGACCACCTATGGGTTTTACATCAATTTCCACCACAAACTGGAAGTAGGTTGAAAATTCAAAGATTTTGAAAAATGAGCTAACGCTCAGACAAATGACACAATTGTGGTAAAAATAGTTTTTTATTCAGCTCTGTATGTTCCTGAAAGCTGGGAAGATGATGACTACAGCACAGCAAACCTGTCATTGAGCCATTTTTAGAGAAAAAAACTGACAATTTTTCGCAGAGCACTTATTTCCTTTTTTGCCAAATACTCTAAATATAGCTATACTTTTCTTATTTCCTCTGTCCCCTCCAGAGGAAGTAACAAACCCGAGGTACCTTTAAAATCCATATGATGTTGGGGAAAAAGGTGCAAATTTAGCATATATACCTTATGTTGAAAAGATGTTATGGAGTCCTAAGCTCAAAGTACCCCAAATATTCAAAGTGGGCTCAGCACTGGGGTGAAAAAGCCTTAACAGTTAAGTGGTGTTACACTTTGATGACATGAGCTGGCCCTGGTGTGTTCTTGTCGACGCAAACTGAACCCATTGGTGTAGAGTTGCTCAGTGATAACACGCTTTTGGCTCCAGGTCACATCAGAAGTGGATTGAACTCTGAAAAGTCAAATGCTCTACACAGTTGAGATTTGCTTGCTTGGCCTCTATAGAAGACGAACCTAGAGGAAAGCTGGTAACAGATTCCTTGAACTAGAACTGTGGCTCGCAGAGACATTACATTGCACTGAACATCTCCAGATGGCCCACTACACAGTGCGTGGAAGTCGGACACTGAAAACTGGGTGCTAGCGAAAAGAACTGCTCTTCTCCTGCTAAAATATAAAGGCCTCTGCAACTAAACCCTTGGCAGAGAAGTGGATGGAGGTGTTAGCTAGTTTCATTGAAACAGAGAGACAGTAGTCCTTTGGGTGGTTCATAGCACCAATGACGAGGGCCCTCTCTCTATCACCTCTGACATCTCCTGGTGGCTGAGAAGACCTGCCTCCCCCTGCACGTGTTTGTAACTACCCCTGTGCCCTCACTTCAGCATCACTGTCACGCTGATTTACATAGAGATATATTTATGAGAGAAGTTCTCACTTCATTAAGGATAATAAGCGTCCAACATTTTACTTTTAACCATATTGATACTATAATGGTCCTCATTAGTGAGATAGTGGAGTTTAAGACTCTTTTTCATGTTGATGCTGGACCTAAACTGAACCAAAGAATGTTTTTAATCTTAGGCATTGATTACGAGTCTGGCAATCTGAGAACTGCCAGACACATGGGGGTCCGGCAGTGGCGGTCCAGCCACCTCTGCACCGAAAGTCTGGCCACCATATTAGCACTTTGGTGGTCGGCCTGCCATTGCACCACCACTAACGCCAAGGAACCGCATCCCCTGGCAGTCCCGCAGTGGTCTGAGGGCTGCAATATGCTTGGTGGTGCCCTGAGGCACCATCAAGCATGTTACAACTTTCCTCAATGTCAGCGGTGTCATGGATGTTCTTCTTCCATGTAACTGCTGGTGATAAGGAAGTGTAGGTCCTCCTCCAGCCCCAGTGCATGGGGGTGCATGCAGGGTAGCACAAGTTGTGCTCCCCTGTAGATTTGCACCCCCTGTTCATGCAAAGCAATGAATGCACAACATTTTGCATTCCTTCCCATGCAGGAATTTGCACTCGTGGTCCTGCAGCGCTGCTTGTTAAGGCTGACAATGAACCTTTAGCACTGCCACAGGACCGCCACACTGCCCCACTGCCAGACCACAAAATTACTTTTAATCTGTCAGGCGGGCGGCAGTGAGATTCGGCGGTCCTGGAGTGGGTGGTGGTGTGCCACTCACTCCAGGACCGCCGAAACTCCTAATCAGGCCCTTATTGTATTAACTAGATGCACTAATGTAATCACATGTTTTCTATGAGCTGATCTCATAATGCAAAACAATCTCCAAGTTAATGCTGTACAATTCATTAGCTAGAGATTTTTTTGCTGGAATCTCTTTGCATACTTCTTTCATTTCTGTCTTTAAAGACTTTTTTTAATATAAAACAATGAAATTATCTGCAACAAATTGAATGTCCATATTTGCATTCCATATAGAGAAAGTGACATGGTTGTAGTCATTTATAAGTATGAAAACCTCACTTTTCAAATGTTATACATGTTTTCTGGTGATTTGCCAGTCATTCTGAGTCTGACTACAGGCACAACACTGTTAACTCAGTCTTCAGTTATCACAGGCCTACGGAAACCAAAACAACATTGTACTGTAGTATTTCCATTTTGCTCTGTTTTTATAGGCACAGTATTTTCCAAATGTGTGTGACTGGAATTGCAACACTTGTTGTCTTAGACTTTTATTCTGAGACTCCGTTGAAATCTCACAACTTATGTATTGCTCAATAAATAACAAAACAGATTCATTGCAGTCTACTCCAATTTTCTGTGCACCTTTTACCCATAAAAACATATGAATGTGTGAGGCTCCTCATCCTTGGCATTCTTTCCTTCAAAAGTAGCCAAAAACCTCACTACATGGAGGAATTGTTGCTGGATATATGGAACACAAATCTACAATTGTTTTGAAATAGATACCAGCAGTGTTTGAGTTTGCCTCTCTAAAAAAGGATTAAAGACCATCCAAAGCATACTCTGCCCAACTGAGAGTTGAAAACCAAGTAGGAGCACCTAAATTACATACTTTATCTCAGCATACCTATGGAATTGGTACTCATTAGTTCTACTTTGACATGACATAAGAATGATCAAGTTGCACTTAAGATGTTCATCTTTACCCAAATATTTTTTGACGACATTTTCTTGCACCTATATTAAGAACTCATGCTCTTATTTTAGGAATATGTGTCACAGCATAGCACACAACAGCAAGATCATTTTCAAACAGAAGATCAAAGAAATTCAATGCTTTGTTTGAAATGTGGATTGTCAGCATACTATGTGTTTGACCAACACTCAGCTGCACAGATTTGTACTCGATCTTAATGACCATTGTACCAACTTCCTTATTATGTAGGAAACATAGAGGAAAACAACAGGCTTCTAAACTTGTTTCTCATACACTAATCACTCAACTTTTGCCAGTCTGTTTGATATAGCTCCAAACCATCACCAAAGACCTCTCTGAAGTGTAGATCATCAATTCTATTGTGCTCATAAACATCTTCTGCTTTAGAAGAATCTTCTCATACTGACCACTATCTTTTGACTTTGAAATTTGCTGAAGTCAAATGATCATCAATATCAATGATTAGTAATACTTGTTGTCTGCTTTGTAGAATTGCAGTGCTTTTTTACCTTATCTAAACTATCACGTTGTTGCCAATTTTTCTTTTTCTTGTGTTGGTACACGATTTACTAAAACCATCAGTGGTTCTTCAATTTGTTAGTCCACACAAGGAGTTTACATTTTTTGCTTAACATCTAGTGACAGATAACCTACTTTTCCTTTCAGGCCTCTCAATAACTCACTCCGAGATAATTTAGCACATTTCAGCTGGAGCCTAGCTACAGTTTGAAAGGATGTACAGTTTGAACACATTTCCAGAAGTAATAACCACATTCTATTTTTTTCAGTTGTCCACTCAATATTACAATGTTATAATACTGCTTTCCCTTCTTTAGACCATTCATATATTTTCCAGTATCCCTCAGAGGAGACCACAAAGAGTTTCATACTGTTTTAAAGTAATCCATAATGTACTCTAATAGCCTCACAATACCTTTATTTAATTATTAACATTCTAATACCACAGTACAGCCATATGTGCACACCTGAGTGTTGTTGAGCACAAGGGTCCACAAGAGTCCACCTGCATTATACACCATGTCTCTTACTCTAAATTTTCCTTCATCCGAGCTTCTGGACCAATAACCACTGGTGTATGGCTGTGGCTCCAACATTCCAATATTTCTCCTTATGTTTCTTTAGTTTTAATGTACAATATTGTTCCTACTGTGGGTGTGCAGCTTTTTCTGACTCAGGCTATATCACTCGTTAAAGGTCCTTTTCATCATCATGTACTCTTGTCTGTGATTCATGCCTTTCAGTTTCACTTAGGGCCTTTAAAATGGTGTATTCGTTGCCAAAGGACTATACGTGTATACTATAGTCCACAGATGATATAACACAGAGTTAAAAACAAAACAAACATGCACTTTTTTTTAACTATCTATCCCTCACTATATATGTTATCACATTTAAACATTCATATTTTGTATCGTAGCCATGACTCGTATGTCACTCATGGTGTTGATAAACTTGCACATACAGTATACCCCTCTGCCTCACTTTACATATGCCATCTCCTTGATTGGAGTTTTTCGTATATATATCTGTGACTTACTAAAGCTACGTATATACAGGCCTGGGCGGAGTGCGCAGATTTCCGTTACGTGGAACTTCGCGAAGTGACAAAAAAACTCTGCGGAGTTCCACAAGTGGCGGAGTGCAGCGCAAACTGCCGTTTGTACTCATCTTTCTGCCGCTCGAGTAGAAATTCTATCCGAGCAGCAGCTCGTGCTCGCCAACTTGCCATTGGCGAGCGCAAGCAGGGAAAAATCTCTGCTGCACTATGCAGTAGAGTTTTCTGCACTCCGTGAGCTCCGCGGAGTGCAGAAAACTCCGCAAACTGCGTGAACGGAACGGAGTTCACTGCCCAGGCCTACATATATATATATGACTTACTGAACTTTTACTTAAAGTTGGGAAAGATTGGAACAGGTAGCGTAGGGAAAGAACTGCAATGGAATACGGGAAGGGAAGGGCAGAAAGGGAAGGGAAGGAAAGGAAAGGGAGCATCGCCGATCATCACCGATTGGATGAAAGACAACTGCCTGAAACTCAACACAGATAAAATGGAAGTACTGATCTTCAGGAACAACACCTCATCGTGGGATGACTCCTGGTGGCCTGCAGAACTATGTCCCTCACCCTCATCTACTGACAGTGCCTGCAACCTTGGCATCATCCTAGACAGCAAGCTCATCATGAAAAACCATATCAACGCAGTCTCCTCTGCATGTCTCCTCACTTTTCATATGTTCCACAAGATCTTTAAATGGCTCCCGACCAACCCCAGACGTACCATCACCAAAGCCCTAGTCACCAGCCGGCTGGATTGCAGCAACACATACTCTACACAGGAATCACCTTGCTCCTCCTGAAGAGAATACAGATCATACAGAAATCTCCGAGGCCAGACTCATCCTCGACCTCCCCAAGCAGACCCACATCACCCCCCTCCTCAGGAAACACCATTGACTCCCCATTCTGAAAATATGGCACTTCAAGATGCTGATCCACGCCGACAAAGCCCTGCACAACCAAGGACCAGCATACATCAACCACTGCCTGAACTCCCACCAACCTTACAGACACATGCGCTCCACCACCCTTCACCTCGCTCACAGTCCGCGCATATGTCGAAGTCACAGCAGAGGCCCTCCTTCTCCTAACTCAGGGCCAGGGCCTGAAACGACCTCCCTCTCCTCCTCTGGACTTCACCCTCGCTGCTGGAATTCAGGAAAGGACTCAAGATCTGGCTGTTCGACTGAGATGCCGCAGCAAGATCCTCAGCACCTGGATACCCTCACGGTTGATTAGCTGCACTTTACAAGTCTTGTTTGATTGATTGATTGATTGGGAGGGGAAGGGAAGGGAAGAAGAAGGTATGGAAAGGAAGGGAAGCAATGCAAAGGGAAAGTGAGTTTAGCAAGTAAAGGGTGGTTTTTGTTTAGGGAATGTTAAAGAAGGGAAGGGAAGGGAAGGAAAGGGAGAAAGGGGAAGAAAGGGGAAGGGAAGGGAAGAAGAAAGAAGGGAAAGGTAAGGGAAGCAAAGCAAAGCAAAGGGCAAGTGAGTTTAGTAAGTATAGGGTGGTTTTATTTCATGAAAGGGCATGATTAAATGATAATAAAGGGTTATTTAATTTCAAGGAGGAGTAGTTTTAAAGTGTAATAAGCAATAACATGTCTAGGAGTATCTTGAGCATAAACCTGGATCTACATTGGACACCTTCTGCCTTAGTATATTTTTGACACCATTATAGTGTGCATATTGATGACTGTACTATTTTGCATACGTAAATTAATCATGATTAGCAATACTGTGAACATACATTGTACTCCCTTCATAGTCATGTTCCTAGATATAGTAAGAGTATGCATGTATCACTACAAAAATTCATACTTTACAATCTGTTTTAGACACATATTTTCAAACACATATTGCACGATTCACAATTTCATATCTTTCAGACTACCCATTAGTGTCTAATACAGCAAGTGCCACCAACTATAAATCGAAAAATATATTAGGCACTCATTTTTTATCTATACAAAACATGGTAAGCTATTCAGAATCATTTAATATTTTAACTAATATTGTAACTAAATAAAGTACAGTGTAAAAAATGCACACCATTAAAATAGCACATTTCCATTGTAACTATTACTAGTGCCATGGCACTATAATAAAGTTTGGGGTTATAGCTCTGGCTCAGAATGTCATGAAAACAACTATTTTCACTAAGCAAACCAGTTTTTCCCACCCATGTCCTCCACCAGTAGTGAGAAGCACCTCAGACTTGCCCTCAAATTTTTTTTTTAAATTTCTTTATTTATTTTCAACAATAACCAATGACAATGCAATGGCTTGGAGCCTTTATAGCTCCACTGTATGTACATCAAAAACAAAACATTTTCCTGATACATCACATATAAATCGTTATTCAGCATGACTGGCTCACCAGCCCTTGACATTCAGCTTATGTCTCATTTATGTTATTTGGTTGCATATGAGGAAGTGTCACCTGTAGTACTCTCAGTTAATGTGGGGGTGTGGTCCGCAGGGTAGGCGCGCTCACAGCACAGTATTGTTTGCAGTCGCAATCCGGAGGAGATTATGCTCTCTGGATCAAAAACCGCCATTTGTGTGTATTGCGTATGCATCTTATAACCTTCACGTGGTCCCCCACAGCTACCGGTTCTTCACTCCATACCAACTCAAGGTGGCCTGTTTCACTTTTTGATTCTGCTTTGGTAAGGTATTCATCCCATATTGCGTCATCTGGACCACTCCCTCCTCCCTGCCGGTTCTGAATCATGGTGTCCGCCTCTGCTGTGACCCATTTATTGAGGTCCCGCAGTTAGTCCTGCATTGCAAGGGGCTGGCTAGCCTTCCATGCCATCACTAGCTGTCTCCTAAATAACAGCATAGCTAGGTCAACAAACCTATGAATGTATTTACCTTTTGGCAGTTGTGGCAACAGTGCAAGCAGACATAGATCAGAAGTGTTCAGTATTATCTGTCCGACTATGTCCAATAACATCCCAATAACCCCCTCCCATGTTGGGCGCAGCACTGGGCATCCCCACACTATATTATTAAAGCCTGCCTCTGACTGTCAGCATCTTGGTAAGGCTGAAGAGGTCCCCCTAAACGTGTGGTGCAAGTGTTTCTGGGTAAGACACATTTCTGTGGAGATAATTAAAATCTGTGTATTGAAATCTCGAATTTTTTCCTGACACACTCTTTACTTGCTTCCTAATCTTTTGCCATTGGTCATCTGCGATGACCTGTCCTAGGTCCTCCTACCATGAAGGGTGATCCAACGATGCCTGATCCCAGTGGTTCCCAAAGTGTACACCGCAGCACCCCGGTGCGCCGTGATGAGAAGCCAGGGGCACCGCGCCGCCACGCAGGATGTGGGTCGTGGAAATTGCAGCCGCAGCGCAAAATGCAGGGCGGGTTTGAAATGCCACCTTCAAAATGGTTTGGCCCAATAGCGCACTGCCGCCATACGCATACGTACGCACGCTTCGTACGTGCTTTAAGATGCGTAGTCTCAGCATTTCCGGCATACGCAGCTCAGAGCGTTTGAGGATCGTTGTTGCTGACCGCCGTGTTGTGCCGTGCCTCGTGGGACCCTCTTCACCAGGAAATCGGTAAGTAAGGGCTTGTAGTGCCGCGCCCTCGATGCGCACTTTCCTGTAAATGTGGGATTTGTGATCATGGGCATTCAGTGCCCAACACGAATTCCTGGGTGGAATCTCCCTGAGAAATGTTCCATCCCTTCCCCTGTTTAAGCAAATGTGAAAAGAAATTGGGTTACGAAGAGTTGACGAGAGGACCCTTTTCATGAAACGTCCTCCACTTTTAGATTTTTGTTGCATGACTTGTGCCCTTTGGGGATATTATCTTGAAAGATAAACGTGTTTAATGTATCGACAAATCAGAAAATATACCAAGAACACTTTCATGATGAGATTTACCCCGCTTCGCTTATTTGCTGCCCAGCTTCTATGAAACTGAGGTGACATTTGACCTTCATAAACTGCCGAGATTGACGTAAAAGAGCATTATGGTCAGATTCACGCCTCATTCTAGATGAGTATGTGTAGTTGCATATCTGCATTTACGTTCAAAGCACCAGAGCAAACGTGTGCGTTAATTTGCAGAATTAAGCAACACAAAGCAATTCTCACGTGTTACTCTGAGAAAAAAATATCAATATCCTCAAAATGCAGTGAAACTGCGAGCTGCCGACTTTGGAGCTGGGGAACCGGGTTCGACCCTCGACGTCGGCTCAGCATCCTGTGTCATTCTGGGCAAATCACTTAATCTCCCAGCGCCTACCGAAAAAGAATAAATGAATGTATCCTTGTGTAACGTAACTGGTGCTCTTCGGGTCGAGTTCGCGCTATATTAACGAGTTTTTATTAAACAACTGTTATCTTTTTATTTTGTTACAAATATGATTATAATACCTTCATTGCATCCCAATTAATTTAAGGAAGACAACAGGAAGTACTCCCGAGGTCGGGCTTACATACCCCCCACCCGCCCACCGGTAAAAAAAAATGGTGGGGAGCCACGGCCAACTGCCAATTAGGTCAAGGGAGCCACGGGTCAAAAAAGTTTGGGAACCACTGCCTGAGCCACAAAGAGGTTATAAAAGGTCATGACAGCCCTACGGGCCATGCTTGCTATGTGTAAGGGCACACTGCAGCGAGACTGATACCTGCGGCTCCTTTCTCCTCCTGCCCCACAGGGTGACAATTGCATACGCTATGGCATTTGTTGGGACGGAAAATTCCCCTACATGGTAAAGACATGTACCCCTGCCCTGAGTGCCCAACTGTACCGTTGTCTGGATCCCTAATGCTGATTTTTCTTGTCATAGGCAAATATGGATCATGCGTGTGCCTGTCTCATGGTTTGCAGTCTTGTTGGACCAAGGGGGGCACCCAAAGCGCTACCAGGAGTTAAACAGCACAAGCGCAGTGGTGGCAGCATACCATGTGATGATCAGTACTAGTGACCAGGCCCCTTTTACCCTGTCATTGGCAGTGGTGGCTGGCGATATTTAAAAGTGGTGGGCTTAATGGTTTGGTATGACTTTTATGTAGTGAGCGACTACATAAAAGTCAACCACCTCTCTTTCCTCTTCAGCACCCTCTTCCCCGAATGCACTTACTTGCATCTCCCTCACTTCACCACATCCAAACATAAACTGTACTCACTCACATTTAAGCAATATATTTTACTAATGCTTTTGCTCTGTAAATATTCTGCCATCTGTGCACCCCCTTCGCACACATTTTCACAAAATTGCAGTTACAACTGGAATACACTGTGTGCTCTGCAGAGAGGCCAACCCACTGACAGGCACTTTGCTTTGGCTTTAGGGTCAGTGTCAGAGCTCTCAAACAAAGCTCTTCATAAACACCTGCACAACCTAAAGTATGCATGGAAAAAAATACAGAAAGAAACACAAGAGGGAGGCAAAATGAAGCAAAACTTGTAGTAAGAGAGGAAATAAATCGCTGACATGCATTGCCTTAATGTTTTTAGACTCATGGGCCAGATGTATGACCATTTTTTGCGGTCGCAAAGGGGAATTCTGCCTGTTTGCAACCGCAAAAAAGGTCTGCCCAATGTACTAACCCTACTTTGCGAGTCGCTAACTTATTAGCGACTCGCAAAATATGGTTAGCGACTCGCTATTAGGAAGGGGTGTGCCAAGGGCGTCCCTTCCTAATAGCGAGTGCAATGGCATTTGCGGTCGCAAAACACTCGCCGTTTGCCACACTTTTCAAAAGGGTGGTAAACCATTTGCAAACGGGAAGGGGTCCCCATGGGACCCCTTTCTCTTTGTGATTGGGTGCGAAAATATTTTTTAAGAGCAGGCAGTGGTCCCAGGGACCACTGCCTGCCCTTAAATAATGAAACTGAAAAGTTTAATTGGTTTCTTTTTATCCCGTTTTCCTTTAAGGAAAACGGCCTGCATTTAAAAAAAAAAAAACTGCTTTATTGAAAAAGCAGTCACAGACATGGTGGTCTGCTGACCCCAGCAGGTCACCATCCCTGTGAGTGCGAGCCATTCCCAATGGGGTCGCAAATTGCGACAGCCTCATGAATATTACTGAGGCATGTGATGGAGTGAGGTTTGCAAAAATACATCCTCATGAAATTAAGTAACCCCATAATAATGTATTGACTGCATGGACCAACCAACCCTGAATACACACCCTCACACATGGTGCAAACGCATTTTATCTAATATACTAAACCATGATGGCATGAGCACGTATTAACTGTTTGCATTTTGAAAAATCGTACTAATGTATGTTTATGCTATGTTGTACATTGCACATTTTGCATGTTGTGCACGAATAACGAAAAAGCTGCTTTAAATTAATAGCTTTCGCTAGGAAATAATTGATACAGGGTATTAGTATGGTGGGAGGTAAACATAATGGGTTTTATTTCATGAACTAATATTCTTTTGTGTTTATTTACTGTAGTACAAGATTGGGCCTGCATGAAAATGGCCTCTTGTCCGAACCAGCATGTGGTTGTCTTGGTCTGTACGAAAGACGCATGCGCCGAATGCTCCGCCTGCTTACGAACTGCAGAGTGCACCAGCTGATGTAATCCGTGTGAAGGCCATGTTGACCTGTGTCGTATTGTTTACGTGCCAAGATGCGACAGCTACTGTGGGAACTGCCATTGCTACGTGCAATTTGAATGTGAAACGGATGTCATAATACAAGAATGTTGCAAAAAATGTATAACTTTTGATATTAGTAGTATACGATTGTATTCATCCTTAATACTTCCTTTGTTAAAACCAGTATGGGATGGATTTGTGATGGGAACTTGATGAGGAAACCCTAACATGATCCGTGTCAACCAATCA
Organism: Calotriton arnoldi; assembly: GCA_963921515.1. Classification (NCBI taxonomy): domain Eukaryota; kingdom Metazoa; phylum Chordata; class Amphibia; order Caudata; family Salamandridae; genus Calotriton; species Calotriton arnoldi. The sequence goes on along the minus strand of CAWUFW010004244.1, from coordinate 570,771 downwards.
CAGGCCGAGTTTCTACTGACACTGCAACATTGTAAGATAGTGAGCTAGGAATTAGGGTATAATTGATATCAGAATTAGGGGTGTGTCAGAGCTTCGAGAGAGAGAACATAGAGAACATCTAGACATCGAGGGAGAAGCGCACCAAGACAGAGAGAGCGGACCAGCACAGAGTCAGAGAGCACCTTAGGTACGAGAACGTTGCGGGAGTGCTTGGGAGGAGACTGCTTCCAAGGAGACCTAGATCAAAGGTAGATAGAATTGGGAGATTATCTTTTTGTCTGCCAGTTTATTGCAAGACTTAGCTGCATCTGTCCTGTTAACTTTGTCCTCTGAGCCTATCTCTGGGGACCCCTTGCCACAACCTCGGCCAAGGAAGTGGTTTTCCTGATTCTTCGGTGGGTATCACCCTCCTTAAATGCTTTAATTTCGCAATATATTTCTGCAAAGTATTTATGCTGTACCTTCTCTTCCCCTATTCCTACGCATGCTTTGATGTCGATGCAAATGATTCATTTTGATTACATTGCGTGATAAATTGTTCTCTTATATGTGGTCTTGTGTGGGCACTGACAATCTGAATTATGAGCATTTAATTTTAGTGAGATAAAATTATTAACCGAATAAGCGACTCTGTGGTTATTTAGTTAAAAGTGTTAACTGTTTAATTAATCATAGTCACCATCAACTCGTCAACTGATGGTCCATTGACCAAAAGAAGACAGTTGAAATTAAGAATAGCTAAGAATATATAAAATATGTTATTAATTGTGAAGTATAGTATTGTACATAAACAAAACTGACAAATTAAACCCCCTAAATCCAGCGCCCATCTTCAGGGATCATTTATGGGTAATGTGTGATGGGCCCCGTTGTTTGGTAAGTAGTTTATGTGTGATGAGTTTTCCTGGTCCCTGGTTCATGAATTAGGGGTTGCGCTGGATCAGTTTTTGTGGTAGCAGAGGATGGTTATTATTGATCAGTTTGGTGATTTATTGATGATTGATTATTGATGATATGTTTAACATTCTATGTAAAGTGAGTTAGTGTTGCGTTTCTATGTAGTTTTTGGAACACAGGTACAGAAAGGTATCTGGGAAGCCGGCAGTAAAAGTTAGCCTGAAATAAGGCAGAAGAAAAGTGTGAGAAGTGAATTCACACGGAAATAGGTGCATTGTCTGTTTAATTAGTGGTAACACCTATGTGTTATCTTAGGGACTATTTAGCGTGTATGTAGAAAAAGAGTGAGATAGCGAAGGGTCCACCTGTGAAACTTTGGCCTTATCCCCAGAAGAGTAGCGAGACCTCCTTTTCAGCCAAAGGTCCTCTTGTGAAACTTTGGCCGTATCCCTAAAGAAGTGACAGGTCCTCCCCTAGCTTGAATGAAGGGAAGGATAGCGGGATTGCTATACTTGCCTGTATTGAAAGGAACATTCTTTAAAGTGAAAAACTATCTCTTTATTTAGTAAACGGACAATGTGGTATTGTTTTATGTTGTGACTAATAAGTTATTGTAAAGAAAAAGAACTTAGAAAAATAATAATTTTTGTAAAGGGAGGGTCAGCAGTAAGAGGAGAGGCTGATGTCACAAAAAGTCGCGCTGGCGTTAGTTAGACTGCGGAGGCAAGGTAAGCTCAGATTGGTCGGTTGGTGTGAGCCGCACTGGTATTGGATAGAATAGCAGAGACGTAGAAACCTCCGATTGGAGAGTTAGAGTTTGTCGCGCTGATATTGTTCAGGTGCCTAGGGAAGCAAAGGAATTTGATTGGTGAATTATAGCGGATTGTGTTGACAAAGATTTGGATTGGAGTAAAATTGTTGATAGTTAGCAAAAATGTATTTCGAACAACCAAGACAGGAGACATTGACTTTGTTTGGTAAAATTAAAAGGTTCTTTAAAAAAGACAAACCCGTAATAACGAGAGCAGGAGTTCCTATCCCTCCACCGAAGTCACCAGCGTCTTATATGATGTTGAAGTATGGATATCACACATGCATTTGGTTAGAAAATTGGGTAGAATATACGAAGAATGATGGTGTGCTAGCTTTTCCAGAGCATGGTTCTTTTAATTTGGCAGTTTTGCGCAATTTGAGAGACAAGATGATGACATTAGATCCAAGACCCAGACCAACACAGTTTGAAGCATTAGTAGAATGGGAAGATGAAATGTATGAAAGGGAAAGACATAGAGGTGGCAGAAGTAATAGATTTATGTTTGGAAGATTTCATGATGAAAGGCATGAGGACAGAATGAAGAGATGGAGAAATGGAGATATAACTGAAGGATTGTATCCAGTCTTAACTGTAGGAGAGATTGCAGGAAGTAAATGCAAGGAGAAAAGGAAACATTTAGAGCCATTAGGTTATGGATATAACCCGAATGAATCTGATGACGAGCTACTGGATGATATATTAGTTAAACGACACCCCCTTATCAGGAAGATCCGGCAATGGTGACACCAAATGCACCGTCAATGGAAACCCCAATGACACCTCAAACAACACTAGTTCCAACTGTAAGCAATGTAGTGCAGGAAGAAGAAGCAGAATTGGCAATAAAAACCAAATAGTTAGTTGAAAAATTAAATCAGATGAATATGAAGATAGATGCAATAACTGTGCCAGTAACCATAGGTCCAGCAATACCTGGATTTGAAAATGGACTTATCCATGAACCTTCCTTGACTATCCCACTAAATTCTGCCGTAACATCAGCTAGCAGTAGAATTAACACCGTAAGTGTTCAAAGTGAACAGCCCACTACCGCCACTAGGTCAACACCTCTGACTAATTTAACAGTAAATGAAACACCTAGAGGAGTAATGCAGTTACATCCAAAAAGAATAGAGCTGGAGGAAATCCCAGGAAGTGAAGTTTCAATAGGTCCGACACCTGAAGAGTTCGATGATTGGGTGAAAGGGTTACAAAGGAGAAAAACACAGCCACAACCTATAGATGTGTGTAAGTTGAGAGTAGATCATGAAGAAATGATCCATGGGACCATAAGTCCAGACAGGCTAAAGACTTATCAGGATGATGAACTGATGTATTTGTGTAAGAGTATTACTTGGAAAGCGAGAAATATGCATGAGAGGTTAGTAGAAGCTGCAGATGAATTAGGAGTAGACATGGGGAGATAAAGAGTGTTGCAGAAGACATATAGAGTGGATTTTACTGAAAAGGATATAGAAAATATGAATACATCTGGTAGACGATTGCAGATAAAAGAGTTAATGGTTGTTTTGAGAAAATGGGGAGACGTGGAGAGATGGAAGGGTTGATGGATGAGGAAGAAAGAAGAAACAGCTGTTAAAGAAATATATTTACATCCAGTAAGAGAAGCAGAAAATATAGCTCTTGAATGTCCCATGAGAGATGTTCCAGGAGGAGGTTATGTGCATGTTCCGTGGTCTGGACAGGATATATTGTCCTTTACAAATGAATTTCCCAGGTTGAGAGAAAAGCCAGTGGAATGGTACAAACAAGTTGAGAGGTTTGTGAAAGTCTCGAAAGTGTTGCTGAAAGATTTAGATGGATTGTTTGAAATTGTTGTTCCTGCAGATTTATGGACAGAATGTAAAATTACAGTTGATTGGCCAAAAGAAGAATATCCCAGAGATCCTAAAACAGGAGCACCTTCTGATGAGGTGATAAAAAAGTACAATCAGGTGATTACTTTCTTGAAAAGTAAGATTTCCCCTAAGGAAACTGATTGGGTAAAAATAGATAGAGCCCCCCAAGAGCCGAAAGAATCTGTCCATGCATATTATGAGAGATTATTACAGGTTTTTAAGCAGTATAGTGATTTTGAGAACATTGAATTCAAAGATATGGGTCATTTTGTGTATAGATTTGTGTACGGATTGAGACCTCAGATTAGTCAGATGATACAGCAACACATGTTGTGTTGGCAAGCTAAGACAATTGATGAGATCCTAAGGTAAGCGAAGTATTGTAGCGATGACATTGAGTCCCGCCATCGTAAATTAAAAGAAAAAATGATGTGGGCACAAGTAAAGGTAGCAGAGCAGCAGGAAGCCCAGTTGAATTCTCAGCCCATAAACCAGATGGGAGGAGTTAGTCAGAATGCTCAAAGACCCAGTGGAGGTAGAGGTAGGGGACAAATGAGCAGGGAAGAGGCGAAAAAGAAATTTCCTTGTCATGCGTGCGGAAAGTATGGACACTGGAAGAATGAGTGTAGATCAGTGCAGAGAACTAATGAAGGAAATCAAATTTTAACCCCACAGGTACAGAGTGAGGTAGGTGTGCAACAGCCACCGCAACAGCAGGTAGTTACTACCCAGTATCAGGTCCCGCAACCACCTTTGCCACACAATGTAAATGCTCAAAGATACAGTGCGGATACAGGGTTCCACGGAGGAGACCAGGTTGGTAAAAATAGTAACACAAATCTGATTCCCCAATTTTGGATGTAATGTGATGGAAGTGATGTTGAGTCCATTCAATAACGCTGCCTGAGGGGGGAGGAAGAGTGCGTGCTTGGCGCTACTCTAGAGGTAGATCAGTCAGGTCCATTTGTTGACGGAAAAGTGGAAGGTAATGATATCACCTTTCTTGTGGACACTGGTGCTACCCGTTCTACTGTGAGAGCAGCAGAAATTCCAAACATACCCCTCTCGGGAGAAACTATCCAAGTAGTAGGAGTCTCAAATAAACAGATTAGTACTCCAGTTACTAAACCAATTGAAGTGCAAATTGGTTCATTTAAAGACATGCATCGGTTTGTGGTGTGTGACTCGAGTCCGGTAAATTTGTTAGGGAGAGACTTGTTATGCAAAATGAACTGCACTATTTACTGCACACCGGATGGTATTGCATTCCAGACACCTGATGAGGATGTCGCCTTTAAAATGGTGCTAGCAAAACAAGGGACAGAAGTGAATGAGTTATTTTCGCTTCTTACAGATAAAAGTGTGCCTATAGAATTGATGAAGGTAGTGAATTCAGATGTGTGGGATTTCACAGGACAAGAGATTGGGTTAATGAGAAAAGTAGACCCGATTAAAATTACAGTGAAAGACGGTGTTAACTATCCAAATACACCACAGTATAAAATGAAGCCAGAAGTAATAGCAGGAATAACTCCAGTAATTGATCAAATGATTGAGCAAGGAATTTTGAAAGAAATAATGAGCAGTCCTTGTAATTCACCTATTATGGGACTGAAAAAGCCAAACGGAACCTATAGAATAGTGCAAGATTTGAGAAAGGTGAACAAAAATGTTGTGCCTTGTTGCCCAGTTGTGCCAAATCCAGCAGTGATTCTCTATCAAATTCCACATGATGCAGAATGGTATACAGTGACTGATTTATGTCATGCATTCTTTTCGATTCCCTTGCATCCGGATAGCCAGTATTTATTTGCTTTCCGGTTCAGAGACCGTGTTTTGGCATGGTGCCGAGTTCCTCAAGGGTACACTGAGAGTCCTTCAATCTTTAACCAGATCTTGAAAAAGTGACTGGAAGATTTGAGAATGTCTGAAGGGTCGGTTCTGGTTCAGTATATTGATGACCTACTGGTGGCATCAAAGACTCAAGAGGCCTGGATTGCAGATACTTTTGCCTTACTGAACCATTTGGCTGAAGGTGGACATAAAGGGGCCGATTCCGATCTCGGCCGGTAGCGCACCGAATCGGATTCGGCTTAACCGGATCCGATTCGGAGCCCTCTTTTCTGACCGATTTGAACGCGCGTCCGGCCAAGCGAGTACGATGCGAGCGCACGCGAAATCGCCGACCGACTCGTTCACGGGTTCAAACCACACCGACCGACTCGCTCGGACTCGACTCGCACCGCGCGATGGAGACGTTCCCCGGCCGGGCAAGTACGATGCGCGCCTTGAGCAGTTCGACCGACCCGCACCGTCCGGCTCAAAACAGCTGTCGGAGCCGGACTTTGGGGGTCCGTGTCGGACCCCCCTGTATGCGCAGCCACGCGAGTCACACACAGGGGGGACCCATGGGTCCCCCCTACCTGTGCGTGTGCGGCGCGAACCGCATCAACGTGAACCCGCTGTAGGGGGCGCCCTCGTTCGCCTCGCACCCATTGAGTCAATGGGAGCCCGCGTACGCGTTGTACGACCGGCTCCCATTGACTTCAATGGGAGTCCGACCGAATCGAGTCCGATAGCATGCGTGCGCATCGTACTCGTTGGGTCGGACTGCTAGAGTCCGATTCGGTCAGAAATCTCTCCGGGTCCGGCTCGGTCGGGGAGATTTCCGGCCTGAGATCGGAATCGGCCCCAAAGTGTCCCCTGCAAAATTACAATTCTGTCAGCGATAAGTCCAATACTTATGTCACAATATTGAGAAGGGAGTCAGAAAGGTAACATCAGAGCGTATTCGTGTGATCAAAGACATGAAACCACCCACAACTCAGAGAGAAGTGCAAATGTTCTTGGGAGTGGTTGGATATTGTAGACAATGGATCAGTGGCTTTTCACTGATTGCAAAACCTCTACAGAGGCTGACAAGGAATGATGTGAAAGACCCAATTAAATTGGATGAAGAGAGCATGGAAGCTTTTGTTAAATTGAAAGACAGTCTGTGCCAAGCACCTGCATTAGGTATGCCTGATTATTCAAAAGATTTTGCATTATATTGCAGTGAAAGAGATGGGTGTGCTTCGCAGTTTTAACTCAGAGACATGGAATGGCGAGACGACCTGTGGCTTATTTTTCTGCTACTTTAGATTCAGTAGCTGCCGCATTATCTGGATGTTTGAAAGCAGTAGCTGCTACATGTGTGAGTCTGGAACAGAGTGAAGGAATCATAATGGGTCATCCTGTGAGAGTGTATGTGCCACATTCAGTTGAAATCCTTTTAACAAGAACACGGACTCAGCACCTCACCTATAGTCGGCTGACTAGGTATGAGAGAGTGATTCTGAGTGCAGAAAATGTGACAATAGTGAGATGTACAAATGTGAATCCTTCTACTTTATTGCCAGATGCTTGGGATGAAGAAATGAGGGATGAAGCAGAACATGATTGTTTGAATGTGACTGAATTTTGCACCAAGCCCCGTCCTGATATTAAGGATGTTCCTCTTGAAGAATCTGATTGTGTGATGTTTGTTGATGGTTCATGTTTATGAACTGAAACAGGTGTGTTGAGTTCTGCCTAGGCCGTCTGTACTGTAGCGGCAATCCTGGAAGCATCCTGTCTAAAAGGGGTAAAATCTGCACAAGTCGCCGAATTGGTGGCTCTAATTCGAGCCTGTAAATTGGGAAGAAGTCAGAAAGTGACTATAATTACAGATAGCCAATATGGCTTTGGCATTGTGCATGACTTTGGAGAACTATGGATGCAGAGGGGATTCCTAACCTCTTCGGGGTTCCCCCATCAGGAATAGTCAATTTGTAAAGGAATTACTTGAAGCATTACAATTGCCAAAACGAATTGCAGTGGTCAAATGTGCCGCACATAAGTCAGGAGATGATTATGTGACTCAAGGCAACAGATTTGCTGACCAAGTAGCACAATATTGTGCAAAGAATCAGACTTCCATAAATCGGGGAAAAACAAAAGAAAATACGGCTTGTCAACTTATGTTTATTAACACCATTGAAACATGGGATGAAGTGAGACAATTAAAGGAAGAGGCAGGTGAAGAAGAGAAACAGGAATGGGAAAAGGCAGGATGTTGGAGACGAGCAGATGATGATGTATGGGTGTACGTTGATGAGAGACCAGTCATGCCAGATAGTTTACTTTCTCATATGGCAAGGATGTATCACGGAATGGCACACATCAGCCGAGACGCTATGGTCAGATCATTCAAACAAATGTGGTTTAATACCAAGTTTAGGACCATTGCAGAAAGTCTCTGCCAAAGATGCCTGACGTGTCAACAGCAAAACCCAGGAAGAAAAACAGTAGTTAGTCTGGTAACATTAGGGAGAGCAGGAGGCCCTTTTACCAGACTACAACTCGATTTTATTGAGTTGACCCCGTGTAACAAGCTCAAGTATGTGTTAGTCATTGTGTGTTTGTTTTCCGGTTGGGTAGAAGCCTATCCCACAAGGAGGAATGATAGTTTGACAGTGGCAAAACTTCTGTTGAGGGAATACATTCCTAGATATGGTTTTCCAGTCACTATGGAAACAGATAGAGGAACACACTTCACTAGTGAAACAATCAAACTGATTTGTGAGGCATTGAGCATTCAACCAAAACTTCATTGTGCCTATCGTCCCGAGGCTTCTGGAATAGTAGAGCAAATGAATGGCACAATCAAGAACAGGTTAGGAAAAGTGTGTAAATTCACAGCACTGAATTGGCCTGATGCTTTACCCCTAGTTTTGATGAGTCTCAGAAGCATTCCTGACAAAAGACAGGATTGAGTCCTCATGAGATCTTGATGGGAAGAGCAATGAGACAAGCATTTATACCTGCCAACAAATTGATAAATATATCTGATGATCTCATCCTTGACTATTGCAAAGGGTTGGCTGATGTGGTACGTTCTGTGTTTCATCAGGTTGGAGCGGACTCGACCACAACCCAGCAGACTCAAGCCCATGACCTGAGCCCTGGTGAGTGGGTTCACGTGAAAAGGCATAGAAGAAAAACTTGCCTAGAGCCCCGCTGGGAAGGACCATATCAGGTCATATTGGTGACAACTACAGCAGTAAAGTGTGCTGGTTTACCAAATTGGATCCACGCCAGTCATACTCAGCGAGTCTCAAGTCCACTTGAAAACAAATAGAGCGGCTTCTGGAGATCTCAAGTCCGAGCTTGGAATCAGAAGCCAAAGTACAAGAGACTGGTGAGGCTAGAGCAATAGACTCTGAAACTGGTGAGTCTAAACAAAAGGACTCTGAAGAGCGATTTGATGATGAATGGCTTAGCACAAGTCAAGTAAGGTAGGCACCAGCTACTGGGACTGAGGAAACTGCTGTTGAACAAGAAGAAAGACAAATTTTAGATGAAGAGGGAAAGTGTAGAAAAGAGATAGGTGAAAGAAATACAGAAGAAGAAAAAGAAAATAAAGCAGAAAGCAAACTCAGAATAGGTGCAAAGAAATGAAGGTACGAATTGAACAAAGAAGAAGAAGAAGTTCAACCAAAGAGGGCAAAGAAAGACAACCATTGGCCAAGCGGAGTTAAAAGACCGAAATACAGGGTAGTGAAAGGAAGACCAGAGAATAGGCCAGAACAGATAAATGAAGTTTCAAGTCAGATAGAACAGGGAGAGTCAGATGACGAATCAGTGCTGCAACCAAAGAGAGTGAGAAAACCAAACAAAAAGTTCAAGTCAACTGACTGGATCTACATAGTGTTGGAGGAGATTGAACAAGAAGATTTAAACAAAGAAAGAGACAGCACTGACAACGAGCAGGAAGAAAAGAGTGATCTAAATCCACCTTAAGAGACTGTAAACAAATTAAGGTGCCACGTTGTCGACTGAAGAACATTTCTGAAGATCCAGATGACGTCCTGGAAAATTGGATTAGTTAAAATAAAAGAAGGGGTAAAGAAGAAAGCTTTTGAAGTGTGGGATCACACTACATTTTTTTGATATTTGTAGAATATATTTGAAATAGATTTTTTTAGAAAAATCCATTAGAACTTTATTAAGATTAATATTACTATGGCAGATATACAAGTAACAAGCGTAGGTGTTATAAAGCTTGTTTGTGTCTATTTTGTATACTGATAGTGTTTTGGGTGATATTAACAATTGTAATACCTTTACATCTGATAAAAGAAGATACACCTCGTCCTAACAATTTGACAAGTCCAAAAGTAGACACTGACATTAAGCAAACTCCTATTACTCACCTGAATCAAATAGATGCTAGTAGTTTGCATCACGATAGATCACTTATTAACTTTTCCCTGAATGTTTTCACCAAATTACTCTATGAGTATGTGGAAACAATGGATGTGAGTGACTGTTATGTGTGTATACAGTTACCATTGTCTGTTTCAGAGGGTGTAACCTATCATCACCTTCCTTTGACTTATGGTGTAACTTGTAGTGTCGTATCGAGTTTGTTGTATAAAACAGGTAAACTGGATTACTATTATTCCAATGTAGATACAATCTTTTCTAAAGTCCCTGTAATACCTGAGTTAAATAAGATAGCACCTGCACATGTCATGGGAGATTTATTCCTGACAACCAAGCCCTTAGATATAGAATACGGTAATAGGAATAATTTAACCTGTAAATTGAAGAAGGAAGAGAAGATCTTTTTAGAGATGGTGGAAGAGAGAAGGGCTAAGTTTCAGAGAAAAGCTGTTGAAGAGAAATTACAGACACCACCTTGGGTTTTCAGCGAAGGCAACTATGACAAAGGCGAGACTTATGCTGCAATGGCCCTGGATTGGTCGCAGAAGGGAAAATTATGCTTACGTAGGGAAAAGACTAACTACAACAATTACTTCATTGGTTCCAGTGAATGTGAAGATACCTACAAAATTATTGGTGGTTGGGGATTAAAGGGAGGAACTGACCCTGTTTTTCCAGGCATATATTATGTCTGTGGGAGGAAAGCCTATTATCGGCTACCAGATCACTGGTATGGAACTTGTTATCTTGGGATTGTCTTTCCAAAAGTCTACCATGTAGACAAAAGCACAAATGGAATCCATGAAGTAAAACAAGGACTAACATGTGTAAAAAGAGAAAGCTTTTCAGAAATTGTAGGTGATATATTTGGAGCATTGATACCTGGAGTTGGAGTTACACTGAATGCATAAAAAATTCGACAATTGCCCACAGTGGTTGATTGTTTATCAACGGATACTGCTGGATGATTCATGATGATTGACACTGAAATGATTGCCATGAGATCTATGGTTATGCAAAATCTACTTGCCCTTGATATATTATTGGCAAAAGAGGGTGGAGTCTGTGGAATGCTGAAGGTTCAACATTTTTGCACTTACATTCCAGATAAAAGTAAGAATCTGGAAGGATACATTCAGAATATCACAAATTTGCATAAGGAAGTAACACAGCTAGAGGTTGACGGTGTCTGGGAGAGACTAAGGGGTCGATTCCGATCTCGGCCGGTAGGGCTCCGAATCGGATTTGGCTTTACCGGATCCGATTCGGAGCCCTGTTTCCCGACCGAACCGTACGCGGGTCCGGCCGAGCGAGTACGATGCGAGTCGCCGACCGACTCGTCCGGGCGTCCCGACCGCTCCGACCGACTCGCTCCCGGCTCGAACCGCTCCGACCGACTCGCTCGGACTCGACTTGCACCGCGCAATGGAGACGTTCCCCGGCCGGGTAAGTACGATGCGCGCCGCGAGCAGTCCGACCGAGCCGCGCACTCCGGCTCAAAAGAGCTGTCGGAGCCGTACTTTGGGGGTCCGTGTCGGACCCCCCTGTACGCGTAGCTGCGCGAGTCGCACACAGGGTGGACCCATGGGTCCCCCCTACCTGTGCGTGTACGGCGCGAATCGCTTCGCCGCGTACCCGCTGTAGGGGGCGCACTTGTCCGACTCGCACCTATTGAGTCAATGGGAGCCCGCGTACGCGTTGTACGACCGGCTCCCATTGACTTCAATGGGAGTCCGACCGACTCGAGTCCGATAACATACGGACGCATCGTACTCGTTCGGTCGGACTGCACGGGTCCGATTCGGTCGGAAATCTCTCCGGGTCCGGCTCGGTCGGAGAAATTTCCGGCCCGAATCGGAATCGACCCCTAAGTAAGAGTTTCTCTGCTATAAGCAATTGGTTTTCTTCTATAGGTAGTTCCTTTTTTTTTTTTTTTAATTTATTCAATTTTTTTACAGCATTTACTCCTTCATAGCCAAGGCTATACACAAAAGCCAGAAAAGAAAAAAAAAGACAATTAATAAATTGTTTAGCCGATTACATGATTATTACTGCAGAATCATAATCATGTCTTAAGAGAAAAAGAAGATAGACAAATCAGGATAATCATTTTGGCATGAAAAGGAAACATGTGAACGGGCATACATCTTGAAAAAAAAAAAAAAAAGGCAGTTTAGCATTCACCTTATAAAAAAATGGGATATCTATGGTGCTACAATCAAAAATTGACTAAACAAATCATAGGGAATTAAATCCCCAAAACCCCCCTAACTCCATCTAAGTCCAACAATTTAACCCACCTCATATTTCGATCACACTGCCCAATCTGATATAGGCGCCCAGATTTTAGCACCCTTTATTCTTTTCCTTCTACCTTTAGTTTTATAGATAGAAGATTCAACATTATACATAGTAAGCAATCTCGTACTGAAAATTAATAAAGGTAGGTGGATCAGGGATAATCCATTCATTGGTAATACAGGCCCTTACTACTGCCATAATAATAAATAAAAGTGTATTTATATCTTCTGATCTTGTGCTGGCATCAATATCCGAACTTACACCAAAAATAGTCAATCCCGCACTAATTTGGATAGAGAGCCCAAATATTACATACAGATATTTCTCTATGTTTGAAAAAATTCCCCCAATTTTGGACAAAAAAAAACATGGCTTGAGTCAGCCGAAACCTGTCCACATCGATTACACTTAGTTCCAGCAATTGCACCCCAACGAGCCAGTTTGCTAGGTGTATAATAAAGATCATATAGAGCCATGTAATATTGGCTACGTAGTCTTCCTGTCATTAAGACTTGATTTGCCAGTTCGATAGACTTTGATATATTTATATCATCTAAACCTAATATATTTTGCCATTTTATTTTAGGTGCATCTAAATCATCCCGAAGTGTTTCCAGAAATAGCTGATAAAACTGACCAATTGGTGTTTTTTTCTTCATTTTTTCGATTAGGGGGATGGGCCCGAATTGATACATCGAACCTGAACCCCGACTTGTCAAAAAACTGCGTATCTGAAGATACTTAAAAAAATCCTGCTTCCCTACACCATACACCACCTGTAAATCAGAGAAAGTTAAAAGTTGATCTTGATTAAACAGATCACCTAAATTATGTATGCCCTTTTGGCCCCATCTAATTGTTACCAAATCTTGAAAAATTGAAGGTAATAACCCAGGAGGCAGCAACGGGGTATAGGCATTAAGATTCGAAATTTGAAGACTCCGTTTAATTTGTTTCCAGCCTTTATATGCTGCCTTAAGTATCTTAAATGTAGTTTTTTTTAAAGTAGCTAGGTTCGATAACTTTTGCAAAAAAACATTCATTTCCTCGCCCAAACCAAACTCATAAATAGATGGCCTCTGAAACAAAGGGATCTCAGCTTTAGCCCCAATCACCAATGGTCTTATATATTGCAACATTGCAGCCCAATAGTACATAATAATATGGGGGATGCCCCACCCACCATCTTGCCTTGGTAAGATCATTTTCCTATAAGCCCTTCGCTGTTTCCGATATCCCCATAAAAACCGAGAACATATTCTTTCTATTTTAACAAAGAGTGATGCCGAAAACTCCAATGGAATAGTTCTAAACATATATAAAAATTTTGGAAGTATCAGCATCTTCAACACACTATTCTGGCCATGTAATGATAAGTGGAGATGATCTAGCCTTTCTAAGGTTGCGTTCACTTTTTCGATTATTGGGAAAATATTAAGTTCAGGGATCTTGTCTACCGCTGATGTGATTTTAATTCCGAGATATGTTGCTTCCGAGACAATAGGTATATTTATCGGGGTTTTTGCCAGAGTAGACTACCTGAGTTTTCTGTTCATTCATTTTATACCCTGAAAAAGCCCCAAACTGCTGTGCCAAAGATTTAATTGCGGGTAAGGCAGTTACAATGTCCCTAGAGACTATGACAATATCATCTGCATAAGCAAGTGCCCTATATTCAATATTCTGAATCCTAACTGGGATAATATCTGCATGTTGGTTGATTTTGTTCAGAAATAAATCAATAAATAAGGCGAATAACAAAGGGGAACATGGACAGCCTTGCCGTGTACCCCGACTAATAGTGATCGCAGCGGATTCTTGCCCAGAAATCCGGATTACAGCAGTCGGGCATATATACAGAGTCTTAATTGCCTGAATAAACTGTGGGCCGAACCCTTTCATATACATAATCTCCCACATATACTGCCAGGAGACCCTGTCGAACGCCTTTTCGGCGTCCAGCAGGATCACCCCGAGTCCGGACCCAGTTGCCTGCGCCCAGTCCAAGAGTGCGATGACACGCCTTACATGATCCGCCGTATCCCTACCGGGTATAAACCCATGCTGAAACTGGGAAACCAGAGGGGTAATGACAATTCCCAACCGCTGTGCCATAATTTTAGAAACATTTTTACTGTCAGCATTAATCAGTGATATTGGTCTATACGAAGAAGGGCATAGTTTGGGTTTTCCCTTTTTAAGGAATACAATAATAATAGTTTTTCGCCACGACTCAGGTGCTATACCCTGTTGAGCCGCATGAAATAATGTCAGGAGCTCTTCCTTTAACACTGTGCGAAACGTTGTATAAAATTCTAAAGGAATACCGTCCATACCTACGGCTTTTCCAACTGCTAATGACAATACAGCCCCTTCCACTTCCTCCCAGGTAATATCATCCACCAACCCTTCATTCTGATCTGCTGTGACTTTGTTAATTACCATATCTGAGTTAAACGCCATCATTTTTTCCACTGGATCCCCCAGACATTCCTCTGTATATAAATTCCCATAATACTTGCAGAAAACCGCCAAGATTCCTTCTGGGGACCTTTGTATCTGGCTAAGATGGTCCTGTATCTGTAAGATCTTATTATGCACACTCCTCTGCGGTAATCTTTTCGCTAAAATCCGCCCTGAATTTTCCCCTGCTTCATAAATTTGGTTCCTAAAAATTGCCAGTTTATTCGCAACCTTCACCGCGAAGTGCTGATGTATTTGCATTTTTAGGATTGCAATGGCCGATGATAGTTTTTCTAGATTACCCTGCTGAGAAATTTCCCTCATTAGTTCTAATTCCAAAAGCCTTAATTGATGCATCTGGACTTTTATTTCCGCCTGGGTTTTACGTTGTTTATTTAAAGAGTAACTAAGGGTTTCTCCCCGAACCCCGCCTTGAATGTATCCCAAACAACAGAATCTGAAGCAGTTCCCCGATTAAATTTAAAGAATTCACTAATCCACCCTTCCATATGTATACGGTAATCTGAATCTAATAAAAGTTTTAGTTCAAAGGTCCATGTTTTTACAGGGACCCGGGAGCTAAAATCAATTTCTAATAATATCGGGTTATGATCTGATATTACTCTTGGTAGAATCTCCATCTTAGAGCCCCTTACTTTTTCCGCAGATACAAAAAAATAATCGAGGCGTACATGTTTTCTATGGGGCGCCGAATAAAAAGTTTCTCCAGGATCTGACTGTCTCAGTGAATGCCACACATCCACCAAACCAAATTCCTTAACTAACCCCCTAATAGCCTTGAAGACTTTAATTTTTTTACCCATATAAGGGTTATTGCTATTGAGATCAAAGCTGCCCTCTAGATGGATATTCAGGTCTCCACAGATAATAAAAGGGGCTGGCCAATCGGCTAATTCAATACTAAGATAGTGAAGAACCGCCGGATCATCTACATTTGATCCATATAAGGAGCATATCATCACTTGTGAGCCATTAATGGTTATCCCTGCAATAACCCACCTACCCAAAGCATCTTCCTTTAGCCGATTACAAACACCAAATCCTCTCTTCATCAATATCGCCACCCCCTCGTGTTGGAGCTCTGTTTAGTGCACCCCAATACATCCAAACCCAAGTCTTTCAGCCAATCCCGATTGTTCCAAGCTATATGAGTTTCTTGAACACATATCAGATCCAAACGCATTGCCTGTAACATCTGAGCCATCACCCCCTTTTTTCTTATCATTTAGGCCACAGATGTTCCATGAACAAATAACCAATCTATTAATCATTGTTATCCTCTGAATCATAAAACAGATTTACAGGTAAAAGATCATACATTCTCATAGAAACCAATATGTGGTAAGCCCATTTGCCCTTGACACAAACCACCAATTTCAGCAGCAAAACGTAATATTTCTCAAGTATATCTGCAATAGATTTAGCACCATCTTTATCATGTACAGCCAAAAAATAAAAAAAAACACTATCCTCACCCAGTCCCCCAACCTTCCCACCCTCCCCCCGCCCCTGCCCCCTTGCCCCCTTGGCCCACCCCCACCCCTCCCCACTTGAGGCTTAAGGACGATATGTCCTCTGTGATGGTTAGTGGATTGAACAGCACCACTCCTCCTCACCCCCATTTACCGCTCAAAAAAAACATATTAAAAAGATATTTAAATCACCCCACTAAGTCAAGAACTCCATATTCAACCATTCAACATCAGATTGTGGTCAGAAATTCCCTTGCCAAAATTTCTGAAACAAAGAAGTGAGCCTTCTCCTTATGGATTATCTTTAGCTTAGCAGGGTTAAGAAGGAAAACCTGTACCCCTTTTGCCTGAAATAATGGGAACAATTGGCGTAATTGCCACCGTAATTTGACCGTGGCCTGACAGAAATCAGGACGAACAAAAAATTCAAAACCATTACCACCTCTCTTCCTGTCGGGCCGTGCCAGATCATAAAGTGCTTCCCTCAATAAAAAATTATTGAGACAGATCAATATTGCCCTAGGTTTTTCATTAGCACCCCCTCCTTTGCTACGTTGATTGAAAGGGAACCTGTGTGCCCTCTGTAATTCTAATTCCCAATTCCATTGACTAAGCTCTGGAAAGGCTTTGGTAAACAAATCAATAACAAACTTCCTAGCATCTTTACCCTCTTGACCCTCTGGTATACCCAAAATACGTAAGTTATTTCTTCTGGAACGATTTTCCAAATCCATAAGCTTCATATCAACATCGTCTCGTAAAGATTGTAAAGATGCCACTGTAGTCTTTTGTTGCACTAAGTCATCTTCCATCGCTGAAATCCTTTCCTCAGCTTCTCCGATTCGCGTGGATATCTCCGTGCAGGTCTTGGCAACTCGTCGCACTGTGTTCTGTAGTTTACGCACCGCCCCTTGAGTCCGTAAACCTTCCACCTTTGTCTCTTCCCGATGGGCCATGATTATATGATATATTGTATCGAGTGTAATTTCTTCCCCACCAACTGCTTCAATGTTAAGATTTCCAACCTTTCTAGAGACATCCCCGTTTTTCCCAAGCTGGGGAGAGAATGAATAGTCCCAAACCAGTGATCCCCCTATATCTGTTTGCCCACTGGCGACTGGACCAACTGTATCTCTCACTTTCCGTGCTGTCCCTAAACTCATAGATGTCTCCGAATCAGTCTCCTCATCACCCTCCATATCACCCTGCAGATGTTTGCTGGTGTCGCTCTTATCGTCAGCCCAATCCACCCCCTCATTTTCCGAGGAATTCGAGGGGTCTGACAAAGAATAAAATTTACCTCCTGAGTCCCCAGAATCAAGTTCTCTATAAGTTACTTTAGCAACACAGGGAGTAGCCTTATAATCCGAATTATTGTCAGTCCCGACCCCCAAATGATTTGACTGCACTGGTTCCCCTGATTCGATATCCAAAGCATCCCTCTCTTGATTCAAACTTTCCACCAGCAAAGGGGATTGTAACATTTGAGGCGAGATTCCATTTTCCCCCAACGCCTGTGCATTTTTTTTAGCGTGATTCCCAACCTGCTGTACTTCCACCTGCTGTGCTTCAGCCTGAGAGAGAGGTGATACACTGTTTTTGGCCGATACTGCTTCTATTCCCTCCGTCTTTTTATTCACATCAGCGTCACCCTGAGCAGCCTTTCCTCTATCCACAATTCCATCTGACACAGACGGCTGTAATATTTCAAGAGGGTCCATTGAAACATTGTTGCAAGAATAGTTGCTAGCAGAGTTATCTACCAGTCCACCGGGATGTAATTTCCCTTCGACCTCATGTGAAGCCTTACCTCTACCATTTTGCTTTTTGAACATGCCAGGTATACTCCGCTGAATTCCGACCGCTTCAGTATTCCTCCGAGTTCTTCCGGGGGGAGATCCCTTTCCTTCCTGCTGCAAACCGGAGCCGACGCTCCCCACGCCATGATTTCCTTTTCTCCCATACTGCTGGACGGGGGAAGCCGGACTGGTTGTTACCGCTGATGACTCGGCCGTTGCAACAACCCCCCGGGTCTTTGCACCTCTTCCAATTGTTTTCGGCAGCATTTCAGAACTACTCCGGAGCCTCGCAACCACCGAAGACCGCTCACACCAGAATCGCCACCAAGGTAAGACCCGCTGGGCTCGAAGCACTCCACTACAGCTGGTAGATACAATGCTGGATGCAAAGTTTAATATCGGGCTCATTAAACTTATTTCCGCATAGCGCCACAACATCTCGTAATTACCGCACGGCTTACCCCCGGCATGTTACGATATTCAATACCATGGGGGTGAAACCCGGAGGAGCGCTCTACAAGCCACTCAATCGGCCGCTGCTGCGGCCGCCATCTTGCCTCTCTATAGGTAGTTCCTTAGTAGGAAAAATAATAGTACCAATAGTTTCTGTAGCTGTTATGATATTCACAATAAGAATGACATATGTTTGTGTGAAGAAAAGACGCAAAGAAAAGAAAGAAAGAAAATTAAGTAAGGAACGTAAAGAAAGGAAAAGAGAGATAGATGAGATAGAATTGGAGGATTTTAAAGAGAAATTATACATAAAATGTAAGGAGCAAGGGCCAGAAGACAAAATAACAGCTATATAACTTGGCAAACCGTATGTTTAGGGATTTTATTATGGTAAACCATCAAAGGGGGGATTGATGGAGTGAGGTTTGCAAAAATACATCCTCATGAAATTAAGTAACCCCATAATAATGTATTGACTGCATGGACTAACCGACCCTGAATACACACACTCACACATGGGGCAAACGCATTTTACCTAATATACTAAACCATGATGGCATGAGCACGTATTAACTGTTTGCGTTTTGAAAAATCGTACTAATGTATGTTTATGCTATGTGGTACATTGCACATTTTGTATGTTGTGCACGAATAATGAATAAGCTGCTTTAAATTAATAGCTTTCGCTAGGAAATAATTGATACAGGGTATTAGTATGGTGGGAGGTAAACATAATGGGTTTTATGTCATGAATTAATATTCTTTTGTGTTTATTTACTGTAGTACGAGATTGGGCCTGCATGAAAATGGCCTCTTGTCCGAACCAGCATGTGGTTGTCTTGGTCTGTACGAAAGACGCATGCGCCGAATGCTCCGCCTGCTTACGAACTGCAGAGTGCACCAGCTGATGTAATCCGTGTGAAGGCCATGTTGAGCTGTGTCCTATTGTTTCCGTGCCAAGATGCGACAGCGACTGTGGGAACTGCCATCGCTACGTGCAATTTGAATGTGAAACGGATGTCATAATACGAGAATGTTGCAAAATGTATAACTATTGATATTAGTAGTATACAATTGTATTTATCCTTAATACTTCCTTTGTTAAAACCAGTATGGGATGGATTTGTGATGAGAACTTGATGAGGAGACCCTAACATGATCCGTGTCAACCAATCACAGGCCGAGTTTCTACCGACACTGCAACATGGTAAGATAGTGAGCTAGGAATTAAGGTATAATTGATATCACAATTAGGGGTGTGTCAGAGCTTCGAGAGAGAGAACATAGAGAACATCTAGACATCAAGAGAGAAGCGCACCAAGACAGAGAGAGCGGACCAGCACAGAGTCAGAGAGCACCTTAGGTACGAGAACGTTGCGGGAGTGCTTGGGAGGAGACTGCGTTCGAGGAGAACTAGATCAAAGGTAGATAGAATTGGGAGATTATCTTTTTGTCTGCCAGTTTATTGCAAGACTTAGCTGCATCTGTCCTGTTAACTTTGTCCTCTGAGCCTATCTCTGGGGACCCCGTGCCACAACCTCGGCCAAGGAAGTGGTTTTCCTGATTCTTTGGTGGGTATCACCCTCCTTAAATGCTTTAATTTTGCAATATATTTCTGCAAAGTATTTATGCTGTACCTTCTCTTCCCCTGTTCCTACGCACAGTGGCGTAGCTAGGCACTCTGCCGCCCGTGGCGGTCCCTGCCTTTTGCCGCCGCGCTGAAGAGCGGGGGGGGAGCTGGCGATGATTTTAGCGACCGCCGCCCCCCCCTTGCTACACATCTGCCTACGCACGCTTTGATGTCGATGCAAATGATTCATTTTGATTACATTGCTTGATAAATTGGTCTCTTATATGTGGTCTTGTGTGTGCACTGACAATCTGAATTATGAGCATTTAATTTTCATGAGATAAAATTATTAACCGAATAAACGACTCTGTGGTTATTTAGTTAAAAGTGTTAACTGTTTAATTAATCATAGTCACCATCAACTCGTCAACTAATGGTCCATCGACCAAAAGAAGACAGTTGAAATTAAGAATAGCTAAGAATATATAAAATATGTTATTAATGTGAAGTATAGTATTGTACATAAACAAAACTGACAAATTAAACCCCCTTAATCCAGCACCCGTATTCAGGGATCGTTTATGGGTAATGTGTGATGGGCCCCGTTGTTTGGTAAGTGGTTTATGTGTGATGAGTTTTCCTGGTCCCTGGTTCATGAATTAGGGGTTGCACTGGATCACATGCAATTTGCGACCCCATTGGGAATCGCAAACAGTGTCTGAGACACTGTTGTACATTCATTTTTGTGAGTCGCAAATTACAAGTCGCAATTTGACGCAATTTGTGACTCGCAAAAATGAATGGTTGTACATCTGGCCCATTTTTCTTAAATCAATGCATGTTTTTGGCATTAGTTTGGTTCAGTACATGAAGATCAGGCCAGTTTTAATGTCATACAGCAGATAACTCTATTGTAAGCACATATCTTGTCCTTGCCCTTGACTTGGATATTTGTATCAACTTCACAAGGGAACAAGAACCCTGGCCTGCTCATCTTTTGCATCCATTTCATGGAGGAAAAAATGCTGCAGCTCCACTTCTAGGAGCAAGCGACATGCAGCCAGGGCCTGGGGTGTCAAAGTGGGGGAGGTTAGGGTGGCGAGGGGTCTCAGAACAAAATACATAATGGAAGATTAACATTAAAACACTTACCATTACAGAGGACAAGGCACCAAAACACACGTGCACTGGTGCTTGCATCCACTCCTATATATGAAGAATCGGAAAGGGGGGATCTATGCCTGTGAATGACGGACGGCTGCTCTCACGCAGGGAGGGAGACTCCATAGCCCCAAACCATGATGCTGACAGCATCACTGGCCTATGGAAAATAGTACTGCCATAGACTACAATGGCAATGATTCATTATGAAGGTCTTTAGAACAGTAAGCCCTGCATCGTGCGTCCCAGTTCAGAAAGTTGATTTACTGCCTGGCTTTCCTCTCCTGATTCAGAGCAAGGCGGATCAGGCAGCCTGGGACACACAGCCCAGACTTAAATACATCGATTTGTTTAAAGATACTATTGTATCTCTAAATAAATCAATCTATATCATTTTTCTACAGGAATGTGTAGGAAATAATTTCAGGGGGCGCAGTTTTTTGTGAAAATGGGTGCGAAGGGGGTGCACAGATGGCAAAATATTAACAGAGCAAAAGCATGAGTAAAATACATTGCTTAAATGTGAGTGAGTACAGTGTATGTTTGGACCTGGTAAAGTGAGGGAGATGCAAGTAAGTGCATTCGGGGAAGAGGGGGCTGAAGAGGAGAGAGAGGTGGTTGAAGATGTGAAGATCTTTTTTTTAAAACATTCTTCTGGAGGAGGATGCAGCCTGGACCCCATGTTTGTCTATTAAGCTTGCTCTCATCACCCCTAGTCATTGGAGTAAGGCCTACAGGCTCACTCAACTTTTTAAATGTTCTGCTACTGTGTGTTTAACTCACCCTTGGCCTATATCAGGTTGATGTCAAAGTGCATGCGTGGTGAAAACGTGCTGAGCACATGTGAGCATGCATGATGTACACTACACACTGGGTGCAGTGTGGAACAGTGTGCACATGATAAATGTGTGAGCACTGGCAGAGGGTAC
The DNA here is from genome assembly GCA_963921515.1 of Calotriton arnoldi. Taxonomy (NCBI): domain Eukaryota; kingdom Metazoa; phylum Chordata; class Amphibia; order Caudata; family Salamandridae; genus Calotriton; species Calotriton arnoldi. The sequence goes on along the minus strand of CAWUFW010004244.1, from coordinate 548,786 downwards.
AGAGTCTGTAGGATTGAACAGTGTGTGCAGACTGAGTGCGTGTCCTGCATGTGGAAATGCTGGTGGTAGTAGGATACATGGGCACAACAATACTAGACAATGAAGTGTGCTGTGAGTGTGTGCTGCGTGCAGAAGTGCCTGCACTGGTACATTACAAGGAGGACCTTGGATTCTATTTTAGGAAGCCCAGACCTGTCTGGAGAAAAAACACGAGGAGTAGAGGAATCTCCCACAGACAGAATTGTACATTGCTGCATTCCTGTAAGCTGGGTGGATCAAGCAATGGGTGAGGGGAAGCCAGGCTCTCCCTGTGCATTTTAAAGGGCTCTTTAATTAAGTGACAGATCACAAGGAAAGGGCCTGGACACATCTCACGAAGAAGGAGATAGAGCTGATAGGTGAATCACTGCTTAGGACCCAAGATTACCCTATGATGCGCAAATCATCATGGCTGACATCCAGGTGTGAACTCTGGCCACTCCAATTAATCTTGTTGTGGAAGTACCACCTGCTGTGACAGACATCCTTCAGGAGGAAGACAAAAGGGGAGAGATGTCCATTTCAAAAAAGCATAACCCCAACACAAAACTTCAAAGGTCCAGACCCTAAATCACATTTTGTGTCTGGAAAAGAACTATAAGTAGGGGAGTCTGAGACCCCAAACATTGTCATCTTCAGAGGAACCTGCTAGATTGCATGAGGAGGGGAAGCTCTGCAAGACATCAGCTTGTGACCAGCACTAGGGTCGGCTCCCTGTTTGGCGAGGGCAGAGGAGATGCCTTCGGAGCCCTGCTGGAGCAAGGAGACTGCCCATATCCCTTAGCAAGGAAGAACAAGACTTTCTGCGTGTGGCTAGTGAAGGAGCAACTCCAGTCGTCTAGACACTGGTAAGCCATGGCTCAGGAGAGAGAGCTGGTGCCTGTCAGGATCTGCTTATGTAAGCGTGTGCAGCTCTACTTTGCCGATGTGGGCCAGGACCGCCCTACACACCTGCCAGGGTTCGTACCGCTGAACTGGGTAAGCAGAGAACTGGGCCTACCAGGTCCCAGGGATATACATCCTTTGGTTTTTGCAAACCTACTTGACTCTAAGTTACTACACCTCATTGACTGAGTCCAAGAGGGGGAAACCCTGTGAAGATAGCCTAGTAGTTTACATTTCCTGGATGTTGCCCCATGTGAGTGGGGAATAGCAGCACACCCATTACATGGGAACTTAGTAGCTCGGGGGTGGCCTGACAATTACTCAGTGCCTACCTGAAGGAAAACTGTGTTATTGCTTATTGAATGTTGTTTACCTTTGCAGATGTAGAAGTAGAATTAAAATACTTCTTTTATACAAAATAAGTATTTGACTTAACATTGATTTATTGTGTGCGCTGCATGCACATTGAGTTATGAGTCGTGTTCACTAATCTGTATCTACACTTCCCTCCGTGGGAGCCTTGACTGCTCATGCTACTCTATCAACTGAGAGTCAGGTGCAGAAGAAGATGCTTGACCCAGTTGAGCGGGATCCATAGCAGGGTGGGCCCCAAGACATCAAGAGTAAAAGGCCTCAACCACCTTGGTTGTGTCCCTTAACTCCTTCATGCCCCTTGGCCCTTTGAATGGGGTTCTGACAGTGATATACGTAAGAAAGTGGCCTGCATTCAACCTGTGTATTTTCTTGCAACTCCTGATAAGTTTGATCCTCATACAACTCTCCAACCCGTGTGAATCCTGCTTCCTCCCAGGGTCTCACCTTGTGTACCTGTTGAGTCTCATGCAGCACAGGGAGGGCCCATCTCTCCATCTCCCAAGCAAATGGGGGTGGGGATCAGTGCTTATTTAGATATTTAGTCCAACATTTCATCACAGTGGACATAAGTGCAGTGTTTGTGTCCTTTGCATGGGCGGGCACAGAAGCCAGGCCAGGACTGATCTGCCACAAATGACTGCCTATACATCATTTCTCTCCATGCAAGGAGCTGCTCCCATCCACCTGACTGGTAACTGAAGCTGTGACACTGCGCAGTACAGCTCATATTCGGGGGTATCCATACCTACCTCTCTCAGTGGTCACTGCGTCTTGTAGAGGGCAACCAGTCTTTTGCCACCACACAATATCAACTCTGAAAGTGCTCCATTAAAAGCCCTAAAGAACGAGGAAGGGAGGAACACCTGCAACACGAGAAAAAAATACAGTAGCTGGGGCAAAATGAGCATCTTGGCTATTGCCACTCTGACCATTGGAGACAACAGTAGGCACCTCCAAAAACTCATGGATTGTCTAATTGATGTAAGTGCTGGACCCAGGTGTGGGAGGGTCAATAATGACTTTATAGATTGGTAGTGAGAGTGCCACACAACTATTTTTCTAGCTTCAGAAAATACTACTGATAATACATTGCACAGGGTTTTTAGGGTTCAGGAAGGGAAACATGAAAGGTTGCAAAGAGTTCTTAAGATTCAAGGAAACATAGTATTGTGTTTTAGCAAGGACTAGATTGTCTTGGAGTGTCTGTGAGCATAAACCTGTACATACATTACACAGCCTCTATTCTATTCTGTCATCAGTGTGCTATTTCAGTACGCTGTTAAATTCAGGACTTTTCCACTTTTTCTGTCATTGAATGATAACAGGGTGTAGTACTACCTTCCCCAGACACTGCTCTTGTACAGCTACCACATCTATTTAATGTTGGGAAGCGTTTGTATTAGCCATGCAAGGGTACTTTTTGGGTCGATGCTGGTGTGTTTTGATGTATTTTGATATGTTTCAACTCAATACAGAACTGCTTTCACTGAATGTGGTACGCATATTTTGGGGTGAAATTGGTGTGTCTTTCAGCAACTTCCCCCAGTATTAAGATCTTGTAATCAGCAGTGAACATCTACCCATGGGTGGTGTTCTACAAAAAAGAGTTGCAAAAGGGCTGTGTGATAACTGAAATTGTCAGTATTTTTCAGGCATTGTGATAAAGCTTTTTATTGTATGTTTTTAGGGATCTGTATCAGAATGTTCAATGTAATTTTAACCATGGTACACTCTTGTTTCTAGCCACTGATGTTTAAAGTGTGCCGAGATCTAATTTGCAGTGGATGAGAGAGGTGAAAGGTGTGCTTTTGGTTGAGTTTGAAAGGTGATTTTCATTGTTTCTTTGCCAGTGGTTTTGTGGTCTTGTTGACCTTTTCTGGGGTGGATGTTTTTGTCTCATTTGGGTGATCTCCTCTCTCCCTCTTGGGCATGCTGGCCTTGTGTTCCCTTTGGAAGGCTTTTTGCTCTGGCGTTAAATGCCCCCATGGAGTGTTGGGCCTTCTTCTGTGGCCCTAACTCTCTTATAAGACACTATCTAGGTCTCGGCTGTGTGGTTTGTGTCTGGTGTTTCTCCTTACGGGATGTGATCTGGTGTCTATGTTCCTGTGATTAAGCACTTGTATCCTTTGTTTGTAGGATGCTTGCTCCCCTTATGCATTGTGACTTTGTCTGCTGGTCTTGAAGCTTGGGTCTTTGTCATTTTGGGTGCCCTTGTAGGACCTCTTTCTATTGTTTCTGTCTTTCTCTAGGTTCATAGGAGGATGTAGCCTGCCTTGACTCAGCATTCTACTTCTTGTTACTTCAGCGCCCTCATACCTTGTGTGCTGGGGAGTCTTTCAAAATGGGTGTGTGGGTCTCGCTTGTTCTTCATCTAGGGCTTGTGGCCTTTTTGGGCTGCCCCCAGTTCCTTCAGGACCCCAAGCAGGTGGCGTTTTGCCCCTTCTTTGATAGTTCTGTCCTTGCAGGTCTACAGTTGTTGCTTGGTCTTTGCAAGGGGTCGCTTCCTCTGCTTTTCCACTACACTCACCCAGATGGGCCCTTCTTTTTGGGCCTCAATAATTCCTCTGGTATTCTATGGCCTGGCTGACTGTTACACCTTTGAGCTTAGTGCATGGGTTGCCTTGGAAGTGATTCTTTTGTTTGCTGCGTCCTTTTTTATTGCTCTTGGTAGGTGCTAGATTATGATGGTTCCTTTTCTTCAGCTCTATTTTGGGGTGGGAGCGTGACCTTTTTGAGGCCTCCTTTGCCTGCTGGTGTGTGCCTTGTTGGGGCCTTGGGCACTCTCTACCTTTCTTGGAGTGGGGTCTGGTCACACATTTGTTCCCTGTGTCCTTCTTGGTTTTGACTGATCATTTAGGCTGCTCCTTTCCCTTCTGTTTGCCGGACACTGGCCTGCTGCCTTGTTGGTGACTGTTGGCTTGGCTTCTTGCATTCTCTTTTGCTTGCCTTTGACAACTTGCTCAGACTGAGTTTCTTTTTTGCCATGTTTTGGGGTGGTATAGTGCCTCTTTGTGGCCTTTCCCTTGCAAATTTAAAGGTGTTTGGGGTTGGTATTGCTTTGGAATCTGTCTCCTGTGTCGGATCTGGGCATTCTCATTTGGCGTTACTGTTCTTGCCCCCGACCGACCGCAGGGGTTTAGTCTGGTGACATTCATTTCTGTCCACTTTTTGTTTGTACTTGAGCTGGGAAGTGCTGGAACATCAATATGTTGTGTTATTTTGGTACCTTCTGATACTTTCGTACATTACTGATTTTGGATCTTTTGCCTTTTTTATTGTCTGTTGTGGGTCACTATTGTGGGTGTTCCCTAATTTTGGGCCCTGCTCCTCTGGGAGGACAGGTTGTGCCCTCTGCCTTTTGGGCTTCTAGTTATTGTCAGCTTCTTTTGGCATTGACACTTGAGGCTTTGTTGACCTTTAGTATTTGGTCCCTCCTCCCTTGTGCCCAGACTTTGCTTTTTCTGACTGACTACCTTGGTGGTCAAGCAATGCTGTTCCTGCTTACTTTCATAAATCCTCATGACTTAAGAACTGGGAAGAGGAAGTCAAGAGGAAATAATATTTCAATTTCTCACCACAATCCCATTACTCTGATTTTAGTTCCTCATCCCTGTCCTTAAGGCCCTTACCCCATTTCTGCTGTGTGCACAGCTTTTATTGTATTCTACTGGAATACATCCCCAAGTATAAAAAATAAATCAACATATTTACCTAGTGGTCAATTTGAATTCTATATCCAAGAACAAAAGAGAAAAAGGAGTCACATTTTGAATCCCAGGGACATTGTGGGTATAGAAAGGTAGGGTAAGCAAGTGAAAAGGTTCAGGAGGGGTGTTGGTAACCACAATCAAATATGAGTTGGGGGTGCACATTGACTCTGAAGAAGAGGCATCAGAGTACAGTTACAATTGTGGTTGACCCTGATCTCCCTCTACATTGGGAATCACTTCAATAGCAGTGTTCCAAGCACTGGCTATGCCCTCTTGTCCTATCCCCGTTTTTTCTCTATGAGGAGAATTTCTCTCACTGTCTGTTAACTTTAGTAATTCCCTATGCCATACCCAAATTTTAGGACTATTTTTAGCCTTCCTGCACAGAGCAATGTGACAGTTAGCAAGGACCAAAGCCAGATCAGTAAACCTATTTGTGGTTTTAGTAGCTTACAGTCTTGTGTATAGCCCTATTAAGTGTGTTTCAGGATCTCTTTCATTCCTATCTGTGGCAGTGTTACTAGTGTCCACCACTTGCTGTGAATAAGAGTGTAAGTCTGTTCATCCCTACACCGACAGTATAAAATCAGAACCAACTTCCCCACGTCAAGGACACTTCACATGCATATCTGGATAAATCTTATTAATAATTGTTGGGGTAGCATACACCTGGTGTATTTAATACAAATAAATTACTTTAAACCCTGCATTTTGGAAGCATTTCTCAACACTCTCACCCATTCCTCATTAATCTGTTTGCCTATGTCAATTATCCATTTTTTCCCTAAGAGGTTCCAATGTACACTGTGTGTGCTCCCCAAATGCTCGGTCTACTAGTATCATGGTTTCCTGTTTACCATTGATTGTGTATAGAATTTTTAACCACTGTTGCCTCTGAAGATTAGCTTGGACCAACCTCCAGAGTTTGCACAGACCCTCTATACAGATTTAATGATAAGAAAGTGCAACGTAGGAATGCCAGAAACATCTTGCAGCTCCTCAAAGGTTACATACTCGCCATTCGCAAGGAGGTCCCTGATATTTTCTATTCCATTTTCTAGCCAACTACAGATTCCTACCCATGTTCCCTGAATAGGGAAAATTAGAGCACTCATTAGTGGGTGTTCCGGAGTATAGGGCATCTACGTGCGATGCAGAACTTTTCTTGAGCTATATTAAAGGGTGTTAACCAAAAAATCTCCAGTCTAACCTACCCTGTGGGTCTCGATAATTCCATTGAGGGCATGGCCAAGGATTGCTAAGCTCTCCATGTAATATTCATACACATCCACCTGCAGCCTATTATAGTTAAGAAGCCAGGTAATATAATTTAAAATATGGATCTTCTAGCCCTCCCGCCAAGACAGGAAGCCTCAGCCTAGACAATGCTACTCTGCTCCTGGCTGCTCCACATATTATGTCTAGCAATATTGAATCATTCTCTTGGAACACTTTCTCAGGTACTTTGATTGGGAAGGTAGAAAAAAGATGGAGTAGCAATGGTAGTGCCACCATCTTCTCTAGAGCAATCCTCCTTATCAGAGACAATGGTAGTTTCTACCAAATTTCCACACATATCTGCTTGGATTCTGTTGCTGGCCTAATAATCCATTCTAGATGCACAGTGTAAGACTTGAAAATACGGACTTCAAAGTAGTTGACTATCACCATTACTATTTGAATCTATTAAGAACCCTGTCTGGTACATCCTCATTTTCAGTGCACTGTAATGTATAAGCTATTGACTTTCCCAATTAAATCTTAGGGCCTGATTATGGGTTCGGCGGTCAGATCACCGTACTGCAGTGGTGGCAGTCCAAAGAAGACTGCTGCGGCCGAGGTCTGCCACCCGCTGTATTACCATGCCTCTGATGGGCCAGTGGTGGTCTTTCTGATGGCAGTGAATGGTTTTTCATATTTGTCGATGCATATGTATATTCTGACTGCACAAATGTTGAATGTACACATATGCGCTACACGTGAAAAATTCCTACTACCCATTGCTGGAGTATTGGCCATATATGCCTAGTTCAGTCAATAGGTAAATACTACAAAACAGACTTACCTGGATTTCGGTGCCAAAAGGGATATTGTCTTCGGAGTCAAGATGCTGCTGTTAAGGGAGGAAGAGATCAACATCGGAGACTGAAGGTAAGAAAAGGAAATGGGTGAATATGCACGTCAAATCCTTTGGTTCTGATGACTCAAAGCTGTCGGTCCCACCGCCATGGTCAGCTCATCAGAAAGCCAACTCGCAATTTGAATGTCGAAAAAACTTCTCTGTACCACACTTTGGCAGCTACTTTCTCCCAATCAACTTCGATATGGTTGCGAATGGCTGGCGGTGCTTTGGTGGTCTTCCATTCTGAAATCCGACAACATCGTAATAAGGTGGGTGGACCGCTTAGTTGGCGGTGGTGAATCCGATACTGACACGACCACGGCGGTGGGACCACCAAACTTGTAATCGGGTCCTTAGTCTTGAAATCTCTGTAAACTGTTCCATGCCATTCAAGGCCCCCACTGTATCAGTCTGACCATTTCTCAGGAACAACATATTGTCTGTATAGAAGCCTATATGGTGAGTAATCCTGGCTATATCTAGGCAGCAAAAATGTTTGCCTTGTCTAATCGTGCTTGCTGGAGGCACCAGAGCTATGGCAGAAATGACAGGAGACAACAAGCAACCCTGGCAAGTACCTCTACCCATTAAGTACAAATTTGATATAGTCCTACTCATTCAGACACTTGCAGTGGGCTTAGTGTAGAGTGATTGTGTTTATTGCTTGAACACTACACCAAGATCCATAATGTCCATAACTTGATATACACACTGAGGAATCAAATAAAAGCTTTTTCAATATTGATGGTCGATAACTTTGCATCTGGACAGCCATCTAAAGGATAGGTCAATAATTACCCGAATCAGTTTCTGATGATCATTGCTGTATTACGGGCAGGGTTGAACATGCTCTGGGCAGGGTGGATCAACCTTGAGATGGAGTTAGCTTGGTAAAACTGTGCTCAAGGCCTGCAAGAGGACGATTCCAAAGCATCTCTTGCCTGCTTTGGGAGGGCTACAATCTGTGCCTCCTGGACCATGGGTGGATGAGCTCCTGCTAGCCACACAAGTAGTCCACCAGCTTTGTCTCTCTAGTCATGAGCTTTAGTCAGGTTTGCATTATAGTAAAATCTTCGCAACTTAGCCAATAAGGTCTGTATTTTCTCCCTTTCCATCATCACAGATGGCCGAAGATTGGGCTAAACCATCCCTCTAATTTCAATCTCTTTAAACACTAACTCCTGTTTACCTATATCACATATTAATGTTGGCCTTATGCCCACAACCGTTGAGATAAAGCTGCCATGCGCCCTCATTCTGAAAACATCTCATTCTGTTATTTTTGGATGTTTCTGTACCCTCATTATTGACAAAGTCATTTTTGATTACTTCCTGTATCGTCTAGTTAAATACTAGATCCTCCAGAGCCTCAACCCTTAACCTTCAACTTGGTACATGCATTTAAGTCCCCATGTGACTACACCAGTTATTGAGATATTTACAAGAGACTGAAATGAACCCTTCTCTCCATTGAAGACTCTTCTTAGATCAACCGAGAGTCCTGATGCGCCTCCTCGCTGAAGCGCCATGATATAATTTTTTCTTTTTTCATTTGTCTTTTTCAAATGCCATTGAATACTGAAAATACTGTTTGTTCACATTGAGGAATAGGCAGTGGAATGCAAACTGTGTTATTAGACTGTTACTATTTGCCTCATAATAGCTTTTTATTGTTCACAATGTCTAATACTTACCTGAAACTGATAAGCAATTAATATCTCTTTTATTTTCCAAATTCTATGGGACAGCATGCATCTGGGTAATACACAGATCCCTCACACTCCAACAGAACAATGCGCTGTTATCTCTTTTCATTTGTATTGACATTCTTCCTATTCACAACACTGGTATGGCCCATCCAGCTTTACTTCTTTTATTGCCTCTATGCTTTTTCCATTGTAAGATATGGACCCCAATAGCAAATTTAACTCAGAAATTTGGATGGACAGCAGGTTGCTGTCCAGCAACACTGAGGCATGGCATACAGACCACAGCTTCTTACGGACTGATCTCAACTGCAATTGTCTCTACATTCAATGCGATTCCTCAGAATCTCTCCCCCATCCTCATCTTGGTTCTTGAGAATAGCTTGCACTTAATTAGTGTCAACTTTAAAGACTACCTCTATTCATATTGTGTCTTTAAATGTGAATGACCTACCCCATTTTGTGAAAGGAAGAAAGTTCTACATTATTTGAGAAGTAAACACCCAGACATAGCACTTCTACAGGCAATGCGTTTGCCCCACTGGACCTGGAAGAACTCAAATGGGGTTGGGTGGGATGGGGTGGTCAACAGCAGTAGATTACAATCCCTTTATCTTTCCGCCAATAGCTCCAAAGGATGTCATGATTTTTTAATGAGGCATTTCCCCCCAAAATACTCAAGCCCTTGACACAGCAGGAAGGTCGATAGATCTTTGTGAAGGTACAAATGCCAGCCACCATTTGGATCACAGATTTAGCCTATTGGCCAAACATAGACATGAAACCTTGGTTTCTGTATGATCTCAACTATTTAGTGAGTCTGGAAGTACCAATACAATATTAGATGATAACTGGAGCTTCGCACTCGATACTTACATGGACATATCGGCCTGTGGAGAAGTGTAACAACAATGCCAAGGGCACACTGTGAGTTATCATTTCAAATTAGAGAAAAAGATTATTCTTGTTACACTGGGGTACACAACTCATTGACTACTTCCTCTTATCCAGCATCCTTAATTCCCTTGATATTATCCAGTGACGTCCTAGAAGGGGGTCACATCTGATGACTCCCCAAACCATAATTTCCTGTCTTTCGACTTGGTTCAGACTTCTGACCCATCAGCCAACTGGGGGATGCAGATCTCAGGCTTAAATGTAAAAATCTGGAAACTAACTGTCGATCTTTTTTGAATAGATCCTACGGGCAGCAGGAAAGGCCACCTGGTGAGGCATGTTAATGCAGGACTCTGCCATAATTAAGAGGAGAAATGTGATGTTCAGCTTAGGCTGGAGAATTGGGTCTGATTGCCAACTACTGATTACACTACCAACTTGTCCGTTGCTCTGCAACAATAGTTAAAAGTCGAGATGTTCTCCTTTAACTCCCTTTACATAATCCAGAGTTGAAAAGACCCTGGTTAAATTAAATCAGTATCATTGCAAGCGTGAAGACAGTGTGGCTTCTAGGGGCATATGTATGAAAAATCCGTTTTGCGAGTCCTTAATAGCGATTTTTAGTGAATCGCTATTAAGGACTCGCAAAAGGCAATGTATGTAGGATTCGCAATATTAATTGCAATTCCTACGTATTCCTTAATTGCGAATCGCTAATTGCGATCCGCAATTAAGGAATACCTTCCCATTCATTCCTATGGCCCTAGAGGCCCATAGGAATGAATGGGAAGACATTCGCAATTTGCGAGTACCCATTTTGTACTCGCAAATTGCGAATGCAATTTCAAGGGTGCAAGGGGGTCAAAAGGACACCCTGTTGCACCCCTGAAATGAGCATGTGTGCACATGTGGCGCACATATGCACCACATGGCACTTTGAAAAATGCCAAAAAGTGCATGTGAGGAATCCGACGATCCGACAGACCCGAAGTGGGGAGAAACTGGGCGGAACACACACCCATCTCTGGGATCACTCAGCGGTCTAGCGGCACTGGGGAGGAACACGGAGGCGCACCTAACGTCATCAGCAGGAGACAGACAAAAGATGTGGGATCCAGAAGGGAGCGCGTCCGATGGTGGAAAGAGTGGAGCGGAGACGTCCGGCACGGAAGCAGCAGCGACGACGAAGCGAGGAGAAGGAGGCAGAGAGGCCGAAGAGCCCGAGAGAGAGACAGACGGAAAGCACGAGATCGCGGAAGCAGCGGATACTGCGAGCAAGCCCGGCGGCCCAGAGAAGAAGGAGGACGCCCCGGGTCCCTACGCCACGGCCCAGATCATGGGTCATGGCACAAGGCGAGTACCGTTAGGGGGAACGTTCTGGTGGGGTGGTGGGGTGGTGCGGGACAGTAGGGCATGGTGTTTCGTTTGCTCTCACCAATCCTCACTGCGCACCTTGTCCCTTCCCCACATGGCATCTGGTGGTGGTGGCACATAGTTCATAAGAAGGCCTTGACATTAAAACCGGTTTCTGTTTTGTTATTTTTGTTTCCCTTTCCTTTCACCTCTGAGTTCCCTGGGAAGACGTGAAAGCAACGACCAGACCAGGACCGAGCCTCGAGGAGCCCCGGGTGGACGGCCAAGAGGAACTCTTCTCAAACCCCCCCCCCCTTGTTTTCTTTGTTCTGTTTGTACGTCAGATTTGAAGGCCACCTTTTCGTTTTAGCCGGCTGTACGGGCCTCATGGGATTAACATACAAAAGAGCCCGAAAACCATTGTCTCATAAAAGAATAAAGACCCTGAAAACCCCATACTATACGCGTGTGGTGTTCCCTTCCGGTCCCTGCGTCCCCGCGCCACCTACAGTGCATTTTTCAAAGAAATCGCAAATTACCACCAACTTGAAGGTGGTGGTAATTTGCGATTTCCAAAGGCAAAATCGCACAACTTGGGTGCTTCAAGAATTGCATTTAAGGAATCGCAATTTGCGATTTCTTAAAAGCAGTCGCAGAATAGGGAATCGCAAATTTTGCGATTCCCTATTGTGCGAGAGCCTTTTGGGATGATACATCCCAAAAGGCTTTTTCCCGTTTTCCCGTGGGCTGTTTCCCACTGTCACACTTTAATCGGCCCGTTTGTGAACCGGAAATAGGCTTCATACATATGCCCCTTAGTGGATAAAGTGTGACAGTGGGAAACACAGTCAGCCACACCGGTCATACATCATGCACATGCTCTATTGTTGCCCCATCACTTAAACATAGCTGAGGTGTTAACCTCTTACTACAAAAAGCTATACTGTTTCAAGACTCCAGGTGGTCCCCACCCAATTGTTTACTTCCTGGAGCCTTTACATGTGCATTCCTGTCTCCTGAAGGTCAGACCCTCCTGGAAGGTGAGATCCCTAAAAAAGAAATAACAGAAGCTATTCCAGATCTCCCATAATGCAATACTCCAGGGGAGAACTGTTTTCCTGACAAATGTTAGCAAATAAATCAGACCTTGCTTCTGCTTATATTGCATGTGGTGTTTAATGAGACTAAAGGGTGCGGTCACCTTGGCTCATTCTCCAGCAAAGTTTTCATCTCTCTTGTTTCAAAGGAGGGAAAAGACCCATAGACTGTGGTAGCTATCGCTGTAATTCACTGATCAACATTGACCTTAAGATACTGGTGAAAATCCTAGCTAATAGGCTATTAAAGGTCATTCCTTCTCTGATACATGACTCCGAAATATGATTTGTACCAGAATGGTCATCCCATAACCGTTTGTGACCGTTGGAACACCTATTTTCGAATCCTAGAGACCTTCCAGAGGAAGTGCTAGCCCTTTCATCCCGTTGATTGGGGAGACTTGTTCCATATACTGAAATAGTTTGGTCTTGGGGACGGTTTTATCTCCAAGATGCGTTGGCTACATGACTTCCACCTGTGACAGTTTTGTATCACGAATGATCACAGTCAGCAGGCGCAAGCACCAGGTTGCCAATTGTCGCCCCTCGTTTCTCTCCTTGTTTTTGAGCTTCTGAGCATGCCTACATTTGTTCTTATCTGACAAATTTGCTGTTGTTATAATAGTTGTGACCCTTATCTAGAATTATATTTTTGGAATGCATCCCTCACTGATCCCCAAATCTATTTCTGCAAAGATTAATACAGATCAAAAATTTCTCTGAGATGGAAGGGCAAGGAGACGGCTAAAACTGCAGGTGCATACCCAAGCTGGTGGGATGCGACTTTCACATATGAATAAATACTACCTAGTCACACACAATTGATCTACTTCATGACCCACTATACATCCACCCAACATGGGTAAAGCTTGAGCGAGATCAACTGGAATGTTTCCCAGGGTAGTTACCAACCAATTGCTATAAATTCCTCTTCCCTATGGTGGATATATATGAACAATAACCCATTGCTAGAAATATGCTTAAAGATTACTTAGGAAGGACCCCTCTTCTTCACTCCTCTGCACCTGTTTGGCACACCAGTGTAGTAAGTGGGAAAATAACCATCAATTGCAAATGATGTGATTCTGGTTGGATGAAATCTTTAGACCACTTGTTTTCCTGTGGGCACCTTCAAGTCCTTCAACTCTTTACATCATGAATTTGTTGTTCATAGCAACAACATCCGATTGTACTGACTCTTCAAAAACTGTCCATCATGTAAGATAGGCCCCTTTCTTAGAAGTGCAAGAATCCTGCATACCTAAATATCCCATGATCCAGGGTGCCTTCATGGGAGTGGTCTCTGGATCCCCTTTTCCATTCCAGTAATAGAGACTTCCAGACATGTCTGACAAGCAACCCTGCAGATAGATTACCCTGAAGACAGCAGGACTTCTTTACTTTCCACATATGACATATATGTCAGGGAGCCATGCCTTGAATTGCTGTATTTTAAATGTCTTCTTAACTGGCAATGAGATCCTCTCAAGCAGAAGAGGTCAGGCCTTCTCCCACATTCAGATGTGGAAGTTGCAGCCAACCAAACTGTGATCTGCTGCACATACATTGCGTATGTCCATGCATTTTAGCCTACTCATTGGGAACATGGAACACGTCAGGGACCTGTGGCCTTGGAACCATGCCTTCTCCTAGCTTTGCCCTCCTACATGATATGTTGGGCATAATAGGATTGACAAACCATTGACGATATTGGCTGCCCCCAGGCTTGACAGTCACACAGATCTGTCTCTAATTTGGATATTTTTCAAGGCGCATTGTTTAAGGTGGACTCCTCTGAGAAGATCCTATATAAAATGTGTTACCAAATTAAGGTTTTCTTCTATATCTTGGATTTCTCAAGAAACTCAAGTCAATAGGGCATGATGTCAGTGTACTGTAGTACACTTCCTGTTTTGTTTGCTAATTTCTTGGGTCATTACTCCACATTCCCGATTGGTTCAACCCTCGCCATTCATTTGTGCCTTGGTTGAGCCTGTATCAATTATTATTTGATATGTATGATGTTAGAAATTGAGGTTTCTGGTTGGCAGAGTATACACCCTGTCCAAGCAGGAGCCACAATCCGATCAAGGTAAGTCCGATACACAACTTAAATTAACCTGTGCTCACCCTCTGGTAGCTTGGCACAGAGCAGTAAGGCTTAACTTAGGAGGCAATGTTTTACACTTTAATTACAGTAACACAGTGAAAACACAGCAACAAGACTCCACAGCAGTGTAGAAAAATAGAGAATATTATTCTAAGTAAAACAAGACCAAAGCAATACAATCCAATAAGTAAAACTTGAGATATGAATTTTTAAAGATTAAATGGGAAAACAGTGCTTAGAAGTCACTAGCGGTCAAAAGGTTACTTGAGGTCACGAGGGACCGGTACAAATCTAAAGTTGAGGCCGACCATGATGGAGGGCAGGCTAGCTACAGAACCCACGCACGGCCCGCTGAGAAAGTACCTTGTATAGAGCAAAAAGTCGACGTTGAGCACACGATGCATCTAAATTTTCCCCGCAGTCGGGTCACTGCATCGGAGATCAGTCTCGCAGATGCTGTTGAAGATTCAGTGCTGCATCCTCATCAAGACTCGCAGACAGTGTCAAAGAATTGATGCTGTGTCCTTGTCGAGCCTCGCGGTCGGGACCTGCATCATCGTCGATTTGGCTCTGCATCAAAGTTGGGGAGCGAAGAATTGATTTTTCTCACGCAGTCGGGTTGATGCACAGGTTTTTGCAGCGAAACAGCTGCAGAACCCACTTCTGAGGCCCACGACTGGAGGGGGCAACTCAGGCAAAAGTAGGACTCATAGATGGCAGAGTCCAGCAGCACTTGCAGAGTTGAAATTAGGCGTTGGTGTCCTTGAGACTTCAGAAAAAAGGTGGCAAACCAGCAAGTCCTTGGAGAATCTTGGGTTCAAGGATGTAGAGAGCAGGTCCAGTCACTAACACTACCAGGCAAGAAGCAGCAGGCAGCAGGTCGACACAGCAGAGGATGTTGCATGGTGGCAGTCCTCCTGTAGCACAGCAATCAGAAGGGAGCATGCCATCACACATCACAACCATGCAGGTAGCAAAGTGGCAGTCCCTCTTACAGCACAGCAGCTCATCTTCCAGGCAGAATGTCCTTGGTTCCAGTGGAGTTCTGATTTGGTGGTGTCAGGAGTTCAGTACTTATACCCAAATGTGCATTTGAAGTGGGGAAGACATCAAAGAGGCCTTTGAAAATCACAGCGACCCTGCCTTTCCTGCCCTGGCTCCAGCCATTCTACAGTAGGGTATGCAACTCTTTGGCACAGTCCTATTCAGGTTGCAAGTGTCATCTCCTCTCTTCCAATCTACCTCAGGAAGGACCTTCATCCTGGTGAAGGGCCATCAGGATGCAAATGTCACACCTTTTCTTCGTTTGCGTGACTGTCTAGAGGGAATGCCAAAGCCCAGCTGTCACCCAACCCAGACGTGTATTCAGAGACAGGCAGAGGAACAGAATGGCCAAAGTAAGAAAAGGGCAACTTTCTAAAAGTGGCATTTTCAGACTTACAATTTATAATCCGACTTCACCATAAGTTGTGATTTTAAATTGTGAGCCCAGAGACATCAAACTCCAAAAATCTAGCTGCTCCCTATTGGAAATTACACTTAAAATGTGTTTGAGGCAATACCTATGTTAATCTATGGGAGAGATAGGCCTTGCAGTAGTGAAAACTGAATTTACTAATTTTTTTCTACCAGGACATGTAAAACTTAAATGTACATGTCCTACTTATTAAAGATATTGCACCCTGCCCTTGTGGCTAACTAGAGCCTACTTCTGGGTGACTAACATGAAATAAAAAGGAAGATTTGGACCTAGCAAGTAGGTAAAATGTTCAGGTAAAAATGGCAGTTTAAAATTCACACACAAGCTCTGCAGTGGCAGATCTGAGCCATGTTTAAAGGGTTATGGAGTGGGTGGCACATTCAGTGCTGCAGGCCTACTAGTAGCATTTAATTTACAGGCCATGGGCACATTTAGTGCACTTTACTGGGGACTTACAAGTAAATTAAATATGCCAATTGTGAATAAGTCAATTTTACCATGGTTAGAGTACAGAGCATATGCACTTTAGCACTGGTTAGCATTGGTAGAGTGCCCAGAAACCAAAAGCCAGCAAAAGTGAAGTCAGCAAGACAGAAGGTCAGAAGGCAAGCTTTGCCAAGGATGCCAGGTCTAACATATGGGCTTAAGTAGCGGTGCCTGAACATGTCACTGTTTGCCTGAAATATGTAACTCCATGATGTGTTTTATCGATTACAACAGATGAAATGGTTCAAGGGATGTCCTGTCTTACCCCTGAAGTCTTAGATATGTAGCTAATGTCTTTTACAATGTGGGACAGGAGCACTTACCATGGGGACTGTTTTTGTTGAATATGTCTATTGTGTTGATCGAGTTGATATTGTTCATGGCTTTGTTACACAGAATAAAGATTTTTGACTAATCATCCCCCAACCCATCACCCCTCTTCCAACTTCTCAGCCCTACACTCATGTCCCCTGCCACTGTAACTAGGGTGACCTAATTTTGTTTCTTGCATTATTATCTCGGCAACCTATGCTGCAATGTCTCATTCAAATTTCATGCTGTGTTGTAAGTCCGTTTTTATATAGCGCAGCTACTCACCCTTACGGGTCTCAAGGCGCTGGGGGCCGTAGTGGAAATTAAGTGAGCTATTGCCCAGAGTCACATGGTGCTGAGCTGAGCTGCCGCCGGAGCCGGGGATCGAACCGTGAACCCTGTGCTCCGAAGTCAGCTGCCCTGGCCGCTGCACCACACCTCTGTCACCATGCCTGATTTCTTGCCCAGTCTATCAAATAATACATGGATTGACATATTCACAGGCCTGACAACCATGTCAAGTAGTCAAGGCTATCCTCTACATGTTGTACTGTTTAATGGGGCTCAGCTGTACTTTCCTAAAGACTATTGAAAATAAATTAGATTAACACCCTTTATTTTACAATTTGGATGGGCAGCTTTTTAATCTGAACCAAAAATATCAAAACACTTGAGGTAAGAATCAGATAAAAATGATTTAAATCATCGAAGCAGTAGCCCAAAATGCCTCAAAGCATTCAAATAATGAAGCGAGCTGTCCGATTTAAGCTTCTCTGTGTTATCTGTTTCTAGATAGTCCCACAGCCTCGTCCCCAAAAAAAAGTTAAATGAAAAAGTAAAGCCTAAGGAAACAGCAAACACTTCAATCATTATGGGGTTTTGAGCTTGCCCAAACCTAGGGGCAGATTTACAAACCCCTTGAGACACATTTGCGCCGCCGTTACGTCATTTCTGTGACGCAGCGTCATTGTAAACAATGCGCCACGTTGCGACATATTTACAACGTGACGCATCTAGGGAAATGCGTCACGTTGTAAAGCCCTGGCTACATTATACCTGCGTTAGGTATAATGTATGCAGGGTGGGCATTCCGTCGCAAGAAAGCCTCGTAAAAGTGACGCAGTGAAATCTACAAGATTTCACTGAGTCACTTTTACAACGCCGCTGCTTCAAAACCTTAAGCCTGCTTGAAGCAGGCATAAGGAGTGACGCAGCACAATAAGTATGGGCCGCCCCTGAGCATTGCGTCGCGCTTGTGAAATGACTCCAGCAATGCGCTGCCCTTACGACAAAAGATGCAACACGCATCTGTCTATCCTTGCGCCACAGTGTGCCGCATTGTAAATGCAATGCATCCATGGTGGCGCAAGGGTACTTTTGATCATATTCACTTGTTTGGTCAATATGAACTCATGATCAGGCTAACCCCCTCCTTTTCTGTACAATTGTGACTAACCCTTTGAATCATTATGGGTATAATTGACTTGGTTACCTGAACAATACACTGTTTGGTCAGTGCCCTCATTGGGCTTGTGTTGGTATTTCAAAAAGAAATATTGCATTCCTAAAAATATCTTCCAACCCTTTTGGGCTTTTTTCTTTTCTTTCTTGTCTTTCATTTGTGCCACCTTTTATGTTTTCGTGAAGTTTGGAACCTGAGCTTGCTCAGTTATTATTGTACGATATTTCTGTCAAAAGTTATGTCAAGTGCCGTCTAATATATGTGATAATTTCATGTTATATGTGCTATATATGTGATGAAATTAGTGTGGTCTATGCAAAATTGATTAATGGACTACAGTATGAACTAACAAAGTTTTTTTGACAAAATTGAATCTCAAAATCCTTAAGAAATCAAAGAATTAAAAATCTTTTTTTTTGGTCACTATGAGTGTCACGTGTGATTTGATGAGGTAATTCATTCAATGAGTATCAGTATTGGCATGCGTGTTGTTGCTAGTGTCATTACAATAGAGGCAATCGGAAAAGAATACAACCGGTCATGCTGTCAGTAATCCCAAGGTCGGCTCTTTCCGCCTGAGGGATTACGATGTTGGATTTCGACAGCTTTTCTGTGCCGGCTTTTCTGAGACAGAAAGGCTGTCAGAACTCGACTCTGGGGGCCCCCAGCAGGGCCCCCATGGGTGCACGGCCTCCGGTTGTAGGCCGAGGGGGCACCTATTAATTATATTAGAATATATTAATAATAGTAATTCACTTTGATTTCAATCAAGGCTTATGGAGACACCTTCAGCAATCTGCACTAAGTGTACAATATGCTACAAACAATCAATTTGCCTTCGAAATAAATTAAAAATGATAGCCCTATCCTATGTCCCTGTCATTGAGGCAGCTAACCTCTACAATTTACTAAGAGAAAGTCCTTTCTACCAACAATATGAAGACTAACTAATCCCTCTAATGGATCATTTTGAAGATACTTGGGTTGGCAGACTACATTGCTCCAGACACAGACACCAACCCAAATTCCAAATGCCATGGTAGAATGTTTATACGAGCACCATGGCACAGGAAGCCAAAACAAGCAGCATAATTAAAGGATGGCACAATGCCTTTCAATTCACACTAGGCAGAATCCAACTTACACTGAATACATTTATAGAAGCATTACAAAAAGAGCCAATCTACCAACAACTACAAATGGAGCAGTCTGTAACCCAAATTGCACCTAAACTTACCAAACAAAACAAAAGAATGTATGACATGCTACAATTTAAATTCAAACTCTTAACATAATAAACATCAAAGGAATAGATTACTTAGAAATAATAGCCAACAGCATATTATAAAATATATAGTGACCTACTAAACTCACAATAAACTATAACATAATCTTAATCAACATGACTAATCATTTTTATATAAATAAGAAAGATAATATTGATTACATCTATGAAAACATTAAATAATACTCCAATCTTAAACAAGGTTGATATAATAAAATAATATAAATGTATTAAAAAAAAGTATATGTCAAAATATAAATGTTTTATTTTAAATAGAAATACGTATGTATATAAATGTAAGTAGATAAAAATAGAAAAATGTACCACATGTCTTTATTATATGAAAAGACCTAAATAATCTTGTTATTTAGTATAAATATACAACTATCGCTACCTTGACAGTCAAGTGTGGAAAGGGTTATAGTTGGCCAGAAGTTGGCCAGACCTCAGTTTTTCAGTGGTTGATGACCAGTAGCACCTGTCTTCCCTGTCACCCACGAACAGGGTTTACATCACAAGTGGGCTGCAGTGTGACCTTACACCGCCCACATATGTGACACAAAATAACAGGGCTGTCAGGAGGAAAAAATCAAGACTGTGACTTACATAAGCAATTTGTTGCATCTAAATCTGGAATATAATTTTTAATTCTTGACCTTTAAAACTGATGTGTAACTGCTAGACATAGTCATATTCCAATGATGACAAAACATGTCAGACATTGGGTTATTAATTTAAAAGGGAGTAGCCCATACCAACATCATAAACACAATCTAGTTAGACCATAACACAATTCTTAGAGACTCTCTGCTTAACCTCTGCTATAGCACAAGCTCCAGGAAATTACCCAGAGAATGTGTGTTGAGTTCAAGTAGTTGCCAACATATTTAAAGACAAAATAACAACACAATAAAATTCATATCTCCACTTAGACAATTAGATAATAATTTATTGAGCAAAAAAACACCAAGATCGTCAAAATTCAATGAGGGGAACTATGAATCCAGGTTTTAAGGCAAAAACACCTAGAAAACATAAGGTGCAATGTGTCAAGGTAAAAGAATTGCCTTTAGAAGTGGAAAAAATAACTAAAGGCCTGATTGCGAATATGGCGGTCCCAAGACCGCCATACCAGAGCTGGCGGTTCGACCGCCGCATCCTCGTTGGTCCGACCACCTGGTTATGAGGTACACAGTTGGATCGCCACAAGCCCGGCACAAGACCGCCGCCACCATCAGGATCCTAATGGGGTGGCAGTGTGGAAAGCAGCGGTCTGCAGGTGCCGATGCTGGCACCGCTGTGCGGATCATGACCTGCCTTTCTGACGAGCTGTTCATGGGTGGGACCTCACCATCAACAGGTCAGTGGAAAGGCAGGGAAGGGGACCCAAACAGGGCACCAGGGCGTTTTAGCCCATGGGGGTGTGTGCGTGGGGGCACATGTTGTGCCCCTCTCTGCTTGCACTGTTGTGCGTGCACTGTGTGCCATGCATAACACGTGCATAGTACACAGTGCACTGACTTGCAAGTGGCAGTGCGATAGTGGCGGCATGTGCTGCAGGCTCTCTATGAGCAGATGCATGCTGCCGCCGTGGCACTGCCAGCACAACCCCATCTGCCAGGCGGTAAAATCATAATATGGCAGTCAGGATGCCGCCTGCTTGGCGGTGTACTCTCGACCGCCGCAATGGCGGTCGGTCGTTGGACTGCCGAAATCATAATCGCCCCTCACAATACTAATTAAATTGCATAACCTTCTTGTACTACATATTCAAACTAAAATAGTTACTATTCTGACTACAATTCAAACCAATTTGGGGAAAGTGCTGGATACTGAAGGGGTGACATTTACTATTCCCACTCCAATCTAAACAAATTTATGGAAGGTGCTAGACACTAAGGTGCTGGAGACTATAGATTTTATAAACACAAACAATACTCCTTACTCACACATGTTTTTGACCTACAATATCCTGAAATAAAAACATAAATATTTATAATTAAACATTAACATATAAAATATATTTAGCACTATTAATAGATAATATACCTTACTGATATATTGACTAATATGCCTAAAATTTGGAACAAAAAGTAAAAAACAATTCATACTAGAAAAACCAAAATCATGAAAGTAAAAAAACAAATATGAAACTAACTTTCAAATTAAATAATTCAACATTTTTTATTAAAATTAAAACATTTTAATAAATATATTCGAAACAAAAGAACGTGTTCGCATAATAAACTTATTAAACATTCCATTATATACATTTTATAAAATATAATTGTCATAAATGGACCTATAACATATAAATATACAGTAAAATATAAATGTATACATCATAAATAATACATATGTATTCTATTTTCACAATTTAATTAGACACCATTTCTAAAATAATGAAAATGAATATAAATATCAAAATACAAAATTGTTCCATAAATTTCTTTATAATTATATTATGATTTTCAATATTTAAAAAATTCTTAACAAATTTTATAATTTGAAAAACTGAATTACTAAACATCATTCATCATTATCAACAATACTTTATACGCTTTTGTAAGAAAAAAACATAAAAGTCAAAATTACAATGATTCAGGGTACACCCATCCTATATATCATCATCCATTGATTACACTTCTTCATTACAATAGAAATACTAAAAATATACATGATAAAAGTACAAATGATACAGATTAAAAGGAATCAAAGAAACCTTTTGTCCAAGCCTGACCTGCCCACACTACTTAGTCACAGCTCGATCTGAGCCTGACAGCGGCCTTTAAAAAACTAAGAACATACCATACCGTGGTCCCTAAGCGCATTAAAAAAAATGTAAAAGCAGGACGCACTTGTTTAAAATTAGCTTTTTTAAAAATCGGAATTAATAAGTCTTTCTCGCACCTCAAAGCTACTGCAGAACATTAAAAAGTGTAGCATATCCTGTGGAGACTTGCCGTCGCAGCCACAGGGCAACAGGGTCTCACCTTTGTTACTCCCTCGTGGATGGGCGAAGAGAAGATGGAATAAATCAAGGTGATCTAGTCAATAAAAAGCGGTCATGCGAGCTAGGGAGCCCTAGAAGATATGGTTCCGTAGATTGTACAGTTTTCAAGATGATAAATCTGCATACACTGGGCTTACTTAGTTCACATTGGGCCAGATATACGACCATTTTTGCATGCGCAAACGGGTTTGCAAACCCGTTTGCGCATGCAAAAACAGCATGGGGAATGTACAAACCCTATTTTGTGAGTCGCAATTTTTTGCGACTCGCTATTAGGAAGGGGCTTTCCCTTCCTAACAGCTAGCGCAACCCTATGTAAGAATGTTTTGCATCCACAATTGCGGGCGCAAAACACTCGCAAATTACCACCCTCTTCAAGAGGATGGTAATGGGGTCGCAAAAGGGAAGGGGTCCCCACGGGACCCCTTCCCCTTTGCAAATGCAGGGGGAAATATATTTTAAGGGCAGTCAGTGGTCCCAGGGACCACTACCTGCCCTTAAAAAATGAAACGAAAACGTTTCATTGTTTTCTTTTTTAAATGCATCCCGTTTTAAGGAAAACGGGTTGCATTTAAAAATAAAAACTGCTTTATTTAAAAGCAGTCCCAGACATGGTGGTCTGCTAAGCCCAGCAGGCCACCATACCTGGGAGGGCCTGCCATTCCCAATGGGGTCGCAAATTGCGAGAGGCTCATTAATATTCATGAGCCTCTCTATTTGCGACCCCATTGGGAATCGCTAACAGTGTGAAACACACTGTTGTACATTGGAAATAGCGCCTCGCAAATTGCAAGTCGCAAAAAACTCGCAATTTGCGAGGCGCTATTTCCACGGTCGTACATCTGGCCCAGTGTTCCCTGTCCGCCACCCGCTGTCTAAAAAAAGACTCCTTGGGCCATAATAGGTCCTTCCATCTGATTGAATCCGGGTTGCTAAATAGATCCGCTCTTCCTCGACTCCTACAAAGTTCCCATATGAATTTAAAAAAGGGAATGTGATTAACATGGTCAAGGGACAGGCAGTCCCTTAGGATCTCTTAATTTAAGGCAGTTCCATTACTTAACCATACTTTGAGCCAATGGGAAATGGGGCGAAAAGACAACAGGTCTGACAAGTAGGACATACCCAGTTCTTCATGTACAATGAAGGTAGAGGTTCCCTGAGGTACCCAAAAGAGCCATCTCAGGAACCTGTTTTTAACTCTTTGGAGGTCGTCATGAGAGGTGTTGCCCCAGATTTCACTTCCATACACCACCTGTGCTATACACTTTGCTCTATAAATCTGCAGTAGTGCCCAAACTAGAGGCAAAGTTAAAATTACCAGCAGCCCATCTTTCCACTTTTTAGTGGGCCCCAATTTAACTTGAGATCCAGCATGACCCCCAGGTAAGAAAAAGCACTTGTCTTAGGGACTGATATAGACCCAACCTTGAAGTTAAAAGACTCTTTTAAACTATGTCCCATTTGCATCAAAAATGACTTTGAGTTATTACATTAAACATATCAAATATTGCATTTTTACAAACAATACTTTACACATATTTGACATTATTTATACTTTTTTGATTTATTTAAAATTTTACCAAACCTTCTATAATTTTAAAAACAATTTTAATAGTTACAAGATTTTTTTCACATTTAATGTAATTTATTTTAGCAATGAAAATAATTATAAAGTATTATGTACCAAAAATATCACAGTGACAAAATAAATGTATAGATTTTACTATATTAATTGCAGAGCATGAAATAATGTACATTAAATTAAAATTAAAATATTCACATTTAAAAATCTCCCCCTTACCCCCAAAAACCCAACATCCCACTACTAAAATATACATAACCCCCTAAAAACCCAACATCCCGCTACTAAAATATACATATATATGCATATATTTCTGCCCAGGCCTAGTTATCATGTCAGCGATGTGCGGACCTGGGTGTCGTTCTCGTTCAATTGCTCTGTTCACTTGACGCATGTCAATGCAGTTGGGGTACAGCTCTTTCACTGTTCTTTTGTGCACCACCACTATGGGAGAAACTCAGGGCATTGGACCAATGGAACGTTCAATTATATCATGTTTGAGCAATGATTCAAGTACTTTTTCAACCGCTTCCTGTAAATGAAATGCAGTCTGTTTGTGTCTTTGAGTAATAGGACAGATATCTTCATTAATGTGCAATTGTACTTTCATAGTCTTGAGTTTTCCTAACCCATGAAACAATAAAGGGAATTGACGTACTATTTTGTGATGCGCATTAATGTTATAGTTCACTGATCTCAGTCCCATTTCAGCAGCTGTGCTGAAACTGAGCAAACAGGCACTTGACGCCATACCTTGAAGTACATGAATGGGCCCTTGTACTTTCGTTTTCTAGTGTTTCATAGTTGCTTCAAATTAATCTTGACTTTTTAATGGCGTCAATGCAGTTCATTTACACACTTTAGTTTTCGATGGCTTAAGTCGTAGCAATGGAGATAGTTCATTTTATTTCTCCTCAGGCATTATCTTTATTGATGCACCACTGTCAATAATAAAAGGCATTGACCAACCATGTACCTTTAGTGTAATCTTCGGACAATGTTTGAATGACTTTGGTGCTTTTTCATGTCATTATCTTTGACCTGTATTTTTCTTCGCAAGCGGCCAGTCCAACATGCGCATATTCTTCTGAGGTAAACATCAACATTGCACAAGCATCAGCTTCGCTTTCACTCAATGTAGATACTGAAGAACTCTTTGACGATGATATAGATGACGATCGACTTCGTTTGGTGTCAATTTGCCTTAATTCTAGTGGTCACTGGGCCTTTTGGGCATGCGTCAAGCATCGCTTCTGAAGCGTTCGGGCACCCATTTTGTCTTGACGCCATGACGCACTTCTTTTTTCCTTCGCCTTGCAGACCATTGCAAAATAGTTCTCCTTCTCACAGCCTTTGCACACCTGCGCAATGGCGGGACATTTACCGTCATGTGGAAACGAAAGTCCACACCAGAAGCACAAATTCTTCTCATGTGTAGACATCACTCTGTATCCCTATGTCTTGTGCTTTGGCTTACTTTTTACATTCATGTCTGACTCACTCTTGGTACCTCCAGCATCCATGTTACAGCTTGTCGATCAGCACACTCTTCAGCTCTGACAGCCTTGAGAACTCGCTCCAGACTAAGAGTTTCTCTCAGCATTCATTGTCTGAATTAATCTGACAGGCATCCGTCAATAACTCGGAGGGGTATAGCTTCCTCATCATTGAATTCATTGACCTTATAGCGTTTGATGAATGTATCCAGTCTCTCAACAAATTTGTCAATGGATTCACCATCTTTGTGTCATTATAGACTGAAAATGTACCTTTCGTAATCCACATTCAGCATTGGATTGAATTTGGGTTTCAAGGCTTCTTTGATTTGATGGTATCTAATTTTGTCAACTTGCAGCATTTTCTTTATGACTTCTTTTACACCTTCACCAGCTAGATTCTCAAGGTATTTGATAATCGTTTTGTTATCTGTTTCTTCTAGTGCATCAATGAAATCATCAAATGTCTCTATCCAAGCAGTCCATCTGTTGCCAATATTCAGCTTTTTGGCAGTATCGAATGTTTGTGGTGGTTTCAGGAAAGCAGCAGCACTGTAACCATTGGTGGAACTTACTGATGTGGAGAGTAGTGTTCTTTCTGATGCTGCTTGGTGACCTTGTTTATGCACACCATCTCTGAGGCCTTGCGATATGCTGGCCTCTGGGTCATCTTTGATAATTACAGGAAATGTGACCTCTTTCCTGGACTCCATTGGAAAAGCAAACTTTTACGATTCCGATCACCGTTCTCGGCTTTCTGATCTTCGGAGACCACTGGAGTTGTTCTGAGCCCCACTCAGCAACTTTGGGGGTGTGCCGCTTCAGGTATGGATGGCTCTGTAAACCCAACCCCTGGCACTTCTTCTGGGGCTACTTCCCCCAATGCTGTGGTACGATGACTCTTTTTACTCAGTTCAGGTAGGCAGATGATTGTTTCTTGTATCTGAATCACTTTGTTTTTAGGCATCTCTTTTTAATGTCTGACACCTGGTTGATCTCTGCCTCGCGGTCCTTCTGATCACAGTGTTATCTTGCAATTGGCTTTAGGTTGCATAGTAGCTCTGTACCTCTTTTTACGGCCTTCCCAGCAGATATTGGGCCAACAATGTGGAGACTTCTCAGTGAAGCTTTCATTAATTTCAAATGTTTTACACAGTCTGGAGTTGCACTTTGACTCCACATACGTCAAGCGTCGATTCAGCACTTTGACTGAGGCACACGTGGCACAAACAAGCAGTTTGCTGGACCACGGCAAACTCTCTGGGAGAGCACTGTCGAACTTCGGGTTACTTATCCCCTATCTCGTCGCCAGTTGTAGCATCCTCCCAAGCCTGGGTACCCTGCTAATGACTATGCCACACACGGAGCTTAGTATAACAAGTCTTGTCTTTATTCTTCTACGTGAAAACGCAAATTCAGCATTCTAACCCTGCATTCACTTCACTACGCTCTAACACTTATTTCACAGTTCTACGGAGTCCATCAGGAGTCAAATGGGTTCCATCATTGCTAACTCACACAACACTACAAGGTGGCATGCGAAAAAAGAGGGGTTAATTAGTGCTAGTTATATCTTCTCTTTTATCTGATAATTGTTTGCTATTCTAGCCACACAGCCTCTTGGGCCACATGATACGCACTCAAAACTAAAACAAAAAAAACAGATTTGATTCATAAGCCCATTCTGTGAAACAAAACTATTTATTTTCTGTTTTGCAAGTGCTTATGGACCTGTGCAAATCTGTCCCAACAGCTACCATATCATTCAGTTTGACTGTTTGAGCTAAAGATAAAGTATAAGTTATTAGTGGAGATCCCTTCTTTGTGTGTGGGAGATAATTCTAAAGGAAATATCACTAGGTTAAGTTAAAATTGCAGGAATATTGTTTGAAAATAAAATATGCTCCTTTCAAAACGAATGTTATGGCAGATTGCCTATCTAAGCTTTCATATGCTGCACCTCTGGTAGCACACTTCTTCAGAAGGAGGTTATTAAAAATGAATATGTATCACTAACATCATTATTTCAATTTGAAAATAAGAAGCCTGCCAGGACGTTCAAGTTTTAGAAGGATATGTGCAGTAGGAGTTTTTCTCAGTTAAATTGCTGTTGTGTGAGATTAGGCCACATGCACACGTTTCACTTTAAATTGATGTTGATGGTAATCAGTAAATGAGATATGAGAAGTCCATTACACAAGAATGTGACCACGACAAAATGTTTGTGTGTTTTCATGGAGGACATCAAGATGCATCATCCATAAAGAGGCTGTACAGAAGTGTGCTTTGGTAGTCATTGATGGATCTGCAGGCAAATATGTGGCGTAGAGACTTTACTTTATGTTTGATTAGTGACAGATTGTTGAAGATAGCACCTTCTCCAAAGCCAGTTGGGGGAGTGGCTTCAACATTTATGGCAAAGGTTGCTTCCCTCATTTTGAGTCCTTTTTCTGAGCTGCCATTTAGTCCAGATCTTGGCGGACTATCATTACAAATGTCTAGAGGTTATATTTGTGGAGAGTGTCATCTCTGTAGTGGTAGTTGAATTCTTCCAGAAATTCTTTGTAGGGATGTCTCCCACACACCCTTGCTCCTGATAATGAAAGTAAGCCAATTTTGAGTATGTTGAAATATTTTATTTATGGACTTAGGGCCATATGTATCAAACAAAATTGCGATCTCAAACGCTGAAATTCGCAGAATTTCAGCGTTTGTGATCGCAATTTGGCTTAGTGGTATGTATGAAGGAAAAACTGCCTCGCAAAATAAGGAATCGCAAAATTTGCGATTCCCTATTTTGCAAATGCATTTAAGGAATTACAAATTGCGATTCCTTAAATGCAATGTAAGAAGCACCAAAAAAGTGCAATTTGGCCTTAAGGAATCGCAAATTACCACCAACTTCAAGTTGGTGGTAATATGCGATTTCTTAGAAAAATGCACTTTTGCATTTTTCAAAGTGCAATGTGGCGCACCTACATGCCCTTAGGGCATGTATGTGCGCCACATGTGCACCCATGCTTATTTCAGGGGTGCAACAGGGTGTCCTTTGACACCCTTGCAACCTTGAAATTGCATTCTCAATTTGCGATTCTCTAATTGCTAATCGCAAATTGAGAATGTCTTCCCATTCATTCCTATGGGCCTCTAGGCCCATAGGAATGAATGGGGAGGGTTTCTTAATTGCGAATCGCAATTTGCGATTCGCAATTAAGGAATATGTAGGATTCGCAAATTTTTTTGCAAATCCTACATACATCTCGTTTTACGATTCTCAAATAGCGATTCTCAAAGATTTGCTATTTGAGAATCGCAAAACCTAACTTTGATACATATGGCCCTATGGGCCATATATATGAAGCTGTGTTGCGATCGCAAACACTGCGAATCGCAAAAAAACGGTGTTTGCGATCGCACAACAGAGAATCCCTATGTATAAAAGCTTACCAGTGTGCAAAAATGCTAATCGCAAAATTAGCGATTAGCAATTTTGCGAGGCATAGATTCTGCAAATAATTCTGCGAATTCGCAACCTGCGACACGTCAATTGCGAAAATCGCAATTAACGTGTTCGCAAATGGCGAATTCGCAAAATGAGATGCATGAAAGAATCGCAATTAGCGAATTTGCGAAATTCGCAATTTTGCACATCGCAATTACCACCAAGTATGAGCAGGTGGTAACCAGGTGCAACCTATTTAAAGAGGCCCACAATGCCACAGGGGTTATCCACAATGGCTGGGCTGGACCTGATAGCCAGGAGGCTGCGTATCAGAGCTGCTGCACAGAGAAGGAGACGCCAGGAAAGGATCTTCAGAGCACGCATCACCCTGTTCCAGCGGAATGTGGAGGAGATCCGTGTGAACTACAGGCTGGACGAAGACAGTATCCTGGACCTAATAGAGGAGCTCAAACCCATACTAGAACACACCACATGCAGGACACACACCATCCCCACCCATGTACAGGTTTTGTGCTCACTGCACCTACTGGCATCAGGGAGTTTTCAGGGGGTGATAGCCACAGCAGGAGGGGTCTCGCAGAGTGCACTTTCGCGCTTCTTCCACGCTTTCCTTGATGCAATGGTGCAGAGGCTGCATCACCACATCCGATTCCCCAGCACACAACAGGCACTAGATCAGACCAAGCAGGAGTTCTATCAGATAGCCCAATTCCCACACGTTATTGGCTGCATAGATGGGACCCATGTCGCTATTTCCCCCCTCACAGAATGAGTATGTGTTCAGGAATTGCAAGTCCTATCATTCCCTGAACATACAGGTAGTGTGCAATGCCAAACATATAATCACTGATATAGTTGTGAAATACCCAGGCAGCACCCACGACTCATTCATGTTTCGCCACAGTGGAATCCACCGACGACTCACAGATGGGGAGTTTGGTGAGGGCTACCTGCTAGGTAAATGCATTGCTTACAAGGACACACCAGTAAAGCACAGAAGTGGCAGGGCAGTGTTTAACCTGATTCTTGTCTCCCTGCAGGTGACAGTGTGTATGCTCTACGTGACTACATCCTGACTCCGTACCTGAATCCAGCCACTGCTGGGGAGCGGAAGTTCAACAGTGCCCACAGAGCCACCCGCTGTTGCATTGAGAGGACATTCGGAATCCTCAAGAGCCGTTTCCGCTGCCTACATAAGAGTGGAGGTGCGCTACAGTACAGCCCGATACATGTTGCAAAATCGTGGTCACGTGTGCCATGCTACACAACATCGCCACCAGGAAAGGCACCCCAGTGGAGCTTACAGATTCAGACTCATCAGATGAGGATGGTCCAGCTCCACGATGCAGGCCAGCCGGTGGGGTTGGTGCGGCGTCCGGCCGCCAGAGGCGAGATGAGATCACACAGAACTATTTCTAGGTAAGTAATGATGACACAATGCTACAGATTGGTGCAAAACTGTGTTTTAATTTCCTTCAGTGCAGGAAAATATCTGTCACACAGCCTGTGGGGCACACTATGTGAGTCCAAATTGCTTGCACATGTTCAACACACAGTGCAAATCTTTTTCCCAAACATGAGTCAAGATGCAATGCGTTGCCTCACCCATTGCCATGTGCCACTCATGGCACTTCAGCGTCTGCGTGCACGGCTTGTTGCCCCTCGCTCAGGGTGCCCACTGCCCTCCCCTGAGGCATCGGCTGGTCTCCCCTGCGACGCACTGCGTCTGTCCTGTGGGATGGGTGGAGTGATGCTGCTCCTGCTGGATTGCTCTTCATCCTCCAGTGAGCTGAGGGGTCCTGTGCCACCTGTGGCTGCTGCACGCAGCTGGTCCACGGCATGTGTGACCTCCACCAGGCCCTTGGCTACATCCTGGCAGAAGTGTGACATCTCATGCTGCATGCTGACACAGCGACGTGCCAGCACTGATGTGGCAGTGGACAGGCGGTTTACCGCCTTTGTGTACATGTCCAGGCGGGTGTGGAGGCGCTGTCTCTCCCTGCGCCTGGCTGCCCGGTCTCTCCGCATCTCTGAGCACAGTGCTTCCAGTGCACCAGTCATGCCCATGAAGCCCTCCCTCATTTGGGTCATGTTGTTGTTGTGCGCTGTGAACTGGCGCTGTATTGATTTTATTGCCTTTGCTTGCAGGCACTGTACCTGTAGCATGTTGCCCTCAAGCCCTGCAAACACCGTGCCTTCGCCTACGGCAGCTGTGCTGGTTGACGGACGTGACCTGCGCCTGGATGAACTTCCTGGACTAGGACGGACAGGGGACTGTGCTGTGTGCCATGCAGCACGCTGGCACTGGACTTGCTGCTCTTCTCCACTTGTGTCCAGTGGATCTGCCTCCAGTGGTGGTAGTAGTGGTACTATGAGGCACCGCCTACGTGTCACAGGGATTACTGGGCTGCCTTCCTCCTGCTCCTCTTGCCCTGACTGTTCTTCGGTGTGGGATGCATCCTCCCCTCCTGCCATTGATTCCTGTGTTCCTGGTGGGGCTGTGAATGTAAACGCACACATTAATTGGGTGTCCTGCCTCGCATTTGTAATGCAATAAATGTTTCAGTTTTGAGTTACATGGGTCCTATCTGTATGTTTTTTGCCTTTCCTGATTTACTCATTCTGTTTGTTCCTTGCTGGGTGTCACTGCTCCACTGTTTGGTGAATGTGACTACATCTCCCATGATGCATTGCTGGGTGTGCTTGTGTGCATGCACTGGAGTTGCATTCATGTTTGGTGCCTGGGTCTTTCCTGGGTCTGTGAGTGATGTGGTGATGTATCAGGGGAGTATTAGCATGCTTCTTACCTTGTCTGGTGTTTTGGGGTTCGGAGCTGTCCAGGTCAGCCACGCCACTGACACTCTCCGGCTGCAGGGTGCCCTCCACCAACTCCTCCAAAGGCGTAGAATCAGTGGCAGTGGACGTCCCACCACCGGTCTTCCTTGCCTCAGCCAGCCTTGTAGCCACCTTTTCTTTGGATCTTTTGCGCATATCATTCCCCCTTTTCCTGAGGTCCTCTACGGTGCGGTGGGTCACGCCGATGGCATTCACCTTCTCTTGTATGTCTGCCCAGATTTTCCTTTTGCGTGCCTCTGGCACACGTAGTGATTGCTTGCCAAACAGGAGATCATGGCTCACCACCATTTCTTGTATGAGCACCTCCTGCTCCCTTTCACTGAACTTATGTTTCCTTTTCATGGCATTCTCCTCCTGCTGCTTCTCCTTCTCCTGTGTGTCCAAATCTCCTTCACTCAGATGCAGTGCACAAGTGTCTCAGCTCTCCTCCCAGCCTCTCACTCAGCTTCTGGCAATCAGGTGCAGCATGGGTAGTCCCAGTTCCTGCTTGTGATGTCATCATGCTGCACCTGAATAGCCGATTCGCTATTTTGGGATTCCTTATTTGCGATTCCTTAATTGCGAATTCACAATTAAAGGAATCGCAAAATAGGTATTCGCATTTTCTGCGAATTTTTGAGACTCGCTAAATATTTGCGATCTTTTCTTTACATCGGGTTTTGCGATTCTCAAAATGCAATTCGCTATGAATCGCAATTTGAGAATTGCAAATTCCGATTTTGATACATATGGCCCTTAATGTTTTACAGCTCTAAATGACCCTAAACATAACCAAGAGATTGACTCAATCCTGTCCTCTGTGATGATGCTCAATGTGTCATATCGAGTGGTGTTTCTTGGCTGCATTTTTTGAGGCAGACGTTATGGGTCTATAGGATTTCACGATATTCATTATTAATGTGCCCCTCTTGAATTGTGTAAGGGTTGGGCACCTGTGCCTAAGGTTTAGTCATCAAGGTTTGGGAGAAAGGGAGTAGTGGATGAGGTCATTGAAGTTCCCAATAAAAATATTTAGACGAGGGTGAAATAAAGGCAGCAGATTTCTAAAACGACTAGGATTTACATGAAATGTGCTCTTCCAAAGTTTTTTGGAGGAGGAAGGGTGAAGAAAGGTGTTTTGATATTTAGCAAACTATTCATGATTATTAATGTCAATCATTCTATCATTCTGTGGATGATTGGATTTGAAATGTGAGATGAGTGGCTAAATGTGGGAATGAAATTGCTTAGGAAAAGGTGGGTGATCCTCATAAGTTACTTGAACAAGATTCTTTACATGATGTGGGTATCTCGTATCAACAGGCATCGAGCTGGCAGTGTTTATTTATTTATTTGAAGAGTTTTATATAGCGCTGGCTAGACCCGGAGGTATCAGAGCGCTTTACATAAGGAACAGTGAGTTGCAAGTTACAAATTAAACATTAGTTACACAATGGTTACATCATAAAGACAAGAGTTACTAGCGAATAACAAATAAGGACACAAAAATAAAAACAAAAATAACAGAGTATGCATTACTAGAGCGAGGTGTAACAGAGAAACAAAACATCATAAGGGGCAAAGAAGGTAAGGGAGGAAAAGTAAAAAGGGGGTAAGGAAAGCAGATTAGGACCAGTAAGTGGAAGAGAAACAAACAGGTATTTGGACCAGCAATCTCAACAACCCATGAATCGGAGCAAAAAAGGTGAGAGGGGTGTAGGGGACCTAAGGGGGAGTTAGAGTTAAAGCAGTCCAGCAAAAAAGAGAAATGTTCGAAAGGTCGCCAGGATTGAGTCCAGCGGGAAAAAGGGATGGACAAAGGTCAACAAGATGGAGGATCCAGGTCGTGGGCATCAACGGAACCATCTGCCAGAAGTTGTCGAATGAGCATATCTGAGACCTTCTCACATATGTTTCCCACAAAGACTGTGGTAGTTAGACCACTGTTTTCATCAATTTCTCTACTCTTAAGACCTAAGAGGTCTTTTCTTGGTCCCAGATGTTTGTTGTCCATAGACATAGAGGTAGGTAACAAAACAGTTGGAGCTGGAGCCATTAGGCTCATTGGTACGGGGATCATTGGGGTCCCAGGAGGTACAGGAGGAGGGAAACAAGGAGGTAACATTTCAATTCCCATTGGAGGTCGGTTCAAATGTGGTGGGAAAGACATTTCCCAAGTCAAAAGGGAAGATCATCCTGGAGTCATTCTGAAGTCATCTGATGACTTCAGCTGAGCTATTCAGTTATTCAGGGTTAGGTCAATGGCAGAGCAAGCTGGGTCTGCGGCTGGGTTTGAGCTCCTGCATGTAGTACAAAAGGAAGGCAACAATCACAGCTGTCATCTTTTAATCAAGATAAATGAGTTGCACTCAAAGCAAAACCATCTGCAAACGTTTCAGGACTCATGTGAAATGCAACAACTGTTCAGGTCACAGAGAAAGTGCAGTCTTTGCCTTCTTTGCTCGACTGCACTGCTGCTAATGTAAACTATATCCCTTGCACAGCAATGGGCTTCTTATGAGGGTTATGTGATCAGAGAAATGTCAAACTATTGGTTCCAGTTATTAAGTCACACAAAGTTATACATTTAATCAACAAAATGGAATTATAGTCTTTAGTTTGTTAAGGGTTACCCTCCTTTGCGTTGATGGTGTGGTTTCTGAAAGATGGACGGATACCTATCAACAGAAGATTGTTTGTTCCAGGGTCTTACTCAAAAAGCTAAACATTTCCATGCATGAAGAATTTAGTGCAAATAAAATCAAATATAAATGAGCGTTACTTGGTGCATTCTAAACAATGAAACTGATAAATGTCTAAATTAGCATAATAGATAAATGGTCTTCAAGCTGCAGCATGTTTTTCTCTGCAATATATGCCCATGAAAATTAGGGGGCAGATTTACAAGGTCTGGCGCATCTCAGCAAATCAGCAGGGATGCGCCAGAAAACTTGCGACACGCAAAACTACCCGTGCACCACCACGGATGCGCCGCATTTACAATGCGGCGCGCCGTGGCGCACGGATAGGCAGAAGCGTGTCGTATCTGCCGGCGTAAGGTTGGCACAGTGCTAGAGTCGTGTCGAGGGCGCGACGCAACTCCAGCACTGTTCCAACCCGGCCTATCTCTAACATGTTGCGTCATGCCTTACGCCTGCTTCAAACAGTCGCAAGGTTTTGAGGCAGCGGCGTCGGAAAAGTGACTGAGTGAAATATTTTCCAAGGCTTTTCCGAGGCTTTCCTGCGACGGACCACCCACACTGCGACGGTATGCCCACATTATACCTGATGCAGGTATAATGTGGCGTAGGGGTTTATGGCGTGACACATCTCCCTAGATGCGTCACGTTGTAAATCCGTCGTAGCATGGCGCTTGCTTTATGCCGCCGCTGCGTCACAGAAGTGACTCAGTGGCGGCGCAAATGCGTCGCAAGTGCCTTGTAAATCTGCCCCTAGGTATACAGATTACGTGTCAAACTTCAAAAAATTGTCAAATTGTCAAACTTCAAAAAATGTCAAACTATTTTTGGGGGTTTTTACAAACAAAGTGTGATGCACAATTGCGTTGCATATCTTTACGTTACAAAAATTGCGCAAGGGCTGAGTTCTGGAAACCCTGGGCCGCCTGCAATGTACCAAACAGTGCCCTTCAAATTGTTAATGCAAACTCCTAGCACACTCCTAGGGGCAGATTTTCAAGCAATTGCGGCACCCTTGCGCCATGCAGTGGGGCGTAAGGGCCACAAAACTACTAAGTAAGATTTATCAAGGCATGCAAGGCCACCTTGCATGTCCCTGCATGGCTTGATAAATCTAGAATAAATAATGCAACGCAGCGTGAATTGCTGAGTTGCGTTACTCTGCCCCAGGGAGGCATTGCATGGGTGGAGCATGGGTGTTTCCACACATCCACCCATGGATTTAGGTGTATTCCTATATTTACCATTACTGGTAGACATGGGAATGCATTAAAATGCTACGCCTCCCCAGGTGAGCCGTAACAAGCAGAAATATCTTTATTTCTCTCCATTTTTTTCCTCTTTCTATGTGCATTCTATAGCACACACAGAAAGAGGAAAATGCCTCTCAGGATTGTTTTTGTGCAGGAAGGTGCCCCGTCCAGCACTAAAACAATCTTGCTTACAATGCAGGCACCCATGTACCATGGTGCAAGGGTGACTGCGTTGGCGCTAGGCACATAGTGCGCCAGTGCAAGGAAAAGACAAGAATGCGCCATATAATGTTAAATATGGCGCATTCCTTTCCTTTTCCTATCATGCAGCGCAGCAAGGTGGCTTTCTGTGCTGTGTGATTTTTTTGGATAAATACACCCCCTAGTCTTTATAAAAGTATCTCATGAGGAGTTCTCATTGTTCTCATTTCCAAAACAACAGACTCTCTCAAACGGCACACCGCCTTTGCCTACGATTGTGCATTGAATGTTACCCGGTTATTAGCCGGTTCAAACCGTTATGTATATAAGAGTGCAAATAAATACTTAGAAAATTGTGCAACGAGTCAAATGCAGATTATGTATTGCTTATACATTGCACTTTTGAATACACAATGAGTTTATTATAAAGAAAACTGCATCATGCTAATCGACGCGTATGAGAAGCAGAATGTGGACCAAACTATTAAGAGTATTGTATTTTTGCCGGCATTTAATTTGAGGAGGTGTTTGCAGGGCTCAGCACAGAACTCATTTTTGAGCATCTGGACATTACTGGGGTGGTACTGTTCATGATTCATCGAATGAGCACTTACCAAACAATTGCACATTTTACACATTATAACTGCTGCTGGTGCCAGCATTGCTGTTAAAGAATGTTAAAGATCTTAAAGAATCATGTACATGTGGCATTTGTTGTACCGAGTATATTGTTAGTAAAGATTTGAATTAACAGGCAAGCATGAAAACAAACTATTATTCCCTACACCAAAAATAAACACAACCAATCTATAATGCCACAGGTGACAAACAGGACTGAGCTGGGTTAGACTAAACCTTCTCTTATAGAATTAAACCTACTGTAGAATTAAATACACACATACACCGGCATATATATAAAAATACATGGAGATGTGCAGAGTGTAATATGGTATGTATTACCAATGTTGTGTATGGGACTCACGAGAGGTGAAGCCTTGACTAGGATGCGTAATGATGCCCCGCTACTCCCTCAGCAATGATAATACATTGCATACAATACTCTCCGCATCTGCATATATGATTTATTCCATGACATTTCTTTTCATCTGTACTTGTTTTTAAAATTGTATTCACTCAAAGCCAGGCTGCAATGGGTGAAGCTGGTGTAGTAAGGTAAAATCACATAAAATAGGCTTCATGAGTATTAGGAGAGTTGTTTCCCCATTATAAAGTAATTGTGATATGCAATGTATGAGGCAGCAAACCATGCTTTCCTAAGTCAGTTTTGCTCTACTGTGGTAAACCTGAACTCGAACGTTGCACTGTAGTAATACATGATTTACACATGTATTACTACAGTGCAACGTATGCAAGTATGTTTATTAGTACAGTTGTAACAGGTTATTGGGCCAGATTTATTTTCACTGCCATGTTATGTATATGTATATATATGTCTATTTAAAATGCTCTCTGATATATTTTAGAGTTACAAGTTTCTCTTATCTCAACGATACCACATTTCCTAACATCTCTAGCATCCATTCCTCCAATAAGGTGTTAGGGACAGATTTCTCAGTATGTAATTAGTCCTTGGCAGCTTTCCTAATTCTAAGAAGAATTCACACAAATATATATGGAAACTGACACTGCTACCCAGCAAAGAAAGGAGCATTGGTGCCAGTGGCACACAAGGCCTTTTCTAGGTCCCTACCACATCCCCAATCTGGGAGAACTTGACCGGGGATTTTACTGTACTTCCTGAGTGTCTCCTGCTCACCAATTCAGCAGTGAGGTACTATATGTCTGATGTGGCATTGTCAATGCTAGATTATAAACAGGAGATCTCAAGTTGATCTATGGCATGCAGGTAACATATTCAATATTTCATATTTTTTCAATGAACTCCGCTACATGTCGTTTTCTGTCAATATAAATTCAGCAAATATCAGAATGCAAAAGAAAATAACAGCTCTGGACAAGCTCATTACACCAGACATGGAACAACCTTGGATCACTCAGTCTCTGTAAAATGTGGTACCCTGCTTTCGAAACGTGGAAAATTAATTGTAAATATTAATATTTTAAAATCTAGAAATCAATCGAGTGATGTGCATAGCGATAGGGCTGACACAGGAAATACGTCAGAGAAATGAACAGCATAATAAGGGCAACACTGGCGCTTGCAATGGTCTGTCTGTTAGTAGGAAATGTATTCTCTCCTCCTACTAAACGTCTTTGAGCCTTGGCCTTGGTTTTTGCTTTATAAACAAAACATAATAATTTTGTAAATAGTACATTTCCACACCAGAGACATAACTTGTGAAAGTCTTACAAAGTCTGGTTTTGTAATTTTCCCTGAATTATCCAAGATAGATATCCTTAACTGATAGCAATGAATTACAGAAAAAACTGTTGAATTAAAACCCAGAGCATTGAAATTGTGAACCTGTGATCTTGTAAAAATATAGTGGCAAAGTTTAACATGAAAATGTAACACATTTCCAGAAGTTGATGACACCAGAATTACTAATATTTAGAGTTCAAGAGTGAAAAGTAAATTAGAATCAGAGATAGGAAAAACAACATATGGTGAAAAGACTGCTCTGGAACAACCGAGTGTGTGCAATTTAAATTTCATTTTTAGGCGTGTTGCAACCCAGAGTACAGTGTTTGTTTACAAGAAGTACTCTTGCTTTAAAAATGCTTCACAAACGTTCCAAATGAGCCATATATTCAGACTGTATGTATGAGCATTACAAATGTTACATATATGTACAGTGAATTGAATGCCTAGTATGCCATTACTTCTCTGTTTATTGAAACTTCCCTTCTTGAGGCCCAGAGCTGCTCTGATATATACAAGGCAACTCAGCTACTTAAGTGCTCGTTGCTCACATTGGAAACATGTTCAATTGTTGGTTCACAGCAGCCTGATTCACAAAGACATTTGCACAGGTGCATGCACCTTAAGTGTAAACAAGTTCTAATTCGCAAGTGAAAGTAATTCACAAAAGGTGAAGTTATTGGGGAGACAGGGGAACATGGCAGCCAGCTAGATTAGCCTGTCGAGAACTCTATCCTCAGGTACTCACTCACACTCGCAATGATGACAATTTTTTTTTTTTAATGTTTTTTTTTTTGCAGATTTATATAGCGCAAACTCGACTCGAAGGTATTAGAGTGCTTTACATGAGCACCTGTTACGTTACACAAGGACACATTCATTTCTTTTTGTTAGGCATGGGGAGATTAAGGGCCATATGTAAAAGGACTGGCAAAAACTACCGCTAACGCTAGTTAGCGGCAGATTTCTTACCGCTGTGTACTGCTGAAAGCTATCGCCTTGTTAGCGACGTATGTACAAGACGTGGCGATAGCTTCAGGGATCAGCAGTGAAAACTGCCGCTAACATTAGCGTGATGCCAATAGGAATTCCGGCGTTAGCGGGCGAAAACCAACAAAAGCCTCATTAGCGGCAAAAAAACGCACATTAGTCAGCCCAACGTGAGTTTTTTTTGCCTCTATTGGAAAAAATAGCCTATCAATCGACCTCCAATAGAAAATAGGCAAAAAAAACAATGAAATGCAGAATGGAGCAGCCAGGGCCAAGTGCAGCACACATCAACAACCCCCTCAAGCCACCCAACATCCAGGATGACCAGGATGAGAGCCTGGATGCCTCGCTGGACCTGCGCCTGGATCCTGGATGCCTCGCTGGGTCTGCGTCTGGAGCCTGGATGCCTCGCTGGACCTGCGCCTGGAGCCTGGAGTGGGATGCGGAGGAGCTGTGGAGTCGATGAGCCGTGGTGGTAGACATTGAGGCCCGGCGATCGCCCATTCCTGGTGGTGAAGTCTGGCCGGTCGCATGGAGACACGTTGCTGACCTGTGTGAGAGGACCTCCTTGCGCCCCTCGGAGCTGTGAATGGTAGAGGAGCTCCTGCGCACCAACGTAGGGAGGTCTGCATCGCATACTACGATCCACCACTACACCGGGGTGCACGTAGGGGATTACCAACGGTGGGAAGCGCCTCTCTGCATCACAGGCCAGATGATGTTGCGATGGCCGGACGCTGTGGAGGGTGAGACCCCTGAGCTGCGCTGAACTTGTGTGGCAGGAACGCTGCAACTTCACGCCTAAGGGGGCCCTGCCGCATCAACTGCATCGGGACGTTCACCAGCGGACTTGGCGGCGACTGCTTTACCAGGCTTGTGAAATCCCACCTGGCTGAGGCTCCTGCTGGCTGAGTCACAGATTTGGAGAGAGTGCAGCAGATTGTGCCACGGTGTCAACGTCCAGGTAAGGAGGCGGTGGGACGCATAGCGGAGGAGGCCTGGGGGTTGAGTTGCCCAGGCCTAGCACGTGTAGATGATGCACCCCCAGTGGCGGGTCATCCGATATGGCAGAAGAGCATCACCCCACTGCTTTCAAGCAGTGCAAGAAGAGGAACAATCATCACATGATGATAACTTCCTGATGTAATGGTGCCATGTTTCCTTTGTGGGCGGGAGGATGGGTAGGGCTGCTCCACTCATGGAGCAGGGCAGGGGCGGAGTGGAATGCCCACTCAAGTGCGCATGACTGTTTGTTCGGCCTGCTCAGGCCGCCCAAAGCAGTCATGCGCACTATCCTGTGCGCAATGCAGGCTGCATTACAGCCTGCATGGAGAACATGCCCACCCCTCCAGCCCCTGGCTGAACGCCTCGTCCCGGCGCCAATGACAAATCCCAATGCCACATTGCAGCGTTGTAATTGGCTTAGGGGAGGGAGACTGGCTGCCTACTTCCTGTTCCTGGAAGCAGACTCAGGAGAGCAGGAGCAACAAACACACGGGACCTGGCCTTGAGGTAAGATTTCTCTCATTTAAATATTTACAACACCTGCTCACACACACACTCCCGCGTCCACGCCCCATCCAGTGTTCTTTCCGGCGTTTCCCACCTCCCATCTGTCCAGTCCCCCCGCAGCACTTCTCAATGGCGGCCGCTGTGCGGCCATGCGCAGCGGGCGTACCACTGGTGTGCCAAAGGTATATATGGAGTTACAACGCATACCATTACATCGCATTCCATTACAATGCATACTAATACTAGGCATATTTCAACAGCAGGGAAGGTGTTGAATTACGGAGATGTAAACATTACTATTCCCACTTCAGTGAGTGCATCCCTAAAACTAATCCTTGCACACCAAAGCAAACCCTGAACCCTAAATTTCATCTTTGACCCCCAAAACACACCCTAAAAATCATATTTGACCCAAATGCACACCCCAATTTTCATATTTGACCCAAATGCTCACCCCAATTTTCATGATTGACCCCAAAACACACCCCAATTTTCAAATTTTACCCCATAAGACACCCCAATTTTCACATTTTACCCCATAAAACACGCCACATTTCATCTCCGACACCCGAAACCCATACCTACCCTAAAACTTTAAAATATCCCATTACTGACCTCACAATGCGTTGTAATGGAATGCGATGTAAAGGCACCTGCATTGTTGGAGTTGCGTTGTAAAGGCATTACGATGTAATGCCTGCGTTATAATGGACATCTTCCGTGCCAAAGGCAAGCCATAGGCAAGCCCGTCTGCGTCCGTCTGCCCCTGGACAGCGCTCAGCACCAAGGACCTTTCCTCTCGGACACTCCACCACTACGGCGCCAGCACCCTCCTCGCCATCAACCCTGGACTCCACATCGCCTGACAGTACCAACATCTGCTCCGGACCGGACATCACCATCGCCATCACTGATGGCTACTAAATCACCCACAAGGACCACCCCGACCATCGAGGAGGAGGCATTGCCATCACCTACACAAGCACAGTCCGACTGACCACGCACTTTAATGACCCAACGGTGACCATGGAACACCTCAACTTCCAGATCCGGACCAACCCCAACCCCATCCTCTGCGGCACCCTCATCTGCAGGCCCCCCTGGCCATGGACACCCATTCTCCGATACCATTGTAGACCTCATTGCACACCAGGCTCTCCCATCCACTGATGACATCCTACTCGGCGAACTCAAGTTCCACCTGGACAACCCCATTGACCAGAACACCAGCCCCTCCTGGGGAAGCTCCCCAACATCAGTCTCAAGCAGCTAGTCACCACAGCAAGCCACATAGCGGGACACACAGTTGAGCACATCTCCTCCGCCAGCGGGAACTTCAACTACAGCCACATCACCGGACTCTCCTGGACCAACCATCATTGTATACATCACGTCTGCACCATGCCCACCTCACACCACCGCCATCATCTCCCCCCCTCACAGCTGGATGAAGGCCACCGAAGAATGTCTCGTCAACTCCCTCAGCACCACCACTCCGCCAACGCTTACAGACAATGACATCACAGCGCGCAACCGCCACCGATGGATCTCAAACTGCGCCGACACCCTGGCACCCCTCAAGAATGGACCAGGCAAAACTAGCACCACGTTGCGCCGTATTTGCAAAGTGACGCATGTAGGCATATGCGTGACCTTGTGAAGCCCTGTGCCACATCATACCGGCATCAGGTATGATGTACCCAGGGTGTGCGTTCCCACATGACAAGGCCTCATAGGAGTGGCACAGTGAAATCCCTCAGATTTCACTGCGACAATTGTAGGACGGCACTGCGTCAGTACCTTACGTCTGCCTGATGGCAGGCATAAGG
The DNA here is from genome assembly GCA_963921515.1 of Calotriton arnoldi. NCBI lineage: Eukaryota > Metazoa > Chordata > Amphibia > Caudata > Salamandridae > Calotriton > Calotriton arnoldi. The sequence continues at coordinate 506,247 of CAWUFW010004244.1, read as the reverse complement.
GTGACACAGTGCCACAGGAATAGGCTGGCCCCATGCATTGCTGGAGTTGCGTCATGCTTGTGACACGACTGCAGCAATGCATGACTCTAGAGCAGACAGATACGTCAGGATTCCAGACGTATCTGTCATTACTTACGTCATGGAGCGCTGTCCAGTGAATACAGCGCATGCGTGGTGTCGCAAGAAGGGCGTAGTGAAAAGTGTTGCAATGCTGTGTTGTCGCAGCGCTACAACACTTTTTAATGACTGAGGCCCAGGAATGCGCACTATCTTAATGAGGGTGCGCATTCCTGCCCTGTAGTTTTGTCGCAGGGCAGTGCAGCAACATTGCTTGCAGCGCTGTCCAGCACCAAAACCTGCTGAAAAGAGGCCCCAAGTGCTATCTCCATTTTAAGACCAGCTATTTTCTGGTCTTAAAAAACTGCCTCTAACTGCAGTTAGCAGCAGTTTTCTTTGTCCTCCAAACTTCAGGAATCCCCTTGTAAATATCGCGAAGTGGGTTAGCGACCGTTTTTACAAGGGAACGCCTCCCTTGCATGTCATTATCGCTAACCGTAGTGGCGATCTTTAGAATGGACGTTTTCACAGGAAAACTGCCGCTAACAGAGGATAGCGACAGCTTGAACATATGGCGATAAAAATCTCGCCACAAAACTGTCGGAAAACTGCCGCTAAGGTGGCGTTAATCCCTTGTACATATGCCCCAAAGTGATTTGCCCAGAATCACAGGATGCGGAGTCGACCCGAGGCTCGAACCTTGGTTTCCCAGCTCCAAAGTCGGCAGCTCTACCCGTGAGAGCACATCCTGGTTATGCTCAGTAGGGGCCTCACCGAAAGACTCTGCATTGGTGTGCAGCAGCATGGCCATCTGGAGGGAGGTGGCAGTGGTACTCAGTAAGGTCTGCCGGGCGTCGGCTCGGATTTCGCTTTGTGTCATTGCAGGCAGCGTCAGCACAAACTGGTGGTGTCCACAGCATCGTGTGCAGTGCAGGAAAAAAAGCAAAGAAAAACAAGGAGAGGTGGTTAGTTCGGGCTACAAGATAGGAAAGAGCACAAAGTAGTGCAAAAGGAAGGTATTCCCCAAGGAGTAAAGGGGTAAGGGAAGTCCAGTGTGGCACTGCAGGATGGGAGAGTAGGAAGAATCTAATCTTGCTCCTGCTTTGTGTGGTTACCCTTCGCCCCACTAGTGGGAGTAGTAGGGTGAACTTCAAGAAGTCAATTTCAGGGGCAAAGGAGCAGCAGAGGCAGAAGAAACTACCAAACAGACTTAAAATGACATCATTGTTGAGCTCGCATTTTGGAGTTCGGTCTGTGAAGGGGCATCATAAGGAGGGGGGACCCCAGCAAGAACAGGAGGTGTCAGAGTTGAGGGCATGGGGAGAAGCCAGCATGCAACTGAGTAATGACTCAGAGGAATTGGCGGTAGAAGGACTGCATTTTGGTATATGTGGTGCAAATGACACCTAAGGAGGAATCAAAGGGAGAAACAGAATCTAGGTGCCACCAGAGGAAAACATAGAGGACGATCAATGTGAGGGCCCAAGACAAATAAATGGGCCATGGATTTCCTGGCCCCCGACAAAGAGCAGGACAGTATTGATAATTTCTTGGGCTCATTAAAGGAGGAGATTAGATCGCAGAACTTTTTACAGGATTTTTAGCAAAGAGGTTAAATAAATTGATTGGGGATTTAGTTCACAAAGACTAGAAATGTTTTATAGGAGCGGGCAGTTGTATGAGTTAAAGCATTAACTTATTGGGGCAATTGATATGGCAATTTCATGGAAACTCCCAATAGCCCTTAAAATGTTTGATGCTGCAAAAGAATTCAACAGAGTGAGTTGGTCATTAATTCAATTCTGAGGCATAATGATTTGGGCGAGAAGTTTTTTGCAGGGCAGTCCAGTTAATATGCAGAGAACCAGCAGCAATAATTGCTCTCAATTGGAGGCTTACACCACAAATTAAAATAAGAAGGTAAACAAGACAGGGTTGCCAGCTTTCACCTGTGCTTTTAATTTATACATTAAGCTGCTGGCAAGAAGCTAGAGGGAGGACCCCGGTATTAGGCACTATTCTTGTAATGGTTAGGAATGGAAGGCTGTATTATATGCAAATGACTTGATGGTTTATACATCTCAACTGGTGAATTCTTGCTCCATTATACAGCAGATAATTAATGAGTTTGGGGAGGGACATGTGATATCGCTTAAAGGTATTTAAGACAGAGATCATGGCATAAAACACTTTTTGTGACAGTCCTGTATTAAAGAATGGGATAAGATATCTAGGGATACAGGTGGTGCAAGATCTAGATACGTTGGTGCAGGTCAATTTTAATAATGTCATGTCAGAAATGGGAAGATTGTTAAGATCATGGATGAATCTTCATCCAATAGTATTCGGCAGATCAAATATAGTGAAGATTTCAATCATACTCCAGTTTAAAAAAAATGTTAATACCATTCCACTGTCATCTAAAAGGGAGTGGTTTAGTGTGTTGCACAGGAGAATAAACAGCTTCATTTGAGCCTCCAAAGGTTTCAGAACAGCTTGGAAGAAGTTATTCAGAAGAATGGAAAGGGGGGGTCTAGTACATCCAGATTGCCAATAATACTGTTGGGCTTTTCAATGGATAAATAGAAGGATCAATCACAGACAGGCCTTATGTTACAGGCCATGATAAAAATATTTATCAGGGAGAATTACACTTTCTCTAAATGTTTGGCGATGTAAAAATCTACAAGAAGGTTAAATTAAAATCTCTCCAAGCAGTTTACAGACATTGGTGCAAATTAGAACAGTTGCTAAGATACCATACTGCAGTGAATTTGCCCCTATCTGGAATTCGCCAGGGACGGAGGAATGTTTAAGGGATTGACTAGTGGTCCCCCTGAGGAATGCAGGGATAGATCGTTGGGGTCAGCTACTTCAGGACAGGATCTTACTTCCCTGGGAAGCTATTTCAATGTTAACGCTTATAAGCTGTCTCGATATAAGTATTATCAGCTGTCTAGCTAGGCACAAACACCGGGGCAGGTGAATGTTAGTCGTACATCTTTGGAGGGTCAGCTACAAGACACTTCTCCCAACAAGAAAGAGATTGCATTATAGCACTGGTCGATAAGGGAGGCAGCAGGTGGAGATTTACACTGCATGAGGAGTAGTGGCGTAAGGAAAGTTGAAGGGGACCCCCTGCAAGGTACACAGAGGGGCCCACGCTCCGGATTTTATCTGGAGCTCTCAGGCCTGAGTACAGTGCTGAGGGGGCCCCCTGCAGCTCGGGCCCCCCCGCACTGCGGGGGCTGTGGTGGACTGTGTTACGCCCCTGATGAGGAGCTCTGGAGGAAAGATTTGCCATCGCTGGAGCTAGTGAATAAGTGGCAAGTATCTATGTGTAGTTTGAATGAAATGTTTAAATCTACTCCCCTAAGGAAAAATCATCTGTTTACTTTGACAGAGCATATTAGACTCCAAAAAGGCTGTTTAAATTGGGTAATCATGTTGTGAAGAAGTACCATAAATGTGGACTTGAGAAGGCGACTGACGTCCACATGTTTGTACAGTGCACCAAGATGCAGTCTTTTTGGCAGAAAGTGGGTAAGGCTTTATCTGCGATTAAGGACCGAGTAATTAAGATAAGCATATTTATGGTGTTTTATGGTGTCTCAAATGAGAGTGAGCTAAGTTCTAAGTTAGTGAAAAAACAGAACTCTCTACTAGTTTACCTGGTGTGCTTGCCAGAAAGGGAGATATGTAAAAAGTGGGTCTTCTGGTCCACCCAAGTTACACAGAGTTGACACAGTCCCTACTGTTTGTCAGTAGATTGGATTAGAGATGTCTGTCAGTCAAGTGAATGGATATGTGGCAGTGGGTGGATAGATGGTGGAAAAGTGAGAACGCTCCCAAGTTAGAAATGGAGGGCGTGAAAATCCGATGATTGCACCCACTAGCCGACATACTTTGACAACTTGGTTCAAAGGGGAAGTGTCGAAGATGGTCGTAACTCAGGATGGGTACTCTAATTGGCAGAATTGGTGCAATACGCACACAAGATGGTAGTGCATGGTCTGAAATGTTAGGAGGACAAAAAAAGGTGAAGTTACCCTGGAAAATCAATTTACACATACATAGGGGTCGATTCCGATTCGGGCCGGAAATCTCTCCGACCGAGCCGGACCCGGAGAGATTTCCGACCGAATCGGACCCGTGCAGTCCGACCGAACGAGTACGATGCGCACGTATGCCATCGGACCCGAGTCGGTCGGACTCCCATTGAAGTCAATGGGAGCCTGTCGTACAACGCATACGCAGGCTCCCATTGACTCAATGGGTGCGAGGCGGACAAGTGCGCCCCCTACAGCGGGTATGCGGCGAAGCGATTCGCGCCGTACACGCACAGGTAGGGGGGACCCATGGGTCCCCCCTGTGTGCGACTCGCGCGGCTACGCGTACAGGGGGTCCGACACGGACCCCAAAGTACGGCTCCGACTGCTCTTTCGAGCCGGAGTGCGCGGCTCGGTCGGACTGCTCGCGGCGCGCGCATCGTACTTACCCGGCCGGGGAACGTCTCCATTGCGCGGTGCGAGTCGAGTCCGAGCGAGTCGGTCGGTGCGGTTCGAGCCGGGAACGAGTCGGTCGGAGCGGTCGGGACGCCCGGACGAGTCGGTCGGCGAATTCGCATCGTACTCGCTCGGCCGGACCCGCGTACGATTCGGTCGGGAAACAGGGCTCCGAATCGGATCCGGTAAAGCCGAATCCGATTCGGAGCCCTACCGGCCGAGATCGGAATCGGCCCCATAATATTATCACTGTAAGTAATGATTGCCATGTATGAATCTCTTACCAGGGGTGGGGAGTGGCTGGTCCTGGGTTGGATGCCTTGGAAAGTTTGGAAACAGACAGAAAATCATGAGTTTGTACATATTCTAAAGCCCACCCCATCCATTCCCAACCTGGAAGCAGTTTAAGATTTACTCTGTCAAGGGTAGTAGTAAAATATTTCCAGAATGGGAATATGAAGAGACTTCCTAAAACTGGTGGGTAGAAGGGCAACAGTTTATCAATCCTGAATTTCGTTTTTCCAATGGAGAAAAAAAGTATAAAAAATAAAAATGCCTGGAGTCAAGCAAATGCACTTAACACGGGTTTCCTAAGGGATAAGTGCACCTATTCTCATTTTCACCCACAATAATGCTATTGCATTGTTGGTCATCAGAATTAATTTTTTTAAAAGCATTACTTCCATCTGCAACTATTTTACTCAAGAAAAGTCATTTTCACATGCGCAGCTCTACCATGTGCTTAATTTGCATGTGGAACCTCGGTCGCATGGACAAGAGGTTTCCTGGAGCACTCTTGGAAAGGTCTGTAAATTCCTGAAATCCAAAAACCTTCTTCACTGATGCAAGGAAGAAAACATATGGGTGCAAATACGTTTGTATATTGTGTCCTGTGTAATTGCATTTCAGACACTGTGCTAGATTCTAATAGAGTAGTGCTTCGCTGTGAAAATTATAATTTGATGCAGAACTGTGACTATTTTACTAAGAGAACTCCACCGTTTAAAAGGACAGCTTTTAAGGCGTTTTTGTCCTCAAAATATGCCCTTGCTACCTAGCACAGGAATATTTTGGATCACCACCGTGAAATGTGACCAAAAAGGGGACATTTGAATGCAGCATCTGATCCGGATCAGATCATCATCTGTATAAATATCTATTTGGGAACCATGGTTACAAAGGTGAGAGGAGGAGGAAGCAGGTCCGGACTGGGGAACCAGAGGTAGACCTGGCAAAAATGCTCAAATCAGCCCCTCTCTATTTGTCGCCTCACCAAACTTTCTTTTCTATCCATCCATTCTCTTTCACCTTCTTTCCTCTTTCTCTTCTCTTGCTCTTATCCCTTTCGCTCTAGCTTCCCTCGCCCCCTTTCTCTCTCCCACTTGAAGCACCCCTGTGTCTATTGCAATTAACATAGGGGAGGTGGGGAAAGCGACAGAGGCACTAGGAGTGGCCCGGGGCTTTAAAACCAGACTCCAACTGTTCCAGCCCACTGGGAAAATGCCTGGTGGAATAAAAGGCCTGTCTGGCCCTGGGAGGGGACATGCTCTTTGAGCATGCAGCCAAAGTCTAAGAGCTTTATTTAGAGTTTGGCGGCTGGGATATTCCATCAAAGCATGACAGATATCCCATCCGCTATATTACAAGTACCATAGGCTATAAAGCACTTGTAATACAAAAGGCGGGACATCCACCCAACTGTGATCGACTATCTTGTATGTCAACTCTAAATAAGGACTTACATCCTGTTGAAAACTGTACTGTGACACCGCACAGGTTTGGTAAGTCACTTCCTGTCTGAGCCAGGCAATTCATTGATGCGCAAAGCCACCATAGGGCTCATGGTATAGCCCACTCACACATGCCAAAAGACTGCAAGCAGCTTTCTCTGTCTTTGCACGATACTCCTAATGCATTCTTAAATCTACCGGAAGTTGGTGTAATATGCGTTCTAAATATCGGTTGCAGTACAGAAAACACTCCGATGGTTTATAATTGTTGTGAGCTAGGAACAGCTTGATGGCCGATAATATGATTAGCCAGGCCTTATTTCGGTGCCCACAGATTTTGTTTCCATGGCTGCTCAGACGGCTACTGTGTTGTGATTCATGTTAATTGAACATTGTCATTGCTTTCATTCTTATTTCCTCATTTTTCAGATAAATGGCATTTATATTTCACCATTAGACAGACATATCATGCTCCAAAGCAAAATATAAAAGTCAATTTCAAAGGAGAAGTACTTTACCAATATTTTTTTGCACAACTCGTTTTTGGTGCTGATGAGAAATCATAGATGACAAAAATACAAAGACCAAAAGCGGCTAAGGGAACAACGAGTAAGTTGAAATTGTTTCAAAACCTTCACAAGAATTTGGAATTCACATCTCGCAGAAGTGGAGATACAGTGCCCTACCGAATAAACTAGGGATGACCCAACATACACTTGAGCCACTCACCCATCCCTCACTACATCTATACATGGAAAGACTTTAGAGCTGTAATTTCTGGATTATACACTATGGGTCAGATTTACAAGCCCCTTGCGACACTTTTGCGCCACCGTTGCGTCACTTTTTGTGACGCAACGGCAGTGTAAACTATGCGCCACATTGAGGCCCATTTACAACGTGACGCATCTAAGGAGATGCATCACGTTGTAAAGCCCTGCATCACATTATACCGGCTTCAGGTATAATGTATGCAGGGTGGGTGTTCCCACGCAGGAAAGCCTTGTATAAGTGACGCAGTGAAATCTACAAGATTTCACTGCGCCACTTCTAGGACGCCACTCCATCAAAACCTCACGCTTACTTCAAGCAGGCGTAAGGAGTGACGCAGTACAATAAGTAGAGGCCTCCCCATGCATTGCTGGAGTTGCGTCGTGCTTGCGACACGACTCCAGAAATGCGTGACATTTGCGTCAACAGATGTGTCAGAATTTCTGACGCATCTGTCAATCCTTGCACCATGGTGCGCCGTACGGTGCATCCATGGTGGCGCAAGGGTATCGCAGGCTGGCGCAGGGAAACTGTCGCATCTCTACAGATGCGTCAGTTTCTTGTAAATATGCCCCTATATTTATAGATCACTACTTCTCCATTGACACAGCCACCACTCTACGCACATGGTCAGAGAAACGACTAAATTTAGAATTTCTGAAGACAAATGGTTTTCTTTTTGGAGATTACAGGTAAAGTCTTAGAGAATCACTTTTGAAGTATATTTTTTTTAAATCCTTCACCGACGACATAGGTCACCGGCAATGTTACATAAAGCGGCTCTTTTAGAGGTGCAGGGAACTCGAATGTGATATAGCACATGTGTTGTGGGAATGCACATCGGTATGACTTTTTTCCGCCAGGTTTGGGATTTTTTTTTATAAATAAATTGCATGCATCAGTTCAGTAAAAATGCACGATTGGTTCTTCGGCTTGACACTTCGGGACTACCTACCTTGACGAAACACGTCAATAGATGGCTCAACACTGCACTTGGTATGGCCAAATTGGGCATTTTGTGCCCTTGGAAAACCAATCACACCCGACATTCCAGCCCTGGTTGGAGAATTTTGTATGAAATGGTATAATTTGAATGTCTGATCTACCAGCTTATTGATAAAATGCAAACTTTTGAGGACAGCCGGGGACCTTTTCTTAAGGACTGATGATATATTTAGCTCAATCATGGGACGCCATGTTGAATACACGTCTTCTGGTTGTACTAGGCCTACTCCAAATTATCCGCTATTGCATAGTCATCTCTCTTATTAGAGTGTTTTCCTTCCGTTGAGCAATCTTTCTTTGCTTACCCAGTGTGTGGGGATCATGGGGGAGTAATAGGGAGAGGTCACTGGCGTAGCAAGGGGGGGGCGGAGGGGGAGGTACGCCCTGGGCGGCACGAAATTTAGAGTAAATGTATCGCCAGCACCCCCCCCCGCCCCTCCCCCCCGCTCTTAGGCGCTCGGCGGCGGCAAAAGGCAGGGACCGCCACGGGCGGCAGAGTGCCTAGCTACGCCACTGGGAGAGGTATGGTTACGTGCAGGTTCATGCTCCTTCACAATGTTTGGAGAAAGATGGATTGTTTTGTTTTGTTTTGATAGCTACAACACAATGTGGGGGGATGATCAATCTTATTTATATTGGGAAGGGAATGGCTTAGTTGTCTCTTAAAATATGATCGGACATTAGACATGGTTTATGCTATCAATCTGTGATCGATCCTGATATTTCAATCGCTACTAATGTGTTCTTGATTAAAAACAAATAATGATGAATAAAAAACAGAATGAGATTAGACTGTTAGACATTTCTTAAAACATACTAAGCATGACTGATATAGGCATTATATGAGTATATCCTGTAAAATTCCCATGTGGCCCAGATGTTGGAGGTATGTACCTTTGTTTTCAAAGTAAGGGTGGAATATTTCATTTTTATGTTGAAATGAGACTGTGAAGTACCACATGAGATGTGCCAGTTTATGCCATGAAAATTTAGAAAATGTTAAATTAAATTATACATTTCAAGTACATAGTTGATTTTTCTATATGTGCAGACACTCATTGAAAGCCATGTATTATTATTTTATATTTCTCATTTCGTTTTTCGAACTATAACTAATTTTCCAAGTATTACTGTATAAGGATATATATATACAGGCTTAGATTTCACTCGTACAAAACCAGTGAAATTCGGCAGTTATACCAGAGCTAACTATAACTTACGCCGCCACAATGCACTGCTTATGACCTCACATATTACACCACTCATGACATGGTCGCATCTTAATCAAACGTGGGAATTGTCCATGCCAATGCAGGGGGGTACCATAGGTACCCCCCATTTGCACCCTCCACCCCCCCAACATTCTGGGGGCCTGCAATGGGCCCCCAATAGCGAAGACCATATGCCTATCCATGGCGGCGTTGCCGCCATGGAAAGGCTGCTCTCCGCAACCATCCTAATATGGATGGCGGTGTCTTGCAGACACCGCCACCATATTAGTGCCCTTTTCCGCCCGGTCACCTGTGTGACCGGCGGAAAACCGGCGGACGGTCTTTCTGTCCGCCGGGCTCCCCCCCGCCATCGTAATGTGGTGGGGGGAAATGGCATGCAGGCGGAGGAGAATGGCGGGCGGATCGCCACCGCCATATGGGCGGTGGCGATCCGCCAGTCATCATAATGACCCCCTTAGTGTTGTTACGAGTTTGGCCCCATTACTCTTTGTATTGCCTCAGCCAAGTGGCTGTTTAAATTGTGGTTGAGACAAGATAGAGCATACGTGGTCTTTGTTGCTTTGGCTCCTCTTGCCTTTGTCTGCATTGTATGTTTCCCTGAGTCCATGAGCCAAACCCCAAGGCAGTTGTACTTGGAGTCTGTGTCAACCTTTAAGGGGCCGAGTTTCAACTTGAGTTTGCGTTTTAGAGGGCATCGGCTGAAAATCAGGACTTTTGTTTTTCCCACATTTGCGTGGAGGGCGTTGCGTTTATTGTACTTCTGTAATGTGTCCAGGGCCCTCCTCATTCCTATTCGAGTATGGTCCCTCAAGACCAAGTCGTCCGCGTACTGTATTATTGGGATTTTTCCATCCTAACGATGGTGGAAAGGTTCTGCCTTTTAATAGCTCTTCCCCTGGATCCGCTGTATATAGGTTAAATAAGTTGGGGCAAGTACGCACCCCTGCTTTAAGCCTCTGTTTGTGGAAATCCGTCTGGTGGCGTGTGATTGCATTAAATTGATCCTCACCCATGTATCCATATATAAGGCTGCAATTGCTGCAAGCAGTTGTTTTGGAATGCCCCATCCTGCCAGTTTTTTACACAGGATGTTACGGTCAATGCCGTCAAAGGCCACACTGTAGTCGACAAAGCAGGCATATAATGGAGTGTTTCTTTCAAGCGCCTTTGAGCCCAGGTAGGCGAGAGCGATGATGTTGTCAAGAGTTGCTGCGTAAGGTCTGAATCCTGTCTGATAGGGCAGTATGATTTTATTGTCTGTTATCCATTGCTCTAGTTCTTTAAAGAGAATTTTTGCAAAGAATTTGCCATCTATGTCGAGGAGGGCAGTTAAACTGTAGTTTTCCGGCAGAGTTGGATCTCCCTTTGTATGAATTGGGTAAAGGAACAAGCCCTTCCATGCTTCCGGTATGGCAGATGTGGCAAGGCATTTGTTGAACCGATTGAGCATCACTGGGGCCCAGAACGTTCGGTCATCTTTAAAAATGTTCCCCGGTATGCCATACGGTCCTGGAGCCCTGTCACTCCGGCTATTACTTAGTATCTTTAGTACCTCTGCCCTAGTTGCTGTTATGGTGCTGTCCTCTGTGTCTTCTAAAAGATTCATCAGCTGCTCTATATGAAAGGTATTTGGTTTATCCGCGTCTATATATACGTTCTCCATGTGCTGCTCCCATTTGGTTGCCGGTACGACGTTCTCCTTGCTATACGACGTAGTCGCTAAGCTGTAAACGTATTTCCAAAATTCTTTGGCTTTGCTGGGCGTAAGCAAGGAGAATAAGTGTGTCCACTGTTCCTGGGTTTCTTGATGGTTTTGGCTCCACACGATCTTTTTGTATTGACTTCTGGCCTCTTTCTGCTTGCTTTCTTGGCTATGGTTGTTTCTTTTCTATGTTGTTTAGCAGCTCGTCTGTATGTTTTTTTGCTCTCTACAATCTTTCTTGTTCCGGAAATTCGGGGCCACCAAACTTCTTTTGGCACAATTTGGCATTCCTTTGATTTTGTGCATTTAATGACACGTGGAGCATGTCTAGCATGCCCTATCTTCATTGCCTCATGGGACCATTGGCCAGTTGCAATGGTGTGTTTCCAATCTTCATAATTGGTCATTGCGGCCTTTTTAGGAGTGGACCCACATTTGTTTCATACGTATGGCCGGCTGGATTGCAGATTTTATTGCCATTGTGCTCAGACTGATGGTATACAGTCTAAATATCGAGTTTTTAATATCGATATGACAAAATATCGAGTTTTAAATATCGAGTGGACAGAATATCGACTGTCAAAAATATAGTGGTACAGAATATCGAAATGCAGGTAAGAAATACAGATTGTCATAATATCGAAGTTAGTAATATTGTCAGTAAATGTAAAAAAAAAAAAAAGTCAGTCATAATATCGTTGTTAAAAATATCGATTTTTTTTTAGTGTTGTAAATGTTAGTATATGTGTTATAAGTATATATTATTTTTGTAATGTATGTTTGAATTTTTAAAAAGTAATGAATTTTATGTTAAATCATTTTTGCGTATTTTAGTTCTGTAGCGGGTTGTGGGTTTATAGGGGAATAGGGTGGGAAGTAATTTAATTATAATATATTAATTAAGAATTTTTTGAATTAATTAATTATATGTTAATTAATTTTTGTGTAATTTTATTCTGGAGCGGATTGTGGGTTTATAGGGGAATAGGGTGGGAAGTAATTTAATTTAAATTAATTAATTAATAAATTAATTAATTAATATATTTTTATTTAATAATTTATATTGTAAATTCAGTTAAATAATTAATTATTAATTAATTATAAATGTATTAATAATAATTAATAATGTATTGGTAAATATGTTAATTGTGTTAAAAAAAGTTAATAATTAGTTATTAATTTGATATTAATTATTAATAGTTAATTTTTTAATATGTTAATTGTGTACTTTTTTAGGAGTGAGTTGATTGTTGATAGGGGAGTAGGGTAGGAAGTAATTTAATTTTTATTAACATTTTTAATATTAATTGTGTGAATTAATTTATATTTGATGGAAATTAATGTTATCGTTAATTGTTATTAATTCGTTAATTGTTATTAATTAATTGATTAATTAATTATGTTAATTTATTAATTTTTTACAATATTGATGGTGACGTTTAGAGGGGAATATGGTGGGAGGTAAATCATTTTTTTTAAATTAATTAATTGTTAATTAATGTTAATTATACTGCAGGAGTGGGAATACTAAATTAATCCCCTACGCTATCCAACACTTTCCCTACTGTTATACTTGGTGGAGTGGGAATAGTAATTTTTACCCACCCGCTATCCAACACTTTCCCTACTGTTGCACTCGGTGGAGTGGGAATAGTAATTTTTACTCACCCGCTATCCAACACTTTCCCTACTGTTACACTCGTTGGAGTGAGAATAGTAATTTTTACCCTCCCACTATCCAACACTTTCCCTACTGTTGCACTCACTGGAGTGGAAATAGTAATTTTTACCCTCCCGCTATCCAACACTTTCCCTACTGGTGCACTCACTGGAGTGGGAATAGTAAATTATTCCCACACGCTATCCAACACTTTCCCTACTGTTGCACTTGCTGCAGTGGGAATAGTAATTTTTACCCACCCGCTATCCAACACTTTCCCTACTGTTGCACTCACTGGAGTGGGAATAGTAATTTTTACACTCCCACTATCCAACACTTTCCCGACTGTTACACTTGGTGGTGTGGGAATAGTAAATTATTCCCATTCGCTATCCAACACTTTCCCTACTGTTGCACTCACTGGAGTGGGAATAGTAATTTTTACTTTCCCGCTATCCAACACTTTCCCTACTGTTACACTTGTTGGAGTGGGAATAGTAATTTTATCCCCTACGCTATGCAATGTTTTCCCTACTGTTATAATTAATGTAGTGTGAAATATTATTTAAACATTTTTTTTTAAATAATTTAATTTATTATATAGAAAATTAATTTTTATATTTATATTACAGATTTATTTAGATATATATGTAATCATAGTTTAAATGATGTTTTTAACATTTTATATTACATTTAATAATTATTTATTAATATTATTAAGTTAATATATATATAACAAAATTTAATTATGCATGTTTAATATTTTTTTACATTACATTTATTATTTATTAATTTTAACATTTTCTAAATAATTCTAACTATGTTTTATTTAATTATATTTATAATTTAATTCATTTTATATTATTTTTAAGACATTAAAAAAAATCGATATTTTTGTATAACTATATTCTTAACAACAATATTTTGGTTTCGATATTTTGGTACTTACCTTTATGGAGATAGGAAGTCGATATTTTGTCCATCGATATTTTGGTGACGATATTCTGGTACCTCGATATTTTGACTGACGATATTATGTCAGTGATCCAGACTGATGTCTATGGTAATCCGATTGTGATTGCTTTCGTTCCTCTGATGTACCTGGAAGGCTGTGCACCTCTTTGATAGCTCGCTGCTTAAGAAGATTTAATCCAAGGTCGATGTATCTCTGTAAGTGTGGATCATAGTGCCGCCTGATGGGGCTACTAATGCCGCTGACCCAAGATCAAATTTGCAGATGCATGCTTGGAGGATCGTTCTTTCTCGGCCACCTTTGGATATATCGAGTTGGTCTAAATTGCAAATATTAAACTCGCCAGCCATTAGGTACTGATCTTCTGGATGTTCATATATGTATCCTTTTATAAGCTTGATTGTATTCTTCACTATAGCCAACTTTGGGTCTCTTTGTGGTTTATGTGCAAGTTTATCAAAGATATTGACTTGGGCATTTCATCTAGTGCTAAGCCACTTATGCTAACTGCCTTTAGGTTCCAGTTGTTGACCATTCTTTGATTTCCACTTGTAATTCTAGTTTCACATAGATTGCGAGGCCACCCATTGGTCTTCCGAACAAATGTTTCTTGTGTGCAGGTATATGGCTTCTTTGGAACACTGGAATAGGAGCAGTCGACCACATTTCTTGCATACATATGATGTCTCCCGTGTTTAAGTAGTCCAATGTTTTTTCATCTGTCGTTAGGGAGTAAAGACCTGCCACGTTCCAATTGATAATTCGTTGTGCGCTTCTTTCAGAAATTAAAGATTTTAACTGTTTTCATTTCCTTTCCTAAAGAGTCGACCACCCTCTAGTCGTAAGGGCTGTGGGGAGCCAAGCCAATTCAATTTTTTCCGGGTTTATGCATGCTAATTCTTCCTTTGTCCTAAGGTTTTCGCTCCTGGTATTACACACATGGATTTTGATTGTACCCCCCACCAAGAGAAGAGCAGGTGGTTTTTTGGGTTCCTCTTAGGATTGTGTTTGATCCTTCAGGGGTTGAAGTTGTGGGCTGACTCCCTGACAGCACGTACAGATATTTTTCTATTACTGGTTCATTGATTAATATGCCCTAGTCCTTAAATTGTTCGCTCTCCCATAAAATGTTCTGGACATCGGAATCACTTTGCCATTTGGTTAGTGTAGATTCTCTTCTGCTATTGTTTAGGTTATATTGGAATTTGACTGAAATTAGATGTGCCGTAGTGAGGTAGGATAGAGATGGTATGTTATACGTTAGTTGTAGAATGTTATATCTGTTTAAGATATCCCATGCCCCTTTTGTATTAAATTCCGGAGTGAATATTAGGGTAGAAGGTAGCGATGTCATGCGATGTTCCAGGTTTGCGCCCTTCCCTGATGGAGTGTATGACTGAATGATGAGCCTTTCCTTTATTTAATTGTGTACAGGTTCAGGGCAATCAGCTTTTGATGCAGATTGATATGCTCTGTTCCCTTGTGCGTATGTTTTGTTGGCCAAGGCTTGCTTATGATCTTCTTTCGTAGGTTGTGTGGGTGTTTGGCGTTGCCCTGTTTCTGGCAGTTCCCCGCTTGATAGTTTGAACCATCCATTGGTTCTCAAGTCTGGCCCGTCCACGATGTTCTGTTAATTTCTTTCTGTTTTTTTCCTATTTGTGTGTGTACCTCTCTCTAACTCCACTGCAAGGTGTATGTTTGGATGTTTCTGTGTGCAAGGGCTTGTCTGTATAATGGCCTCTCTGTTGAGCCTATTAATAACTGTTTATGTGAGGGGGATGGTCTGCTAGAGGCTTTGTGGTGCTGTCTAGGTAAAGTTTTCCCTTTTTTCCAATGCTCCCTGCTGCATTTGCGAACCAGCGATTTTCGATGGTTCAGATATTTCTGTTCTTGCCCCGGCAACTCCGTGTTTTGCTTCCTCATCAGATGATCGTGCGGTGTGTGCCCTTGAAAGGAAAATGGGGTATGTCTTCGGAACTTCTAGCATGGTTGCTTCTGTGTTATCCTCTTGCTTTGCTAATTTGCTTGGTACTTCCATTTGTAGATCTGTTTGAGCGATTCTTTGTGCTTTGATTGTTCTTTTGTTGGCCTTATATGCTTTGCGCAATTGCTTTTTTTGTTTCTCTGACAATTGTGTCGTCTTGTCCTCTAATTTTCCGTTATTGGTTTGAGCGCCTATGGCTTGCGTTGGTGTCTGGTTGCACTCCAGGCCTTCATTGGTTGACTGCGAAGGTATTGCAATTGTAGGGTGTGGAGGCCCCATGCTTGCATGGCAGGCCTTATCGCTGCTTGATTCTTGCATTTTTTGGTCTGATGGTACGCACCCATTGTCTGATGGTTTGTTCTCCCTCCTGCTTTTTATTGCTGATTGTGTGGTAGTCCTTTCGTTATGCAATTTACCTTTGTGGTTACATTTGCATTGATTTATCAATGTTGTTAGTAGATCCAAAAGTGAAGTTAGTTTCTCAATTATGGCATCATTTGTGTTGTTTATGGGTCCCGCGATGCCATTGTTTAGCAGACAGTCCATTTTTTAGGTTAGTGCTTCAATCTTCTTGTCAATTGAAAGTACGCTCTGAGCGAGCATGTGTGTCAGATCAACTTGTATTTCTAATTTATGCGATTGCCAGGTGAGGGCTTTGATAGCTGTTAATAGAGAAGTATTTATTGTGTTTATGATCTGTTCTGGGGCTTCCTCCCTTATCAAGGTCTGGTTGGGCGGATAGTAATTCAAATGCGTTTGACCCGGCTTCACTTCAGTGTTTCTCCGTTTATGTTTGCTAGCCATATCGACTGGGCTCAAATCTGGTGATTGGTCTCAAGGCTCCGGCCCGTTGTTGCTTAGTGGAGTCAAACAGGTCTGTTTTGGTCTTTTCTCTGCCCCGTTTTGTTGTATATCAGCCTGATAGTTCTCTGGATGGGAGATTGACACTTCCACTGTGAATTGTTGCCTGTTATGCTTCCTTACCAGATTTTGCTCCTCCATTTGCATGAGCTCACTAGTGTGTTTCGGGCATTGCTCCTCTATATCCTCGATGTCCTCCATAATTTCCTTCATGTTATCTTCCTCGTTGTACATTGACAGGGAGATTTCGATGGCTTCTGTCACTGCTTCCGCCTCTATGCCTGATACATGTTGGGACTTTGTGTTGATGACACATTTTCTTCTTTCTGGCTCCTCTCCTGACTGCTTCTCTGTTGTTTTTTGGGAGCTCCCCGCTCTCCCTATGTTGTTATGATCCTTTGCTTTATCCATCGCAGTTTTTCAGGTGCAGGTTTCCCCTGCATCGCTATCTTTTAGATTGACTGCAGTCATGGAGACTATCAGAGAGTCTAAAATCAATTTGTCACAGCATCAAACTGAATCTTCATATGAAAGTCAACAACTTGATCCATAGACAGCAATACCTGAACTTCCAGATGTAGATGTAGAGCAGGAAATTGAGCTTGCTGCTTAGCTAGATGTTGTTGTGACAGCTCTTGCATTGGACACATCGGCTTCAAGATCCCCTGCAAGGAAAAGAAAAAACACTCCCCCATCTACTCCAAGTCATCTTTCTGATGATCTTGAAGTGGACTCTTCCCTGAGCAAGACCTGCCACAAAAGACAAAGAAAAGGAAGGTTTCTGAAAGACTTGGAAGTGAAAAAGGTGAAAATGAGCCAGTGATTGTTTGTGTGTATAGTGTCACAGAGGAAGTACAGCTCACCTCTATTCAATCTGTTCTATGTCATGTAGTTCAACCAACACTGCCTGCTTCCATCTTTTCAAAAAGACCAAAAAACCTCCAGCTACCACCCCTACCACAGTCACAGCCCACACTAGAAAAATGCTAAGACAACTGCTCAGCCCCACCTCAACAAGTTATTCAGGCTTTGGCACAATAAGAGTGCTCTCCTGGGACTTCTTTTCACTCAGGCCATATGACTAGCACATCAAGTAATGCTCAATTTACCAAAAACAAATTTGTTGTCATAACCCAAGTGGACATTATGATCCTGGGGGCCAACTGCCCATCTGAAAAATCAAAAGTCATGTAAAAAGAGCATTTCAAAAACATAGCTGTAGGAGTTGAAGTAGAATTTGATCTGATAGAAGGAGATATTAGTGAGAAGAAGAGGATGTGAATGTCTATTGAAGCTGCCCTGTGATTGTTTCTCAGTGGTGTGCACTCATCACCCATAGCAACCTCCAAAATGGCACGAAGAACTGAGGGGCACAGCAAAACCAAAGCGCCCTATCAACCTACCTGTTTCCTGTAGTTCACTATTGGCGGTATCCCAAAGAAAACTGTCAAAACAACCAAGTATCTGGGATGTGATTATCGAGAAGTTGCCGTATCCCTAAACCCATGAGAAAATCAATGTATACAATGGGAAGCTTGCAAAAATTTAAGTGCTTGAACTTCTCCCTTTCTTTTTGTGGATGCAGGTTTTTTGAATTGGTGGAGGCCCTCCTCCCAAAACATTCAGCAATGTCTACCAAGAAGCAGCAGCTTTGGCATTGCACCCATAGTTCAAAATACATAATTTTACTTGAAAAAAACACACAGGAGGCCTGAATGAGTATGATTCAGTATGAAGAACTACGGGTACATTTTGACAAATGAGGCAATAGAAGAACTATGTGCCAAAATTAACAGAAATAACAAAACAGACAAGTGAAAGACAGTCGTCTTCGGTTGGTTTTAGTGTATGCGTTTTGGGTGTTTTTTTAATATATTTTAAACCCCTTTGGTATTTGAACACACTTTGGTATGGATTATTTTCTCTGGGACATGAGGACTACAGAATGTCAATAGAAATTAGATGTTTAATGGATATATGCGCTTAGTGGATATAGAGAATCCTTTATTGATTCCTATCATGTGGAAGATATCTGTCATTACATTAACAATGAGTATGCAGAAATGGACAAACTTAAGACCGTGGTCATTACACTTTAGGTAAAATCTTCATATATGAGATATTCAATTCATTCAGAATTAATAATTAATTTATACATGCAGAATGTACCAATTCTTGATTAATTGGTCCATGAGTGTCTAAATTATTTTTGTTCAATAAGGAAATAAGTATTGCATCCATGTGTTATGTTGACAAGTTGAAAACATTAATATAATATGCACTTGGACTGGATTGAACTATATGCATAAAATAATTTATTGATCTTGGATATAAGAACTGGCCTTTTAAATACCATGGTTGGTATTGAATTTTACTTGCTTTTAAACTTTTAAATATTTAAATCCTAGAATTTTGGATGGTATCAAATATTCATTGATGTAAATTAATTTTGAAAATGAATTGTCATAGAGTATAATTGTTATAATATTGGAGCATCATGCCATGTGTGTATTGATCTGATTTTCATGTTCTATGGGAATGCAAAATACACCACAATGTTATAAAATGGAAGATCGTTATACTAACATGCAGAGAGGAAATACATGATGCAGTCTTTTGTTGATTTATATATATATGGTTTTTTCAATGAATTTCAAAGGTTTTTTAAATGCTAGTTTCTAACTATAACGACCCTGAAACCTATGGTTTTTTCAGTGAATTTCAAAGGTTTTTTAAATGCTAATTTCTAATTATACCTACATAGGCAGGACATATGCAGAAAGAGGAAGAAAGGCGCAGAAAGGTTAAATGATTTTAAAAGAACAAGCATGATAGCGCTGTCTGATTTATGGGCAAGCAAGAAGAAGGCTCAACGCCGAAACGCGTCCTTGCAATAAAGTTATATTGAACGGACCCCACGAGTGCAGCGTGTTTCTTTGAAACAGGAGCAAAATAAATTTGAGTGGATCCACCTCCATGATCGTGTGCACCCGTCTCAAGAGTGCAGTTAGCGCCTTTAGGTGGACTTGGAGCAGTAATATATATATATATATATATATATATATATATATATATATATATATATATATTCACTGAAAAAACCATAGATTTCAGGAACGTTATAATTAGAAATTAGCATTTAAAAAACCTTTGAAATTCACTGAAAAAACCATAGGTTTCAGGCACGTTATAGTTAGAAATTAGCATTTAAAAAACCTTAGGGGCCCATTACGATGGCGGGCGGAAGCACTACCGCCGTGCTGGCGGATGCAAAAACCACCAGTTACCGCCCGCATGCCGCAGCCCACACGCCCGCCAAATTACGATGTGAAAAGGCAGCCAAACACCGCCGGCAAGCCAGCGACGCCGTCCGCCATCAAAGTGCGCCCGCTCACGTAGCGGTGCAGCCCAATGGAGACACACCGCCAGACGAAATCACGAACCGCCCGGCGTACAAATTACGATGCCGCAAACAAACAGCTCCCACGGCTAAGAGACACCGCACGTGAAAGTGAGGCGGAAACCCGAACGCCGAGCACAGACACCGAAGAGGCGACCCCCGAGCATGAATCCAGCACTGCAGGCCCTCCCCATGCTATACCTGATGCACCACCAAGGAGGCAACGTACCGCGGAGACGCAGGTAGGCACACACACAACAAGGGCACGCAAACAGCGCACACAGTGCAAGTGCGGAAAAGGAGGACATGGCCCCCCCAACACCCCTGCGTGGACAAGACACATCCACCACTGCACCCACAAATGTAACACAGGGCAAATTGCAACATCTCGCAACTATCATGGGCACACCACCTGGGACCAGGAACCAACGACCCCATCACGGCACCGCAGCACAGCGGCGATGACGCAGCCACACATGCGCACAACTCAGCGCCCAACCATAACACCATGTATGCGTCGCACACAAACAACACAGGGACACAACCAAGCACCACACACACCAGCCACACCCAGAACGCACATGACACGTGACAGGCCTGCCACAGTCATGTCCCCAACGCCCAATTCACGGACAACACCCAACGTCACACAACCGACGCCCACATGTCAGTGAAGTCACGCAACATCAGGACACACCCCTGTGTGACAAACATGGCGAAGCACACAGCGGCGGCAACACCACCCAGCAGAACATGGGCCCCGTCGGGAAGAGGTACGCCTGTACCACACAGAAACACCCATACCACCCTGCACCCATGAACCAGACATACAAAACGGAACACCAAAGAGCCCGGGGACCGACAACAGGTGGACCCAAGAATGACACCCACACACAAGGCCCAACGCATAGCGGAAACACAGCCTGCCGCCCACACACGGGAGAGCAGACAGCACTGAATGACCTTCCATTCCAACTCCGAAACCACAACCCGACTAAACAAGCCGGAAAATACAGCCATTGTCCCAAAAAAAGACCAACACAGGCATGCAGAGGAAACCGACCACAGGGCAGATAGCGCATATCACCTAAGAACATACCGAACGGGGAAGAAAAAATTATAAAACTCCCCCATGCCGTTCCCATGCAAGTTATCTGGAAGGAGTCACACACCACTGACCTTGAACATTCAGAGAAGCACGTGGGATGAGGGCCCGTGTCCTCCGCACAAGCTAACAGAACACAAGTCCTGCCCCCTACGACCATCACAGACCTCACAGCAACCTCGGAGCTTGCACACTGCAGACTGCACACACAGCCGGAGCACGCCACCACATCGCCCCGCAGCAAAATGGCACCTACAACACACCTACCCAACTACGCCAGACAGGTCAAGCTGTACAAACACAACCTGATACAGATGTTGGGATGCGAACCCCTATCCCTGCTGAACGTAAGTTACCGACTGACTTACCGCATCACATTGTTCAGCTGCGTCATACCCGTCTTCTACTGTCGGAGGTGTCCCTTCCACCATCCTGTGGAGTTGTGCCTCTCCATCCCGGCATGTCCAAGGGCGGACCTGCTACCACTATTCCACCCTCTGGACGCACACGACAGGGTCTGTTCAGCCTATGGGGGCATGACGTATGTGGCGATCATCGGGCCCACACTGCAATGGGACCACTGTGCCTCCACACGACGGATCATGGATCACAGCTACATCGAATGTCACCCAGCATGCCCCATCATGCTCCTACAAGGGACAACTTACGAACAACACCGTGACAGCCACCATCCGCTACATTGGCTGGCAAACATGTATACCACCAATGAAATGGAAGCCCTGCAGGAAGCCATCGCATACCTGTCAACCTGTCAATTCGTAGGACCCCGACGCAATCCCCCAAGTGAGCCATGATGTCCGACACTGTACCCATGCTTAGCTTCCGCACGGACTGGCCAGTAACCACTACAACAGCCATACCAAACGACCTGCAACTGATACCACACCATCAACGACACTGCCATGACATCGGATGTGTCCGGGACATGCACACTGTTCCCCATCACATCCAGGAACTCTGCATGTATCGGGGAGGCAGTGGCATGGGATATGTGTATCGCACCCACATGGACAGAACTGCACGTACAACTATGCCATGACATGGATCCTGCGCCCATGGACATATGCACCGCACAGTGGACAGGAATCGCCCGGCTGGAGTATGTGAGAGCTGCACCCCTTCTCCCCCTCCCGTAAATCCCGTAACAGGACCTTTGCATGGACGACAAGTGCATACAACAACAACACGACCCCAGTGACTGTGACATGTCCAGTATCCACCATATGGCAACAACAAGTGGGACGCCGTTGCATGCAAGTAAGCCCATGCCCTGATGTCAACTCACACGCACGCGTGCATGAGTAACAACAGCAGCACACCTGTCACATGGAACTGAGATGGACTGTGCCCATGATGCCAAGCGGTCTGGTAGGCTAAATGTATACCGTCTGTGTCAAAGTCCGCAGCACCGCAGCTATTTGCAAATGAACATTAGCACAGCAAGGCCAAGCAGATGTAACTCTGAAGCCCACATCCCACATGCAACAGCTAATCACATGTACCCCTACACCCTTAGCTATGTGTAATCATGCTCAGTATATCCTCCACATGCATTCCGCTGCCAGTAGTGTCCACTATACTGCATCACAGAGGACATAAGTCACAATACATGGTTTGAAGAAAGAAACTGTCTCTGCTGATTCCTTTCTACAAGTACGAATGGGAGATGATGAGAGTGTGTGATGTACACGGCAGTCGTGACATGACTATGTAGTCCACTGTCATTGGATGTCAACGCAAATGAGTAGCACAACTGTGGAAGACACACATGTGTCGTGTGAAGCGGGAGTGACGCTTCGCTCAGGTGGGTGGGTGTGACGGGTAGATGCGCACATGCAAAGTTGAAACACGCTGTGTCGGGAGGGGTCCGGAACTGCACATTAACGCTTCCCTGGGCAATGTTAAAGGCCACCTGTCGGGGGGGATGTGAACACGTGTGTGCACAGCAGCCGGGCACACGAACAATGCGGTATCAGGCGTACACGTCAGCCCACCCTCTGTGGACAAGCTGGATCCTGTTGTGCGCCCGGCAGGCCCTTGACAAGGCACACACAGCCCCTGCCGACCAGGTGTATCCCCAACATTGTCAACCTGCACAGGCAATCCAGGGCACGGGATGGCAGTGGAGCATGGTGGGGGAGAGGACTCGGCGCGCTCCTCCGGGACACATCACGCATGCAAAACATCCTCAATGTGTAGCATGGCTCAAGTCATATGGAAGTATTGGGGACGCACACGTCACGAGCAGGAGTGACGTCACAGAAGGTGGCTCGCACCATCCCACTCATTGCCTACATCTCCACACACGTCACATGCCGTTGCAACAGAGAAGCCAGCGCGTGCGCAAGCACCTCCGAGCCCGCCCCAGTGAGGCAAAAGAGTGAATGTGTGGGTCCATCAGCCCCAGATGGACGCGGCATGGGCCGCTAGGGCAGCTACAGCCTCTGTGTGTCGCAGGTGGTGTATCCGGACTGCGGAGACTGCTATGCATTGTCTATGTTGTCCGGGTCTCGAGTCGGGGCACCACGCAGGTGGACGGCATCCCGCCACACATCATGCCGTGAGACAGACCACTCGCTCAACTGGACCCACACATACACTCCTTGGCCTCTCCGGGCGAGCTTGGGGCTGCATCTGCATGCGCTAGCCCCACAGGTGCAAATGCATATTGGGGGAGCGAGGGAGGCCATGAGGACAGGGACAAAGACGACTGTAGTACTGTCAGTGAGTTCAAGGAATGACCCTGATGTGGACAGGAAAAGACGTGCCCCGTGTGTATTGCAACTAGTCGCTAATCCGATCACCCTCCCATGTCCTGCATGTAAGCCCGCACCTAGCCCCGCCCACCCGCCACACTGAAATTAGCACCAGCACAACATCATTCACATTCGAAGCACTGACTGGGGGTGACAAACATTGGACACACTTGTTGAGGCCACCCACGCGTACATGTGGGCCCTCCATGATCCATGTCACCTGCGGCAAAGTGATGACATGTGCAATGACGGAAGTGAGGAGAGCTGTCCACCCCACGCACAGATGGTGCATCAGCTCCACAGACCCAGCAGCGAGTGCAGCAGTGGTCACATGTGCAGGGGCAGCTGTGCCTGGTGTGAAGGCACATTCAAATTGACAGCACATCGACCAATGTGTAGTCTGCCCACATCTACAGTCCATTACCATGCGGACATAGAAAATGAACATAAGGCAACACATCTGTGTGGGTGCACCCACTGTGACCAACACTGCGCAATCATCGACGTACTCGCCCTGTGCATGGCCCACCACGCAACGGAGGTCACATTCAGTGCCACCATCCCACACACACATCCCTATCACGAGACATGGTGTGTCCAATAGTCAGTACTGAGTTAGCGCCCATCTGGAGGGTCCTGAACAGGAGACACATGCAACCCACTAGGCAGTCGGTGCTGTCATCTACTGGCATTGTGCAGTCAATGTGCAGGCCAGGCCTGCTGGGACTGAGAGGGGCAGCATGGCCCAGCCTGACATTCACACGAGCAACAAGTGCACTGAGACCTGCATTGGCAATTGCAGACGTTGGCCTGCTCCCAGCTGGCCCGGGACGCCTACCTCCATAGTGGAACACGCAGGGTGCAACCGCGCGGGTCATCGGAGTTGGCCGTAATGGCCTGGCCCATGTTGGTGACAGTCCGCTGATGCCATGTGCACCACACAGTATGATGTGCGCACTGCATCTGCAGGTGTGGCCATGATGTGCGTGTGGGTGCAGGTGCACAATGGACGGGGCCACAACATGCCGTGTGCATAGGCAGGGCCGGCCAGTGGCCGGCCCCCACATGTCTGTTAGCATGTCATCATCTGCATATTGGCATGGGTGCATGGTATACGCATATGCACACGCATGCCATCTCTCACTATGTACATCTGCCACTTGGCACGTGCAAGGTTACGTGTCACATGTGATGTGTATTTGCAAGCACACAGCCGTGTTGGCATGGGGCTGTCAATGTGTACACCTGTCAATGCTTCTGGAGGTGTGATCCGTACAGTGCTGCACATAGGGTGCAGTGGTGACACCAATGACTGTCACATATCCCCTCGTGCCACAGGTCCCACTTTTCTTGGCCGCTCAGCCTGTGCCCACATCGTCGTTGGTGTGTGCCATACTCATCCAGCCTCGGAAGCAGTGTGATGCACAGCAGCCAGTCATGTTGCCGTGGTGTTGCCGCTTGCCGAATATGCAGTCAGTCCCCATCAGCACGCCTCACAGGTCATTGAGGCCTGGATCCCCATGTGCATGCACATAGCAATGGTTTGTGTCACTGCCCATTGCTATTGGTGGGAGACCTGTGTAAGTGTATTGTGGCTGTGCTGTCCCTGCATGACAGCTGTTCTGTGACTCATGTTCTTGCTCTGACATATCAGTTATGTGTATGTGAAAATGCCATGTGGCGTGTTGCTTTGACATGTGTCCACTTCCATCTTTCCTAGGCGGAGACCAAACATTTACCGCCCTTACCAATTGTTGGCGGACATGGAGGATTCTGAGGTCATCCGGACATTCCGTCTGGACCGACCAACCCTGCATCGACTATGTGCCATGTTGGAACCCCACCTCCGTCCTCGCAGGGTGTATCCGACAGCATTCACCCCCACGGCTAAGGTGATGGCTGCACTGCATTTTTCGCCACTGGGTCATTCCAGCACACAGTGGGCAGTGGAGGTGGGATGTCCCAGCCCATGTTCAGCATGGTGCTGAGGGATGTACTGGCAGCCATGATGCTGTACAGGAACAGGTACATCCGATTCCCCAGGGCACGTGAGTTGGCGGCAGTGAAGGGTGCATTCTATGCCCTTGGACGGATCCCACACGTCGTTGGTGCCATAGATTGTACCCATGTTGGCCTTGTCGCACCACAGGCCACTGAGCAGCTCTTCCGCAACCGGAAGCACACGCACTCCCTGAATGTGCAAGTGGTGTGCCTTGCGGACATGGTCATTTCCCACGTGTGTGCGAAGTTCCCAGGCTCGGCCCATGACGCGCACATCATGCGCAACAGCATATTACCACGACTGATGACCAATCTGCAACAGGACCGTGGCTGGATTGTCGGTGAGTATGTGGAGTTGTGTAGCGTGCTGGCTTAAGGATGCTGTCTACTGTCCTGTTTGAATTGCAACGGTTCTCTGTGTCCCTCACGCCCAGGTGACTCGGCTTACCCGAATGGGCCCTGGCTGCTCAGTCCATTACGAAATCCTCGGACCCCAGCAGATGACCGCTACAATGAGGCACATGGGAGGACCAGACGTGTGGTCGAGCGTACCTTTGGCCTCCTCAAGTCCAGGTTCAGATGCCTGGACCGCACCGGGGTGCGCTGGCGTACTCCCCACAGAAGGTGTGCCAGATAGTGGTGGCTTGCTGCATGCTGCACAATCTGGCTATTCGAAAGCAGATCCCCCTAATTGTGGATGATGGAGATCAACCAGGGCCCCAGCCTGCAGACCAGGACAGCTCGAGTGAGGAAGACAGCGGAGAGGAGGAAGCTGTGAATGTCCGTCAGCAGCTCATCGCCCGCTATTTCACTTGACGGTGAGTGTCCATGTACGACGGATGATGTGGCTGTAGTTGTGCAGGTGTCTGTGTGCTGTGTCACGGAGGCCTTATGTTCACTGTGTGCTGTGTGTCAATGGTCCATGTCCAGGTTTGTATGCCACTGACGGTGGCTGTGGCATTGTGCCCTATTGCTCTGTGCGATGTGTGTACATTGCTTGTAGTTGTTGACATGTACTGTGTGATGGGTGTGTGACACACTCATTGAATGTGCTCCTGTTCTGTCTTCCCCCCTAGGTCCCTACAGCCCCTCCTGTCCCATCGCCATGCCACACATCCGATGCTTTTCTGCTCAAGGTGGCGGTTGATCATCGTTCAATAAACACAGTGCACAGACAGCAGTTTGTGTAAAAGGTGCATTTATTTTCAACTGTGACATGTCATTGTGTGCAAGGTGATGACATGAGTGTTGCGTGCAGTGACAATGAGCTGTCGGCCATGGCTGCGTGATGCTCAGGGTGTACCCACTAGTTCTATGTCCCTAGTCCAACAGACACATGCCATTCTGATGGTTGTGTGGGGTGGGATCGTAGTCCAAGTCAATGCAGTGGGTGGTCAAGGATGGCTGGCTGCCTCACTTGCGTCTGGAGCGTGCGAAGTCCTCCCGGGACATCTGTTTCCACTTCGGACGGCCCCTTCCACGTTTGGGAGGGGGGTGTGGTGGCGACCTGCTGGTGGTGGGTGAGGTGTGCTCACTGGCTGTGGACGCAGGGGAAGTGGACACTGCTGCCCGACCCTGCGCCCTAGCAGGTGGTGGCGGAGGTGGTGTTGCAGGCCTTGCCTGTGACCCCACCGCCACCACCAGCTGGCCCATGAGGTCCACGAGTTGGTCCATACGGGACATGAATTGGCCCATATGGGCGTCCATGGACCTCAACACCCCCAGGACCTCCCGCGTGTCGGAAGCAGACCTGGCCCATTGTCCTTGGGCCTCTTCATAGGCCCCAAGTACTCTGGCCATTTGAGGCAGGGCATGGCTCCCAGGGAGGCTGGCGTTGGCCTGACCCTGCTCCTCCTACCAGTACTGCTGCCACCGACCTGCCCACTAGCCACATTGCTCACCACGGTCCTCGCTGTGGCTCCCAGGGTGGACCCAGTCGGCCGGACCACCACTTGCGCTGGGGCTGGGGCCAGTGATGACGTGGTGGTGGTTGCGGCGGTGGTGGGGGTTGCGGCAGTGGGAGTGGCCGCAACGACCGTGGGAGTGGCCGCCACAACAGTGGTAGTGGCCGCTACGACAGTGGCAGCAGGGGGCTGTGAGTGGTCATCAGCCCTGGATGATGGGTTGGTGGGTGGGAGGGTGCCTGGGGTGCGGTTGGGCCCTGCCACACCAGATGGGCCTGCTGGGTGGTCCGTGTCCGAATAGGAGGACAGATCCTCCACATCCGTGAGTCCTTGTTGGGGGCTTGCAGGCTGGCTGTGCTGGCTGCTGTCTCCATCTCCAGCATCCAGCAGTTCGTCACCTGTGGGGGAATGAGATTGGTTATTGTGTTGCACATGACAAAGTATGTATAGGTTGTCTGACATCCACAGTTCGTGCACAGTCGTGCACAGGTTTCCCGGAGCCGTGTGTGTGGCTGTGCTATTTGTTGTTGTGTGGGCATGCCAATGGGACTGTGTGCTGTGGACATGTGGCATGGGACGGATTGGCAATGCCGATGGGTGTGTTGCTGTGCTCCTGCTTTTGTGGCTCTGGTGTATGCGGACTCCAGACCCATCGTGGAGGTTGGTTTGTACTATGCTCTTGGGGTTCAAATGTAACGCTTAGAAACGCAGATGGCATGATGGGGGTCAGCCCCTGAAACGCATTTGAGATGAACTATGCTTTGGGGGTTCATATGGAGCGCTTAGAAACGCAGATGGCATAATGGGGGTCAGCCCCCTGAAACGCATTTGAGATGAACTATGCTTTGGGGGTACATACTGTGAGCCATGGGTGCAGAACGTGACCTGTGTTGTGGCAACATGACAGTGCATGGTCTGAGGTGTGTGTATGTCTGACATACGCTGCATATTTGCTGTCTGTTGTGATTTCTGGCCATGTAATTGAACGCATTGTTATGAGTGAGTGATGGTTGTGTGCCACACGACGTATTGCAGATGGTCCAATTCCTTGGTGTGCGTGCTGCCTTGTGCCATGTGCATCAATGCAGTGCTCGGGGGGGTGTGGCCCATGTTATGTGTGTTGTTGCTCACAGTGTGACGTGCGCTTCATTCACTTCTGGCACATGATTTGTCATGGGCATGTTTCTTTGCGTGACTACTGTATGTGGACCAGCTGTTCGGATGACATACCTTTCATGTGACTGGGGCTGACGGATGAGATGGATGGTATGTTGTATGTGCATTGTGTGTCTGTGTGTTTGATGGGTCCAGTGGTGTTCGTGTGCATTTATGTTGTTCCACGCTGTTGCGTCTAGTGTGGTATGTCTTACATGGGCGTAGTTGTGGGATGTGTGGTTGACAGGCAGTAGGGGCTACATGGACAGGACTTTGATGGTGTTGCAGTTGTGTGTGATGGGTTGCACTGTGCCTGCCGTGTGGTTCTGTAATCAGTGTGACTTGTGCATGCAGACGTGGCTCCTTGGGTGTTGCTGTGTCTGTGATGGGTCATGTGGGGTGTGACTCTGTGGTTCATGTCCGTGTGCACATTGTTCACATGGTTGTGACAGGGAGCAGTGCTGCGTGTTCCTCTGCTACTTGACATATCCCATGTGGTAGTCGTAATTCAGTCCTCATGCCTCCAGTCACCCCGCCCTGTCCAGTTTCCCACCTGCAGGTTGTTTTTGAGCGTGCACTGGACTGGATGCAACATGGTTATGGGCAGGGGGGTGCTCCATGTTGCAGGTCTGTGGGGGTGGGGGCGGTGTTATGGGTCGTGGTGATGGCTGGACGCCCACTGACACCGTTTGTCCTGGGGCGGGATGTCTACCTGTCGGTTGCCGGTGTGCACTGCAGTGGCTGCTACGTGGGTGTGGGGTGTGGGCCGTGCTCCTCCTTGCTGTGCTGTGGGACTAGGGGCCTGGTGGGTGTTGTACTTCAGCTGTCCCCACTCCCACCCACTGCACTTTGTGTTGCTGCAACTTACCTGTTACTTGTCGGTTAGTGCAGCTACGGCTGCCACATGGGTGTGGGGGTGCTCCGCCTTGCTGTGCTGTAGGACTAGGGGCCTGGTGGGTGTTGTACTTCAGCTGTCCCCCCTCCCACCCACTGCCTTTGTGTTGCGGCTACTTACCTGTTACTTGTCGGTTAGTGCAGCTACGGCTGCCACATGGGTGTGGGGGTGCTCGTTGTGGCGCTTCTGGAGTACTAGGGGACCTGTTGGTGGTTACGTGGCTGGCTGGGTGTACACATGCCCCCATGGTTTTGTTAGTTGATATGTTTGGGCTGTGTGTGTGGTGGTGCCTGTTGCATGTGTGAGTGTTGTGTTGTGTATTGTGTACTGGACATGGGGGTGTTTGTCCCTCGGAGCTATGGCATGGTGGTAGTGCATGTGTGTACATAGCGGTGTGCTGGTATACATTTGTTTGTACTTACCAGCCTCCACTCTCCCTGGTAATCCGGTGAGGATCTCCGGATGGATGATGACTCGCACCTTCTCCTCCCACGCTTTGAAGGTCTTGTAATGCGCGGGATTCCTCCGCCAGTTGTGGCAGCCAGCTCTCGATTTTTGCTCTCCTTCTTCTTGACCAGGCTTTTGATGTCGTTCCACCGTTTGTTTATCTCTCCTCTGTTTCTGGGTACGGTCCCGACTGCATTGACCTGGTCTACAATTCTGTTCCACATTCTGTTTCTGGTGGCTAGTGGTGTGTGCTGGACCTGGTTGCCATAGATTTGTGTGTGCACCTTGACGATCTCGTCGACCATGACCGTCAGCTCAGTGGAAGTGAACTTGGGCATTCTGTGTGATGCCATGGTGTTTGTGGTGCTGGTGCGGTGTGTGATGTGTGATGTGCAGGGGGTTTGTGGTGCCGGTGTTTGGTGGTGGTGGTGGTGGGTGTGATGTGTGCGTATCTGTGGTGTGCTGCTGTCCTTGCTGTGTCACTGTGTCCTCTCCTCTCCTCTCTGCTTTGCAATGTTGCAAGGGGTTGTGGTCTGTGGAGGGGCTGCTTTTGTACTTACCTGTTTGGGTGTGTCCTGATGGTCTGTTGTTTTCAGGTGTGTTGTGGCTGGTGTTCTGGGCTTTGTAGTTTATTTGTTTGTCCAGGGGTGGTGTGTATTCGGGATGTGTACTTTGTCTGTGTATTTGTGCGTGGGTTGCTGTGTGGACTTGTTTGCCATGTTGTGTGTGTTTGTTTGAGTCCGCGGCTGTTTCTGTGCAGGGACGTGGCCGCCATGGCTTCTGCCGTGTCCATTTTCTTCGGTGTTGTTTACGCTGGCGGGCGGTGTATTTGTTGTTTTTCCGCGTTCATGTCGG
The DNA here is from genome assembly GCA_963921515.1 of Calotriton arnoldi. Lineage (NCBI taxonomy): Eukaryota > Metazoa > Chordata > Amphibia > Caudata > Salamandridae > Calotriton > Calotriton arnoldi. The sequence continues at coordinate 475,228 of CAWUFW010004244.1, read as the reverse complement.
TGCGATCGTAATTTCACGAGCGGTGTCTCGACCGTGAGGGCGGGCGGTTTTCTGTTGTCGTGCGTCTTTCCGTCCGTGGCGGGCGGTTTGACTCCGACTCGGGCAAGGGCGGGCGGTGTTTGTGTTTTTTTTCCGCCGCTGGCGGTTTTCGGTTCGGGACATCATGATTGCTGGGTCGGTATTCAGACGGTGTAGGCGGGCGGATTTTTGCCGCTTTCATGGGTGGCAGATTTTTTTACGCCCGGTATCGTAATGGGCCTTTTAGAAATTCACTGAAAAAACCATAGGTTTCAGGGACGTTATAGTTAGTTGGACATTTCACTCGTACAAAACCAGAGAAATTCGGCTGTTATAGTTAGTTGAGGTAACTATAACTCGCGCCCCCGCAATGCACTGCTAATGACATCACATATTACATAACTCATGACATGGTCAGTGACATCACTGATGACATCACTGTTTATATCTCAAATTTCAACACTATAACGTCCTTGAAACCTATGGTTTTTTCAGTGAATTTCAAAGGTTTTTTTAAATGCTAATTTCTAACTATAACGACTCTGAAACCTATGGTTTTTTCAGTGAATTTCAAAGGTTTTTTAAATGCTAATTTCTAACTATAACGACCCTGAAACCTATGGTTTTTTCAGTGAATTTCAAAGGTTTTTTAACTATGCCTACATAGGCAGGACATATGCAGAAAGAGGAAGTAAGGCGCAGAAAGGTTACCGAGTCACAAGATGGCTGCCAACACTTCCTGGTTTGGCATGTTGGCAGCCAATCAGAATGAAGCTCGTGCTCAGGAGGGTTCGCGAATCCTCCTCGGTGCTCAGATATCGATATATTTATTTTTTTAATTTCTCAGGAACTACTGAACGGATGTACACCATTTAAATAAAGCACGCTTTCTGAACAAAGACCTACCTTTTTGCCAAATTTGGTGTAATTCCGTTCAGCAGTTCGGGCTGTAGCTTTGTCTAAAGTTCCTATGGAAATTAACATGGGGAAAATGCGTTTTGGGCCTCCCCTTTTTTTCCTCAGCCCCCGCTTGACGAATCACCCCGAAACTTTTAGGACAGGTGCAGACCTGAGTGAACCATTAGTTTTGAAAATTTCGCGAAGATTCACAAACGGTGCCAAAGATATTGGCAAAAGAAAAACGTTTTGAAGAATTGAAAAAAGGTCCTAACTATAACTACCTACTGGCGACCGCCAGTAGGTAATATATATATATATATATATATATATATATATATATATATATATATTCACTGAAAAAACCATAGGTTTCAGGCAAGTTATAGTTAGAAATTAGCATTTAAAAAACCTTAGAAATTCACTGAAAAAACCACAGGTTTCAGGCACGTTATAGTTAGTTGGACATTTCACTCATACAAAACCAGAGAAATGTGGCCGTTATAGTTAGTAGAGCTAACTATAACTCGCGCCCCTGCAATGCACTGCTGATGACGTCACATATTACATCACTCATGACATGGTTAGTGACATCACTGATGACATCACTGATGACATCTCAAATGACATCACTGATGACATCATCCAGTGAATGTGTGTTTCTCTAAAGTTTAAAAAAGTTTTATATATATATATGCCAAGGTGTATTAAAGAATGAGTGGGTGTATAAGTGTCTGAATGGATGATTTAGTAGGTGCATGACTGATTGTATAAGTGACTGATTAAGCGTATCTTACTGAATGCATGGGTTAGTGAGTAAACTGTGTAAATGTCTGTATCAGTCTGTCAGTTGGTGTATAAGCGGCTGCATGGGTTGGTGAGTAGCTACATGACTGTCTATATGGGTTATTGTTTGGTTGTCGGAGTATCTGTATGGGTGTCTTAGTGTCTGTGTGAGTGGGTGGTGGGTGGGTGACTCTGTGCATAGATGTGTGAGTGGGTGATTCACTGGGTGTATGGGTTCAACAGTGCATCTGTGAAGGGCTGTATGGGTGGGTGAGTGTGTGTATGGGTGTGTTGGTGAGTGAATGGATGTCTCAGTGGTATATGTGTGAGTAACTACATATGTGAACGTAGTATATGTGAGTGTTGGAATATATAAACGACTATATGTGAGAGTAAGTGATTGTGAGAGTGGCTGTATGGATGAGTGTGTGCTTGTATCAGTGATTGTATAAGAGAGTAAGTATGTGTTAGTATTTGTATAAATAAGAGAGGTGGTCTGTGTATAACTGTATACGTGAGTAAATGGGTGTGATTGATTCTTTGCATGACTGAGTAGGTGTGTGAGAAAGTCTATGGATGAGTGGCGGTGTGTGAGTGTATGTATAGGTGTATGAGTGCATATGATAGTGCTGTATTGATGAGTGACTGCATGTATGAGTTACTGTATGGGTGAATGAGTGGATGTGTGTGTAGACCTAGGAATCAGTCAGTGCGTATGTAGTAACTGGTATTGGTGTGTCTATGGTTTCGAAAATGGTAGTCTGTATGTTAGAGTGGGTGTATCAAAGATTATATTAGGGTGTGAGGAGGTGCATCAGATTATCACATGGATGATGTCATCAGTGATGTCATTTGAAATGTCATCAGTGATGTCATCGGTGATATCACTGACCATGTCATGAGTGATGTAATATGTGACGTCATCAGCAGTGCATTGCGGGGGCGCGAGTTATAGTTAGCTCTACTAACTATAACGGCAGAATTTCTCTGGTTTTGTATGAGTGAAATGTCCAACTAACTATGACGTGCCTGAAACCTGTGGTTTTTTCAGTGAATTTCTAAGGTTTTTTAAATGCTAATTTCTAACTATAACGTGCCTGAAACCTATGGTTTTTTCAGTGAATTTCAAAGGTTTTTTAAATGCTAATTTCTAACTATAACGTCCCTGAAACCTATGTTTTTTTTAGTGAATATATATATATACATATTACCTACTGGCAGTCACCAGTAGGTAGTTATAGTTAGGACCTATTTTCCACAGGAAAAGCATTTTTTGTTTTCCCAATAACTTTTGCGTCGTATGACGAATCTTCGTGAAATTTTCAAAACTAGTTGGGCGCTCCGTCCAGCTCCTGTCTTGAAAGGTTCGGGGTGATTCGCCAAGCGGGGGCCGAGAAAAAAGGGGGGTCCCAAAACATGTTTTCTCCATGTTAATTTCCATAGGAAACTTTAGACACGGCTACAGCCCGAACTTCTGAACGGAATTACACCAAATTTGGCAAAAGGTAGCCCTTGGTTCAGAAAGAGTCCTTTTGTTAAATGGTGTAAATCCGTTCAGTAGTTCCTGAGAAATTCAAAAAATAGGGGTCGGAAAATCAATTTCCCATAGGAAACTTTAGACACGGCTACAGCTCGAACTGCTGAACGGAATTACACCAAATTTGGCAAAAAGGTAGTGCTTAGTTCAGAAAGCGTCCTTTTTTTAAAATGGTGTAAATCCGTTCAGTAGTTGGTGAGAAATTCAAAAAATAAAAGTTTCGATATCTATGGCCGCAGTGGATTTGCGAACCCTCCTGACCACGAGCTTCACTGTGATTGGCTGCCAACACTCCAAACCAGGAAGTGTTGGCAGCCATCTTGTGACTCGGTAGAATCAAGTCACAAGAAAACAGTAAAAACAAAGTGAAAAATGAAGAAAAGGGGGCACCCTGACCCCCTAGGCCTGCTCAGGGGGTCCCAAAAGGACCCCCAGGGCCTAAAAAAGCATTTTTTTAAAATAATTTCAGCGGAAATCACGTCGGAGTCGTGAATCCCGCCGAAATTATTAAAAAAAACGAGCCAGTGCTTCATTATCTATAAGCCCCCGGGTGGGCCAAGTCCCGGGGGCATTTTCCTAATTTATATGGGGGGCCTCCAAGGGCCCCCAAGCCCCGGGGACCGCCACCCCCCGGGGCTTCTTTTTTTAAATGTATATTAAACCCGTGGGGGGGGGGGGCCCGAGCCCTCCCACACGCCCCGGGACCGCCACCTCCCCGGGGCACTAATCATGTAAAACCCTAACCATGAGGCCAGGTCCTGGGGATGGGGTCCCTGGGGCCCAAAATGGCCGGGTAGAGGGGTGGTAGTGCCCCCTCCTTCATTAAAAAAATATATATATATATATATATATATATATATTTGGGCATGCCCCGGGGTATGGGGGCCCGGGGCAATTGTAAATTTATGAAAGGGGAAGGTTTATTTATTTTTTTAAAGTTGGGTTCTCGACCCTAGCGCGGCTCCTAGTGTGAATGCGAGGAGTGCGTGACACTCGGCGCGGCCCCTGGTGTGAACACGAGGGGTGCGTGGCTCCCAGCGTGGCCCCTGATGTGAACGCGAGGGGTGCACGGCTCCCAGCACGGCCCCTGGTGTGAACACAAGGGGTGCGCGGCTCCCGGTCGCGCTCGGTGCGCGACTCCTAGCAAAAATAATTAAGATTTTTTTAATATAAACCTAGGTTATATGTTGGGTTATTGGGTGGCTCTAAAAAGAGCCCTTGTGTTAATTAAGAGTTTCTTGCAGCTACATGTAAGTGCGGATGCAGAGCTTTAGGTTGTTGAGAAACACTCTGTTTCCTTCATCAGTGAAGTGTACTCCGTCACTCCTGTAGATGCCCTACATATGGAAATGTACATTGTTGTTATATATGGAGCCCATTCTATGGTCTCTGAGGTAAGCAGAAACAGCTTTATTGACATTTTTTCTAGCTTTCTCAATCTGAGGACAAAATTGATTGGACCACTTCCATTTCTGTCTTTGGCATATGTTAGAGTATACAAAGGCAGTTTGGGGGAAAAGCAACATCAATTCTGCAAAGGTGTCCTTCATTAGCATTTCCAGACCTACCCCAGTCAATGTGCCTAGGTCATTGCCACCACAGTGCACAATCATGAGGTCAGGGGTTGGAGATGCAAAAATGTTTTAACCAAAGGCATCAATTGGTGCCACTTTAATCCTCTCTGTCCAATCCATTTAATGTCTACATTTTGCAAAGATAGGTCTTTGTCAATACCTCTGCTTTCAGCATACCTTTTGCACCAGAATACATAGCTGTGCCCAACAATCCACACTGAAAGCATCTTGAAGTGATGACTGAAGGTAAAGAAAAGATGTCTGTAGCTAAGGTAGTCAGTTGGTAGAATGAGAGATATCTAAAATGGTGGACAAAATGGTGTTTTTAAGAAAGTAGAGATTTTATTGGCTGTTTAAGAACATTGTACATTCAAAAATAGGGTGCATTTTACTTTGTTTAAAAAGCAAGTTTCTTATTGGTTAGTAAAAAGTGTTTGTAAGGTACAGCAGAAAGGATAAGGTCATGATTTGCAAAGCCAACCACACCTGCTGTTGTCATTTGCAACATTGTGTGGTGAACTTGTGACCTGTCAGTTAAGTTGAATGTTGCATGACCTGTTGCTATGGAAACTGACATTAAGCAGAAGGGGTAAAGAAGTCAGTTGATAAGGGATATTATTTGTGACCAATGGAAATGTGTTTTACAATTTGAAAATCTCTGGGAAGCAATGTCATGTGTTGCTTATGTGTATTTGTATGGAAAAAGAGAGGGAAACCTTGCCATTACTGGTTTCACCTTCCAGAGTCTGGTGATTTATATTGACTGTGTGTAAAAGAAAATCCTGTCTGAGTGTGAGATTTTTCATTCAACAGATTTATTTAAAAGGTGAGTTATATATTTTTGAGGTTTATTTAAAATAGATTTGACATTATTCTAAAACTGTGTTGATTGAAATATATTATTAAATGTAGAGATGTATATTGGGATTATTTTTAATGTACTTGAACTTTGTTTAAAAAGCAGTAATGACAGTAATATATATATATTTAAGTCTGTTGAAAGGTATAGCTGAATGATGCTTCTTATTTTTTGAAAGTTGGTTGAACATGCACTACAAATGTGTATTTTCAAAGATGTTCATATAAAGTGTAGTTTATTAGGCATCATTTTTTCTTCTTTCTACAAAGGTATCGTTTAATGATACTGCATAATTATAGTTAGTTTGGTAAAATGTAGCACATCTGTGCTGTTTGAAAGATGATCATATAAGGTGTTAATAATTAAGTTTTTGTTCTTAGTTTGTACAGAAGGTAAAGTTAAATGATGCCATATGTTTTAAGACAGAATGGTGAAATAAGGAGTTATTTATTATGCTTCTTTTTGTAGTTTGAGCTAAGGTATAGTTGAACGATGCCACATAATTTTAGATATAATGTGAAGATGTATAATAAAAGTGCGGTTTTAGAAATGCTTATAAAAGGTTTTGTTTATTAGTGTTGTTCCTTAAGTCTGTTGAGAGGTATAGTTTGATGATGTCGTATATTTCTAGATTTAATGGTGAAAATGTAGCTCAAAAGTAAACCACCACATTTTACTCTTTCTGGGATGTTGTAGTTATCTACTTAACTAGATAGTATGTAATGACTCATGTATGTGTTCAGATTGTATCTATATAGTTGTATGTATATTTACTGAATTATTGTGAGGTGCTTGACTGATTACAGGAGTGCAAAGGTAGTGAATATATGATTTTATAAGTACATGAGAAATGATTTACTGATTCTATATTGTGCAATCACCCAGATACTATCCAAGCACTACCCATGCATTCATGCAATGACTCATGCACTAACTTATGCACTGATAAAATCTCCAAAGCACTACAAATGCAGTGCAGCAATCCCCTTGTCACTCCCTGTGGACTCTTTTAATCACTCTGCCTTGTCTTTATGTAATGACTGCGCAAAAACCCAAGCACTTATAAATTCACCATGCTGTCAACTTGCAGCACTCTAAGTATCCACTTACTATCCATGTACTTGTACAATGACTCAGGCATTAAGACATGCAGTGCTACAATCAAATGTGCACTATCTATGCAGTCCCCTAACCACCTCCACACTACTGATTCAGTCCTCCTATTACCCAGGTGGTACCTATGCAGTCCAGTAATCACTCTGTCACTCTCTGTCCATTCCTGCTATCATCCAGCCAGTACCATGTCCTTATCTAATCACTGCGCCAAAATCCAAGCACTTATAAATTCACCATGCTGTCAACTTGCAGCACTCCAAGTATCCAGTCACTATCCATGTACTTGTACAATGACTCAACCATTAAGACATGCAGTGCTACAATCAAATGTGCACTATCTATGCAGTCCCCTAACCACCTCCACACTACTGATTCAGTCCTCCTATTACCCAGGTGGACCTATGCAGTCCAGTAATCACTCTGTCACTCTCTGTCCACTCCTGCTATCATCCAGCTAGTACCATGTCCTTATCTAATCACTGCGCCAAAATCCAAGAACTTATAAATTCACCATGCTGTCAACTTGCAGCACTCCAAGTATCCAGTCACTATCCATGTACTTGTACAATGACTCAAGCATTAAGACATGCAGTGCTACAATCAAATGTGCACTATCTATGCAGTCCCCTAACCACCTCCACACTACTGATTCAGTCCTCCTATTGCCCAGCTAGTACCCATGCAGTACAGCAAACAATCTGTCACTCTCCGTCCACTCCTGCTATCATCCAGCCAGTACCATGTCCTTATCTAATCACTGCGCCAAAACACAAGCACTTATAAATTCACCATGCTGTCAACTTTCAGCACTCTAAGTATCCACTCACTATCCATGTAGTTATACAATGACTCAGGCATTAAGACACGCAGTGCTACAATCAAATGTGCACTATCTATGCAGTCCCCTAACCACCTCCACACTACTGATTCAGTCCTCCTATTACCCAGGTGGTACCTATGCAGTCCAGTAATCACTCTGTCACTCTCTGTTCACTCCTGCTATCATCCAGCCAGTACCATGTCCTTATCTAATCACTGCACCAAAATCCAAGCAGATATAAATTCACCATGCTGTCAACTTGCAGCACTCCAAGTATCCAGTTACTATCCATGTACTTGTACAATGACTCAGGCATTAAGACATGCAGTGCTACAATCAAATGTGCACTATCTATGCAGTCCCCTAACCACCTCCACACTACTGATTCAGTCCTCCTCTTACCCAGGTAGTACCCATGCAGTCCAGCAATCACACTGTTACTCCCTGTGCAGTCCTCCAATCACCCAGCCAATACCATGTATTAATCCAACCACTCCGCCAAAATACAAGCAATAATAATTCACCTTGCACTCTCCTTGCAATACTCTAAACATGCAGTCAGTACTCATGTACTAATGCAATTATCCAGGCACTAACTCATGCACTTCTACAATCTTTTGAGTGCTACCTATACAGTTTAGTAATTCTCCTTATTCTACCCATGCACTCCTCCAATCACCCAGCCAATATTATGTACTAATCCAATCACTCCACCAAAACACAAGCAGTTATAAATTCACCATGCAGTCTCCTTACTATTTTTTAATCAACCAGTCACTACCCATGTACATATGCAATGAACCAGGTATTAATACATGCACTATTAAAATTCTCTATGCACTGTCCATGCACTCCTCTAAATAGCTAAACTCTTGTCATTTACTACTACAATTATCCAGTTAGTACCTATGTACTGTAGTAAATGTATTGTGATATCAAAACAAAGCGCTTAAATGGTTATTATGTAGAACGTGTTTCTTTAGTAATAGATTGGTATATTTTATAGATTTATATTAATAATATTACATTTTTTTTTTACAGATATTCTTCAGCATTATTAAAAAAGACTTATCATGACTAAAAAAACAGTAAAGAGGAAACAACAAAAGAAAGACTATTATTGGAAGAAAAGACAACAGCAAGAATTAGAAGAAGTACAACATGTGGGAAAAAAGAAAAAGTCTAGCGGTAAGAGAACAAAAGAATTTATTAAAAGACTTTCAAAGACAAGAAACAGTTTGCACAATGTAGAAAGTACAAAGAATACCTCAACAGCAAAGAAGAATGAAAAGAAAAAAGGAGAAATTAATGGGAAATCACGTTTTCAAAAAACAATCTATGGTAAAAGGAGAAACAATCAATTTCATGAAATAAGGAAAAAAATGTTTCACAATAGAGTAGTAATTAATTTATTAAAAGATGCCAAGAAATATAAAAAAAGATCAGTATTTTACAAAAAGAAGAAACAGATTGAAACTATTGTTGAAAAGGCTTTTCAATTAAAAAGGAAATTATTCATTTGAATTTTAAACAGGATTCGATCATTAGATAAGCCAATACATTTTATGAAGTCCAAAAGTAAAAAGAAGAGAGTAATTAACAGGACTAACTTTTGTGATTTTTTTGGGGGACTGGAAGCACAGTTCAAGTTCAGAGCCTTTTTTAATGAAGAGAGCTATTTTCAAACCAATACATTAGTGTACGCAGTTGAAACCAGTGGTTGTGCATATGAAGTGAAGAACGGATGTCCAATTGAAAAAGAAAAGATGGTTCCTAAAAATGTAGAAGAAGTGATAGCTGATGAAGTTCTAGGGAGACGTACTAAAGCCCCAGTGTATACTTGGGATTGTAGTAGTATTTGTAGTATACGACAGGAGTCTATTGATATTTTACACAATTTCTTACGAGAGTATAGTAAAAAAGTGTTAAACAAAAGATTAAGATGTTGCAAGGACTAGATCCTTGCAGAGTGAGAAAAAATACTGGTTTGCAAGGTCATTCTCTGGCTTGTCTATCTAGAAAAGTATGTCAAAGTGTTTTTCATCATTTTAGAATGTTAGCAGTACATCACTCTCAAATGCGGAAGTTAGTCAGAAGATTGTATTACGCAAAAAGTCCAGCAATATTTTTAAATGAGTTAAACAGTGCTCTTTTGCAAGGGTCAGTATCAGATGTAAAAAAAGTTTGTGATGAAATAGAGTTTTGTTACTTTGGTCCTGAAGTAGAGTGTAGACAAAGTGAGACATTGATAGAAGTAGGTGTTGAAGAAGACGTGGAAAATAGTAGTACTGAGAAGTTTGAAGAAGAAATTACAAAGTTTAAGGTAATTTCGTGTGAAAGACCAAATTATGCTTGTATTTGTTGTCGACGAACTCACTATAAAAATCAGACTAGGAATGTTGATCTGTATTTAAAAAGTGAAAGAGAAAATAATGATAAGTGGAAGGAATTTGGAACTTATTTGTTGGTAGAGGATTGCTTTGATTTGGGTACTGATCAATGTATTTGTAAATATTGTTATAATAAATTAGAGGACAATAAAATGCCAGCTAGAGCTGTCCATAATAATCTAGAGTTGGTAGCTATTCCTCCAGAACTGGTAGATTTAAACACGTATGAGTCTATTCTGATTCAATCTGTGCACCCGTTTCAGGCTATTGTTCGTATGGAGCCTAAAACAGGAAAGTTGCCTCCCACAGATTTACAGAGAGGATTAAAAGGAAGAGTTGTATATTTACCTCTAGATTTAAAAAAAATATTGAAACTATTGGTGTAGAGAAAGAAGAAACTGAATCACTAGTTATTCTAGTTAATGGTGTTCCTACAAAGAGTAAGAAAATCTGGCAGGAATTAGTAGATGTCAGCAAAGTGCAAAAGGCAACATTGTATCTTATAAAAAACAATGATTACTACAAAAATGTGTATGTGGAAGAAGAAGAAATAGTTTTAGGAGATGATAGTGAAATGTCAAGTGGTCAAATTGAGAAAGTGGACATGTCCAAAAGTGAAGAAATGTATGAACATTATAGTGTACATCCTTTACATTCCAAAGAAGTGATGGGGAATACTATTGAATTATTCCAAATGAAGAAAGCAAAGGGGACTCCCATGAGTGTTTGGGAAAAAAGTTTGGAAGCTCGTTGTTTTCCACAGCTCTTCCCCACTGGAAAAGGTGGACGATATGACGAACGACCAGTACAGATTCCCGCATCAGAATATCGGACAACACGTTTGTACTCAGAAGATCCAAGATGTCGACAATGTATCCCATATATATTTCATCTTTTGTTTGAAAGTGACTTGTCTGGACTTTCATATGCAGTCAACCACATATTAAAAACAGGAGTTCATCTTCAAAATGTTTCTGCAAAGGAATTAATGGACAAAGTACATGAGAGAGATGATCATTTAGAATCTCAATTGATTAATTTGATGGCATGTCAGCGTGGTACTAATGAGTATTGGTATCGTCGTCATGGAGAACTTAAATGCATGCTAAGGAACTTAGGAACTCCTACATGGTTTGTTACGCTAAGCTGTGCTGAATACGCATGGGACGATTTACTTCAATTTCTTCGAGAAGCAAATTCAAATATTAAAAATATTGAATTCAAAACACCTGGAGAACTGTGTTCCTTGGATCCTGTAAATGTGTGCAGATATTTTAATCATAGGTTTCAAGCTATGATGTCTTTTATCTGCAATAAAAACAATCCTCCTCTTGGAGAAGTTATTGATTTCTTTTGGAGAAAGGAATATCAAGCTAGAGGTGCTCCTCATATACATATGCTTTTATGGATCAAGGATGCACCCAAATTTGGAACTGATTCGGATGAGACTGTTTTATCTTTTATTGAAGACTATGTTACATGTGCTATACCAAAAACAAGAGAAGAAAACACCTTAAGGCCATAAGTGTTACGGGTTCAAAGTCATCGATGTGGGAAATACTGTCGTCGGAAATACAAGTCGAAGGAAATGTTTTATACCAAATGTCGTTTTGGATTTCCACGTCCAGTCATATCTAAACAAAGAGAATAAACAGTTTTATGTCAGCAGTGAGACATACCATCACTAGAAAATCTCCCAAAAATACTTACAATTTGAAAAGAAATGAAGAATCAAAGTATATTAATGATTATAATCAGGTTCTTTTGTCAATGTGGAATGCTAATATGGATATCCAGTATGTTGCAGATAATTCCATTGCTGTTGCTCGGTATGTCACGTCATACATAACAAAATCAGAAATGACGGAGTTGAAAGAAATGTGGGAAGAAATTTCACACGAGAAGAGTCTTAGTAAGAAATTGTACAGCTTTAGTTTGAAGATGCTGTCCCATCGAGAAATTGGATCCTACGAATGTTCAGATCGCTTGTCCTCGGCAAGTTTATATTCAAAGTCAAGAGGAATAATTTGGGTTAGTCTAGGTCTTGCTGCAACACGAAATCGAGTACTTAAATCTGTACAAGAAATCGAATATTTAGCATTAAATGAACCGGAAAGCACAGATATTGTTAAAACAAACATGTTGGATACATACTATCCAAATAGAAGTTCTCATCTTGAAAACATATGTCTCTATGAAGTGCTGCAATATTATACTTTTAAGAGAAATATCACAGAAAACATAAATAAAGAAAAATATGCAGTGATTGGTTCAGAAGGATGTTTGGTGAAACATAACAAAGGAAATCTGATTAATCACAGGAAACTGAGTTGCGATACTCCTGATAAAAGGGAATTTTACTATTTAGCACTTCTGCAACTCTTTAAGCCTTGGCGTAGCGAACTGGAATTAATTGGAGATTTTCAGTGCTATGAAGATTCTTTTAATGCATGTAAAGATAGCATTGAATGCACAGTTTTTCCAAATTATCTCAAAATGTTGAATGAAGAAATTAATCAAGAAGCTACTATTGCAGCTGAGATTGCTAGAGACAGTTCTCAAGATAGTCAAAGCTCTGCTCCACTGAGTCAAGATCCACTAGGACAACCAATTGTGGAAAATGAAGCAGCAATCGCCATGAGTGAAGTGGAAACAGCAATGCATCAAGCTCAACATGATATTATGGACTTAGGGAAGTTGGAAGAACAACTAAATATTGAACAGAAAGAAATATATCAACAAATGCGACAACAGATCGACCATGGTTTTCTTCATGAGAAAAAAGAATGCACATGCACATCATTTCAACCTATCCGAATGTATGTCAGTGGTCAAGCTGGTACAGGAAAAAGTTTCTTAATTAAAGTTTTGACCAGTTATCTACAGAAAACCACTGACTTACATTTATCTTGTGTTGTAACTGCTCCAACTGGGTTGGCAGCACACAACATTAAAGGAATTACATTACATCGCTTACTAATGCTACCTTTAGAGCATGAAAACAAATTGGAATATCACAAGCTATCTGGAGAAGCTTGTTATGAAGTTTCAAGAGTGCTAAAGAAAATTAAACTTCTGATTATTGATGAGGTGATCATGGTCTCAAACTTAATGCTTGCCTTTGTGCATTTAAGAATGCAGCAAATTTTAAAAACAGAATACAATGTCTTATTTGGAGGAAAACATGTGATAGTTTTTAGTGATCTACTACAACTTACTCCTGTAAAAGGGCAACCAGTATTTAAAACACTTGTGCATGAAGACATGTGCATGAAGAAAGTCTTTGGGAAGTGTTGGAAACGTCAACATTTGGTGATATTTTGAATACAAAGAACTTATTAAAAATATGCGACAGGCAAGTGATGAAGATTATGGAGCCATTCTTCAAGATATAGGAATTGGAGTATTGACAGAACAATGCAAAGAAGCTTTGCAAAGTCGGCTACTTACAAACTTGTTTTCAAATGAAAATATAGTTCCAGAAAAAATATACCAAAAAATTGCAGAAAATAAATCTATAATCTGCCTAATGCCAACACTGCGAGAGTGTTCTCAATTCAATAAAGAACTATTAAAGCTGGAAAAACAACAAATAATAAAAATGGAAGCCATTGATAAAATAGAGCATGAAGGAATTACTATTATTTTGTCGGAAAAATTAAAAACAAAATTGGATTCTTTGGAAAAATCTATATCTAAAACTGCTGGTTTAGAAAAGAATTTATATGTATGTGTAAACTGTCGGGTAATTTTATGGTGTAATTTGGATGTGGAAAAAGGTTTAGTAAATGGAGCAATGGGAAAAGTTGTTGATTTTGTTAATTATCAAAATAGAGATGGAATTGAATATTTGAAAATCAAATTTGATCAGATTGAAGAAGTAAAACAGATTGCTCGTTGTTCTGTTCGTTTTTTGCTTGTTAAAGATTTGTATGTTCGTAGAAAACAGTTTCCTCTTTCTTTGGCATATGCAGTGACCATTCATAAATCTCAAGGTTTAAGTGTAGACAGTGCTTTAGTAAACATTGGAAGTACCGTGTTTAAAGAGGGTATGGCATATGTTGCATTATCCCGAGTCAGAACTTTATCTGGATTGCATTTGATTGATTTTGATGAGAGAAAGATTAGTGCAGATGCAAATTGTGTAAGAGAGTATAATCGGTTAAGAAGACTGTATGCTCCCAACTTAGGTGAATATCCTGTATATGAAAAGCGTGTAGTAGGCCGAAAACGAAGATAAGACAATGGGCCCGATTCTGATGCGGGTTGGAAAAGCTTCCCGACCGAGGGCCTGATTCTGATGCGGTTAGGAAGGCCTCCTAACGGCATTTGCTCCTTCCAAATTGGATCGGGAACGTGTCTTCCCGACAGAGGGCCCAATTCTGATGCGGTTAGGAACAAATGTTCCCATTGAAGTCAATGGGAGTTCAACCAAATCGTATCTGGAAGCATCCGGATGCATCCTACTCCGCCGGTCGGACTTTCCCGATCCGAGTGGGTCGGACACCATTTCCCAACCGATTCGGTCGGGAAGCTTTTCCAACCCGCATCAGAATCGGCCCCAATGTGTGTAGTGAAGTTGAAAAGAAGAAAAAAAATCAACAGAATGTTGAGATTCCAAACAAAACAAAAAAGGGCACTGTTGAAGAGATTGTAGGATATCAGTTAGAAAATAGTTCAGGTATCAACTGCTATGCTAATGTAGTGGTGAATGTCATATTTTTTCTAGAAAATCTCCAACAGCAAATTACGGAGAATCAAGAAAAAAGGTTTTGTTCCTTGTTGCATTAAATTTTTGAAAAATTGAGAACTGATAAAACTAAAATCCAAAGTGTTTCTGGCATTTGGAATCTTCTGGATATATGTTCTGGTTCGTCACAATTTACACAGAATGTACAGCAAGATGCTCAGGAATTTCTTATGTTTATGCTTGCAGTATTGGAAGATGAAGGAATACAAATTGAAAATCTGTTTGGACTTCGTTATAGATGGGAACATGAATGTGAAAATTGTACATTTACTTCTACCACTAACATAGACACTGAAAGATTCATATATTTGGCAATACCAGATTGTAAAACAGTGTCTTTTAACAAATTAGTTAAATCAGCTAATCAATATATGGAGTGTAGACACTGCAAATCAGAAATGTTATCAACATTATTTATAGAAAGATGTGGACAATATATTATTTTAATGATACAACGTTGTAGAGCAGATGGAAGAAAATTGGAAACTTTAATTAAAAAATTTGTAGCAAGTCAACTATCAATATCAGGAAGAACTTTCGTAGCAGTAGCAATTATTTTCCACGATGGACTTCTACAACATCTGGACATTACACTGTCTATTTAAAGTGCAATAAAGGATGGACACATTGTAATGATGCCCATTTGGTTTTCAAATATCGGTTGCCTAAGGAATTACCAAATTCATACCTAATATTTTAAAGCCAAAGTTCTGGGAACATCATTCGGCCTATTGGGAAGATGTCAATATGAATTAATGACATTATTTTGGATAATTTCAATACAAAGAATTTCAGGAATATCATTCGGCCTAGTGGGAAGATATCGATATGAATTAAAAAAGTGTATTTTGGATATTCTCACTGCAAATGTTTTAAAGAACATCATTTAGGCTATAGGGAAGATATGAAGAATTGCTAATTCAATTATTGTTTCTGTTCTTTGATATTGTATTTAGAAAATTGTCTTAGAAAGAACCATTTGATATATTTGATATTTGTATTATATGTAATGTTATTGAAGATGTTTATTTTAGGAAATGTGAACACATAGTTGACTTTGTTGTAAATATTTTGGACACAGATTTTTTTTTTAACAATCTTATTGATTGTATTTTTTTGCCCGCTGTTACATGATGAGCAATATTTAAATCACTGTCTATGGTGAAATTCAATAGATTCTGAGAACAGCAAAAAAGGCAAACTGAATATCTTATATACTGGTAAAATTATGTTGTGTAGTTTAAACTATAATATTATATGTTATAACTGTATTTTTTCTTTTCTTTTACAGACCAAAATTCTAAAGTTTGAAAGTTTTTAAAATTTAAATTATAAAATACAACTGCAAAGATTGTTTCAAAGACTTTCATATCTACTATTGTAAAGGTAAGATTAAGTAACCCAAACACTCTCCATGCACTACTACATTAACCACTGCACTATCCATACAGTCCTCTAACCACCTAGACACTGCTCATTCACATCTTAAATTTCCCAGATACTGCCCATGCAGTCCAGCAATCACCCTGTCATTCTCGATGCACTCCTCGAGTCACCCAGCCAGTACCATGTACTAATCCAATCCCTCTGCCAATACCCAAGCACTTATAAATTCACTCAGGTGCTCTCCTTGCACTACTACTGCATGTACTGCTGGAATCCCCTATGCACTACCCATGGAGTCCTTTAACCACTTACATATTTCTTATTCACTCCTCCAATTCCCCAGGTTGTACCCACGCAGTCCAACAATCACCCTGTCACTCCCCATTCACTCCTCCAGTCACTCAGCCACTACAATGTACTAATCGAATCACTCCGCCAATACTCAAGCACTTATAAATTCACTATGCACTCACCTTGCAGTACTCTAATCTTCCAGTCAGTACCCATGTACTCATGCAATTACGCAGGCACTAACTCAAACACTTTTATAATCTTTTGAGTGATTACCCAGGCACAAACTCATGCACTTCTACATTCCTTTGAGTGCTACCTATACAGTTTAGAAATCTCCCTGTTACTACCTATGCACTCCTCCAATTACCAGCCACTCCTATGTCCTTATCCAATCACTCTACCAAAAGCCAAGCACTTATAAATTCACCATGCACTCTCCTTGCAGCACTCTAAGTATCCAGTCACTATCCATGTACTCATGCAATGATCCAGGCACTAACACATGCAATGCTACAATCACATGAGCACTATCCATGCAGTCCTCTAACCACCTACACACTACTGATTCACTCCTCCAATTACCCAGGTAGTACCCATGCAGTCCAGCAATCACACTGTCACTCCCCGTCCACTCCTCAATCACCCAGCCAGTACCATGTACTAATCCAATCACTCCACCAAAACCCAAGCACTTATAAATTCACCATGCACTCTCCTTGCAGTACTCTAATCATCCAGTCAGTACCCATGTACTCATGCAATTACCCAGGCACTAACTCATGCACTTCTACAGTCCTTTGAGTGCAACCTATATAGGTTAAAAACCTCCCTGTTACTACCTATGCACTCCTCCTATTACCCAGCCAGTCCCATGTCCTTATCCAATCACTCTGACAAAACCCAAGCACTTATAAATTCACCATGCACTCTCCTTGCAGCACTCTAAATTTCCAGTCACTATCAATGTACTCATGCATTGACCCAGACACTAACACATGCAGTGCTACAATCACATGTGCCCTATCCATGCAGTCCTCTAACCACCTACACACTACTTATTCACAGTTCCAATTACCCAGGTAGTACCCATGCAGTCCAGCAAACACACTGTCACTCCCCATGCACACCTCCAGTCACCCAGCCACTACCCTATACTTATCCAATCACTCCGCCAAAACCCAAGCACTTGCAAATTCACTGTACACGCTCCTTGCAGTACTCTAATCATCCAGTCACTACCCATGTACTCATGCAATGACCCACGCACTAACACATGCACTGCTACAATAACATGTGCACTATCCATGCAGTCCTCTAACCATCTACACGCTACTCATTCACACCTTCATTTTCCCAGGTACTACCCATGCAGTCCAGCAAACACACTGTCACTCCCCATGCACACCTCCAGTCACCCAGCCAGTACCCTATACTTATCCATTCGCTCCGCCAAAACCCAAGCACTTGCAAATTCACTGTACACTCTCCTTGTAGTACTCTAATCATCCAGTCACTACCCATGTACTCATGCAATGACCCACGCACTAACACCTGCACTGCTACAATAACATGTGCACTATCCATGCCGTCCTCTAACCATCTACACGCTACTCATTCACACCTTCATTTTCCCAGGTACTACCCATGCAGTCCAGCAAACACACTGTCACTCCCCATGCACACCTCCAGTCACCCAGCCAGTACCCTATACTTATCCAATCACTCCACCAAAACCCAAGCACTTGCAAATTCACTGTACACTCTCCTTGCAGTACTCTAATCATCCAGTCACTACCCATGTAGTCATGCAATGACCCACGCACTAACACATGCACTCCTACAATAATATGTGCACTATCCATGCAGTCCATACTCTCATGCAATCACTCTGGTAATTTTTCTTTTTTAACCAGTAGATGTGGTTCCGTAAGAACCGTTTTTTGTTTTTCTGAACAATTGTAATTTTTTTGTATTTTTCTAACTTTTTTATTTTTTTTGTGTGTTTTTATTTTAAAAACAAGAGAAAAAAACGAAGATCAGGAAATGATCTGTTGAACAAAAACAAAAGCGCATTATAAAAAAAAAATTAACATTTGTGCGCTTTAAGGGCAGCTGAAATTACATCTATGCACTGCTCGCCAAAACAGAGTTCAGTGGCGCACTTAATGCAACTAATAGATGCATTTTGAAATTCGGGCATAATGTGTGGCCTTGGTTTCGATGGAATTTCTCCAGAGGTTGTTGGAGAACTGGGGTCTTCAAGAGCAGCAGCATTCAATTTTCTCTTGGTTTCCTCTCTAGCAAGGTGCACAGGGTGGATGGTCTCCATATGCTTCTTCATGCTACTTGTTCCACAAGAGTACTTCTTATCAGACCCTCTGGACAGCACTCTTTTGCAAATGATGCATGTGACTTTTGTAGCATTGACCTTTTTCTCTCCCTCTGGAACACTAAAAAAGGCCCAAACAATGCTCTCCTTTCTCTTCCTCTTCTGCTGCACTCTCTCTTCTTCCTCCTGCACTGCAAGTGCATCCACTTCTGCAAAATTTGAAGCCATACTTGGATTCAAAATAAAGAAACACACAAAAAAAGTAATACTATGAAGAGAATAAACAAACAGGTCTTCTCCCAATGAAAGTCAAAGAATAAGGGAAATATCAGAAGGATGGATCCTCCCTCTGTCATAATTAAATTGATTTAAACCAATCAGATTCCTTTTTTCTTTTGCTGACATGAAGTCGCGTAGAGTGTGCGCGCCCGTCACTCACCCTTCGCGCACCTGCGAAATACATATATATCGTTATATACTATAAATGGAAATTTCTATAAACCTTTAATAGGTATATTAGCAAAACTGTTCAGTATAATATCATATTCTAACTTTCTATAGTCATTTTTTCAACTTAAAAATACGTCAAAATCGCGACTTCGGCGCTATGTCGGCGCGATCGTGGCGCGACCCCGGAAATACGTGCGTGGAGAGTTTGCGCACAGTAAGCGGCTACACCGCGCATTTCATAACTTTACTTTCATCAAAATTATATTAAAAATAATACTTTAAAAATAATTTTATAAATACATTTAGACAAACACTCCAACGAAAAGTTTTATTTATAATTAACAAATTACGGCAAAGTCGCGACCCCAGCGTGAGTTTTCAAAATGGCTACCGCAATGCGCGTAGCCATCGTGTAGGGTGCGCGAACGGTGCGCGACTGCTGTGTAATATATAAAAAAAAAAGAATGAATATAGTTTTAGTAATTAAAAATTATTCACAATTTTAAAAAAAATATATATATATATATGTATATATATAGAAAATAAAAAAGATAGGATTCAGATACACTACACTTACACATTTTCTTTTAAAAAACCTTTGAAATTCACTAAAAAAACATAGGTTTCAGGCACGTTATAGTTAGAAATTAGCATTTAAAAAACCTTACAAATTCACTGAAAAAACCATAGGTTTCAGGCACGTTATAGTTAGAAATTAGCATTTAAAAAACCTTAGAAATTCACTGAAAAACCATAGGTTTCAGGGACGTTATAGTTAGCTGGACATTTTACTCGTACAAAACCAGAGAAATTCCACCGTTATAGTTAGTTCCGCTAACTATAACTCGCGCCCCAGCAATGCACTGCTGATGACGTCACATATTACATCATTCATGACATGGTCAGTGACATCACTGATGACATCACTGATGACATCACTGATGACATCATCCACGTGAAAAGCTGTTGCACCTCCTCACAATCTAATATAACATTTGATACACCCACTGTAAAATACAGACTACCATTTTCGGGACCATCGATACACCAATACCAGTTACTACATACGCACTCACTGATTCCTAGGTCTACACACACATCTACTCATTCACCCATACAATCACTCATACATACAGTCACTTTTCACTACAACACTTTCATATGCACGCATACACCTATACAGACACTCACACACCACCACTCATCCATGGAGTTGCTCACACACCTAGTCAGTCATGCAAAGAATCAATCACACTCCCATTTACTCACCTATACAGTTATACACACACCACCTCACTTATTCATAAAGATACTAATGCATACTTACTCTCTTATATAATCACTGATACAACTACACACTCATCTATACAGCCACTATAACAATCACTGACTCTCACGTATAGTCATTTATATACTCCAACTCTCACATACACTGCCTTTTACATATGTAGTTACTTTGACATGTAGCATTGAGACATCCATTCACTCACCAACACACCCATACACACACTCACACACCCATACAGATGTTTCCACATGCACTCTCGAACCCATACACCCAGTAAATTAACCACTCACACATCTATATACAGAGTCACACACTTCCCACCCACCCACACACACACTCAGTCTCCCATACAAATACTCAGACATCCAATAAATAACCCATATAGACACTCATGTAGCTACTGACCAACCCATACAGCAGCTTACACAACAACAGACAGACTGATACAGACATTCACACAATTTAGTCACTAACCCATGCATTCAGTAAGACACATTTAATCACTCACTCATACAGTCAGTCACGCACCTACTAAATCCTCCATCCAGACACTTATACACCCAATCATTCTTGAATACACCTTGGCATATATATAAAACATATTTAAACTTTATACAAACACACAGTCACTGGATGATGTCATCAGTGATGTCATCAGTGATGTCATTTGAGATGTCATCAGTGATGTCATCAGTGATGTCACTGACCATGTAATGAATGATGTAATATGTGATGTCATCAGCAGTGCATTGCAGGGGCGCGAGTTATAGTTAGCTGAACTAACTATAACGGTGGAATTTCTATGGTTTTGTATGAGTGAAATGTCCAACTAACTATAACGTCCCTGAAACCTATGGTTTTTTCAGTGAATTTCTAAGGCTTTTTAAATGCTAATTTCTAACTACAACGTGCCTGAAACCTATGGTTTATTCAGTGAATATATATATATATATATAGCAATATTGAAGGCGTATTGTGCATCCACTCAAATGCTCATTTTAATTCAGGGAGTAGACGACATCAAGAAACCAAACAGAATATATGTATTATTTTAAGATGCGTGCGCTTTTAGTGGTCTGTGAAATGCAGGGTTTCCTCTGATGTAAATTTGAACATTGGTCAGCCCCACAAGCAGCGCATTATTTTGTGATCTTTCGGAAACCTTCCCGCCTCTCACTTTCGGATGAGCTTCAGTGAATCCATTGCACTCGCGGATCTGCGGTGACCGTGGGCTCCATGTATAGACCGCATCGCTCTGACCAGTCACTTGTTTTATAAACTGCTTTACATTCGCAGTAACCTCGTTTTTAGGCAGTCCGAGCCGGACCTCAGAACCAATTTTCGAGGATCACAGTTTATCCAAAAGGAAAGCTGAGACTGGGCCCCCACTCTCCTGAAACCAAGGAGAGGAATTTTGACCCACTTTGCAATTTTTTTTTATCATTAATAGACACCAAGTTCATAGAATAATGACGCTTAATGTTACTTCTATTATTTCAACAGGGGGGTATAGTTTGAAAATAAATGCATTTTGTTAGCTCGAATTAGAGATAAGCTAAAAGTTCTAACCCTTTCTATTAACCATACCTTGGCAAGAGAAGCACGAGCGTATATTTTCCAATTTTATATTTTGTGTTCGTTTTCCAGTGGTAAGTTCCAAGGAAATTAAGATTCGTCATTAAAGAAGAAGAGGCGTAGAATAAAGTATAAACCGGTTGGTACAACTGATAATAAACAGGGGAGACCTCAGTGCCCCCCGAGATCCCCTGGAGGGGGGAGCCGGCAGAAGGTGGCAGCCCCCGAGCTGAGGCGCCGCACTCCCTGCTGCAGGCACGGGGCCAACAAAGAGAGACAAGCGCTCTCTCATCCTCTGCTTCTCTCTCTTCTTATCTCATTGTTTTGCTCTCTTTCTCCTGCGCTCTCTCCTTATGATCTCTATTAATGATCTCTATTAATCTCACGTTGTTCTCTCTCTCTCTCTAACACACAATCGTGCATTTTTAGAACTGTCTTTGAATTTGTTTATTGTGTTCGCTATCCACGCTTAAGCCGATTGTTTCCGGCTCCTTGCTGCTCCTAGTGACTCCCCCGGTAGCAGCCAATCACGCTGCGAGAGGGCGGAGCTGAGGGCGGGGAACGGAGGTAAATGCAGCTCGCAGCGCGGGAGTTCCCTATTAGGCTTTCCCTGCCACCAGGTCTCGATCATTGGCCTTGCTAAAAGCGCTATTATCATTTTTAAGAATCACTGCTTATAAATACAATCGTGCATTTTTAGAACTGTCTTTGAATTTGTTTATTGTGTTCGCTATCCACGCTTAAGCCGACTGTTTCCGGCTCCTTGCTGCTCCTAGTGACTCCCCCGGTAGCAGCCAATCACGCTGCGAGAGGGCGGAGCTGAGGGCGGGGAACGGAGGTAAATGCAGCTCGCAGCGCGGGAGTTCCCTATTAGGCTTTCCCTGCCACCAGGTCTCGATCATTGGCCTTGCTAAAAGCGCTATTATCATTTTTAAGAATCACTGCTTTTAAATACAATCGTGCATTTTTAGAACTGTCTTTGAATTTGTTTATTGTGTTCGCTATCCACGCTTAAGCCGACTGTTTCCGGCTCCTTGCTGCTCCTAGTGACTCCCCCGGTAGCAGCCAATCACGCTGCGAGAGGGCGGAGCTGAGGGCGGGGAACGGAGGTAAATGCAACTCGCAGCGCGGGAGCGCAGCGGACGTGCGCAGTGGGCGCACCGGCGGCGCGCCAAAGGCAAGCCCGTCTGCGCCCGTCCGCGCCCATCCGGCCCCAGGGGCCATTCGCTATGTCTGTCCTACTAGCTACCCCTCGGAAACACTGAAAACTATGCATTCTACCCATTTGCATCTCGCCCGATGAAACCTTGTCCCTTATATCTAATCATGGAATCTTTATTAAACGGAGCACGTTTCCAGAAATACAGATTTCCATCACCCCCAAGCACATTTCACATAGCCAGGCTAAACTTGGAGCTAGGCCCTTATCGATCCATTACCTTAACACCCGCTCTCTTGTCAGACATCAGTTGGACATATTCCTCCTATTGACCACTGATAAACCTGATATTCTATTGCTGACTGAAACCTGGCTCACCGTCGACTCTTCCCCTGATATGTTGGCAGCACTACCCTCCGATTATTATATTATTCATGCTAACCGCTTGCCTGGTAAACCGGGGGGGGGGTCGCAGCCATCATTCATACTGACTTCAAGTTCTGCTCCTTGACATGCCTTGCTCTCAAGGAGACAGAGAACATAGTAATACATCTTGAATCTGTCAACGACCCCTTCGTCTGCGTATTAATCTACAGGCCACCTCATCAGATGCCTTCTTTTCCCCTCTCACTCAGTGAACAGATGGCTAAACTCATGATTGAGCATACCAAGGTCCTTCTCGTAGGAGATTTTAACTACTGGTACAATGACCCTCAGGAAGGGGTTCAATCAGCTGAGATGTCTGATCTCCTTACAAATTAAAATTTTACTCAACAAGTCCTATCCCCTACTCATATGAAAGGGCATATCCTTGACCAAGTCTAGACTATTGGTCTGACCACTTCTACCCCTACAATTGTCCCTTGTATTTGGTCTGATCACCATTTAATAAAATTTACACTTGTTCTTCTGGCCAGTGAGAAAATTAGTACGGCCGAAGGCAGCTTTGCTAGAAAATGGAACAATGTCAATAAAAATGATTTCCTTGACACGTTATCCAACACAGCTCCATCCCCTGGCACTGACATCAATGCCACGGAAATGAACATATCCGAGTGGTTATTGAATGCCAGTAACAAGCATGCACCCCTTAAAAAAGTCAAATGAGCCCGTCGCGCAGACGCACATCGATGGTTCTCCACTGATCTTAAAATCCAGAAATTGACGCTGCGCCAACTAGAGAGGCAGTGGCGACTGAAGTATTCCCCCGACAAAAAATTCCTTTACACCATAGCACGGAAGGAATACAAGAAGAGCATCCTTACGACCAAAGCCGCTCATTTTTCTGCGCGTATCTTGAAGTCCAACAATAGCTCTAAAGACATTTTTTCCATAGTAAATGAATTAGCCAATCCTGAGAGAATCCTTTTGAAGGCTACACCCTCCCAAACATTGTGCAATTCTTTAAACGACTATTTCATTGAAAAAATTATTACTATCAAAGCTAGTATTCCCAAGCACTCTCCCATCCTGAACCCTTCTGTCTCGCACAGTAACAACCGTAGTATTAGCTGTTTCCCTTCTATCAGAACTGAGACCTTCCAGGATCTCCTCGTAAAAGTCAAATCAGGTGCCCCTTCTGACTGCTGCCCACCACATATACTTAAGGACTGCTTTGCAGTCTATCCGGGCCCTGCACTCGCCCTCTTGAATGAGTCACTTTCATCTGGCCAAGTGATGATGGCCTTCAAGAAAGCTATAGTGGTACCCCTCCTAAAAAAATCTGGAGTGGATCCCGCGCTTTTGTCTAACTACCGCCCGATCTCCTTGCTTCCATTCCTGGCGAAGGTACTGGAAGCCCATGTAGCTAAATGTTTATCTAACTTCTTGGAGGAATCTAAATACCTGGACCCCCATCAGGCAGGGTTTCGGCCGGCTCATTCTGCTGAAACTGTAATCCTTGCTGTCCTGGATACTCTCCGGGACAACGCCGACAGAAGCTCTCCTCAGGCACTGGTTTTATTGGACCTCTCTGCCGCCTTTGACACGGTCGACCATACCATTCTGCTCGACCGTGTCAAACATGCTGGTATTCAAGGTACGGCGGCTCTCTGGCTCACTTCCTTTTTGGAAGATCGCTCCCAGGCCGTTCGTCAAGGTCACTTTTGGCTCCCCCACGCAAAACTATCTGCGGAGTCCCACAGGGCTCGGCTCTGTCTCCCCACTTATTTAATCTTTATATTGCCCCCTTGATTCAGTCCCTTAAAGACAGGAAGGTGACTGTTTTTAACTATGCTGATGACCTTCAACTTCTCTTTAGGATTGACAACTCACACAACTCGGTCACGGACTTTCAGGCTACTATGCGGCACATCCAACAATGGATGGACCTCAACCATCTTAAACTGAACCCTGGTAAGACAGAGCTTGTTCTTACCTGGGACAGTTACAAGTACTGGGGTCCCCATTACTGGCCACCTGAGCTAGGACCCCCTCCCTCCCCTTCCCCTCGGCTAAAACACTAGGAGTCTCCCTCAACAATGACCTTTCACTAAAATCCCAGGTCGGTGCGGTTATCTCTAAGTGTTTTTTTCAAATGCGCAAGATCAGGAAGATACACCGCCTTCTCACTCAGGAAGCCCTGATCCAGGTCACAATAGCCACCGTCCTGTCACATCTGGACTATGCCAATTCTGTGTACTTGGGCATGCCACTCTACTTGCTTAAACGGCTTCAGATGGCCCAAAATCATGCAGCCCGACTGATTTTTCGACAACCTAAATGGCAACCAGCGACTCCCTTGCTGAAGAAATTGCACTGGCTCCCAATCTCCCAGCGCTGTGCCTTTAAAACAGGTTGCCTCATTTTTAAATCCTTGCATGACAATAGTCCCGTATTTATTAATATCCTGATATCTAGGCATACTCCCTCACGTAACCTGCGTTCTGCCCACCTCTCACTCCTCATCACTCCGACATTCAAGCGGGTGCATCAAGGAGGCCGCAGATTTGCTATTCTCGCCCCCAAACTGTGGAACTCATTCCCGCTGGAAATACGGTCCTGCACAAACCTCCTGCAATTTAGGAAGTCCCTTAAAACATGGCTTTTTGCTCAAGCCTATGATTGATGTTCTCTTGGATAGCACTTAGAGCCTTCTATAGCGCCATGAAGCCACCTGGTGTACGCGCGCTTTATAAATTATTTTTAACATTAACATTAACATAACATTAACACACATATATAGGTGTGTGTACGTATGCTCATACGTTTACATGTCTTACTTCCTATCTCCCTCTCTTTCTCTAACTCAACGTACTCGTTATACCCCCTCTCTCTCTCTGCCACACTCTCTCTTTCTGTCTCATTCTGGCTCTGCTTAGCTCCATCGCTCTCTCTGTTTCACCCCCCTCTCTCTCTATTCTCTCTAACAATCCCTTGCTTATCTCTCTCTCTCTCTCTTACACACACACACACTCTCTCTCTCTCTCTCTCTTACACACACACTCCCCTCTCTCTTACACACACACACTCTCTCACACTCTCTCTTTCTCGTAACACACACACACACTCTCTCACACTCTCTCTCTTACACACACACACACACACACACTCACTCTCTCTCTCTATCTCATTCTGGCTCCCCATATTTCTTTCAGTTTCGCTCTCTCTCTCTTGCTTTAATTATCAATCTATTCTGTCTCGCGTACGTTATCAATTACATTCAGTTTAGTCCATTACACGTCAGATGCATGGCATTTTGGTTACAGATGCGTTCTCTCTCTCTGTTCTCTTTACTTTCCATTAACTTTGTCTCCAAGAATCTGTTTACTCTCTTTCGAGGCCTGTATCTCTTTCTGTTGTTTACCTCTATCTATATCCATATATCTTTAGGTCTATCTTCCTCTCCTTTGCACCCTCTTTCACTCTCTGAGTCTGTCTTTTCTTCTTTCTCTCTAATGTCTCTAGCACTCTATTTGTTCTCTCCCAATCACACTCTCTTTTTTGTCACTCTCGCTTCATATTCTTTATTCCGTCCTTCAGTCGGTCCTCCCTCCTCCTCCTTGAGGCTATCCGTCCGTTCATCTGTCCGCATTAACTAGCTAGTTATTTAGCTAACTATATAAGCCCCTCTCCCCCTCGTCCTCTCTTCCCCCTCGTCATCTATCTGTAAATCTCCCCATCTCTCCCATCCCCCTACAGTCAGCCCCAACCCCCCTCCCGCCCTTTTTGGGTGCTTTATTTGCACGTCTGCTTTCAAGGCTTCTGGCCTGGCATGCCCCTTTTTGCATGAACAGTTTTACTCAAAGGATGTCTAGCAAGGATGCAGGCCCCCTCGTGCCACCAAATCTTTCTGTGTCTGCTCATAAATCCTTCTGTTCTGTGCAGGTTGCATGTTTGGGATGAATTATGCAGAGCCCAGCCCAGTGTAGACATCAATAAACGCCACTGTCACCCATTTCTGTTATCAAAATGCAGCTCATGTGTCTGCTGCCCCGACAGACATTAGAGGCCGTGGCGCGTGTGTGCGGAGGGGGCAGGGCAGCAGCTGGGCTCCGTGTGGGGCGCGTGGAGAGCAATATTGCTGTGTGCGGGTGCAGCTCGGTGCGTGCCCTGATTTCACAGGGCGTTATTGACAACCTAGGTGTGCATACGGTCTGCCCAGATGCAAAAGTCCCCTAATCCTTCCAGTAATAGACCTCAGCGAGCTGTGATTGCAACCAGGAGAGGCTGCGAGAGTGTGTCTTCATTTCTACCTGTGTGTGTCTGTTTCCCCTTGTGTGTGTCCTTGCTTCGCGTGCGTGTGGTTGTGTGAGTCCCGTGTATGTGTATCTTTGCTTCGTGTGTGTGTCTGTTTCCCTGTGTGTGTGTCAGTTTCCCCTTGTGTGAGTCTCTTTGCTTCGCGCGCGTGTGGTTGTGTGTGTCTTGTTCTTGTATATGTGTATCTTTGCTTCATGCGTGTTTCTACTTCCCTGTGTGTGTCTGTTTCCCCTTGTGTGTTTCTCTTTGCTTCACGCGTGTGTGGTTGTGTGTCCTGTGTGTGTGTTTCTTTTTCCCGTGTGTGTCTTTGCTTCTTATGTGTGCGCCTGTTTCCACTAGTGTGTATTTCTTTGCTTTGTGTGTGCACAGGTGTGTCTGTTTCCCTGCGTGTCTGTATATTTGCTTGATGTGCGTATAGGTGTGTGTGTGTGTTCCCCGTGTATGTGTATTTGCTTTGTGTGTATGCGTGTGTGCGTGTGTCTGTTTCCCCTTGTGTGTGTCTCCTTGCTTCCCGCGCGCGTGTGGTTGTGTGTGTGTATATTTGCTTCGTGTGTCTCTGTTTCCCCGTGTATGATTTTGCTTCGTGTGTGTGTCTTTTCTCGTGTGTCTTTGCTTCGTATGTGTGCGTCTGTTTCCTCGTGTGTGTGTGTGTATTTGCTTTGTGTGTTCACGCGTGTGTCTGTTTCCCCCCTTGTGTGTATCTCTGCTTGGTGCGTGTATGTGTGTGCATCTGTTTCCCCGCATGTGTATATCCTGTGTATCTTTGCTTCGTACGTGTGGTGTGTGCCTGTCTGTGTTTGTGTGGGTGTGTCCGTGTTTTTTTCTGCCAACACAGGGCAGTTTGGGTTATTTATTTACTAGATGCATGCAGTGCCTGTTCACAAACTCTCGAAGTTCCACCAGCTTGTTTTCACTGTGAGAATGTCAGTTCAGCTGGATGTTTGTTATAATCGCCTGTCCATTGCTGCAAACATTGTGAATAAGAAGTAAGTTACTGATATCAGCAAAAAACATATGTATACGTGGTGTAGAAGTTCAGCGAGCCGGGGTCTCGGGTGAACGGGGGGTGGAGCACGCGCTCACACATGAGGAGTGGACTCTGACAACTGACGGCCTTCTGGTCCTGGCGTCTTGTGGGTGTTTGGGCATGCGTCCACTGGATGCATTAGGCCTTCTCCCTACTGTGGGTGGTTTGAGGCACTCTCACACTTCAAAGCTTCTTTCCCTCTGGGGTTCTTCGTTTTCGATACGCGCGGCTGGTTGGTGATCTGGCGCGAGTCTGAAATAAGCACATCTCAGTTTGTTGTCCAGCACCAAACTCGGAGGGCATTGGCAGACTACAAACAGGTGCCAGTGGGGTGCGGTGGGCGCAAACACTGGCTGGTGGGCTGCACGTGAGTGCCCAGGGGAGCTGGCTGAGAGTGAGGTAAACAAACTACAGCAGACTGCAGGCCAGTGAGTACCAAGCAGACCTCGCAGGGGGAATCTCTGCGCTCGCAGTGAACACCTCAGAGTGCCACCACCCTACAGAGCGAATGATGGGGTGCTCCCACGGGTGAACACACGACATCTGGATACCTGCACCCGAGAGTGCCACCACCCTATGCAGAGAGGATGTCGTGGTCTCACGGATTAACAGCACCTCAAGTCCTGTCAGGCTGCCAGGAACCCTCGCAGCGAGGAGGCACACCACAAGTTAACACGAGAACGTCGGCCGGCGGAAGTGGCAGCACCCACCCCTCACAATGAAATGGGGTGCCCAAGGATACACAGACAGGAGCTGGTTGCATATAAGAATGTACCTCTTGCCTCACCCTTTGAGTCCGTCCACTCAAAGGTACATAGACGGGATCTCGCCGCACGTGAGAGAGTCTGCACCCCTCTGAAAGAGGAGGCCTCGCACCCACAAGGGAAAAACACGCAAACCAACCTGGTGCACGTGAGAGTGGATGCCCAACACCCCATCGCAGGGAGGAATACACACACCCAGTGGTAAACACTCAGAATCCGACTACACGTGCCGCTGGAAGCCCCTACCAACACCAGGGCATGATTAATTTGGTGATTTAGAGACAGTAATTGAAGTAATCCATCAGCAGTGCAGGGTTCATGCAATGCTGTAGTATTTGGCACGGCAAACCCCGTCATCGTCTAATCGCCAGAGCAGTGCTGGTAGCATAACTAGCACAGAAATTAGCAACCCGGGTAACATTCCAGTTGGCCAATTGTGGCGGGGTGTTAACTGGATAAGGATGTGGTCCATGGGCTGTGTGGCACAGACCTGAGAACAGAGGCACCTTGGCGAGCACCCAAGACACGTGCTACCTACAAACACCCAACAAACCGAAGTTGCACCACAAGACAGAACCCAATATAAATAAAACGTGACATTGGGGATCAGTTCTTCCCCAAGGCTGGATCCACTGTCCCGAAGCAGCTAGGCCTCTGTGCTGCGTGACTGGAAGGATCAGTCCTTTCAAGGTTGGCGCTATGAGTGGCGATAGCACCAGCTTCCACCGCTACAGTGGCGCTTAAATGAACAATATTCAGAGATTCCCAACTCGATAAAGGGAGGTCTGAACTCAACAAATCCATGGGTAACGCAACCCACGCAGTGGCGGAGGGAACACATTCACCCGTGAACTCGAACCTTTCCCAGGGAGCGGTTAATGAGAGCGAGGGTCTGACAGGACGAGTCCATCGACCGCAGGCAGGGTCAGGGGGAGGTGGTGTGACTGGGGTTGCTGTCAAAGATACTGGTGGTCCCGCCCGGAGAGGCTGAGCGGCAGCACGTCACAAAGAGAGCAATTCGTGTCTGAACCCGTCTTTCCTGTAAATTCGGGGCCGTACTAGCGTCCTCTGTAGTGGTTGCAAAGATTCTGATAAATTCTCCCCTTATGTTCATGTTTTGTTCAGATAAATTCAAGCGCAAGGATGCGCGCCCGTTTAAGCACTGTTCGGGTGAACTCTTCTGCATTCCTGAGACCTTTTTGCACATGACTCGTATCAGCTTGGGAGCAGAGCCGGACTTGTTGACATCTTTACATATGAATCCAAAAATCTGAATGTCTGTCCGCCTCTTCCTGTGTTTTGCAGATGGAAGTGCGCAAGCATTGCGCCTATTTACACGTGGTTCAGGTGCAATCGTATGCGTGTGCGAGGCCTTTTTTTATATGTTTCGTATACATTAGGGAGCATGTGTCACCTCTTCAGATCCACCACCGCTCGCTTTGAAAAACAAAGCGCGGGAGCCCGTGCTTCGTTTTTTTTTTATTTTCACGGCAGGATTCACGACCCCAACGCGAATTCTGCTGTTTTAAAAAAAAAAAAAGGCTTTTTTGGGCCCTGGGGGTCCTTGTGGGACCCCCTGAGCAGGCCTAGGGGGTCAGGGTGTTTCTACCCTGCCCCCTTTTCTTCTTTTTCAACCTTTTTTCCACTTGTTTCTTGTGACTCGGTTACCGAGTCACAAGATGGCTGCCAACACTTCCTGGTTTGGTGTGTTGGCAGCCAATCAGAGAGAAGCTTGTGCCCAGGAGGGTTCGCGGACCCTCCTCGGTGCTCAGATATCGATATTTTTCTTTTTCTAATTTCTCAGGAACTACTGAACGGATTTACACCATTTTTAAAAAAAGGGCTCTTTCTGAACCAAGGGCTACCTTTTTGCCAAATGTGGTGTAATTCCGTTCAGCAGTTCGGGCTGTAGCCTGTTCCAATTTTTCCTATGGAAATTAACATGGGGAAAACGCGTTTTGCGACCCCCCTTTTTTCTCGGCCCCCGCTTGACGAATCACCCCAAAACTTCCAAGATAGGAGCTGACCAGAGCGGGCCATTAGTTTTGAAAATTTCGCGAAGATTCGTCAAACGACACAAAAGATATTGGGAAAAGAAAAAACGCTATTTGAATAGAAACGAGATCCTAACTATAACTACCTACTGGCGACCGCCAGTAGGTAATATATACATATATTAATATAGTACCTACTGGCGGTCGCCAGTAGGTAGTTATAGTTACAACCTAGTTTCCATAGGAAAAGCATTTTTTGATTTGCTAATAACTTTGGCGTCGTTTGACGAATCTTTATGAAATTTTGCAAAAAGTTGCACTTTTTAGGTTAGCTCCTATCTTGAAAGTTTGGGGTGATTTGTCAAGCAGGGGCTGAGAAAAAAGGGGGTCCCAAAACGCGTTTTCTCCATGTTAAATTCCATAGGAAATTTTGCGACGAGCTACAGCCCGAACTGCTGAACGGAATTACCTCAAATTTGGCAGAAAGGTAGAGCTTGGTTCAGAAAGTGACCTTTTTTTTAAATGGGGTAAATCCGTGCCGTAGTTTTTGAGAAATACAAAAAATAAGAGTCAAAAAATCAATTTCCCATAGGAAAATTTGTGCAAGGCTACACCCGAAACTGCTGAACGGAATTACCCCAAATTTGGCAAAAAGGTAGTGCTTGGCTCAGAAAGCGACCGTTTGTAAAATGATGTAAATCCGTTCAGTGGTTGCTGAGAAATAAGAAAAGTAAAAGTTTCGATATCTGGGCGGAGCCTAAGTCCCGTGCACGAGCTTCACTGTGATTGGCTGCGAACACTCCAAACCAGGAAGTGTTGGCAGCCATCTTGTGGCTCGGTAGAACCGAGTCACTAGAAAACAGAGAAGGGGGCAGGGTAGAAACACCGTGACCCCCTAGGCCTGCTCAGGGGGTACCAGAAGGACCCCAGGGCCAAAAAAAGCATTTTTGATTTAAAAAAAAGAATTGGCGCAATTCGCGCTGGGGTCGTTTTATTTTAATGAGGTCCCCGGGTGGGCTCGGTCCTGCGGGCATTTCTTAAAAAATAATAGCTGGGGGTCGCTGGGGCTGCGGGGGCCCGCTGGGGTCCCTGCAACCCCAGGGCTTCACTCATGTTGGGAAGGGGGTTGCGCGGCCCCTCTCCTGGAGCCCTCCATGTGCTTATAACTTTGGCGTCGTTTGACGAATCTTTACGAAATTTTCAAAAAAGTTTCTCTTTTTTGATCAGCTCCTATCTTGAAAGTTTGGGGGTGTTTGGTGAAGGGGGGGCTGAGAAAAAAGGGGAGTCCCAAAATGTGTTTTCTCAATGCAATTTCAATAGGAAACTTTAGACAAGGCTGCAGGTCGAACTGCTGAACGGAATTACGCCAAATTTGTGAGGGAGAAAGGTTGTGGTCGAGAAAGCGCGCTTTTGTTGAAATTGTGTAAATCCATTCAGCAGTTTTTGAGAAATATCAAATTTTACAGATATCGATATTTGAGAATTCTGACATCTGATTGGCTGAGGGTTACGAGCACGAGCTCGCAGCTCATTGGCTGTGAACGGTTGAAACTAGGAAGTGTTGGCAGCCATTTTGTGACTTAGTCCGTCAGCTCGCATCTCTCCGTGTAGAAGCCATCTGGTGTGTAGTTTTACCTCTGCGAGGCAACAGTGGCGTCTGTGTAAGATACTCCTTTCCCGCTGCCTCTCCCCACATCACGAGGTCGCGGCTATGCCTTTAGAAGCCAGTCCGTTGGCTCGGAGCTCTGTGAGTCAGTCTGTTGGCACGACCCTCTACACAACCCAAACACTACTGCAGTACCTAACTAAACACTAAACCACTACTGCCAGCACAACCCCCTACACTACAGAAACACCTCGGCACTACCTTAAACCCTAAAACACTACCCCCAGCACGACCCCCTACACTACAGAAACACCACTGCACTACCCTAAACCCTAAAACATTACCCCAGCATGACCCCCTAAACTACCCAAACACCACTGCACTACGTAACTAAACACTAAACCACTACTGCCAGCATGACCCCCTATACTACAGAAACACCACTGCACTACCTTAAACCCTAAAACACTACCCCCAGCACGACCCCCTACACTACAGAAACACCACTGCACTACCCTAAACCGTAAAATGCTACCCCCAGCACGACCCTCTACACTACCCAAACACCACTGCACTACCCTAATCCCTAAAACACTACTCACAGCAGGACCCCCTACACTACGTAAAGACCACTGCCCTACCCTAAACCCTAAATGTACCCCCAGCACCACCCTCTACACTACACAAACACCACTGCACTACCATAAACCCTAAAACACTACCCACAGCAGGACCCCCTACACTACACAAACACCACTGCACTAC
Source organism: Calotriton arnoldi (assembly GCA_963921515.1). Lineage (NCBI taxonomy): Eukaryota > Metazoa > Chordata > Amphibia > Caudata > Salamandridae > Calotriton > Calotriton arnoldi. Next base: position 441,146 of record CAWUFW010004244.1, on the reverse strand, counting down.
CCTAAACTATAAAACACTACCAGTCCATTGGCTCACAGCTCTGTGTTTGCGAGCCGACGGCCCGTAGCTCTCTCTGTGGGAGCCGAGCCCATGGGCCGTAGCTCTCCCTTTGCGAGGCTACCCGACGGCCCGCAGGTCTCCCTGTGCTAGCCGGATCGCAGTTGTCAGTCTGCGAACCGATATTGGGAATATAAGGCGGCTCTAAAAAGAGCCTTTGTGTTTATTAGTTGGAGCTACATATAAGTGCGGATGCACAGCTTCAGGTTATTCAGAAAAACTCGATTTCCCTGATCTGTGAAGTGTACTCCATCACTTCTGTAGATATCAGCCATATCATAACGTATTTTGTTGTTGTAGATCGACCCCAGTCTATGGTCTCTGAGGTATGCAGACACAGCTTTGTTGACATTCTTCCTAGATTTTTCAATCTGAGTACAAAATTTGTTTGACCATTTCCACTTCTGTCTTTGGCATATATTGGAATATACAAAGACAGTTTGAGGCAAAAGCAACATCAATTGTCTAAAGGTGTCCTTCATTAGCATTTCCAAACCTACCCCAGTCAATGTGCCTAGGTCATTTCCACCACAGTGCACAATCATGAGGTCAGGGAGTTGGAGATGCAAACCGGTTTTAACCAAAGGGAGTAATTGGTGCCACTTCAATCCTCTCTGTCCAAACCATTTAATGTCCACATTTTGTAAACCTAGGTCTAAGTCAATACGTCTCTGTTCTGCATACCTCTTGCACCAGAAAACATAGCTATGCACTACGATCCACACAAGCATTTTGATGGTGTAGCTGGAAGATATGGATAGATGTCTGTAGCTCATGCAGTCTGTTTGTAGAATAAGAGATATGTTTAAAGATGGGGAACTACTTTTTTTCTCATACAAAACGATAACTGATTGGGAGATGAAAAACATTGTTTACAAAAAAGTAGGGTGCATATTAGTTTGTCGAAAAGCATCTTTGTCATTGGTTAATAAAAAGAAGTTTCAACATAGAGGTCATATGATAGGATAAAATTTGCTCAGTTCAACCACACCTGCTACTTGCATTTGGAAGGCACTGTTTGAACTTAAAACAATGGTGAACTTTTAAACTGCACGTGTCCTTAAATGTTCGAGAAAATGTTGCAAAAAAATATCGTTAGGTTTGAAAAAATGATGAACTTCTAACCTGCGCGTGTCGTAGAATGTTCTAGAAAGTTTGTTGATAGAATACGTTGAACTTCTCACCTGTATGTGTTCTTAAATTTTTACAAAAACTGTTTATATGGAAAGTTCAAAAATAACCAATAGAGAGAAGTTTTGCAATTTGAAAAAATCAAGGAACTATTCTGATTTGTTCTTTACATGTATTTATGTGTGGAGCAACAGGGAAATTGTGCCATTACTGGTTCCATTCTTGATGAGAGCGGTGCATTACATGTACTGTGTGACAAAGAAAGAATTGCATGCGTTTGTGACATTTGGAATCTGCATACCAACTACGAACATAAGCTAAATTATGCTTAGTGTGGAAATAGTGGGGAAGGGGTAAGAGTTGAAAATTCATGTGTTATTAACTTAACAGAGATGGAACAAAAGCCAGAAATGTTATGTGGACAATTTGTGGTCTCATTTTTATACTGAGAGGTAGATTTCAATATCAATCAAGACTGGTGTGTTACTGGGAGGCTTTGTATTTTGGTGTTGTTATGAAATGTAAGTTGTTGGGGAGGGTTTCTTCAGAAGACATTTTTTTATAAATATGTGAGAGATAAAAAATAAATGAAAATGTTCTGTGTATATTTTCTGTACGATTTTGTTCACAGTGCTAAAGTAAATGTGATTATTAGTGAAGGTAATTGTCAGAGTGTGTTTGTGTGCTGAATATACGCAGGCTTTTAAGTGGTCCGGGTTTTGTCGGTACTGAGCTCCGCCATCTGTTCAAGACAGTTGCCAAATTTTTCATTCCACTTAAAGCTGTTAATATACGTATAGTAAAGGAACGATACATAAAAAGTTTGGGAATTACACCTTTATTTACTCTGGGCAGCTCCCACCACCATTTTGTGCCCCCCAGCGGTACTGTTTATAAAAATAATCTAATACAGCTCTTTGTATTATAAAAATAGCACTTCTAAGTTTATTGCCATATTGGTAGGGTTTGTACTATATAGAGAATGGTGCAATCAGTTTCATTGGTATAAAACTGCACTGTGTTATGTTGGAAATATTACATATGCATAGGTTGTGATGTTATATTTTATACTGTGAGGTACATTTGAATATAAGTGAAGACAGGTGTTATACTGGGAACCCGTTGAAAATGTGCACAGATTACATGGAGAGTAAATGGACAAAGTAAACGTACATGTTGCTTTCTGTATGTATGCACGGTTAGAATCTTTTGATGATGCTTTAAGATATAATCTAAATAGTGTTTGTGGTTTACAATTGGGTATACTGCACCGTGTTAGTAGTTAGTGACTAGATGCTGGTAAAGGGATTATTTATTGCTCGTTCTTACGAAATAAAGGTGGAGAGCGGCTTTTCTTTACAAGAGATATTTCATAAATGTGTGAGAGATAAAAAAGAAAAAAAAATGTTTTAGTACATTTTCTGTACGATTTTTTCATACTAGTAAAGTAACTGTTATTATAAGTGATGAAAATTGTTAGGTTGTGTCTCTGTGCTGAATATATGAAGGCCTTTAAGTGGGCCGGATTTTACCGGTGCTGAACACTGCTACCGCTCTTAGACACCCGCCATTTTTTTTGTCCCATTGAAAGCCCTGAATATACATATATTAAAGGAATGGTATAATTAAAGTTTAGGAATTACACCTCCGTTTACTCTCCTCATCTCATATTCTTTATTTTGTGCACCCAACAGTAGTGTTTATAAAAATCAAGTAATAGAGCTTTATCTAGTATAAAAATAGCACTTATACTTTTATTGGCATGTTCGTGGGATCTGTAGTGTATAGAGAAGGTGGTTACCAGTTTCAATGGTACAAAACGGACATGACATATGTTTGAAAGATTACATGGTTTTAGGAATAAGCTCTCGCTCTGCGAGTCCTCAGGCCCGCAGTTGTATCTCTGCAAGCCAACACTGGAAATATACCGCAGTTGTCCCTGTACGAGATACCCCCTTCATGCTCCCTCTCTTCACATCATAGTCCCGCACCTATGAGTTGCAAGCCAACAGCCCGCACCTTTCCCTATAGCAGTTGGCCCGCAGCTGTTCCTGTGCGAGGCGGCCCGCAGCTCTTCCTCTTCGAGCCAGCTAGTTGGCTCGGAACTCTTCCTCTACGAGCCAGCCCGCCGCCCCACAGCTCTCCCTCTGCAAACCATTGTTCGGCTCACAGCTCTTCCTCTGGGAGCCAAGCCGCAGTTGTACCTCTGCAAGTCAACACTGGAAATGTACCGCAGCTCTCTCTCTCTGCGAGATACCCCCTTCACGATCCGTTTCTCCACATCACCGTCCCGCAGCTATCCCTTTGCAAGCCGACGGCCCGCACCTCTCCCTATACCAGTTCACCGGCAGCTGTTCCTCTACGAGCCGGCTCGCAGCTCTTCTTCTGTGAGCCGACGGGCCGCAGCTCTCCCTGTACGAGTCAGCCAGACAGCTTGCAGCTCTTTCTCTACGAGTCAGCCCACCGGCCCGCAGCTCTCTTTCTGTGAACCATCAGTGGGCTTGTAGCTTTTCCTCTACGAGCCAGCCCATCGGCTCGCAACTCTCCCTCTGCGAACCACCAGTCGGCTCATAGTTCTTCGTCTGTGAGCCGTCGAGCTCGCAGTTGTAGCTCTGCAAGCCAACACTGGAAATATACCGCAGGTCTCTCTCTACGAGATACCCCTTCACGCTTCCTCTCCCCACATCACCGTCCCGCACCTATGATTTGCAAGCCGACGGCCCGCACCTTTCCCTTTAGCAGTTGGCCCGCAGCTGTTCCTGTGCGAGGCGGCCCGCAGCTCTTCCTCTTCGAGCCAGCTAGTTGGCTCGGAACTCTTCCTCTACGAGCCAGCCCGCCGGCCCGCAGCTCTCCCTCTGCAAACCATTGTTCGGCTCGCAGCTCTTCCTCTGGGAGCCAAGCCGCAGTTGTACCTCTGCAAGTCAACACTGGAAATATACCGCAGCTCTCTCGCTCTGCGAGAGACCCCCTTCACGATCCGTTTCTCCACATCACCGTCCCGCAGCTATCCCTTTGCAAGCTGACGGCCCGCACCTCTCCCTATACCAGTTTGCCCGCAGCTGTTCCTCTGCGAGCCGCCTCGCAGCTCTTCCTCTGTGAGCCGACGGGCCGCAGCTCTCCCTGTACGAGTCAGCCAGTCGGCTTGCAGCTCTTTCTCTACGAGCCAGCCCGCCGGCCCGCAGCTCTCTTTCTGTGAACCATCGGTGGGCTCGTAGCTTTTCCTCTACAAGCCAGCCCGCCGGCTCGCAACTCTCCCTCTGCGAACCACCAGTCGGCTCGTAGTTCTTCATCTGTGAGCCGTCGTGCTCACAGTTGTAGCTCTGCAAGCCAACACTGGAAATATACCACAGGTCTCTCTCTACGAGATACCCCCTTCACGCTTCCTCTCCCCACATCACCGTCCCGCACCTATGATTTGCAAGCCGACGGCCCGCACCTTTCCCTATAGCAGTCGGCCCGCAGCTGTTCCTGTGCGAGCCGGCCTGCAGCTCTCCTTCTGCGAGCCCACGGGCTGCAGCTCTCCCTCTACGAGCCAGTCAGTCGGCTCGCAGGTCTTCCTCTACGAGCTAGTCCGCCATCTCGCAGCTCTCCCTGTGCAAACCATCGTTCGGCTCGCAGCTCTTCATCTGCGAGCCAGTCGGGCCCGCAGTTGTACCTCTGCAAGCCAACACTGGAAATATACCACAGTTCTCTCTGCGAGATATCCCCTTGATGCTCCCTCTTCCGACATTACCGGTCTTAGCTATCTTTTTGCAAGGTGACGGCCCGTACTTTTCACTATAGTATTTGACCCGCAGCTGTTCCTCTGCTAGCCGGCCCGCAGCTCTCCCTCTGCGTGCCATGTAGTTTAGCAATTCTGCTGTCAGTGTCATGCACTTCTCCAATCATCCATCCAGCACTATCTACTTACCCTATCACTCTGCCAATACCTAAGTACTTATAAATTCACCATGCACTCTGTTTACAGCACTGTAATCATTCTAGTTAGTAGTTATGTACTTATAGAATGGCCTAGCCACTAAGACAAGTACAGCTATAATATTCTGTGCAGTATCTATGCACACCTCTAACCATGTACATACTATTGGTACACTCCTATAAATACCCAGTTAGTAGCCATGCAGTCTAGGAATCATGTTGTCAGTCCCATGCAGTTTTCTAATCTCCCATCCAGCACTATCTACTTATCCTATCAGTCCAGCAATACCTAAGCACTTATAAATTCACCATCACTCTGTTTGCAGCACTGTAATTATTCTAGTTAGTAGTTATGTACTTTTGGAATTGGCTAGCTAGTAAGACAAGTACAGTTACAATATTCTGTGCACTATCTATGCACTCCTCTAACCAGCTACATACTATTGGTACACTGCTATAGATACCCAGTTAATACCTATGCAGTCTAGGAATCCTGCTGTCAGTCCCATGCACTTTTCTAATCACCCATCCAGCATTATCTACTTATCCTATCACTCCACTAAAACCTAAGTACTTATAATTTCAACATACACTTAGTTTACAGCACTGTAATCATTCCAGTTAGTAGTCTTGTAGTTATGGGATGGCCTAGCCACTAACACTACTATAGATACAATATTCTGTGCACTATGCATGCAGACCTCTAACCAGGTACATACTATTGATACAGTCTTCTAAATACCCAGTTAGTACCTATGCAGTGTAGGAATCCTTCTGTCAGTCACATGCACGTCTCCAATCACCCATCCAGCACTATCTACTTATCCTATCACTCCGCCAATACCTAAGCACTTATAAATGCACTCAGGCACTCTCCTTGTAGTATTGTAATCTTTTAGTCACTAATAGGCCTGGGCGGAAAACTACGCTACGCTCGCGGAGTTTGCGCTACTACGCACTACGTGAATTGCACGTAGCACAGTGCAAAAAAGCGTAGCGGGCATTTTTTGCTTGCTCGCGGTCCTCAACGTCAAGTTGGCGACCGCGGCGAGCAAAATCAACATCCGGCGAGACTTTTTCCTCGTTCGCGATCAGCAACATCAAGTTGCCGATCGCGAGCGTGAAAATAAACCTCCCGGCGAGATTCTCAACGCGGGAGGTCAGGTTTCTCATTGCGAGTGGTCGCGTATGCTCGCGACCGCTCGCGATGAGAAACTACCGGTCCGCGTTGAGAAAGCTGCCGCTCGAGTACAAATCTACTCGAGCGGCAGAAAATGACCGCTTGCACTGTGCAAGATGCCGTTTGCAATGATTGCACAGTGCGGACAAGCATCCAGCACTGTGCAATCAGTGCGAACAGCATTTCCCTACCGCACTACGCAGTTCGCGTAGCTTGCGTAGTGCGAAGTGCACTTCGCGTAACTACGCGTAGCGCCACTACGCAAACTACACCCAGGGTTAGTCACTACCCATGTATTCATGGAATGATACAGGTTGTAACCATGCAGTTCCACAATTAGATGTGTACTACTAATGCTGTGCTCTAGTATCTTTCACGCTACTCATACACTACTACAAATATGCAGGTAGCACTGTTCCATTGCTGAAATCATTGATGTAGTTTTTTGTATGTATTTTTATAGTTATACATGTGAATATTTATATATAATTATTTTAATTATATTAAATTGTTTTCAAAACTTTTCTTATTTTACAGATAGTTTGCATAATTATTAAGAAAGAGTTACAATGACAAGAAAAGAGCAAAGAAAAAGACAACAAAGAAAGGAGGTTTATTTTTAAAAAGAGGAAAAGAGGAATTTGATCAACTACAACATGGATCTTTAAAGAAAAAAGTGTTCTGGTAAGAGAACAAAGATTTTTTTAAAAACTTATAAAAACAGTTTCCAATTTTAAAAATAAAGAACAGACAGATACAACAAGAACAGTGAAACAAAAGGAAAAGAAAAATTTACAAAAAATTGGAAAAATTTGATTATCGGAAAAAGAATTATGTTGGAAGCAGGAAGAAACAATTTTCAGAAATTCGAAAAAGAATCTATAAAAGTAGAGTACTCCAAAATTTACTAACAAAATGTAAAATATATAAAAGGAGATCAGCATTTTACAGACAAAAAAGGAGATTCTAAGTGTAATTGAAAAAGCCTTTGAATTGAAAAGAAAATTGTTTATCTTAATTATAAAAAGATTGAAGACTTTAAATACAATAATGCAGCGTATGAAGGACAAATGTAAAAGAAAAAGAATTGTAAATAGAACTAATTTTTGTAAAATATTTTCCGGGGAATGGAAGCATACTTCTAGTACGGAACCTTTTTTTAATGAAGAAAGTTATTTTCAAGAAAATAGATTACTGCATGCAGTTGATACCTGTGGTCGTTGTTATGAAGTGCAAAATGGCTCTCCAATTGAAAAAGAAAAGATGGTTCCTAGAAATGTGGAAGAAGTAATAGCTGAGGAAGTTCAAGGAGACGTACCCAGGCTCCAGTGTTTACATGGGATTGTAGTAGTATTTGTAGTATACGTCAACAATCTATTGATATTTTATTAAATTTCTTAAGAGAATATGGAAGAAAAACTGTGAAACAGAAGATTAAGATATTACAAGGACTGGATCCTTGCAAAGTGAGAAAAATACAGGGTTGCAAGGTCATTCTTTGGCTTGTCTTTCTAGGAAAGTGTGTCAAAGTCGTTTTCATCATTTAAGAATGTTAGCAGTACATCATTCCGAAATGCGGAAGTTAGTTAGAAGATTATACTACGTGAAAAGTCCTGCATTATGTCTAAGTGAAATTAATACAGCTCTTTTGCATGGTTCAGTGTTGGATGTAAAATAAAATTGTGATGATATAGAGTTACGTTTCTTTGCTGGTCAAGAGGAGTGTAGAGAAACTGAGAGTTTGATAAGTGTAGGTGTTGAAGAAGAGATGGAAGATACTACTGATGTGAAGTTTGAAAAAGAAATAACAAAGTTTAAAGTAGTTTCTGATGAAAATCCAAACTATGGGGCCTATTACGATGGCGGACGGAGACAGGACCGCGGTGCCGGCGGTGGCGGTCACACCCATTTACCGCACGCCACCAGCGGTCTTCACACCCGCCATATTAGGATGGCCACACATTGCCCATTTCCCGTCCGCCGCGGTGCGACGCCGACCGCCATCAAAGTGCGCCCGCCACCGCGGCGGAGTGAGCCAATCACCATACACCGCCGTGCGGAATGACGTCCCGTACGCTGAAGATATTAAGATGCCGGAAACATGGCAGCGCACCGCGACGGAGAAACCGCGCAGCGAGAGACGGCGGAGACACCACAGCGGAGACAGAAAAGAGACACCCGGTACACACCGCGATGGATCCTGCCCTACACGCCATCCCGGTGCTGTACATGATACACCACCTGCAAGCCATCGTCCGCCGCGGACGCCTCCACAGGTACGTACAGACACAACAGTGCAAGTGACACAATACACAGCTCCAGGGTGGAAAAACGTCGCATGGGAACACCACACGCCCCTGTGGGGACAGGCACACAGCCATCACTGCACACACACATGTCCCACCTGTGACAAACACACCTCGCCACATACTGCCCACCCATGTTCCGCCATCATGAACAAATGTCCCGGTCACGTCACCGCCGCGGTCAGTGTGCAGGAAACCATGCACACAACGCAGAGCCCAGGGCCAGCGCCTGCCAAGGGCACCTTACAAATAGCACAGAGCCACAACTCCACCCACAACACACTAGCTACCTCCCTGAAGGGACACAACATGTGCCTCCCAAGTGCCACTCCTGCACAACAACCACACAACTAAAGCCACACCATGCCCCACGTCCCAACAACTGCATATAAAGCCACAGCAGGACCCTTTGCACAGGAACACATAGCACAAAAGCCCAGGCCCCAGCCAACACACACACCACAACAACATCACACACAAGCCAAGAACACTGAGGCCAGGCACAAAATGTACACACACACAGATGAGGACCAAACACTTCACTGCACACACTACCTGACAAGTCACACACACACACACCACCCTGACTCACAGCCACATACACACACCACATGCCAGCAGTAATGGAGGACAACATATAGGAAAGCCAAAGTGAGGTGCCCACAAATGGAAGGGCAGTGACACAACCATCAAGCATGTGTGATGCCTATGCAAGACAAGACACATCTGAGAACACACACAGCCCATCACAGCACACATGGCTGACACAGTCAGTCAACACAAACCACGGTCACCTCAATGCAACAACTCCTGGAGACAGCAAGGACACCCATGTATAGGCACAGGGATGAAAGGAAGGCCCTGAACTCAAACACTGACCAGCCACACATAGGCATCCAAATACTGGACAAGAGAATGTCTGCTGCACAACACACAGGGCCCAGTGACACACTACATGACAGCCAAGCACAAGTGATACCTCCTCTCACAACAGCACCACACAATACTGCCATGTGCACAAAACACAACCACAGGGCACAACAAGTACACATACAGGCACACCACTCCAGGGTGACACATGGCATTAGTTGACAATGCAGGTGCACACATATCCACAGTCACAACAAAGTCACCCCCTTCACACCATACACTTCTCCACCACCCAAGTGCACACATTGGAAGTAAGTCATGGGACCTGGATAACTCATCACCACAAGATGTCCATACACCTACACTGATTGGCACACAGAAAGGAAGCTCACACAGCCCCCATGACCCTGGCCTGCCTGCCTGTAAGCCTGTGCCCAAACTCCCACCCTGTGCTGCCATTGCCCACAAACCTGACATGTGTCCACCATAGATAACATGAGCAAAGAAGGATGATGACAACAAGAATTCATTGCCAACCACCTGCACTTCACCCATAAGTATCACAGTCTGGTAGAAATGAAGTGCCTCCCACCCCTGCAAAAAAAATGAAATGTGAGACAAGCTATTGGCAATGTTGAAGTGGCATACTGAGCATGTGACACAGTAAACCATGCACACACAGAAACAACTTTATTCAGGAAGGACACTGACACAACTCACAGCAGGACCAACTGTGTTTATTCACAATTTGCATAGTGAGACAACAAATTTGGGCAACAGCAAGGCCAGTGGGCATTTCAATATGCACAGTATTTACATGAGAAGCTGCACAGGCAGGGAGCAAACAGCAGTGAGCAATAAGGCCAGTGGCCAGTACAATGTGCAGATGAAGTCCATGAGAAGCTGCACAGCCAGGGAGCAAATAGCAGTGAACAACAAGGCCAGTGGCCAGTCCAATGTGCAGATGAAGTCCATGAGAAGCTGCACAGGCAGGGGGCAAATAGCAGTGAACAATAAGGCCAGTACATTGTGCAGAGTGGGGACATCAGAAGCTGCACAGGCAGGGGGCAAATAGCAGTGAACAATAAGGCCATTACATTATGCAGAGTGGGGACATCAGAACCTGCACAGGCAGGGGGCAAACAGCAGTGAACAAAAATGCCAGTGGCCAGTCCAATGTGCAGATGAAGTCCATGAGAAGCTGCACAGGCAGGGGGCAAATAGCAGTGAATAACAAGGCCAGTGGCCAGTACAATGTGCAGATGAAGTCCATGAGAAGCTGCACAGGCAGGGGGCAAATAGCAGTGAACAACAAGGCCAGTGGCCAGTACAATGTGCAGATGAAGTCCATGAGAAGCCGCACAGGCAGGGGGCAAATAGCAGTGAACAACAAGGCCAGTGGCCAGTACAATGTGCAGATGAAGTCCATGAGAAGCTGCACAGGCAGGGGGCAAATAGCAGTGAACAACAAGGCCAGTGGCCAGTACAATGTGCAGATGAAGTCCATGAGAAGCTGCACAGCCAGGGAGCAAATAGCAGTGAACAACAAGGCCAGTGGCCAGTCCAATGTGCAGATGAAGTCCATGAGAAGCTGCACAGGCAGGGGCCAAATAGCAGTGAACAACAAGGCCAGTGGCCAGTACAATGTGCAGAGTAGGGACATCAGAAGCTGCACAGGCAGGGGGCAAATAGCAGTGAACAATAAGGCCAGTACATTGTGCAGAGTGGGGACATCAGAAGCTGCACAGGCAGGGGGCAAACAGCAGTGAACAACAAGGCCAGTGGCAAGTACAATGTGCAGAGTAGTGACATCAGAAGCTACACAGGGAATGTATGCAACTCTACCATGCCATGCCCAGCCACAGAGTAATGGGGCTGACAATGGGCAGCACATGCACCACTGTGGACAGACAGGTGTGTGAGGGTGACCACCACTCAGATGGGGCTGTCTGTCGGACTTGGACCTGACTGTGTGTTGGGGTCAGTTGGAGGGCTGCCCTGGGCAGTGGGAGGAACAACTGTGGAAGAGCCATCTCTGCTTGTGGGAGCTGGGGGGCTGCTTGGACCAGGTGGGGTGGTGGCACGGGGAGGTGGACTCATGCCCTGGTGAGACACAGTGTGTGCCGGAGATTGTGGAGAGGTGCCTCTCCACTTCTTGGGGATCCTGAAAGGCTTCCCTGCCTGGGGATTGAGGTGAACTGGGGCGGACACAACAGGTGACCCCCACTACCAAAGCTGATTCTGGTGTGGATGGTGACCCTCCCTCTGGGGACATGCTGGATCCCGCTATCCGCTTACCTGGGGTTTGCCGCTGCCCTGCCTCCCTCTGTCCACCAGGTTTGCCCCCTACAGTGTCCTCCCGTGCTGGCTTCACAGGGCTTGGGATGGGAGTGGAGGTCAAGGATGGATTATCCATGGGGCCCTCATCCTGTGTAATGTTTGCAGGCAACATCTTCTCAGTGGGTGTGGAAACTGTCATTTTGCCTCTGCGAGACGTCTTTGGGACAGGGAGTCTTTGGCGGGGGAGGAAGGTGAGGCCTGTGACCCTGATGCTTGTTTCTTTGCTTTGTGGCCCTTGCTGTCGCCTGATGGGCTTTTCTCTCTGCGCTCTGGGGTGGCCTTACTTTTATGTGGGGATGGTGTCTGCGCTCTAGTACGCTTGGGCTGCTGTTGCTCCTGTGTGCTGCGGGTTCTGTATCGGGACTTTGGGGTCCGCTGAGCATTGTCACTGTCGTCAGAGGTGCACAGTGACATGGGGCCGGGCAAAGTGATGTTAGCCGCTCCCTGACTATGTGCCTGTTGCAGGGCTGCTGTCACAGTTGATGACAAGGACTGCACAGTCCGGTGTAGCCCACCTACATCGGAATGTATGCCCTCCATGAAAGCTATAACCTGCCCCAACTTTTTGTCGTGCTCTTGGAAGGCATTGAGAAGTGCTGTCTGCCCCACACACAGCTGGCGCAATAGCTCGACTGCTTCAGCACTGAGGGCAGCAGGGCTGACATGGGCTGGGGCAGCAGTGCCTGGGGTGAAGGTGACTCTTCCCTTCCTACTCGTGCGGACACGGGCAGCACCAGTGGAGGTTGAAGGGAGGCTGGGCACTGGACGCTGTGTGGAGGAAGAGGAGGCAGAGTCCCCGTTCCCTGTACCCCCCAACATGGATGCGTCACCGCTGGCGTCAGATGACGTAGAGCTTTGTGTCTCCGGCTGTGAATCCTCTAGCAGACTCCTGTACCCCTCCTCGGCGCTGGTCACATCTGTGTCAGTCTGCTCCGGTGCGGCTGTTGCACTGGATGCCTCACCACTGGTGTCTGTCCCCTGTCCCTCTGCACATACGGGAGATGCTGCATAGGAGAGAGAAGTACTGTGAGATGAGTGGCATCAACAGAACTAACACGTGCCAATACATATTCATCCTAGAAGAGGTGTGCAGCACATTGCATGCCACCCTGTGCACACATATATCTTGCCACCCAAAATATCAAGCCAACGGTGCATGTCCAACACACATCCTGCCATAAGTGCCCCAGGTGACTCACACAGCACACCATCCTGCTGTTGGCTCACATCAGACACAGCCACAAAATGGCCTGTGCACACACACTGTCCCGATGGTGGCAAGGATGAACACCACAACATGGTGCTCATCGCCTACATGGATGGAGCTGTAGGGGACCACACAGACCACAACATACCAGCCCACAATGACCCTGCACACATGCCATCCACCATATCGAGTTCATGGGCACATCTACTGTTGCACATTGGCCTCAGATGTCTGACTGGCAGACATCTGAGCTCTGTAATTGCACGCATTCATTGAAACGCACTCACAGTTGGCACACTGGCATTCTCATCCATCTGAATTCACACACTACCCCACAGCAGAAGGTACCTGAAGGCCACAACTCCAAATGTAAGAGAGATGCACAGTGCTAAAACTGACTTCATGAAGCACAGGTTGGGCATATGCATGGCACATACACCCAGCACAGAGGCCACTCTCAAAACATTGCACCACACAACCAACGTCACACAGCTGACAATTTTCACACTCTGTAGACACATGCACCCACTCCCAGCCAAAGGCAGCCTGCAACACATACTCACCCCTAGCTTGCTGCTGATGCTCCTTCAGTTGTCTATCCAGCTCAGGTTGTGTGACAGCCAGGATGCGGACCATTAGTGGTGTCATGCTGCGCCTAGCCAACCTGCCAGTCCGAGGGAGCAGCCCCAGCGACATCTCGGCCACGTTCTTGATCAGCCGGCAGATGTCGTCCCACCTTTTATAACAGTGGGTGCGCCTCCGGTTTGACACACCCAGATCTCGCACTCTGGAGGCAATGGCCCTCCACACGGCTTTACGCTGGTGGACCTTCAGCTGCAGGCATGGGAGACAAGAGGGGTGAGATTCCAGTGACACAGTGTACAATGACAACACAAAGAAAATGCAGTAGCACGACAGTGACTCATCCAAAACTCCAGCTACAACTGTAACAAAGCCAACAATTGCTGAGAACATGGTACAATGTCATTGGTCATTCAGACGTACATGCATGCATGTTCGATGGTGGACACAGTACCTCCACATCCCATTCACATGCAGGATACCAACACAGCAAGCGACGTGTAGTCTGCCCGCAGCTCTACTGTCTGCAGTTACCTACAACTACACATAGAGAAGATAGCAAAACATGTGTATTGTTGTTGGACTCACTGTGTCCAACACTGCGAAGACCTAAGTGTCCTAGCCCTGTGAAAGCCTCACTGTGTCCTGGAACTCACATAGAGTGATAACAACTGTCATACACACACCCTTCTCACACAGCTGCTCCTGTGCAATCTACAGGGCAGAGATGAACCAAACACACATGGAACACACTGTACATGCAGTGATGTGGACATGTGGCATTCGGCGGGGACTGTGCAGGGCAGGTGGACTGACACTGAGTGGGTAAATTGGGAGCAACACAGCCATTCACACAAACGATAACTGGTCTGACTCCTGCATCACCAAAATGCAGCTGCACTGTATGGCTGACACTACAAAACATGTCCCTCTACTCAGGATGGGCATGCAGGGTAACGTGTGAAAGAGCCCACCAAGCCCTTCCCGCTGTAGTAAGCATGCTAGGCAGTGCATGTCAGAGCCCCACAACCACTGACATATACAGAAGCACCTCCACCTCACGTGTGCCCACCCTGCACTCTCACTCACAGTCTTGGAGACTTACCACGACATTAGGGCCACCATAAAGCCTTGGGTACTGTGCAAGCACCCTTTCTACCAGGACCTCAAGCTCCTCGCTGGTGAAGGGACTGGCGCGGATCTTCTGAGTCCTCGACATCACAATGGACATGTGGCAGCAGCAGCATGTTGAGGGTGGCAGCCAGCAGTCCCTTGAGGCAGCAGCAGCAGGTGGAGGGTGGCAGCCAGCAGTCCCTGGAGGCAGCAGCAGGGTGGAGGGTGGCAGCCAGCAGTCCCTGGAGGCAGCAGCAGCAGGTGGAGGGTGGCAGCAAGCAGTCCCTGGAGGCAGCAGCAGTAGGTGGAGGGTGGCAGCCAGCAGTCCCTGGAGGCAGCAGCAGCAGGTGGAGGGTGGCAGCCAGCAGTCCCTGGAGGCAGCAGCAGGTGGAGGGTGGCAGCCAGCAGTCCCTGGAGGCAGCAGCAGCAGGTGGAGGGTGGCAGCCAGCAGTCCCTGGAGGCAGCAGCATCAGGTGAGGGTTGTCAGTCAGCAGTCCCTGGTAGCTGTGGGAATGTGGGGCACCCTCCCACACATATATAGGCCCCTGGGGCTGTGTCAGTGGTCCCAGGGTGCTGCAATTGGTGTACCAGGTCTGCCTCATTCAAAAACATCCAATGTCCGCCTCCGCGGTGGCGGTGCACGCCTACCGTGATTTTCAAATTCGCATCAGGCTACCGCGAGGGTGCTTCCCATTGGCTGCAAGGGCATGGTCCATGGCGGTGACACACCGTAGGGGCCATGCGTGCGCTACCACGGTGGTGCATCTTTTGAATGCTTCCAGTGACCGGCTCCGTGGTGGCGGTGCACGCCTACCGCGAGTTTCAAATCCGCATCAGGCTCCCGCGAGGGTGCTTCCCATTGGCTGCAAGGGCATGGTCCATGGCGGTGACACACCGCAGGGGCCAGGCGCGCGCTACCGCGGTGGTGCATCTTTTGAATGCTTCCAGTGACCGGCTCCGCGGTGGCGGTGCACGCCTACCGCGAGTTTCAAATCTGCATCAGGCTCCCGCGAGGGTGCTTCCCATTGGCTGCAAGGGCATGGTCCATGGCGGTGACACACCGCAGGGGCCAGGCGGTAGGCACCAGCAAATGTGCGCCATACAGTGCCTGGAGTGACCGTGATTTGGGTAGCGGTGCATAGTGACCACCATTGTCACATACATATCTGGCTGTGTCTACCGCGATCGTGCCTGGGGTATGGGCGGTGCCAGTCCGCATGGGCCAAGCGGTAGGCACCGCCATATGGGTGCCATACAGTGCCTGGAGTGACCGTGATTTGGGTAGCGGTGCATAGTGACCGCCATTGTCACATACATATCTGGCTGTGTCTACCGCGATCGTGCCTGGGGTATGGGCGGTGCCAGTCCGCATGGGCCAGCGGTAGGCACCGCCATATGGGTGCCATACAGTGCCTGGAGTGACCGTGATTTGGGTAGCGGTGCATAGTGACCGCCATTGTCACATACATATCTGGCTGTGTCTACCGCGATCGTGCCTGGGGTATGGGCGGTGCCAGTCCGCATGGGCCAAGCAGTAGGCACCGCCATATGGGTGCCATACAGTGCCTGGAGTGACCGTGATTTGGGTAGCGGTGCATAGTGACCGCCATTGTCACATATATATCTGGGTGTGTCTACGTCGATCGTGCCTGGGGTATGGGCGGTGCCAGTCCGCATGGGCCAAGCGGTAGGCACCACCATATGGGTGCCATACAGTGCCTGGAGGGACTGTGATTTGGGTAGCGGTGCATAGTGACCGCCATTGTCACATACATATCTGGCTGTGTTTACCACGATCGTGCCTGGGGTATGGGCGGTGCCAGTCCGCAGGGGCCAAGCGGTAGGCACCGCCAAATGTGTGCCATACAGTGCCTGGAGTGACCGTTAATGGAGTTGTGGAGTAGCTGTGCTGCACCTAACGTGTCCTCCAGCTCTCTGCATAGGCCAACATGTACAGTGCCCAGTGTCTCAACAATTGAAAGGTCCTCATGAGGGCAAATGCACAAAAGGAACATGTCACTCCACGTCACCAACACATACCATATATGGGTCGCCAATACATTGCATGTGCACATACACTTGCACATGTCACATGTGCTGTGTAATGAAATGTAGACTGTCCAGTTAATGTGTTGCATAGCATATGTTGATAATGGTCAATGTCTGTGTGTGCAATGTAACGCACAATGTTGTCTGATTTACTGAACTAGGGGCATCAGCAACTGTCACATTGTGTAATGCACATGCACACACGTGTCCCCCACGCTCAGCCGATGGTCAGTGTGTAGTTGATGTGTGCCATGTGCAACCTGTGTTGGGAGGTGTATCAGGGACAGCAACATGGTGTGTTAGGGTAGTATTGCAATTAGTAACATATGCTGGGGGTCATACTCACAGGTGTGCACACATATCTGTTAGTATATCACACTGTGCATGCGAATGAGCCGGAGGGGTGCACAGATAATTGCTGCTGGTAAGGGGACAGGTGTACGAGTAGTGTGCCTGATGTGTACCTACTTGTGAAGTGCTCTGTCGGTTAATGGTGCAATGTGTAAAACTTGCCAATGTGTCTGTTGAAAAAATTGATGTAATGCACATTTCATGGTCTTTTGCATTGACATCTGTGCACTTTGATCTGTCCTAGGAGGAGGAGGCCCAATATCCATCGTCCGTTCACAGTCCTGGCAGACATGGAGAATGAGGATATAATCCGCAAATTCAGGCTGGACCGACAAACCCTGCAGAACCTATGTGCCATGTTGGAGCCCCACCTGCAGCCACGTCGGACATATCCGACAGCTTTCAATCAATCATTTGTATAGCGCGCTACTCACCCAGAGGGTCTCAAGGTGCTTGGGGGAGGGGGGTCCGCTACTGTTCGAACAGCCAGGTCTTGAGTTGCTTCCTGAAGGAGAGGTGGTCCTGGGTAAGGCGGAGGTGGATGGGTAGGGAGTTCCACGTCTTGGCAGCCAGGTAGGAGAAGGATCTTCCTCCCGTTGTGGCTCTTCGGATGCAGGGGACGGCGGCGAGGGCGTGGTTGGTCGATCGTAGCTGGCGGGTGGGAGTGTAGAAGGTCAGACGGTCGTTGAGGTATCTGGGGCCTTGGTTGTGGAGAGCTTTGTGTGCGTGGGTGAGGAGTCGGAACGTGATTCTCTTGCTGACGGGGAGCCAGTGCAGGTCTCTCAGGTGTCCGGCGATGTGGCTGTGTCGGGGGATGTCCAGGATGAGTCGAGCTGAGGCGTTCTGGATGCGTTGGAGTCTTTTTGAAGTTTGGCTGTGGTTCCGCGTAGAGGGAGTTGCCGTAGTCCAGTCGGCTGGTGACGAGGGCCTGGGTGACCGTCTTCCTGGTTTCGGTGGGGATCCACCGGAAGATCTTGCGCAGCATGCGTAGGATGTTGAAGCAAGACGAGGAGACGGCGTTGACTTGTCGGGTCATTGAGAGGGAGGAGTCCAGGATGAAGCCCAGGTTGCGTGCGTGGTCCGTTGGTTTGGGTGCGTTGCCCAGGGCAGGGGCCACCAGGAGTCGTCCCAGGCGGAGGGTGATGATCCTAGGATGAGGACTTCCGTCTTATCTGAGTTCAGTTTCAGGCGGCTGTTCCTCACCCATTCGGCTACGTCCTTCATCCCTTCATGTAGGTTGGTTCTGGCGGTTGTGGGGTCGTTGGTGAGGGAGAGGATCAGCTGGGTGTCGTCGGCGTAGGAGATGATGTTGAGGTTGTGTTGGCGTGCGATGGCTGCGAGGGGCTCATGTAGACGTTGAAGAGGGTGGGGCTGAGTGATGATCCTTGTGGTACGCCGCAGATGACTTCGGTGGCCTCGGAACTGAACGGGGGGAGGCGGACTCTCTGGGTTCTTCCGGTGAGGAAGGAGATGATCCACTCCAGTGCCTTCTCTTGGATTCCGACGTTGTTCAGGCGTTGCACTAGGGTGCGGTGGCAGACTGTGTCGAACGCTGCGGAGAGGTCCAGGAGGATGAGGGCCGCAGTTTCCCGTTGTCGAGCAGGGCTCGGATGTCGTCGGTGGCTGCGATTAGGGCGGTCTCGGTGCTGTGGTTGGCCCAGAAGCCGGACTGCGAGTGGTCGAGGGATCCATTCATCTCGAGGAAGGCGGCCAGTTGTCTGTTGACGGTCTTCTCGATGACTTTGGCAGGAAAAGGAAGGAGCGAGATGGGGCGGTAGTTTTTGAGGTCGGTGGGGTCCGCTGACGGTTTCTTCAGTAGGGCGCTGAGTTCGGCGTGCTTCCAGCTCTCTGGGAAGGTGGCGGTGTCGAAGGAGGTGTTGATGATGTCCCGGAGGTGGGGTGCGATGACGGCGTCGGCCTTGTTGAAGACGTGGTGAGGGCAGGGGTCGGTTGGTGATCCGGAGTGGATGGAGTTCATCGTGCGGATAGTGTCTTCGGTGTTGATCGGGGTCCAGGCTCGGAGGGTGGAGGTGGGGGACGTTGGAGCGGTCGTAGGGTACGTCGGCTGTGTGCTGAAACTGTTGTGTATGTCTGCGATCTTGCTGTGGAAGAACGAGGCGAGCGAGTTGCAGAGGTCTTGCGAGGGAGTGATGTCGTTGTTTCCGGCTCTGGGGTTCGAGAGCTCTTTGACGATGATGAAGAGTTCCTTGCTGTTGTGGGCGTTGTTGTCCAGTCGTTCCTTGAATGCGGTTTTCTTGGTGGTGTGGATCAGCTGGTGGTGTTTTCGGGTGGCGTGCTTGAGGGTGGTCATGTTGTCTGCAGTCGGGTCTCTGCGCCATGCTTTCTCGAGGGCCCGGCAGTTCTTCTTGGATTTCTTGAGTTCGTCAGTGAACCAGGATGCTTTCTTGTTGCCGGGTCTGACTGGGGGTCTTCAATGGGGCGAGGTCGTCTGCGCAGTTGGTGATCCAACTTGTGAGGTTGCTGGCGGCTTGGTTGGGGTTCGTTGAGCTGGCGGGAGGGTTCTGGCTCAGGGATGTGGTGAGTTGGTCGGTGGTGATCTTGTTCCAGCTTCTGCGCGGAAACTGTCGCGGGTGGTGGTGCGTGGTGGTCCTGCTGAAGCTGAAGTGGACGCAGCTGTGGTCTGTCCAGTGGAGTCCGGTGGTGTGGCTGAAGGAGATGTCCTTGCTGGAAGAGAGAAGACGGGGTCAAGCGTGTGGCCGGCGTGGTGTGTGGGGGTGGTCACCAGTTGCTTGAGTCCGAGGTTGGCGAGGTTGTCCAGCAGGGTGGTGGTGTTGCGATCGTTGTTGTTCTCTAGGTGGAAGTTGAGGTCCCCAAGGAGGATGTAGTCAGCCGAGGGGAGGGCGTGCGGGCTGATGAGGTCGGCGATGTCTTCGCTGAATTGTGTGCGTGGTCCTGGAGGTCTGTAGATGAGGGTGCCTCTGAGGGTGGTCTTGGGGTCGGTGTGTATCTGGAAGTGCAGGTGTTCGCCGGCTGTGAAGGTGTCGTCGGAGTTGGTCGTGATGCGGATGGTGTTCTTGTGGACGATGGCGATGCCTCCTCCGGTCTGGTTGGCGCGGTCCCTACGGGTGATCTTGTATCCGTCCGGGATGGTGATGGCGATGTCGGGCGCTGAGGAGGCGTTCATCCATGTTTCCGTGAGGAATGCGACGTCTGGTGATGTGGAGTCGAGCAGGGGGGCGGGGCCGTAGGGGACACAGCGGCGGGATTGGAGAGAGGCAGCGAGGGAGACAGAAGGAAAAGATGGACGCAGTACAGTGGGGGCAGCGAGGGGAGCAGCGAAAAAAAGACGGGCACACAGCAATGGGGGCAGCGAGGGTACAGAAGGAAAGATGGACGCAGTACAGTGGGGGCAGCGAGGGGAGCAGCGAAAAAAGACGGGCACACAGCAATGGGGGCAGCGAGGGTACAGAAGGAAAGATGGACGCAGTACAGTGGGGGCAGCGAGGGGAGCAGCGAAAAAAGACGGGCACACAGCAATGGGGGCAGCGAGGGTACAGAAGGAAAAAAGGACACGATACAGTGAATCGGGGCAGTGAGGGAAAAACAGACAAAAGCGGGCACCGAGGCCAACAAGCAGAGGGCGAGCTTACCAGCAGCAGCGGCGGGCAGGACACCACAGGCGGAGCTGTGTGGCGGGGGAGCGACCTACCGCAACATCTAAGGTGATGGCATGCCTGCATTTCTTTGCAACAGGCTCATTCCAGCACACGGTCGCAAGTGCAGGCGGGATGTCACAGCCGATGTTCAGCATGGTGCTGAGGGATGTACTGTCGGCCATGAAGCTCTACAAAGACAGATATATCCATTTCCCCAGGGGGCCTGAGTTGGTGGCTGTGAAGGGCGATTTCTATGCCCTTGGACATATCCCCCATGTCATTGGTGCAATTGATTGCACACATGTTGGGCTTGTGCCACCACAGGCACGTGAACAGGTTTACCGCAATAGGAAGCATTCACACTCGGTAAATGTTCAAGTAGTGTGCCTGGCGGACACACCCAGGTGACTCGGCATATCCGAACCGCCCGTGGTTGCTGAGCCCATTGCGGAATCCTGTCACACCAGCTGATGTGCGATACAATGATGCCCATGGGAGGACACGGCGTGTGATAGAACGGACATTTGGTCTCCTAAAATCAAGATTTCGGTGCCTGGACCGTACTGGAGGTGCCCTTATGTACTCGCCAGGGAAGGTGTGTCAGATAGTGGTGGCATGCTGCATGCTCCACAACCTGGCCATTCGCAAGGCAATACCCCTGATCCTGGATGACGATGATGAGCAGCCAAGGCCCCCGCCTGCAAATCAACCCGGATCCAGTGACGAGGGCAGTGGAGAGGAGGAAGGTGTCAACATGCGTCGACAGCTCATCACCCACTACTTCACTTGAAGGTGAGTGACGATGTAGAAGGGACAAAATGGTCTGATGGTGTTGCAGTTGCTGTGTGGGTGTATGTGAGCTTGGTGACTGCAGCTTTGTGTTGACTCATTGCTGCCTGCCAATGTATATGTGATTGGTTAGTGTGATACAGAATGTCTCTATGGTGACTGTTGCTCTGTGTAAAGTTTGTAGATCTGAGTACCTTGTTGACAAGTGTTGTGTGATGTGTGCGATGCCACACCCATACAAGTGACTCTTGTTCTGTGGTTTTCCCTAGGTCCCTTCGGCATCTCACTGCCTACCTACATTCCATTCCCCTGGACCATGTCCTACACGGTGAAGGTTGCACATCCTGTATTGAAGACGGAGCAGACACAACAACATGTGTGTAAGGTGTATTTATTTACAATTGTGACAAGCGAGGGTGGAGATAATGTGAAGGGGGAATTGAAGAAGTGAGTTGACAGTCATGGTAGATGAGATACTTGAGTAGTCCCCACAATGATGTGGAGACCCAGTCCAACAGATAGATGCCATTCACATGGCAGTGTGGTGAAGGATAGTCCAAAAGGTCAATGCAGTGATGCAGTGGTCTGCCATCATAGCTGTTTCGGGGACTAGCGTTTGGCAGGTGCTTTGGCACGTGAGGCCCCCTGGCCTTTCCTTGGACGGCCCCTTTTGCGCTTGACTGGAGGGGCCACTGCTGCAAGGACAGTGGTGTCTGAGGACTCACCCCCCTCTGTGGACGCAGGGGAGGATGATGAAGTGTCATCCTGCTGCCCATCAGGGGGAGGCGGAGGGGTAGAATGTTGCGCTGGCCTGTCCCTCAGAACCGCCACTAGCTGCCCCAAGAGGTCCACAATCTGTCCCATGCATGTGTCCATGGACCTCAGCAGCAGGAGGTGCTCCCGAGATTCTTCCTCTAACCGGCCCATACGACCCTGGGCCTGTTGGTAGGCCCCAAGGACTCTGTCGATGTGGGCCAGGGCTTCCGTCCCAGGATCAGTTCCCTCTGCATGACCCTGTCCCTCCCACCTGCACTGCTGCCACGGTCCAGTCCG
The DNA here is from genome assembly GCA_963921515.1 of Calotriton arnoldi. Lineage (NCBI taxonomy): Eukaryota > Metazoa > Chordata > Amphibia > Caudata > Salamandridae > Calotriton > Calotriton arnoldi. Next base: position 418,583 of record CAWUFW010004244.1, on the reverse strand, counting down.
GTCCTCACATTGGCCCGCTGCATCCTCTCCCTGGCCTCCGCAGTCAATGTAGTGGGCTGCTCAACCCCTGGGGCAGGGAGGGTGTTGCGGCCAGCTATGGTGGTGGTGGTGGTAGTGGTTGACACACAGGCCGTGACAGCAGCTGGCTGAGGATGGTCATGGGCTGCAGCTGATGTGGTTGTGGGGACAATGGGTGCCTGGGACTGTTTGCGGGCTGCCACACCAGATGGGCCAGCTTGGAGCTCCTCATCCAAGGAATCCAGGGTGTCTTCATCCAGTTGTCTCTGTTCCGGGGGGGACTGGCTCTGCAAGTTGGGGTCATCCTCTGCAGTGAGTTCTTGGTCACCTGTGGGTCAGATGAGAAATGGTCATTGTTTTGCACTCAGCACAGTTTGTGTTAGCAGTGTTACATCAACTGTTTGTACATCCAGCAGTTGTTCACTGTACAAATTTGCAGTGACCGACATCCAGTGATGCATTACAAGCTGTTGTGGTACATGCATTACTTGTCCATATTGGGAGTTGTCAAGACATGACATGCACAATTTAAATTTTTAACATTGACAGGCTCATGTTGGCATCCAGTTATTGATCAATCATATGTCATCCATTTACGCGTATGTGTCACTTGTTGAGCCCTGGCAGCGGTTTACTCTGCACATTGAGTGAACATTGTAGTTTCATGCATACCTTTTCAATGTGGTGTACATATCTGTATTTGCAATTCCAGCCATGCTTAAGTTTGCTTTAATTAGATCCTAGGTGGTCTGGACCACTGCTACTGTCAGATGGCATGTAGTGGTGTGCATGGTTGTGCTCTGAGTTCCATCTACATGTGTTTCAGACTTTCACACTTTGGTTGCTGTCACAGTTTCATTTTCTTAGGTGTATGCACACTATAGTTGCCAATGCTATCTGGGTGTGCAGTTGTGCATTGAGAGGCCTGGTGTCCTATGCCACCATGTTTTTTGAAATGCATATCTGGCTGAATGTTGTGGCTGTTGATATGTTGTGTTTGCTGTTTATTGCTTGTATTTGTGAGACCTCTCTGTGTGTGTATGATGATGGCTTCCATCTTGGTCCAGTGTGGGACAAGTCAGCATGAGATGTCTACATACCAGTTCTTTTGAAGTGGACATTGCAATAACTGACACATGCATGTTGGTGCCAGGAAGTAATGGGTCTTGTGTGCTGGCGGTCAGGTGGACCCGTGTGAGTTGTTGTGCAAGCTTCCCACCCCCACACACCCGACCTGTGAGATGCGGTTACCTACCTGTGAGTTGAGTGGGTAGCATACATTGCCTGCCACATGATTCTTATTGGGGGTGTAGTGTCCCATCCTCCATAGGGGTGGAACAGCATGCATGTTGCGTTTTGTGGGACGAATAGCCAAACACAGTACACCGTCTCACTGTGAAGATGGCTACCTACCGTTTGAGGTGAAGGTGAGCACTGACATGGCTATGTGACTTGGTAGTAATTTTTGGATGGAATGTGCGTGTGGTGAGCAGAAGGTGTGTATGGCTTTTTGTACCCATTGATTTCAGATTACATTTGGGCATGGGGCATAGCCCCCATCACTGTTGTCCCACCAATCTGGGTGTGGGGTTCACTCCCCCAGCATTTGAAGGCACAATAGGGCATGGGGTATAGCCCCCCCCATCACTGTTGTCCCACCTATCTGGCTGTGGGGTTCACTCCCCAACATTTGAAGGCACAATAGGGCAAGGGGTATAGGCTCCTAGCACAGTGGTGACATACAGCAGGGTGAACATCTCACCCAGCATACATTTCCCCACTGTCATGGTTTCATGGTATTTGTGGACCTGAGAACATGAGCACAGTACTGGTGAAGCAGTTGTTCCAGGGCATCCATACACTGACATGTTGTGGTCAACAGTGGTGTGTGTGTGAGATGTACTCAGCCATGTGCAGAAAATGTGTGCTTTTGGGGCCAGACTATACCAGCACTGTTCAGACAGACAGTGTGAGATGTGAACATTGTCAATGCATACACACATTGGTGGTCCGAACAAGACACCTTTGACAATTTTAGTCAGACAAGGTGCTGTTCTGCAATTCAGTGCAGCACTGTGGTAGCTGGGTGTGTTGCAGGACATTTAGGATGTGCTTAGTTTAGCATTGTGAGTCCCAGCTGCAGTGTAGTTTTTGGATACACTGCACTTCCACTGTTTACATTGCAACTCTGTGGTATGACATGGGTGATTTGCACTTTGTCAACCAACCTGCCAGACACTGCTGCAGGGCAGCATGATCGTTGTTAGTGTTGCAGTGTGTGATGCCTGGCACAGTGGACACAATGTGGGTCATTTTTGAACAGAGACTTGTGCATGGGGACTACAACACAACTGTTTTGCATGATTTGTGTAGGTGACTGTGGACTAAGTGGCATGGTGTCATGTGCGGCTGCACAGACGTCACATGCCTATGAGTGGGACAAGTGCTCCATCATGCTGAGCTGTGGGAGTAGGGGGCCTGTTGTGAGTTGTGCTGCTGTGTCACCAATTAAAAACAACACTCCCGGTTGAAATGGTTACCTACCCGTAAGTTTGATGAGTGACATTCAATATCTGCCACATGCTTGTGGCTGTGGGGAGTGCTCCATCTTGCGCAGCTGTAGGACAAGGGGGCCTGGTGGGAGTTGTAGTGCAGGCTTCCCACCCACCCACCCACCGCCCTGTAAGGGTGGCTACCTACCTGTTAGGTTAAGGTGAGCAATGCTATGGGTGGCACATGGGTTGGGGTGGAGGGCTCCATCTTGCGCAGCTGTGGGACAGGGGGGCCTGCTGGGAGTTGTAGTGCTGGCAGCATGTACACATGTACCCATGGTGATGTTACTAGCTACCTTTGGGGGGCTTCAGGGGAGTGTCTGTTGAATCTGTGAGAGATGTGTTGGGGGGAGTGTTGTGCACATGAATAAAGTTGAACCTAGGAGGTATTACTTTGTAGTAGTGGAAGACAGTACATTTGTGTGATGTTCAGCATTTGTTTGTACTTACCAGCCTCCACTCCCCCGGGTATTCCTTAGAGACTCTCTGGATGTAGAATGCCAAGCACCTTCTCCTCCCATTCAGTGAATGTTTTGAGTGGAACGGGAGGGCCACTGCCTGTCCTGTGAGCCAGCTCATGGTTCTTGGCTCTCTTCTTCTTGACCACTGCCTTCAGATCGTGCCACCTCTTCACAATTTCATCTCTACTGCATTTACCTTGTCTACTATCCTTCTCCACATTTGCGTTCTTGTGGCTAGTGGTGTCTGTTTGACCTGGTTACCAAACAATTGGGGTTCTACCCTGATTATCTCATCAACCATGACCCTCAACTCACTCTCAGTGAATTTGGGCCTTCTCTGTGGTGACATGGTGTGTGATGTGCCAAGGTGTTTGAGGTGCAGGTTTGGAAGTGGTAGTGGTGGTTGTGATGTGTATGGTGTGTGCTGTGCGAAGGTGTTAGAGGTGCAGGTGTGGAAGTGGTGGTGGTGGTGGTGATGTGTGTGTGTTGTGCAGATTTGCCTCTCTTGTCAGCTGTGGTGAATGTCCCTTCAGTTGTGGAGTTTGGCAAAGGATTGTGGTCTGTTAGGGGGCTGGATTTATACTGGTCTCTGTGGGTGTGTCAGGATGGGGTATTGGTAGCAGGTGTGGTGTGTGTGTGTGGGTGTGTCTTTGGGCTGTGTTAGGTATGTTTGGGTGCATGCCTTGTTTGGTTGGTGCACTTTGTGGCCATGTTGTGTGTTTTTCTCGCGACTGCCATTTTTTTCACGGAGCGTCCGCAGTGGTGGCTCGGCTACGGCGCTTCCGCCGTCTCACTCATTCATCACTGTTGTCGACCGCGGCGGTTGGAAACAGTGCACTGCACCGCGGCGATGTTGGGAATATCATAATTTCGATGGCGGTGTCTCCGCTGTGGTTGCGGTCGTTTGGGCTGTTTCCGCTGTGAAACCGACTGCCGAGGACGGGTTTGGTCCTTCTCCGCAGGCGAACGGCGGTTTCTCGGGGAACCTTTCCGCCGCGGTAGGATTTCTACCGCCATGGATCCTAATCTGGCCGTCGGTTTTCCCGCGGTTGAGGCGGGCGGTGATTTCCCGCTACCATGGCGGTCGGCTTGCTTTTCCGACCGCCATCGTAATGACCCCCTATGTTTGTATTTGTTGTCGACGTACTCATTATAAAATTCAAACTAGGAATGTAGATGTGTTTTTAAAAAGTGAAAAGGAAAACAATGATAAATGGAAAGAATTTGCTGCTTATCTGTTTGTGGAAGGTCGTTTTGAGTTAGTTACTGTACAATGTATTTGTAAATATTGTTATAATAAATTAGAAGAAAACAAAATGCCAGCTAGAGCTGTCCATAATGACTTAGAATTAGTAGCTATACCTCCTGAACTTAAAGATTTAAATACATATGAGGCCATCCTTATACAATCTGTGCACCCTTTTCAGGCTATAATTCATATGGAGCCTAAAACAGGTAAGCTGCCTCCAACAGATCTACAAAGAGGTTTAAAAGGAAGAGTTGTGTATTTACCTTTAGATTTTAAGAAAAATGTTGAAACTGTTGGTGTAGAAAGAGAGGATACTGAACCTGTAGTCATTCTTGTTAATGGTATACCCACAAAGAGTCGGAAAATATGGCAAGAGTTAGTAGATGTCACGAAAGTCCAAAAGGCTACATTATATCTGGTGCAAAACAATATTTACTATCAAAATGTAAAAGTAGAGGAAGAAGAAATTAGTTTAGAAGATGAAAGACACATTTCAAGTGGGCAAATAGAAAAAGTGGAGAATTCAAGAAAAGAAGAAATTTATGAACATTATACTATACACCCTCTACATTCAAAAGAACTGATAGGAGATACTATTGAATTGTTCCAGATGAAAAAAGCAAAAGGAAGTCCCATGAGTGTGGGGGAAAAAAGTTTGGAAGCTCGTTGTTTTCCACAGCTGTTCCCTTACTGGAAAAGGTGGACGATATGATGAACGACCAGTTCAGATTCCAGCTTCAGAATATCGTACTTTACGACTGTACTCAGAAGAACCAAGATTTCGTCAGTGTATTCCATATTTATTTCATCTTTTATTTGAGAGTGATCTGTCTGCACTTTCATATGCAGTCAACCATATATTGAAAACTGAAACCCATCTTTCACGCAAAGGAATTTATGGAAAAAGTTGAAAAAAGAGACGAACATTTAGAATCACAGTTAATTAATTTGATGGCATGTCAACGTGGCACTAATAAATATTGGTATCGACGTCATGGGGAATAAAAATGTATGTTAAGAAATTTAGGAACCCCTACATGGTTTGTTACACTTAGTTGTGCTGAGTACGCATGGGATGATTTACTGGATTTTCTACGAGAAGCAAATTCAAATATAGAAAATATTGAATTGAAGACACCTGGAGAACTGTGTTCCCTAGATCCTGTAACTGTCTGCAGATATTTTAATCATAGATTTGAAGCTATGATGTCTTTCATCTGTAATAAAAAAAATCCACCTATTGGCGAAGTTATTGATTTTTTTGGGAGAAAAGAATACCAAGCTAGAGGTGCTCCTCATATACATATGCTTTTACGGATCAAGGATGCACCCAAATTTGGAACTGATTTGGATGAGACTGTTTTATCTTTTATTGAAGAGTATGTTACCTGTGCGATTCTGAAAACAGGAGGAGAAAATATCTTAAGACAGCAAGTTTTACAGTTTCAGAGTCATCGATGTGGAAAATATTGCCCACGGAAATATAAGTCAAAGGATACGTTTTACACAAAATGTCGATTTGGCTTTCCACGTCCAGCAATTTCCATAGGAAGAGTGAACAGTTTTATGTCAGCAGTGAGGCATACTATCACTCGGAAATCACCCAAAAATACTTATAATATAAAAAGAACAGAAGAATCGAAGTACATTAATGATTACAATCCGGTGATTTTGAAGATGTGGAATGCAAATATGGACATACAATATGTTGCAGATAACTCAATTGCTGTTGCTCGCTATGTGACGTCATATATTATCAAGTCTGAGAAGACAGAATTGAAAGAAATGTGGGAGGAAATTTCACAGGAGAAGACACTTAGCAAAAAATTGTACAGCTTCAGCTTGAAGATGCTTTCACATCGAGAAATTGGATCCTACGAATGTTCGGATCGATTGACATCTGCAAGTTTATATTCAAAGTCAAGAGGAATCATCTGGATAAGTCTAGGCCTTGCTACAGTATGAAATCGAGTTTTGAAATCTGTACAAGAAATTGAATACTTGGCACTGAATGAACCAGAAAGTACAGATAATCTGAAAACAAATATGTTGGATAGGTACTATCCAAATAGAAGTCCATACCTAGAAAACATATGTCTATATGAAATTCTGCAACATTATAGTTTTAAAAAAAATGTTGCGGAAAATATAAATGAAGGAAAATACGCTGTAATTGGATCTGAAGGATGTTTGGTAGAGCATGACAAAGGAAATTTGATTAATCAAAGGAAATTAAGTTGTGATACTCCAGATAAAAGAGAGTTTTTCTATTTAGTTCTTCTGCAACTCTTCAATCCTTGGCGGCCTGAAATGGAATTACTTGGAGATTTTGACTGCTATGAAGATTCTTTCAATGCATGTAAAGATAGCATTGAATGTACAATTTTTCCAAACTATCTCCAAATCTTGAACGAAGAGATTAATCAAGAAAGAACTATTGCAGCTGAAATTGCTAGAGATAGTTCTGAAGATAGTCACAGTTCTGCTCCACAAAGTCAAGATCCACTAGGAGAAGCCATACTTGAAAATGAAGCGGCAATAGCAATGAGTGAAGTGGAAACGGTGATGCAGCAAGCACAACAAGACAATATTGATTTGGAAAATTTGGAGGAACGTCTCAATACTGAACAGAAAGAAATATATCACCAAGTTACACAACAGATACAACATGGATTACTGCATGAAAAGAATGATTGCCAATGTACATCATTTAGACCTATTCTTATGTACATCAGTGGACAAGCTGGAACGGGGAAAAGTTTCTTGATTAAATGTTTGTCAAGTTATCTACAGAAAGCAACGGATTCACATTTGTCTTGTGTTGTAACTGCTCCAACTGGGTTAGCAGCACACAACATTAAAAGGATTACATTACATCGTCTACTTATGTTACCAGTAGAACATGAAAATAAGTTGGAATACCACAAGCTATCTGGAGAAGCTTGTTTTGAAGTTTCAAGAGTACTGAAGAAAATGAAACTTCTAGTAATTGATGAAGTAAGCATGGTCTCAAACTTAATGCTTGCGTTTGTACATTTGAGGATGCAGCAGATTTTAAAAACAAATTACAATGTTTTATTTGGAGGAAAACATGTAATTGTATTTGGTGATCTACTACAACTCACACCTGTAAAAGGCCAACCAGTTTTTAAAACCCTTCTACATGAAGACACTAAAAAATCTTTGGGAAGTATTGGAAATGTGAACATTTGGAGTTATTTTGAATATAAGGAACTTATCAAGAACATGCGACAAGCAAATGATGAAGATTATGGAAATATTCTTCAAAATATTAGAATTGGTGTCTTAACAAAGGATGGAAAAGATGGTTTAGAAAGTTGGCTACTAAGAAACTTGTTTCCAAAAGAAAATATTGCAGCTGAAACAATCTACCGAAGAATTGCAGAAAAGGAATCTATAATTTGCCTTATGCCAACACCGAAAGAATGCTCTACATTCAATGAAGAACTGTTGAAACTGGAGAATGAACCGATAATAAAAATGGTAGCTATTGATAAAATAGAACATGAAGGAGTAACTATTCTTTTGTCAGAGAAATTGCAGTTAAAATTAGACTCTTTGGAAAAATCAATATCTAAGACTGCTGGTTTGGAAAAGACCTTATAGGTATCTGTAAACTGTCGGGTAATATTTTGCCTTATGCCAACACTGACAGAATGCTCTACATTCAATGAAGAACTGTTGAAACTGGAGAATGAACCGATAATAAAAATGGTAGCTATTGATAAAATAGAACATGAAGGAGTAACTATTCTTTTGTCAGAGAAATTGCAGTTAAAATTAGACTCTTTGGAAAAATCAATATCTAAGACTGCTGGTTTGGAAAAGACCTTATATGTATCTGTAAACTGTCGGGTAATATTACGGCGTAATTTAAATGTTGAGAAAGGTTTAGTAAATGGAGCAATGGGGAAAGTTCTTGACTTTGTTAGCTATGCAAATAGAGATGGAATTGAATTTTTGAAGATTAAATTTGATCATATTGAGGAGGTGAAACAGATTGCACGCTGTTCTGTTCGTTTTTTGCTTGTAAAAGAATTGTATGTTCGTAGAAAACAGTTTCCTGTTTGTTTAGCATATGCAGTGACTATTCATAAATCTCAAGGTTTAAGTTTAGACAGTGCTTTGGTAAATATTGGAAGTTCTGTGTTTAAGGAGGGTATGGCATATGTTGCATTGTCTCGAGTAAGAACGTTATCCGGATTGTATTTGATTGATTTTGATGAAGAAAAGGTTAGTGCAGATATAAATTGTGTAAAAGAGTATAACAAGTTAAGAGGACTCTAAGCTCCTAGTTTATGTGAATATCCTATTTATGAAAAACGTTTAATACGTCCAAAACGAAAATATAATAAAGATTTTACTAAGGTTGCAAAGAAAAAAAGAATTGAAAAGAATGATGAGTCTGGAAAGAAAATAGAAGGGAACACAGTTGGTAATATTGTAGGATATCAGTTTGAAAATAGTTCAGGTATCAACTGCTATGCTAATGTAATCGTCAACGTTGTGTTTTTTTTGAAAATCTACAGCATGCAATTATGTAAAATCGAGAAAAAAGATTTTGTTCTTTGTTACATTATATTTTTGAGAAGTTGAAAACTGATAAAATGAAAATCCATACTGCTTCTGATGTGCGGAATCTTCTGGATATATGTTCTGGATCTTCACAATTTACACAGAATGTACCGCAAGATGCTCAGGAATTGCTTATGTTTATGCTTACAGTATTAGAAGATGAAGGTATACAAATTGAAAATCTGTTTGGACTACGTTACAGATGGGTTCATACATGTGACAGCTGTTCATTTTCATCTACCACTAAAATAGACACTGAACGATTCATATATTTGACAATGCCAGATTTGAAAACAGTGTCTTTCAACAATCTAGTGAAATCAGCTAATCAACATATGGAATGTACTCAGTGCAAATCGGAAATGTTGTCAACATTATTCATACAAAGATGTGGACAATATATTATTTTAATGCTGCAATGTTGTAGAGCAGATGGAACAAAATTGGAAACCAAAATTAAAAATGTTGTGGCAGGTCAAGTTTCAATTTCAGGGAGAACTTTTAAAACAGTGGCTTTTGTTTTCCACGATGGAACTACTTCAACATCTGGACACTATACTAAATATTTAAAATGCAATAAAGGATGGACACTATGTAATGATGCACATTTAGAGTATACATTTCGGTTGCCTAATGAATTACCAAATTCATATTTAATATTTTTGATGCCAAAATTCTGAGAAGATATCAACATGAATTACTGAGTATATTTTGGATATTTCCACTACAAATGATTTTAGATACATCATTCACCCTATTGGAAGCATGTGAATATGATTTTAGAAATCTATCTTGGATATCCTGATTGCAAATGTTTTCAGAAACATCATTCGGCCTATTGGGAAGGTGTGTATATGAATGCAAAAGTTTATTTTGGATATACTTAATGGAAATATTTTCAAAACATCATTCGGCCAATTGGGAAGATGTTGGTAATTACGGATTCAATTATTGATTCTGCTCCTTCATATTGCATTTGGAAAATTGTGTTGGAAAGGAGGTGGTCATATATTTGATTTTTGTATTATATACTATGTTACTAAGGATGTTCATTTGTGAAAATGTAAATACCAAGTTGTGTTTGTTGTAGATATTTTGAAGAGAAATATGTTTTTTTAACAATCTTATTGATTGTATTTTTTTGCCCGCTGTCATCTGATGATTAACATTGAAATCACTGTTTATGGTGAAATTCAATACAATCTGAACACAGCAAAAAAGGCAAATTGAATATGTGATGTAATTGTATACTTATGTTGTGTTGCAAAAACTATAAAATTATATGTAATAACAGAATTTTTTTCTTCTCTTTTACAGACCTTACTACTAAAGTTTAAAATATTTTAAATTTGCATTAAAAAAAGAAGTTAATATGTATTACTATTAATTTGATATCTGCTTGAAAACAGGTAAGATTAATTCACCCAGGTACTACACTTGCAGTCTATCAAAGACACTGTCACTCCCTATGCCCATCTCCAGTCACCCAGCGAGTACTATATACTAATGCAATCTGTCCACTAATACCCAAGCACTTATAAATACACTATGCACTGTCTTTACAGCACTATAATCATCCAGTTACTACTCACGTACTTATGGAATGGCCTAACTACTCATACAAGTACAGCTACAATATTCTGTACGCTATCCATACAGACCTCTAACCACCTATATTCTATTTATACACTCCTCTAAATATGCAGTTATTACCCATGCAGTCTAGGAATCCTCCTGTGAGTCCGCTGCACTTCTCCAATCACCCATCCAGCCAATATGTAAGCACTTTTAAATTCACCATGCACTCTGTTTGCAGCACTGAAATTATTCCAGTTACTAGTCATGTAGTTATGGAATGCACTAGCTACTTACACAAGTATCCGCTATTATTATTAATAGTAGCTTTCAGGGAGGATACAGTTAGAAAGTAGCATTTAAAAAACCTTTGAAATTCACTGAAAAAACCATAGGTTTCAGGGACGTTATAGTTAGAAATTAGCATTTAAAAAACCTGTGAAATTCACTGAAAAAACCATAGGTTTCAGGGACGTTATAGTTACAAATTAGCATTTAAAAAACCATAGAAATTCACTGAAAAAACCATAGGTTTCAGGGACGTTATAGTTAGTTGGACATTTCACTCATACAAAACCATAGAAATTCCGCCGTTATAGTTAGTTGAGCTAACTATAACTTGCGCCCCCGCAATGCACTGCTGATGACGTCACATATTACATCATTCATGACATGGTCAGTGACATCACTGATGACATCACTGATGACATCTCAAATGACATCACTGATGACATCAATGATGACATCATCCACGTGAAAAATCTGATGCACCTCCTCACACCCTAATATAACCTTTGATACACCCACTGTAAAATACAGACTAACATTTTAAAAACAATCGACACACCAATACCAGTTACTACGTACGCACGCACTGATTCCTAGGTCTACACACACATCCACTCATTCACCCATACAACCATTCATACATGTAGTCACTGATCAATACAACACTATCATATGCACTCATATACCTATACAGACACTCACACACCACCACTCATCCTAGTCAGTCATGCACTCATCCTAGTCAGTCATGCACAAAATCAATCACAGTTCCATTTACTCACCTACACAGTTATACACACACACCACCTCATTTATTCATACAGATACTAACGCATACTTACTCTCTTATATAATCACTAATACAAGTACACACTTATCCATACAGCCACTCTCACAATCACTCACTCTCACGTATAGTTATTTTTATTCACCAACTCTCACATACACTGCCTTTAACTTTTGTACTTAGTTGGACATCTACCAGTAACACATCCATTCACTCACCAACACATGCATACACACACTCACTCACCCATACAACTGTTTCCACATGCACTGTTAAACTCATACACCCAGTGAATCAACCACTCAAACATCTATGCACAGAGTCACACACCCCCACCCAACCACACACACACTCAGTCTCCCATACAAATACTCAGGCAACTAATCAATAACCCATATAGACACTCATGTAGCTACTGACCAACCGATGCAGCAGGTTATACAACAACAAACAGACTCATACAGATATTCACACAGTTTATTCACTAACCCATGTATTCAGTAAGAGACATTTAATCACTCACTTAAACAGTGAGTTACACACCTACTAAATCCTCCATCCAGACACTTATACAACGACTCATTCTTCAATACAGCTTGGTATATATATAAAACATATTTAAACTTTACAGAAACACACAGTCACTAGATGATGTCATCAGTGATGTCATCAGTGATGTCATTTGAGATGTCATCAGTGATGTCATCAGTGATGTCACTGACCATGTCATGAATGATGTAATATGTGACGTCATCAGCAATGCATTGCGGGGGCGCGAGTTATAGTTAGCTCAACTAACTATAACGGCCGAATTTGTATGGTTTTGTATGAGTGAAATGTCCAACTAACTATAACGTCCCTGAAACCTATGGATTTTTCAGTGAATATATATATATATATACACATACATACATACATACATACATATATATATACATACATACATAGACATATACATACATACATACCTATATATATATCACTGAAAAAAACATAGGTTTCAGGCACGTTATAGTTAGAAATTAGCATTTAAAAAACCTTAGAAATTCACTGAAAAAACCATAGGTTTCAGGAGCGTTATAGTTAGTTGGACATTTCACTCGTACAAAACCATAGAAATTCCCCCGTTATAGTTAGTTCAGCTAACTATAACTCGCGCGCCCGCAATGCACTGCTGATGACGTCACATATTACATCACTCATGACATGGTCAGTGACATCACTCATGACATCACTGATGACATCTCAAATGACATCACTCATGACATCACTGATGGATGACATCATCCTTGTGATAGAGTGGCAGACCTCCTCTCACCCTAATATAACCTTTGATACACACACTCAAAAATACAAACTAACATTTTCAAAACAATGGACATACCAATACCAGTTACAACACACCTATTCAGTAATTCCAAGATCTACACACACATCCACTCATTCACCAACAGTCCCTATACAGTCACTCATACATGTACTCACTCATCATATGTACTCATACACCTATACATCCTGTTACACACCGCCACTCATCCATAGAGTTACTCACACACATAGTCACACATGCAAACAAAGTATCAAACATCCATTTACTTGCATATACAGTTATACACACACTACCACACTTACTTCTACAGAAACTTACACATACTTACTCTCTTAAACAATCACTTATAGAAACACCTACTTATTTGTACAGGAACTCTTCCAATCTCTCACTCTCACATATACTCACTTATATACACCAATACTCACATATACTAGTTTAAAACATATGTAGTTACTCATAAAGACACTATTGAGACAGTCATTCACTCACTAACACACCCATACACATACTCATCCACCTATACAGTCCTGCACACATGCTGTCTTCAACACATACAAACAGTGAGTCACTCATTCATGCATCTATGCACTAAGTAATACCCCCCACCGAACCATACAGACACTCAGACACTCATACTGATACTCCAAAAACCAACTAATAACCCATATAGACACTCATTTAGCTACTCACCAACCCATGCAGCCACTTATACACAAAGTGAGAGACTGATACAGATATTTTCATATTTAAACATTACTCACTAACCCATGTATTCACTAAGATACACTTAGTCAGTTATACAATCAATTTTACAAAACAAAATCATCCATTTAGACACTTATATACCCATTTATTCTTCCATCGACCTTGAGATATACATATATAAAACATATTTAATTTTCAGAAAAACACACATTCACTGGATGATGTCATCAGTGATGTCATTTGAGATGTCATGAGTGATGTCATGAGTGATGTCACTGACCATGTCATGAGTGATGTAATATGTGACGTCATCAGCAGTGCATTGCGGGCGCGCGAGTTATAGTTAGCTGAACTAACTATAACGGGGGAATTTCTATGGTTTTGTACGAGTGAAATGTCCAACTAACTATAACGCTCCTGAAACCTATGGTTTTTTCAGTGAATTTCTAAGGTTTTTTAAATGCTAATTTCTAACTATAACGTGCCTGAAACCTATGGTTTTTTCAGTGAATTTCTAAGGTTTTCTAAATGCTAATTTCTAACTATAACGTGCCTGAAACCTATGGTTTTTTCAGTGAATATATATATATTTATTATACTATGTATACATGTGAAAATGTCTCGGTCCCCTGTTTGCCTCGGTGGCACGGAAAAAATGGGTGGAACTGACGTCAGCACGCCGACGAGGTTCTCTTATGGCTCCGATGACGTCATACGGTGTCGCGAGCGGAGCCGTGCTATTATGACGTCCTCGTTGACGTGGGAGAGCTAGGAAAGAATTTCCGTGGAATGCTGGTGCAGGGGATATTCACCTAAGTGTTGCAGGCTAGTCCTTTGGGAGCAACTGTTTATGTTGCCACTCCAGAAACCGAAACCAGTGATCCGAGGGCAGAGGCCCTGCAGGTGGCACACGAGGTGGGGTGCCCAGTTGTGTGCACCGGCGGGGCATCGAAGTAACAAGCACCACAACCCACAAAAAAGGTAACGAGGGCACTGAATAACACAGGATCTTCTCTTTGTATCGGGCAGGAAAAACGAAGTTAAAATGCCCTAGTACCAAAATGTAGAATTAGTGCTACAACGGTCTTCAAGAGGACCTGCGATGCCGCTTCTGCCTACCGTACCCTGGAGGTGGCACATGGGTCACGCGGTACGGTCATACTGCGGTGGGACGCACACTTGTTGACCTCTCATGGCACTGCTCCACACTTCAGGGAGGACGCTTTCCATTAGCTATGTTTTCTGATGACATGTCGCGCCGGCCCCGCCCAACAACAGAACTCCTTTAGATCCAAACAGACTCTTCCACTCTCTCACCGGAAGTGAAACCAGGCCACGCGGACACTTTCACAATACAACAGCCGGGAATGCACTTTTTGGTAAAAAACACATTCCTTCCTCCTAATTAATCAAATAAACGTCTCACTGAAGAACAGGGGCCAGCTTCGATCGGTAAACAGCCGTTACAACAACTTTTTACTTTGCGATACCATTACAACGCATGCATTACCACACATGCGTTGTACATCACAAAGTCATTACTACGCATTTTTTTAGAACGCATGGTCATTTACCACGCATGCCTTTACAATGAATTTTGTTGTAAAGGTATGTATTGTAAATGACCATGAGTTCTAAAAAACATGTAGACGATCCATGTCGTTGTAAGGAAACAGAGGCTGTTCCGTTTCCTCACAACGACGTGCACCGCCCCTCAGAGACAACGTGAAGCAGGAACCACGAGGAGAGAGGAACCACGAGGAGTGAGAGGTAAGGGGGATTGGGCATGGGGTGGGGATTTCTTTTCTAGGGTTTAGGGTAGTGCAGTGGTGTTTGGGTGGTGTAGGGGGTCGTGCTGGGGGTAGTGTTTTAGGGTTTAGGGTAGTGCAGTGGTGTTTGGGTAGTGTAGGGGGTCGTGCTGGGGGTAGTGTTTTAGGGTTTAGGGTAGTGCAGTAGTGTAGGGGGTCGTGCTGCGGGTAGTGTTTTAGGCTTTAGGGTATTGCAGTGGTGTATGGGTAGTGTAGGGGGTCGTGCTGGGTTAGTGTTTTAGGGTTTAGGGTAGTGCAGTGGTGTTTGAGTAGTGTAGGGGGTCATGCTGGTGGTAGTGTTTTAGGGTTTAGGGTAGTGCAGTGGTGTTTGTGTAGTATAGGGGGTCATGCTGGGGGTAGTGTTTTATGGTGTAGGGTTGTGCAGTGGTGTTTGGGTAGTGTAGGGGGTCGTGCTGGGGTAGATTTAGGGTTTAGGGTAGTGCAGTGGTGTTTGGGTAGTGTAGGGAGTCGTGCTGGGGGTAGTGTTTTTGGGTTTAGGGTAGTGCAGTGGTGTTTGTGTATTGTAGGGGGTTGTGCTGGGGGTAGTGTTTTAGGGTTTATGTTAGTGCAGTGGTGTTTGGGTAGTGTAGGGGGTAGTGCTGGGGTAGTGTTTTAGGGTTTAGGGTAGTGCAGTGGTGTTTGTGTAGTGTAGGGGGTAGTGCTGGAGGTAGTGTTTTAAGGTTTAGGGTAGTGCAGTGGTGTTTGGGTAGTGTAGGGGTTCATGCTGGGGGTAGTGTTTTAGGGTTTAGGGTATGGCAGTGGTGTTTGGGTAGTGTACGGGGTCGTGCTGGGGGTCGATTTAGGGTTTAGGGTAGTGCAGTGGTGTTTGTGTTGTGAGGGGGTCGTGCTGGGGGTAGTGTTTTAGGGTTTAGAGTAATGCAGTGGTGTTTGTATAGTGTAGGGGGGTTTAGGGTAGTGCAGTGGTGTTTGTGTAGTGTAGGGGGTCATGCTGGGGGTAGTGTTTTATGGTGTAGGGTAGTGCAGTGGTGTTTGGGTAGTGTAGGGGGTTGTGCTGGGGGTAGATGTAGGGTTTAGGGTAGTGCAGTGGTGTTTGGGTAGTGTAGGGAGTCATGCTGGGGTAGTGTTTTAGGGTTTAGGGTAGTGCAGTGGTGTTTGTGTAGTGTAGGGGTTGTGCTGGGGGTAGTGTTTTAGGGTTTATGTTAGTGCAGTGGTGTTTGGGTAGTGTAGGGGGTAGTGCTGGGGTAGTGTTTTAGGGTTTAGGGTAGTGCAGTGGTGTTTGTGTAGTGTAGGGGGTAGTGCTGGGGGTAGTGTTTTAAGGTTTAGGGTAGTGCAGTGGTGTTTGGGTAGTGTAGGGGTTCATGCTGGGGGTAGTGTTTTAGGGTTTAGGGTATGGCAGTGGTGTTTGGGTAGTGTAGGGGGTCGTGCTGGGGGTCGATTTAGGGTTTAGGGTAGTGCAGTGGTGTTTGTGTTGTGAGGGGGTCGTGCTGGGGGTAGTGTTTTAGGGTTTAGAGTAATGCAGTGGTGTTTGTATAGTGTAGGGGGTTTTAGGGTAGTGCAGTGGTGTTTGTGTAGTGTAGGGGGTCATGCTGTGGGTAGTGTTTTAGGGTTTAGGGTAGGGCAGTTGTGTTTGTGTAGTGTACGGGGTCGTATTTTAGGGTATAGGGTAGTGCAGTGGTGTTTGGGTAGTGTAGGGGGTCATGCTGGGGTTAGTGTTTTAGGGTTTAGGGTAGTGCAGTGGTGTTTGGGTAGTGTAGGGTGTCGTGCTGGGGGTAGTGCTTTAGGGTTTAGGGTAGTGCAGTGGTGTTTGTGTAGTGTGGGAGGTCATGCTGGGGGTAGATTTAGGGTTTAGTGTAGTGCAGTGGTGTTTAGGTAGTGTAGGGAGTCGTGCTGGGGGTAGTGTTTTAGGGTTTAGGGTAGTCCAGTGGTGTTTGTGTAGTGTAGGGAGTCGTGCTGGGGGTAGTGTTTTAGGGTTTAGGGTAGTGCAGTGGTGTTTGGGTAGTGTAGGGGTCGTGCTGGGGTAGTGTTTTAGGGTTTAGGGTAGTGCAGTGGTGTTTGTGTAGTGTAGGGGGTCATGCTGGGCGGTAGTGTTTTAGGGTTTAGGGTAGTGCAATGGTGTTTGTGTAGTGTAGGGGTAGTGTTTTAGGGTTTAGGGTAGTGCAGTGGTGTTTGTGTACTGTAGGGGGTCGTGCTGGGTTCTAGTGTTTGAGGGTTTAGGGTAGTGCAGTGGTATTTGTGTAGTGTAGGGGTAGATTTAGGGTTTAGGGTAGTGCAGTGGTGTTTGGGTAGTGTAGGCGGTCGTGCTGGGGGTAGTGTTTTTGAGTTTAGGGTAGTGCAGTTGTGTTTGGGTAGTGAAGGGGGTCGTGCTGGGGGTAGTGTTTTAGGGTTTAGGGTAGTGCAGTGGTGTTTGGGTAGTGTAGGGGTCAACCAACATGAATTTGTCCTTGTGTGATGTAACCAATGCTCATGTAAAGCACTCCAATACCTGACCAGTCTGCACTATATAAAACTGCAAAAAAACAAAAATAAAAAGTGTTTTGCACACTTCTGTCATTGTGCTATACGTGGGCTACCTCTGGGTGATATTTGTGCTACATTTGGGCTCTTTTTTCTCTGGTGGCCATCTTGGGAGACTTATTTGTTATGAAGTTTCCTAATTTCCTCATTTACTACAGTCTCCTCAGTAGGAAATGCTTTCAGTTTTTTACTTTGATTCCATCAAGAAGGCATTCAGATGTGTCACACATTTGCCATAAATTCAGAATGTTAGCACTCTAGTTGTTCATTAGATCACTGTAGTAAAGCTACTGCTCACCAAGGAGTTAACTGGAAGTCTACTGCTGGTATTGAAAGTGATTGTTTCAGTCTGCATGTCAGAATTTTCTAATGAAATAGAAGAGGATTTGAGATCTCCCTTAAAACATGGCCTAATTTTTCTTTCTACAGCACTAACCATAATTTCTATGGCAAAATGAACCCCCTCATTTTGTTCCTTTTTAAATTAAATGTTTTAAGTGTTACCAGTTTATTCCAATCAAGATGGCTTCAGGTGTGTCATACTTTTGTCATAAGTAAGACTGTTAGCGCTCTAGTTGTTCTTTAGAACACTCTGGGAAGCTGCAGTAGAACACAAAGGCATCAACTGACAGGCTGCTCCTGTTGAAATATAACAGGAAGATATTTGAGATCACACTTGAAACATGTCCTAATTTTTCTTTCTACAGCACTAACCATAATTTCTATGACAAAATGAACCCCATAATTTTGTTCCTTTTTAAGTTAAATGTTTTAAGTGTTACCAGTTTATTCCAATCAAGATGGCTTCAGGTGTGCCATACTTTTGTCATAAGTAAGGCTGTTATCACTCTAGTTGTTCTTTAGAACACTCTGGGAAGCTGCAGTAGAACACAAAGGCATCAACTGACAGGCTGCTCCTGTTGAAATATAACAGGAAGATATTTGAGATCTCACTTAAAACATGTCCTAATTTTTCTTTCTACAGCACTAACCATAATTTCTATGGCAAAATGAACCCCCTCATTTTGTTCCTTTTTAAATTAAATGTTTTAAGTGTTACCAGTTTATTCCAATCAAGATGGCTTCAGGTGTGTCATACTTTTGTCATAAGTAAGACTGTTAGCGCTCTAGTTGTTCTTTAGAACACGCTGGGAAGCTGCAGTAGAACACAAAGGCATCAACTGACAGGCTGCTCCTGTTGAAATATAACAGGAAGATATTTGAGATCACACTTGAAACATGTCCTAATTTTTCTTTCTACAGCACTAACCATAATTTCTATGACAAAATGAACCCCATCATTTTGTTCCTTTTTAAATTAAATGTTTTAAGTGTTACCAGTTTATTCCAATCAAGATGGCTTCAGGTGTGCCATACTTTTGTCATAAGTAAGGCTGTTAGCACTCTAGTTGTTCTTTAGAACACTCTGGGAAGCTGCAGTAGAACACAAAGGAATCAACTGACAGTCTCTGCCATTGTTGGATGTACATGTTTTACTGAGAATGTCAGACTTCATTCTCACATGACTGAGAAAGATAATGTGAATTTACAGAAAATATGCTCTCATTTTAGCTTCTGGAGCACCTTCCAAAACTGTATGGGACAAGCATGTGAAAATAGTTTTCTCTCAAACATGATTCATGATATCCCAGCAGAAGGTTTTTCACAGGGTAAAATCACCTTAGAACACACCACAATTCCTGAAATTAGTATGGTACCATCAACAAATGAATTCTAATGTAACTAAAGTCTGTTATCACCCTTTATAGTTCTCCTTTTGGTAACCCTCAAAATCTTCGATTCACTACAATGCATTTCAATGGGGTACTATCATTTATATTGGTCCCAAGATGGCTGCCAGCAATTCCAGGATGAAGTGCTGACAGCCAATCACATCTCACGATGACATGTGTGGTTAGGCTCCGCCCAGATATATATGTGTTTTTACTTTTGATTTTCTCAGCAACTACTGAACGGATTTACACCATTTAACAAAAAGGGTTCTTTCTGAACCAAGAACTACCTCTTTGCCAAATTTGGTATAATTCCGTTCAGCAGTTCGGGCTGTAGCCTTGCATAAAGTTTCCTATGGGAAATTGATTTTTTGACTCTTATTTTTTTAATTTCTCCGCAACTACTGAACGGATTTACACCATTTAACAAAAAGGGTTCTTTCTGAACCAAGAACTACCTCTTTGCCAAATTTTGTGTAATTCCGTTCAGCAGTTCGGGCTGTAGCCGTGGCTAAAGTTTCCTATGGGAAAATGAATGGGAAAAACATGTTTTGGGACCCCCCTTTTTTCTCGGCCCCCTCTTGACGAATTACCCCGAAACTTTCAGGATAGGAGCGGACCAGAGCGGGCCATACAGTTTGAAAATTTCGCAAAGATTCGTCAACCGACGCAAGAGTTATTTCAAATAGAATGTGGCGGATTTCCTATGGAAAATAGGTCCTAACTATAACTATCTACTGGCGACCGCCAGTAGATAATACATACATACACGCATGCATACATATATATATACATATATATATATACATACATACATATGTATACCTTGGGACCGCCGCAAGCCAGAGAGGATTGGTAACCTGCTGGAAATCAGACCCTGACTTCAAGGTGAGGCGTAGGTTACTGAAGCTGCGCCTCCAGGTGTGATCTGCTGGCATTGGTGGCTGGACGAAGGGGTGGAAGAAACCCAATATTAGTTTAAAAAAATGGACTTCAAGGCAAAATCTAAATAGACACTAATTCAAACTCACAGGACTGGTTGGAACAGCCCATTCTCATTTGAGGTGACAACAGCATTTCCAGGTTTTACCATTGCAACCCTGAGGAATGCTGGGAGTTGCAGTCCATGTGAGTGGCTATGAATTTTTTCACCAATTGAAATTTAGCCTGGTGCTTCCTCCAATGACAGAGAGGCAGCATTGTGTTTAAAAAACGGTGGAGACAAACCTGGGAGCCATGCATCTGATGAGAGCACACCTGCTGAAACGCGTCATGCACTTTTGAAATAAAATGGAATTTCGGCAGCCCCGCTGTGTGCTCTGGTTTGTTTCAGGAAAAGGAAACGAATGCTGGTTGCATATAAATATATATATATATTAAATTAGTCTTTAAAAAACCTTATATATTCGCTGAAAAAACCATAGGTTTCAGGGATGTTATAGTTAGTTGGACATTTCACTTGTACAAAACCAGAGAAATTCCGCCGTTATAGTTAGTTCAGCTAACTGTAACTCACGCCCACGCAATGCACTGCTGATGACGTCACATATTACATCATTCATGACATGGTCAGTGACATCACTGATGACATCTCAAATGACATCACTGATGACATCATTCAGTGACTGTTTGTTTCTATAAAGTTTAAATATGTTTTATATGTATGCCAAGATGTATTGAAGAATCAGTGGGTGTATAAGTGTCTGGATGGAAGATTTAGTAGGTGCGTGACTGACTGTATAAGTGAGTGATTAAATGTGTCATACTGAATGCATGGGTTAGTGACTAAACTGTGTGTATGTCTGTATCAGTCTGTCTGTTGTTGTGTAAGCTGCTGCATGGGTTGGTGAGTAGCTACATGAGGGTCTATATGGGTTATTGATTGGTTGCCTGAGTATTTGTATGGGTGCCTGAGTATGTGTGTGGGTGGGAGGGAGGTGTGTGACTCTGTGCATAGATGTGTGAGTGGTTGATTCACTGGGTGTATGGGTTCAAGAGTTCATGTGGAAACAGCTGTATGGGTGGGTGAGTGTGTGTATGGGTGTGTTGGTGAGTGAATGGATGTCTCAGTGGTACATGTCCAAGTAACTACATATGTAAAAGGCAGTGTATGTGAGAGTTGGAGTATAAAAATGACTATACATGAGAGTCAGTGATTGTGAGAGTGGCTGTATGGATGAGTGTGTACTTGTATCAGTGATTGTATAAGAGAGTAAGTATGCGTTAGTATCTGTATGAATAAGTGAGGTGGTGTGTGTATAACTGTATAGGTGAGTAAATGGAAGTGTGATTGATTCTATGCATGACTGACTAGGTGTGTGAGTAACTCTGGATGAGTGGCGGTGTGTGAGTGTCTGTATAGGTGTATGAGTGCATATGATAGCGTTGTATTGATGAGTGACTGCATGTATGAGTGACTGTATGGGTGAATGAGTGGATGTGTGTGTAGACCTAGGAATCAGTGAGTGCGTATGTAGTAACTGGTATTGGTATGTCTATGGTTTCGAAAATAGTAGTCTGTATTTTAGAGTGCGTGTATCAAAGGTTATATTAGGGTGTGAGGAGGTGCATCAGATTTTCACGTGGATGATGTCATCAGTGATGTCATCAGTGATGTCATTTGAGATGTCATCAGTGATGTCATCAGTGATGTCACTGACCATGTCCTGAATGATGTAATATGTGACGTCATCAGCAGTGCATTGCGGGGGCGCGAGTTATAGTTAGCTGAACTAACTATAACGGGGGAATTTCTCTGGTTTTGTACGAGTGAAATGTCCAACTAACTATAACTTCCCTGAAAATTATGGTTTTTTCAGTGAATTTCTAAGGTTTTTTAAATGATAATTTCTAACTATAACGTGCCTGAAACCTATGGTTTTTTCAGTGAATTTCAAAGGTTTTTTAAATGCAAATTTCTAACAATAACATAGCAGTCGCTTTTGCAGAGTGGTGGAGAAAGGTGAGCGTGGCCTCCAAACACCTTTTAGCAATCCCACTTTTTTGGATTTAGCGGAGGTAACAGGAGGGGTAGTTAGCCCTCAACGTCAACCTTGGGGGCCAACTACCCCTTTTATTACCTCCAGTAAGTCCCACACAGCAGGATTGCTAACTTGTTATATCAGGCCCGCCCCCTCCCTGCACCACTGTGCAAATGCGCCCACTGGCGCGTTGTAAGTTGGGGGATTAAGTCCCCTTGAATCCTGAGGGTCCCTGGGGGCCAACTAGCCCACCAGGTACCTCCAGTAAGCGCCACAGAGCTGCATTGCAGAGAGGTGTTCCGAGGCCACGCCCCTTATTACACTACGCTGCAAACACGGCTTCTGGCGCACTGCTGCTCGGAGTATGAAGTCCACTTGTGTCCTGAGATCCTCAGGACACAAGAGGACCTCATCCCCCCACCAGCAGTGCATAGGACATTTTGGAACAGGCTACAGCCCGAACTGCTGAACGGAATTACACCAAATTTGGCAAACAGGTAGCTCTTGGTTCAGAAAGCGCCCTTTTTTTAAATGGTGTAAATCCGTTCAGTAGTTTTTGAAATATTAAAGGAAAAAGAAATATAGATATCTGGGCGGAGCCTAACCACACATCTTCTCCCGAGCACGAGCTTCCTTCTAATTGGCTGCCAACACTCCAAACCAGGAAGTGTTGGCAGCCATCTTGTGCCTCGCATCCAGTGAAAATCAAAAAGGTGAGACATACATTACAAACAAGAAGAGGGGGCAGAGTAAAAACACCCTGACCCCCCTGGCCTGCTCAGGGGGTCCCATAGGGACCCCCAGGCCCAAAAAAGGCATTTTGGGGCCCGCGAGGGCCCCCGCAGCCCCGGGGACTGCCACCTCCCCGGCCTTATTTAATTGTATGTGGGGGGCACGCGATGCGGGGCACGCGATGGTGTAAACTGCCTTTTACGGATCGTTTGTGTATTGTGTGTTATAAAACAGAAACAGCATATTGCCTAACGAGTCTGTTACACAGCATGCCCAAAGAGCAAGTGCTAATAATTAAGTGCCCATGTGCAGACTGGTAGACCCCAGTCCAAATTAAGCAGTAGTTTAAAGTCTAAAATTGCCAAACTGATGTAGCAGCATGGTTGCCTGCTCCAAAAAGATGAAAGGCTGAGCGCTAGAACACATGGACTCTGCAGCAGGCTCTCTTCACACTGAGCTGTCCGTCCATGTGGGCTTGTGCCTTAGCATCATTACACTCGCCGGTTTGTGTGTTGTGTGTTATAAAACAGAAACAGTATATTCCCTAACGAGTCTGTTACACAGCACGCCCAAAGAACAAGTGCTAATGATGAAGTGCACATGTGCGCACCGGTAGACCCCGGTGCAAATTAAGCAGTAGTTTAAAGTCTAAAATTGCCAAACTGATGTAGCAGCATGGTTGCCTGCTCCTAAAAGATGAAAGGCTGA
Source organism: Calotriton arnoldi (assembly GCA_963921515.1). Lineage (NCBI taxonomy): Eukaryota > Metazoa > Chordata > Amphibia > Caudata > Salamandridae > Calotriton > Calotriton arnoldi. The sequence goes on along the minus strand of CAWUFW010004244.1, from coordinate 394,582 downwards.
GCGCTAGAACACGTGGTCTCTGCAGCAGGCTCTCTTCACACTGAGAGGTTCGTCCATGTGGGCTTGTGCCTTAGCATCATCACACTCGCTGGTTTGTGTGTTGTGTGTCATAAAACAGAAACAGCATATTCCCTAACGAGTCTGTTACACAGCACGCCCAAAGAGCAAGTGCTAATGATTAAGTGCTCATGTGCGCACTGGTAGACCCCGCCGCAAATTAAGCAGTAGTTTAAAGTCTAAAATTGCCAAACTGATGTAGCAGCATGGTTGCCTGCTCCAAAAAGATGAAAGGCTGAGTGCTAGAACACGTGGTCTCTGCAGCAGGCTCTCTTCACACTGAGCTGTCCATCCATGTGGGCTTGTGCCTTAGCATCATTGCACTCGCCGGTTTGTGTGTTATAAAAGAGAAACAGCATATTCCCTAACGAGTCTGTTACACAGCACGCCCAAAGAGCAAGTGCTAATGATTAAGTGCCCATGTGCGCACTGGTACACCCCGGCACAAATTAAGCAGTAGTTTAAAGTCAAAAATTGCCAAACTGATGTAGCAGCATGGTTGCCTGCTCCTAAAATAAGAAAGGATGAGCGATAGAACACGTGGTCTCTGCAGCAGGCTCTCTTCACACTGAGCTGTCCGTCCATGTGGGCTTGTGCCTTAGCAGCATTACACTCGCCGGTTTGTGTGTTATGTGTTATAAAAGAGAAACAGCATATTCCCTAACGAGTCTGATACACAGCACGCACAAAGAGCAAGTGCTAATGGTTAATTCCCAATGTGCGCACTGGTAGACCCCGGCGCAAATTAAGCAGTAGTTTAAAGTCTAAAATTGCCAAATTGATGTAGCAGCTGGTTGCCTGCTCCTAAAAGATGAAAGGCTGAGCGCTAGAACACGTGGTCTCTGCAGCAGGCTCTCTTCACACTGAGCTGTCCGTCCATGTGGGCTTGTACATTAGCATCATTACACTCACCGGTTTGTGCGTTGTGTGTTATAAAACAGAAACAGCATATTCCCTAACGATTCTGTTACACAGCACGCCCAAAGAGCAAGTGCTAATGATTAAGTGCCCATGTGCGCACTGGTAGACCCCGGCGCAAATTAAGCAGTAGGTTAAAGTCTAAAATTGCCAAACTGATGTAGCAGCATGGTTGCCTGCTCCTAAAAGATGAAAGGCTGAGCGCTAGAACACGTGGTCTCTGCAGCAGGCTCTCTTCCCACTGAGCTGTCCGTCCTTGTGGGCTTGTGCCTTAGCATCATTACACTCGCCGGTTTGTGTGTTATAAAAGAGAAACTGCATATTCCCTAACGAGTCTGTTACACAGCATGCCCAAAGAGCAAGTGCTAATGATTAAGTGCCCATGTGCGCACTGGTAGACCCCGGCGCAAATTAAGCAGTAGTTTAAAGTCTTAAATTGCCAAACTGATGTAGCAGCATGGTTGCCTGCTCCTAAAAGATGAAAGGCTGAGCGCTAGAACACGTGGTCTCTTCAGCAAGCTCTCTTCACACTGAGCTGTCCGTCCATGTGGGCTTGTGCCTTAGCATCATTACACTCTCCAGTTTGTGTGTTGTGTGTTATAAAACAGAAACAGCATATTCCCTAACGAGTCTGTTACACAGCACGCCCAAAGAGCAAGTGCTAATGATTAAGTGCCCATGTGCGCACTGGTAGACCCCGGCACAAATCAAGCAGTAGTTTAAAGTCTAAAATTGCCAAACTGATGTAGCAGCATGGTTGCCTACTCCTAAAAGATGAGAGGCTGAGCGCTAGAACACGTGGTCTCTGCAGCAGGCTCTCTTCACACTGAGCTATCCATCCATGTGGGCTTGTGCCTTAGCATCATCACACTCGCCGGTTTGTGTGTTGTGTGTCATAAAACAGAAACAGCATATTCCCTGATGAGCCTGTTACGCAGCACGCCCAAAGAGCAAGTGCTAATGATTAAGTGCCCATGTGCGCACTGGTAGACCCTGGCTCAAATTAAGCAGTAGTTTATAGTCTAAATTTGCCAAACTGATGTAGCAGCATGGTTGCCAGCTCCTAAAAGATGAAAGGCAGAGCGCTTGAACACGTAGTCTCTGCAGCAGGCTCTCTTCACACTGAGCTGTCCGTCCATGTGGGCTTGTGCTTTAGCATCATTACACTCGCTGGTTTGTGTGTTGTGTGTTATAAAAGAGAAACTGCATATTCCCTAACGAGTCTGTTACACAGCACGCCCAAAGAGCAAGTGCTAATGATTAAGTGCCCATGTGCGCACTGGTAGACCCCGGCGCTAATTAAGCAGTATTTTAAAGTCTAAAATTGCCAAACTGATGTAGCAGCATGGTTGCCTGCTCCTAAAAGATGAAAGGCTGAGCGCTAGAACATGTGATCTCTGCAACAGGCTCTCTTCACACTGAGCTGTCCGTCCATGTGGGCTTGTGCCTTAGCATCATTACACTCGCCGGTTTGTGTGTTGTGTGTTATAAAAGAGAAACAGCATATTCCCTAACGAGTCTGTTACACAACACGCCCAAAGAGCAAGTGCTAATGATTAAGTGCCCATGTGCGCACTGGTAGACCCCGGCGCAAATTAAGTAGTTTAAAGTCTAAAATTGCAAAACTGATGTAGCAGCATGGTTGCCTGCTCCTAAAAGATGGTCTCTGCAGCAGGCTCTCTTCACACTGAGCTGTCCGTCCATGAGGTAGTCAGTTGGTAGAATGAGAGGTATCTAAAATGGTGGACAAGATGCAGTTTTTAAAAAAGTAGATAATTGATTAGGTGTTTAAGGACATTGTACATTTAAAAATAGGGTGCATGTTTCTCTCTTTAAACAGCATGTTTCTTATTGGTTAGTAAAAAATGTATGAAAGGTACAGTAGAAAGGATAAGCTCATATATTGCAAAGTCAACCACACCTGCTGTTTGCATTTGCAACATTTTGTGGTGAACTTGAAAATATGCTGAACTTGTGACCTGTCAGTTAAGTGGAATGTTCCATGAACTGTTGCTATGGAAACTGGCATTAAGCACATTTGAAAATATCTAGGAAGGCTTGTGATTTGTTACTTACATGTATTTGTGTGGAGAAAGAGTGGGAAACTTTGCCATTACTGGTTCTACCTTGCTGAGACTGGTGCATTACATTGATTGTGTGCATAAGAAAATCTTTTATGAGTTTGTGATATTTTAAATTCTACAAATCTATTTGGAAGGTGAGTTATAAGTTTGTGAGGTGTATTATGGATTAGGTTTATTTTAAACTTTAAAAATAATTTAAAATCTGTGGTGTTTGAAATATATTAATAAATGTACAGATGTGTATTGTAGTTTGTTTTATTGTAGTAAAACATTGTTTGAAATAGATTTTGAATACTAATATGTGTATATTGGAAGATGGATTAGTGATTGTGCTAGTTTGTTTTAGTGTGTGGATATGTACATTTGTAGTATACCGCATAATTTTAACTGTTGCTTTAAATTTGGAGGTGGAGTCTGTCAAGTTTTAAGGTGTGCATGGACTTCTGTCTCAAGTATGTTTCTACTTGTATATGTATTTTCATATATCTTAGACATTTGAAGGTGCATGATGTATAATAAAGAGGTGCTGTTGCTTTTTATGTGGTAGACTCAAGACTGTGAGTACTAGTAGAATGGTGAAGATGCAACACAAAGTGTCGTTTAAAAGATGCTCACATAAGGTGTTAGTGAATAGGCTTGTTTTTTATAAGTCTCTAGAGAGGTATAGTTAAAAAATGCAGCATCATTTTTTATGTTTGTCTGAAATTGGAAGTTTGTTCTGTGAATTTTTAAGGTTTGGATAATGGTATGGTACAGACACATTCATGTATGCTTTTAGGAATATGATGACATTTTTACTAAAGATATGTGAAGGGTTCCTAATTTGTATTTGGGTAGGTGTAATATTATAAATAGTTGTAGAATGGTTAAGCAGCAGCCTGAAACTGAGCTTTGAGATGTTATTTATTAGAGTAATTTGTTTCATGTGAGAAAGTTATATTTCTTATATACCGCATCATTTTCAGTGTCTGTTTGAAAATTGAAGTGTACTGTGTTAAGTTTTGAGCTGTGCATGGTGTTGTCACTGAGATATGTGTCTTCTTGCTTATACACTTATAAAATCACCCAGGCACTACCTTTGCACTCCTGTAATCACTCAGGCAGTACCTTAGTACTTCTGAAATCACCCAAACAGTACCTATGGAGTTATAAAATCACCCACTCAGTTTCTATGTATTTCAGTAATCTCCCAGATATTAGTCCTGCAGTCATGCAATCACCCATGCACTAGTTATGTACTACCCCTACAGTCATGCTATCATGCAGGCTGTACCTATGCAGTCATTTAATAACCTACACACTACCCTTGCAGTCATAGAATCACCCACGCCCTACTGTTGCATTCATCTATTCACCTAGGTACTACTCAATGACTCATCTATGCTTTCAGGTGCTATTTGTACACTTATCCATGCACTCAACGTATATGTCTGCACTCATGCAGTTAGCCACTCACTATCCAATCTTCTTCTGCAATTACCCAGTGACTACCTTTGCACTCATACAATCTGCCAAGCAGTACCCATGGAGTTATGCAATCACTCAGGCAGATCTATTACATGTCTCAGTTTCTAGGTTTCACTATTTTCCAGAACTATTGTATACATTTTTCTTTTAGATATGATGATGATTTGAAAAGGTAGAGACATATATATGCACGCTTTTAACAATATGGAGAGACTTATGGTTGAGTGATGTAATAGTGTGCTACTTTATATTTCGCTAGGCCCAACACTCATGCAGTTATAAAAAGACCCAAGCACTGTGCATGCAGTCTTTGAATGATCCAGGCACTACATATGCACTGCTGTAATCACTCAGGTATTAGTGTTGCACTCATGCAATCATCTAGGCACTATCTATGCACACATGCAATCACGAACGTATTACCCATGCACTCTTTCAATCATGTAGCCACTATTCATGTACTTATATAATCACTAGGCCTGGGCGGTAAATTCCGTTCCGCTTGCGGAATTTGCGGAATTTGGGTAATTTCGCGTTCCGCAGAGAACGCGGAATTACCAAAAATTCCGCGAGCCGCGACTTCGCGGAATTTTTTGCTTGTTCGCGCTTTCAATATGCGTGTTCACAAGATATTTCTCCCCGAGCACGCAAACAGCGTTCGCGAACAGGAAAAAAGCATCGCGAACGGGCGGAACAAGCAATTCCGCGTGTTCGCAGAACTTTTGCGTGCTCGCAGAGATTTTTTACCGTTTCGCGGAGCTTTGCGTAGCGCGACTACGCAAATTCCACCCATCCCTAATAATCACCCAGGCACTTTTCAATCACAGAGGTACTATCCTTGTACTTATATAATCACTCAGCCAGTAGTCTTGCTGTTATGAAATCACCCAGGTACTACCTTTGCACTCCTTTATTCACTCAGGCACTACCTCAGTAGTCCTGCAATCACTCAAGAAGTACCCATGCACTTATAAATCCACCCCAGTCATTTCCTATGTAGTCATGTAAATCCTCATATATTACTCCTGAAGTCATGCAATCAGCCAGGTGTTACCTATGTACTCCTTTAATCACCCAGACATTACTGCTGTTCTCATGCAATCACCAATGCATTATTTATACAGTGCTTCAATTACCCAGGCACTATGTTTGCACACTTTCAATCACACAGGGACTACTCTTGTAGTTATGTAATCAGTCAGTCACTACTCATGCACTTTTAAAATCACCCATGCACTACCTTTGCAGTCCTGTAATCACTCAGGTGGTGCCTTAGTTCTTCTGTAATGACCCAGGCAGTACTCATGGACTTATAAAATAACCCACTCACTTTTTATGGATTGCAGTAATTGTCCAGATATTACCCCTGAAGACATGCAATCACACAGGCACTAGTTATGTACTACCCCTACAGTCATGCAATCATGCAGGCTGTATCTATGCACTCATGTAATAACCCACACAATACCCTTGCAGTCATAGAATCATCCGGACCTAATGTTGCATTCATCTATTCACCTAGGCAGTACTCAATGAGTCATCTATGCTTTCAAGTGCTATTTATACCCAAGCACTATGTTTGCACTCTTTCAATCACGCAGGGAGTACTCTTGTACTTATGTAATCACTCAGCCAGTACTCATGCACTTATAAAATCACCCAAGCACTACGTTTGCCCTCCTGTAAGTCCTCAGGTACTACCTTAGTACTTCTGTAATCACGCAGACAGTACTTACGGACTTAAGAAATACTCTATACATATTTCTTTTAGATATGATGTTGGTTTGAAAACGTAGAGACATATGTATGCATGCTTCCTACAATATGGAGAGACTTGTATTTGAGTGATGTAATAGTCTGCTGCTTTAAATTTTGGTAGGCCGAACTCTCATGCAGTTTAAAAACAGCCAAGTACTTGCCATGCAGTTTTCCAATGATGCAGGCACTATATATGTAGTGTTGTAATCACTCAGGCACTAGTGGTGCACTCATGCAATTATCTAGGCAGTACCTATGCACTCATGCAAGCACGAAGGTATTACCCATGCACTCTTTCAATCATGTAGCCACTACTCATGCACTTATATAATCACCCAGGCACTACCGTTGCACTCCTTCAATCACGAAGGCACTACCCTTGTACTTATGTAATCACTCAGCCAATAGTCATGCTGTTATTAAATAACTCAGGCACTACGTTTGCACTCTTTTATTCACTCAGGCACTACCTCAGTAGTTCTGCAATCATGTAAGAAGTACCCATGCAGTTATAAAATCACCCAGATACTTCCTATGTAGTCATGTAAATCCCAGATATTACCCCTGTAGTCATGCAATCACCCAGGCGTTACCTATGTACTCCTTTAATCCCCCAGATGCTACTGCTGTACTCATGCAATCACCAATGTATTAGTTATACAGTACTTGAATTAACAAGGCACTATGTTTGCTCACTTTGAATCATGTAGAGACTACTCTTGTACTTATGTAATCACTCAGCCAGTACTCATGCACTTATAAAATACCCAGTCACTACCTATGCACTCCTGTAATCACTCAGGTAGTACCTTAGTACTTCTGTAATCACCCAGGCAGTTCTCATGGAGTTATAAAATCACCCAGTCACTTTTTATGTATTCCAGTAATCCCCCAGATATTACCCCTGCAGTCATGCAATCACCCAGGCACTAGTGATGTACTACCTTTACAATCTTGTAATCATGCTGGCTGTACCTATGCACTCATGTAATAACCCACACACTACCGTTGCAGTCATAGAATCAGCCAGGCCCTACTGTTGCATTCATCTATTCACCTACGCACTACTCAATGAGTCATCTATGCTTTCAGGTGCTATTTATACACTTATCGATGCACTCAACGTGTATGTTTGCACTCATGAAATTAGCCAGTCACTATCCATCTTCTCCTGCAATTACCCAGTGATTATCTTTGCACTCATCCAATCACCCAACTACTACCCATGGAGTTATGCAATCACTGAGGCAGATCTATTACATGTCTCAGTTTCTAGGTATCACTATATTCCAGAAATATTGTATATCTATTTCTTCTAGATTTGATGATGATTTGAAAAGGTAGAGACATATGTATGCATACTTTTAACAATATGAAGAGACTTATGGTTGAGACATATAATAGTGTACTGCTCTATATTTGGTAGGCCCAACACTCATGCAGTTATAAAAAGACCCAAGTACTACCCATAAAGTCTTCAAATGATCCAGGCACTACATATACACTGTTGTAGTCACTCAGGCATTAGTGGTGCACTCATGCAATCATCTAGGTACTACCTATGCACTCATGCAATCACAAACATATTTCCTATGCACTCTTTCAATTATGTAGCCACTACTCATGCACTTATATAATCACCCAGGTACTACTGTTGTACTCCTTCAATCACTGAGGCACTACCCTTGTACTTATGTAATCACTCCAGTAGTCATGCTGTTATCAAATAACCCAGGCTCTACCTTTGTATTCCTTTACTCACTTAGGCACTACCTCAGTAGTCCTGAAATCACCCAAGAAGTACCCATGTACTTATAAAATCACCCAGGCACTACCTTTGCACTCCTGTAATCACTCAGGTAGTACCTTAGTACTTGTCTAATCACTCAGGCAGTAGTCATGGAGTTGTAAAATATTGTATACATATTTCTTTTAGGTATGATGTTGGTTTGAAAACGTAGAGACATATGTATGCTTCTTACAATATGGAGAGACTTCGCGCCTCTTTCACTGAAAAAACCATAGATTTCAGGGACTTTATAGTTAGAAATTAGCATTAAAAAAACCTTAGAAATTCACTGGTAAAACCACAGGTTTCAGGGACGGTATAGTTAGTTGGACATTTCACTCGTACAAAACCAGAGAAATTCGGCCTTTATAATTAGTTGAGCTAACTATAACTCACGCCCCCGCAATGCACTGCTGATGACATCACATATTACATCATTCATGACATGGTCAGTGACATCACTGATGACATCTCAAATGACATCACTGATGACATCATCCAGTGACTGTGTGTTTCTGTAAAGTTTAAATATGTTTTATATATATAAATGCCAAGGTGTATTGAAGAATGAGTGGGTGTATGAGTGTCTGTATGGATGACTTTGTGGGTGCGTGACTGACTGTATAAGTGAGTGATTAAACGTGTCTTACTGAATGCACGGGTTAGTGACTAAACTGTGTGAATCTCTGTATCAGTCTGTTAGTTGGTATGTAAGCGGCTGCATGGGTTGGTGAGTAGCTACATGAGTGTCTATATGGGTTATTGATTGGTTTTCTGAGTATCTGTATGGGTGCCTGAGTGTCTGTGTGGGTGGGTGGGGAGTGTGTGACCCTGTGCATAGATGTGTGAGTGGCTGATTCACTGGGTGTATGGGTTCAAGACTGCATGTGTGAAGGGCTGTATGGGTGGGTGAGTGTGTATGGGTGTGTTGGTGAGTGAATAGATGTCTCAGTGGTACATGTGTGAGTAACTACATATGTGAAAGGCAGTATATGTGAGTGTTGGAGTATATAAATCACTATATGTGAGAGTGAGTGATTGTGAGAGTGGCTGTATGGATGAGTGTGTGCTTGTATCAGTGATTGTATAAGAGAGTAAGTATGTGTTAGTATCTGTATGAATAAGTGAGGTGGTGTGTGTATAACTGTATAGGTGAGTAAATGGGAGTGTGATTGATTCTTTGCATGACTGACTAGGTGTGTGAGTAACTCTATGGATGAGTGGCAGTGTGCGACTGTCTGTATAGGTGTATGAGGACATATGATAGTGCTATTTTGATGAGTGACTGCATGTATGAGTGACTGTATGGGTGCATGAGTGGATGTGTGTATAGACCTAGGAATCAGTGAGTGGGTATGTAGTAACTGGTATTGGTGTGTCTATGGTTTCGAAAATGGTAGCCTGTATTTTAGAGTGGGTGTATCAAAGGTTATATTAGGGTGTGAGGAGGTGCATCAGATTATCACATGGATGATGTCATCAGTGATGTCATCAGTGATGTCATTTGAGATGCCATCAGTGATGTCATCAGTGATGTCACTGATCATGTCATAAATGATGTAATATGTGGTGTCATCAGCAGTGCATTGCGGGGGCGCGAGTTATAGTTAGCTCAACTTACCATAACGGACGAATTTCTCTGGTTTTGTACGAGTGAAATGTCCAACTACCTATAACGTCCCTGAAACCTGTGTTTTTTTTAGTGAATATATATATATATATATATCCCGGTTGAAAGCGCAAGCCAAAACGCGTTGCTGTTCTATGTGGGATGTAGCACTAACCACGTTATTATTTATGAAAATAAAAATTCATCTGGACCTGTTGTAGCGCCTGTCCTTTAAGTGTTGAGGATAGTGCGGCTGGACAGTTGAAGTGGCGATGGTCTTTTTGTGTGATAATATGTATGTATATATATATATATATATTCACTGAAAAAACCACAGGTTTCAGGGACGTTATAGTTAGTTGGACATTTCACTAGTACAAAACCAGAGAAATTCGGCCGTTATAGTTAGTTGAGCTAACTATAACTCGCGCCCCCGCAATGCACTGCTGATGACATCACATATTACATCACTCATGACATGGTCAGTGACATCACGGATGACATCTCAAATGACATCACTGATGCCATCATCCAGTGACTGTGTGTTTCTGTAAAGTTTAAATATGTTTAATATATATAGTGAAAGGCGTATTGAAGAATGAGTGGGTGTATGAGTGTCTGAATGGATGATTTAGTAGGTGTGTGACTGACTGTATAAGTGAGTAATTAAACGTGTCTTACTGAATGCATGGGTTAGTGACTAAACTGTGTGAATATCTGTATCAGTCTGTCAGTTGGTGTGTAAGTGGCTGCATGGGTTGGTGAGTAGCTACATGAGTGTCTACATCGGTTATTGATTGGTTGTCTGAGTATCTGTATGGGTGCCTGAGTGGGTGGGTGGGGGGGGTGACTGTGCATAGATGTGTGAGTGGGTAGTTCACTGGGTGTACGGGTTCAAGAGTGCATCTGTGAAGGGCTGTATGGGTGGGTGAGTGTGTGTTTGGGTATGTTGGTGAATGAATGGATGTCTCAGTGGTACATGTGTGAGTAACTACATATGTGAAAGGCAGTATATGTGAGTGTTGGACTATATAAATGGCTATATGTGAGAGTGAGTGATTGTGAGAGTGGCTTGATGGATGAGTGTGTGCTTGTGTCAGTGATTGTATAAGAGAGTAAGTATGTGTTAGTATCTGTATGAATAAGTGAGCTGGTGTGTGTGTATAACTGTATAGGTGAGTAAATGGGAGTGTGATTGATTCTTTGCATGACTGACTAGGTGTGTGAGTAACTCTACGGTTAGTGGTGTTGTGTGAGTATCTATAGGTGTATGAGTGCATATTTCAGTGGCTATATTGATGAGTGACTGCGTGTATGAGTGACTGTATGGGTGAGTGGATGTGTGTGTAGACCTATGAATCAGTGAGTGGGTATGTACTAACTGGTATTGGTGTGTCTATGGTTCCGAGAATGATAGTCTGTATTTTAGAGGGGGGTATCAAAGGTTATATTAGGGTGTGAGGAGGTGCATCAGATGATCATGTGGATGGTGTCATCAGTGATGTCATCAGTGATGTCATTTGAGATGTCATCAGTGATGTCATCAGCGATGTCACTGACCATGTCATGAGTGATGTAATATGTGACGTCATCAGCAGTGCATTGCGGGGGCGCAAGTTATAGTTAGCTCAACTAACTATAACAGCCGAATTTCTCTGGTTTTGTACGAGTGAAATGTCCAACTAACTATAACGTCCCTGAAACCTGTGGTTTTTTCAGTGAATTTCTGAGGTTTTTTAAATGCTAATTTCTAACTATAACGTCCCTGAAACCTCTGTTTTTTTCAGTGAATTTCAAAGGTTTTTTAAATGCTAATTTGTAAATATGCCTACATAGGTAGGACATGTGCAGAAAGATGAAGAAAGGCGCAGAAAGAAGCAAGAGAAGTTCAGAAAGAGGCAACATAAGTCCAGAAAGAGGAAAAAAGGTGCAGAAAGAACCAAGAGATGTGCAGAAAGAACCAACAGAGGTGCAGAAAGAGGCCTATTTTGACTGTACCTTACAACAGACTCATACAAAGTACCCTAATCACTAATCCTTCTCCGAAGATGTCTTATACCTCACTTTTCTCTTGAAGGTTCACTATTAATCGACTGCTCAGAATGTTAGGCCTACCAACTATAAAACAGCAATCCTAAGCATATCACTGTTGTAAGTCTGACCAAGTTTGTGAAGGTATGCATGCGTGTCTATGCTTTTACCTAGTGACATGTTAAATTAAAATAAACATGCAAACACTTAAATACCTGTGTTTCAAACAGCATACTCTGTAAATTTGTGTAAAAGAAGGTGTATGCATTTCTTTCTGCTCACAATACAGGGCACATGGGTACTCAATAGTATATTTGAGGGGCTCTATAACACATGTATACATAAGACATGTCTGCCTGTGCATCCGAATGACAGAGCAGAACTGAGAAGATTTGACCACCTATTGGAGAAGTTACCCGCTTTTTAAGCTACCATCTTCAGATGCATAACACATGTAAGAATACATATGCAAGTAGACATATACCTCAGTCACGAGAGCACGCAGACCTTTAAACTTGAAAGCTTGCACTTCCCATTTGAGTACAGAAGGAGGCAAGAGAAGTACAGAAACAGGCAAAAGAGCTGCAGAAAGAAGCAAGAGCAGTGCAGAAAGAACCAACAGAGGTGCAGAAAGAGGCAAGAGGGGTGCAGAAAGAGGCAAGAGGGGTGCCAAATTTGCAAGAGAGGTGCAGAAAGAAGCAACAGAGGTGCGGTAGGAGACAAGAGAACTGCAGAAAGAGGGAAGAGAGTTGCAGAGACAGGCAAAAGGGGTACAGAAACAGGGAACAGGTGGGCAGACTGAGGCAAGAGAGGTGCAGAAAGAGGGAAGAGGGGTGCAGAAAGCAGCAAGAGGGATCCAGAAATTTGGAACAGAGGTGCAGAAAGAAGCAAGAGCAGTGCAAAAAGAACCAACAGAGGTGCAAAAAGAGGCAAGAGGGGTGCAGAAAGGGGTAGGAGAGGTACACAAAGAGGCAAGAGGGGTACAGAAAGAGGCAGGAGGGGTTAAGAATGAAGGAAGAGAAGTGCAGAAAGAAGAAACAGAGGTGCTGAAAGAGGCACGAAGGGTGCAGAAAGAGGCAAGAGAAGTGCAGAAAGAAGCAACTGAGGTACAGAAAGAGGCAAGAGTGGTGCAGAAAGAGGGAAGAGAGGTGTAGAAAGAGGCAAGAGAGTTGCACAAAGAGGGAAGAGGGGTGCAGAAAAAGTCAAGAGAGGTGCAGAAAGAAGCAAGTGAGGTGCAGAAAGAGGTAGGAAAGGTACAGAAAGAGGCAAGAGAGGTACAAAAACAGGCAAGAGAGGTACAAAAACAGGCAAGAGAAGTGCAGAAAGAGGCAAGAGAATTGCTGAAAGAAGCAACAGAGGTGTAGAAAGAAGCAAGAGAAGTGCAGAAAGAGGCAAGTGAGGTACAGAAAGAGGCAAGAGAGGTGCAGAAAGAGGGAAGACGAGTGCAGAAAGAGACAACATGGGTGCAGAAAGAAGCAAGACAGGTGCAGAAAGATACATGAGAAGTGCAGAATGAAGCAATGGGGGTGCAGAAAGAGGCAAGAGAAGTGCAGAAAGAAGCAACAGAGGTGCAGAAGGAGGCAAGAGAACTGCAGAAAGAGGCAAGAGACTTGCAGAAACAGGCAAAAGAGGTGCAGAAAGAGGTAACAGGGGTGTAGATAGAGGCAAGAGAGGTGCAGAAAGAGGTAAGAGGGGTGCAGAAAGAGGCAAGACAGGTGCAGACATTTGCAAGAGAGGTGCAGAAAGAAGCAAGAGCAGTGCAGAAAGAACCAACAGAGGTGCAGAAAGAGGCAAAAGGGGTGCAGAAAGAGGCAAGAGAAGTGCATAAAGAAGCAAGAGGGGTGCAGAAAGAGGCAAGAGAGATGTAGAAAGAGAGAACAGGTGGGCAGACTTAGGCAAGAGAGGTGCAGAAAGAGGGAAGAGGGGTGCAGAAAGAGGCAAGAGGGATGCAGAAATTTGGGACAGAGGTGCAGAAGGAAGCAAGAACAGTGCAGAAAGAACCAACAGAGGTGCAGAAAGAGGCAAGAGGGGAACAGATAGAGGCAAGTGAAGTGCAGAACGAAGTAAAAGAGGTGCAGAAAGAGGCAAGAGAACGGCATGAAAAGGCAAGAGAGGTGCAGAATGAGGCAGGAGAGGTGCACAAAGAGTCAAGAGGGGTACAGAAAGAGGCAAGAGGGGTGCAGAAAGAAGCAACAGAGGTGATGAAAGAGGCAAGAGGTGTGTAGAAAGAGGCAAGAGAAGTGCAGAAAGAAGCAACAGAGGTGCAGAAAGAGTCAAGACAAGTGCAGAAGCAGGCAAGAAAGTTGCAGAAAGAGGGAACAGGGGTGCAGGGGTGCAGAAAGAGGCAAGAGGGATACAAAAATTTGCAAGAGAGGTGCAGAAAGAAGCAAGAGCAGGGCAGAAAGAAGCACGAGAAGTGCAGAAAGAAGCAAGAGAGGTGAACAAAAAGGGAAGAGGGGTGCAGAAATAGGCAAGAGGGATGAAGAAATTTGCAAAAGAGGTGAAGTGCAGAAAGAACCAACAGAGGTGCAAAAAGAGGCTTATGACATATTGATCCACTCAGTACCATTTGCTTCTCTAGAATCTTAGGGTTCACCACTGGCGTGCTTGCTGCAGGGAGTGGAGAGGTATGCTGTGTGGGCACATATGTGCTGTGAAATGCCGGTCTGTCTTCAGGTCCCTCTGACCCATGACGTGAGCCTTGTAAACCATTGCAGAAGCCTGTCCTGTGGTACTGTCACTTGCTAAGCATTTACATGCATTGTACCAAAGAGCTCGGGGACAAGATGGCATGACTTCACAAATGTTTAGAGTTAGGTAGAAAACAAGCGGGTGAATTAGAAAAAAAAATATATATAATGAGAATAAAACAGGAACATATAGAAAAGGCAAGGGGGCGTGAGGAGGCTGACAGTTGGAGTGTTCGAAAAAAGGCAAGTAAAGTAGAAAACAGAGAAGATGCACACATAGAAAATGGGAAAAGATGGGCAGAGGGGCAGGAGGGGAAAAGAGACTGAGTGGTCAACTGTCACAAAAGGCAGGCAGAAAAGATTAAGATAGATAGAAAATGAGACAAGACAGACAGAAACAAAGGTAACAAGGGAAACACGCAGATAAAAAAAATTAAAATCACAACAAAGAGACAGTTACAGTGAGCTATGGCTAAAGCGGAGGCAGGCAGATAGAAAAAAAGGCAAAAGGATGAACGAATATTCAGACGGACAGGTGCCCCGCAGCAAAGAGACACAGGAAGGCAGATAAAAGGCGGAGAAAAGCTAGCTATGGAAAAAGTAAAAGCAAACAGAGAATGACAACAAGGCAGGCAGACAGTTAAAGAAGAGATACACACAAGTAAACCAAGAGATGAAAATGAAGAAAGGCAGGATAAGGGACAGATACAATAATATAAAAAAAACAGGCAGTTAAAAAAGCCAAAAAATAGGTTTAACCAGGCAGACAGACAAATAAAAAAATTACGAAAGACAGACTGAAAAGTAGAACAACCATTAAGCAGTAGGACAGAGAATGAGCAAACGGCACACAGACACAAAAGGGTAAAAAGAAATTCGGCAAAAGACAAATGGAATGACAAGCGGATGGGAACTCAGACAGAAAATGGCAACCACACATTCGGGCAGCCATGCACAGCTTGAACATAGGAGAGTCGGGCAGACAGAGAGAAAACAAGAAAAGCAGATAGAAAATGTTGAAAAGACAAGCGCTACTGATGTGCAGCGGATGATAAAAGGGGGAAAGATAGGTCGGTTGAAAGACTTAAAAAGCAGAAGACAGGCTTCTAGATAGAGGGGAGGGCAAATAGAAAAATACATAGATTGAAAAACGTTTGCAGCTAGTGGATGGCAGAAGGACAGATACTAGCATAAAAGGGAAATGGAGTGAAACCAGACTGAGATAAAAACAGAAAGACCGGTGGGGAGCGAATAACAAAAAACACTCTTAGAAATAAAGAAAAATACAGGCAGAAAGACAAACAACCGAAAGCTAGAAGAAACACAAGTACGTTTTGCAAAGAATGAAAGAGTTGTGTGTGAAACACCAAATGCACACCCTACTCCCAATTCACAATGGAGGCAGAAATTTAGAATACAAAACTTTATCGAAAATAATTAAAAGCCCCTGTTGAAAATAATGTTCTACGGCAAAAAGGGTGGGTGTTTTTTTTGCCTTCTGCTTCTGTGATGCAGTCATGGTGTGCCTTCTGTTCCCCTACACATGCTGACCACGGGATATTGTTTTGCTTCAGCCATGAAAAGAATGCAGCAGTTCTTAATGTGCGTAATATCTATATAGTTACACATATATGTAGGCCATGGTTTCTTCCAAATGATTAACAATCTTAGCATACGAAGGGGTTCTGTGTGGTATACTAGTAGATGTAATGTCCCTCCGAGCAGCTTCTAGTGTGTGGCGTGAGGCGATGCGCCGATAATGCAGGTGTATTGCCATGTGACACGTATCACACGGTGTGTGCCAACGAAGGTGGCATCTCGCGGAAAATCAGTGAGTTTAGGTGCGGTCCAAACTACCGCAAGTTTCGGGGGGAAAAAAAACAACATCCACAGAATAGTGAAAGCAGTATCCACATAGTAGTACAAGGGGTCAGAAATACAGGGGGAAATACAAATTGGATAGCTGCTCTGTAAGTTAAATAGGGAGTTTGTGCCTAACATGTAAATAAATTATTGCACAAAACATGGGGTAGAGTCGACTTCATCATCGCATATAACATTTAGCTAAACCATGGGCTGTCTTCATTTAATATTTAAAATTTTTAATGTATTGAGCCATAAAAGGGGCATTCTATATATAATAAATGCCCTTTAAAAAAAGAAGAAAAGAGAAGGCAATCCGGGCTAGTTCCCAAGTTTCAGATGAAGAGCAATATATATATATATATATATATATATATATATATATATATATATATATATATATATATATATATTCAAGGAATACTTATATGAGCACATGCCTTATGGAAACAGCAAACAAAAGCACCTCCCACTGGAGGGAATTAAAGTAACACTGATGGTTGGACCACATGTCCCAGAATGCAAGCATAAAAGTTATCCATTGGAGGATCAAGATTTAAATTAGGACATTAGGCTGTGGACACCAGCGATGTGTATGGTGCAGGTTTAACTTTGATAAAGGTCTTTGGAGACCGAAACGCGTCAGGACTGCCATGCTGCTTCACCAATCAAGAAATAAAGATCTATAAACAGCAAGTTACGAGTGCGGCTCACCTTCTTTCCGTCAAGGGAGAATATGTTTATATATCTATATAGCTATATATCACCAAAAAGTCTCCTCCATTTCAAGCGGACACAGGGTACACAGCGGAGCACGGTGAGGCATCTTTATTAACTAGGTGGCATGATGCGTTTCGGTGAATACCTTTCTCAAATGCCGTAAGTTACTGGATTGGCTACTTAAGCGTCCTTTACATAGTCCAGCCTCTCCTTCAAGTGAAGAGGGCTCACCTGACTCACATTTGTTCCGGAACCACCCGTGTAGTTCAAAACGAAACTTCAACTCCCACATTGCAGCTTGATGTTAAGCCGGATGTGTGATGCTTGCAGCTTAGATTTTGATTGCTTGCAGTGAGTTGAATGCTGTGTGCGAGCATGGTCAGGTTGAAACCGCAGCGTAGATGTCATCAAAACTGCCTCCCTTGCCCCTACTTCCAGCCGCACTTCACCAATTGTAGCAGAAACTGGAGAAGACGGTACAGTGCCCACGTCTCTCCATGCAGTGATGGACTGTACTTGCCAGCAGTTCCTCTGCCTTCTTGGGTCGGGTGGCGGTTCTCGGTTTCCGATACCTCGGATCTGTTACACTTGAATTGCCACTGCTTCTCAAGAATGCTTAATGGAAGGGTCCCCCTGCGTGTCACTGGCTAACACGCTTCACATCACCAAAAAGTCTCCTCCATTTCAAGCAGACACAGGGGACACAGCGGAGCACGGTGAAGCAGCTTTATTAACTAGGTGGCATGACGCGTTATATATAACTCACGCCCCCGCAATGCACTGCTGATGATGTCACATATTACATCACTCATGACATGATCAGTGACATCAATGATGCCATCACTGATGACATCTCAAATGCGAAAATGCGATCCACGCGTTTCGGCTCGTCCGAACCTTGATAACGATACAAAACGTCATTGTAGCTTCCTTATTTAAATGTACAAATGCCTCCAGTTGCCAACATTAACAAAGGACTACATAGTACTTTAATCCAAAAAGCTAGCGGCCATATTGGCCTGGTCACGATGTTAAAATTCAGGAATTGATACAATAAAGAAAAGAAAACAAGTGTTAATATGCACACAATGTCATTTCAGCATATCTTGCCCCGTGACCGCCGTACCTGTATGTTCGTCAACGTGACTTGTTCATAATAAACATACTTAGGATTGAAAACATCAACATAAATAATGGACTACACATTACTTTAAAGTGAAAGGCTATCGGCCATATTGATCTGGGCACGTTGCGTATTATAATGGTTCTTACACGAAAGAAAAGAAAAAAAAAGGGGTGTTAAGATACACACACTATCCATAAATACAGTTCTAGCGATTATAGTTCCATTCCATTCACAGCTCATTTGAGATGTCATGAGTGATATCATGAGTGATGTCACTGACCATGTCATGAATGATGTAATGTCTGAGGTCATAAGCAGTGCATTGCGGGGGTGTAAGTTATAGTTAGCTCAGGCCACTATAACTGCTGAATTTCACTGGTTTTGTATGAGTGAAATCTGAGTCTAACTATAACGTCCCTGTAATCTTTGTTTTTTTCAGTGAATTTCTAGTTTTTTTTTATTGTTAAGTAAGATGCTTATCACAATGGATGGTGGGGGGTTGGAAGCAGGGCCTGGCATTGTGCTGCCCCCACCCAAGCTTGCTGCTCCTGCCTCCCCTCCTCCTTGCCATCCATTGTCCAAGTCCATGCCCCTGCTCCATCATTACCGCCCTGTGTGGCCGTTGTTCTGCCACTGGCCTTCTCGCCTTCTCTGAACAGTTAGCTTGCTGCCCCATCCACCTCCTCCCTATCCTCTGTTGTCTGAATCCATGCACTAGCCTTCTCCCTCCTGCCATGCATGGTCTGATGTGCTGCCACTCCCCTCCATTTAGCATGATGTCCCAGTCCACTCCTCCTGCCCTCCATTGCCCAATTCTATGCCCCATCATTGACCTCCTGCTTAGCCTCTGTGCTTAGCTTGCTGCCCCTACTCTCCTTCCCCCTGCCCTCCAATGTCTTTGTGCATGTCCCTGCTCCATCCTTTTTGGCCACCATGTTCCATGGACCTGCCCCTCCTATCTACTCTGAGTGTTCTGTTGAGATGCCACTCCCCTCCCACCTGCCTAGCATTGTCAGATGACTGTAACCTGTCCCGGCCACCTCCACCCTGCCTGTCCACGTTCCATGCCCCTATCCCCTTCCTCCTGTCCTCCATGGTCCATTTTACTGCCACACCCTTCTGCCCTCTCTGGTCTGTTGTGCTGCAACGGCACCTCCTGCCTGCCCCATGTGGTCTGTTGTGAGGCCCCTTCCCCTGAACTCTCTTATCTGTGCCCAGCTCCTACCCCTCCCTTCTATCCTCCATGGTCCTTTCTGCATGCACCTGGCCCCTCCTTCTCACCCATCATGGTCATTGTGCTGCC
Organism: Calotriton arnoldi; assembly: GCA_963921515.1. NCBI lineage: Eukaryota > Metazoa > Chordata > Amphibia > Caudata > Salamandridae > Calotriton > Calotriton arnoldi. Next base: position 375,167 of record CAWUFW010004244.1, on the reverse strand, counting down.
ACTAACCCTCCCGCTTGCCATGCATGATCTTCTGTGCTGCCATGGCCCCTCCCACCTTCCCTGTGTGGTCAGCTAGCTGCCCCTGACCCCCTCCCACTTTCCCTCCATGGTCTGTGTGTATGCCATTATAGTCTCACTGTTGCTCTCCATGGTGTGTCTTGCTTCTAGTGCCCATCCTGCCTGACCTCCATTGTCAGCTTGCTGCTCCTGCCCTGCCCCCTTGCCCCCTGCCCTCTGTTTTCTATGTGCAGACCCCTATTCCCTCCCTCCTGGCTTGTCTGTTCCATTGTAATGCCCCTGATCCCTACCTCCTGCCCTTTATGGTCCGTTATGCTGCAGCTTTCTCTCCTGTCTGTCCATTATGGTCAGCTAGCTGCCATTGCCTCTTTCCCCTCTGTTCTCTGTTGTTCATGTGCATGGTCCTGTCCCCTCCCTATTGCTTTTAATGGATTGTTGTGCTGCACTCCCATCCCGCATGCCCTGTGTGGTGTATGGTGCTGCTGCAAACCCTGATGCCTGCCCTGTAAGGTCAGTTTGGTGCACCTGTCCATGTCCCTTCTGTCCTCTGTTATCCGAGTCCATGTCCCTACCCCAATTCCTCCTGCCTTCCATGATCCAATGTACCATACTTGCTAACATTTTTAACTTGGTAAGAGGGAGATTTTGAAAAATAAACTGGGGTATTGATTTTCCCCATTGACTTACATTGAAAAAGAGGAGATTGTAGACAGGAGACAGATTAAATAAAGCCCATTTGGGCTTAAAAACATTGGGCGTTTCCTGGCTGAATCGGGTCTGTTGGCATGTATGGTTGTACTACCACTGCCTCTTCCTTCTGCCCACAATGGTCTATTATATTGCCACAGCCTCTCTTGCCTGTCCTGCATTGTTGGTTTGTTGCCCCTGCCCCCCTTTCCACTGTCCTCCATAGTCTGTTGTGCTGCCATTGCCCTTCCTGCCTGCCCAGTGTGGTCAAATTGTTGCCTCTGCACCCTCCTACTTGCCTTCAATTTTCTGAGTCCGTGCCCCTGGCCTCTGCCTCTCAACAGTATCCTAATGAACAACTAGATTGCTAACATTCTATATTTATTACAAAAGTGTGGCACGCCTGACGTCATCTTGATGTAATCAAAACTGTAATATCTAGAGCATTTCCTTTAGAAATTACAGAAATGAAAGGGTCTTATTTGCATCGAAATTATGGTTAGTGCTCTAAAAAACTAAAATGAGGAAATATTTTCTGAGTTTTCAAATAGCGACAAAGCACTTTTAAATTATTTGTTATCTTTATGTTTTTTTATCCAGTTGACCACTTGATTAATTGTTGCACTTAGGGGAGAGGATGTGGTATTACTTCCAGAGCTGCAGACTTTGCAACTGGGGAACCAGGTTGGAGTTTCTGCTTCAGCTCGACATTCTGTGATTCTGGTTAAATCACTTAATCTCCCCATGTCTACAACCAACATGAATTTGTCCTTGTGTGATGTAACCAATGCTCATGTAAAGCACTCCAATACCTGACCAGTCTGCACTATATAAAACTGCAAAAAAACTAAAAATAAAAAGTGTTTTGCACACTTCTGTCATTGGGCTATAGGTGGGCTACATCTGGGTGATATGTGTGCTACATTTGGGCTCTTTTGTCTCTGGTGGCCATCTTGGGAGATTTATTTGTTATGAAGTTTCCTAATTTCCTCATTTACTGCAGTCTCCTCAGTAGGAAATGCTTTCAGTTTTTTACTTTGATTCCATCAAGAAGGCATTCAGATGTGTCACACATTCGCCATAAATTCTGAATGTTAGCACTCTAGTTGCTCATTAGATTGCTGTAGTAAAGCTACTGCTCACTAGGGAAGTCTGCTGCTGGTATTGAAAGTGCATGTTTCAGTCTGCATGTCAGAATTTTTTAATGAAATAGAAGAGGATTTGAGAAGTCACTCAAAATGTGCCCTAATTTTTCTTTCTTTAGCACTAATCATAATTTCTATGGCAAAACGAACCCCCTCAGTTTGTTCCTTTTTAAATTAAATGTTTTAAGTGTTACCAGTTTATTCCAATCACGATGCCTTCAGGTGTGCCATACTTTTGTCATAAGTAAGACTGTTAGCGCTCTAGTTGTTCTTTAGAACACTCTGGGACATTCTGTCATTGGGCTATACGTGGGCTACATCTGGGTGATATTTGTGCTACATTTGGGCTCTTTTGTCTCTGGTGGCCATCTTGGGAGACTTATTTGTTATGAAGTTTCCTAATTTCCTCATTTACTGCAGTCTCCTCAGTAGTAAATACTTTCAGTTTTTTACTTTGATTCCATCAAGAAGGCATTCAGATGTGTCACACATTTGCCATAAATTCAGAATGTTAGCACTCTAGTTGCTCATTAGATCACTGGAGTAAAGCTACTGCTAACCAGGGAAGTCTGCTGCTGGTATTGAAAGTGCATGTTTCAGTCTGCATGTCAGAATTTTTTAATGAAATAGAAGAGGATTTGAGAAGTCACTCAAAATGTGCCCTATTTTTTCTTTCTGCAGCACTAATCATAATTTCTATGGCAAAATGAACCCCCTCATTTTGTTCCTTTTTAAATTAAATGTTTTAAGTGTTACCACTTTATTCCAATCAAGATGGCTTCAGGTGTGCCATACTTTTGTCATAAGTAAGACTGTTAGCGCTCTAGTTGTTCTTTAGAACACTCTGGGAAGCTGCAGTAGAACACAAAGGAATCAACTGACAGTCTTTGCCCTTGTTGGATGTACATGTTTTACTGAGAATGTCAGACTTCATTCTCACATGACTGAGAAAGATAATGTGAATTTACAGAAAATATGCTCTCATTTTAGCTTCTCGATCACCTTCCAAACCTCTATGGGAAAAGTATGAGAAAATAGTTTTCTCTCAAACATGATTCATGATATCCCAGCAGAAGGATTTTTCACAGGGTAAAATTACCTTAGAACACACCACAATTCCTAAAATTAGTATGGTACCATCAACAAATGATTTATAATGTAACTAAAGTCTAATCACCCTTTATACATTCTCCTTTTGGTGACCCTCAAAACCTTCCATTCACTACAATGCATTTTAATGGGGTGCTATCATGTATATTGGTCCCAAGATGGCTGCCAACACTTCTTGGATGAAGTGCTGACAGCCAATCAGATCTCACGATGAGATGTGTGGTTAGGCTCCACCCAGATATATACATTTCTTTTTCCTGTAATATTTAAAAAACTGCTGAACGGATTTACACCATTTCAAAAAAAGGGCGCTTTCTGAACCAAGAGCTACCTTTTTGCCAAATTTGGTGTAATTCCGTTCAGCAGTTCGGGCTGTAGCCTTGTCTAAAATTTCCTTTGGAAATTAACATGTGGAAAATGCGTTTTGGGACCCCCCTTTTTTCTCTGCCCCCGCTTGACGAATCACCCCGAAACGTTCAAGTCAGGAGCTGACCGGAGCGCGCCATTAGTTTTGAAAATTTCGCGAAGATTCGTCAAACGGCACCAAAGATATTGGCAAAAGAAAAAACGCTTTTGAATAGAAACAAGGTCCTTACTATAACTACCTACTGGCGACCGCCAGTAGGTAATATAAATATATATATATATATATATATATATATATATATATATATATATATATATATATATATATATATATATATATATATATATATAAAAACACAGGTTTTGGGGACGTTATAGTTAGTTGGACATTTCACTCGTACAGAACCATAGAAATTCGGCCGTCATAGTTAGTTGAGCTAACTATAACTCGTGCCCCTGCAATGCACTGCTGATGACGTCACATATTACATCACTCATGACATGGTCAGTGACATCACGGATGACATAACTGATGATATCTCAAATGACATCACTGATGACATCATTGATCACATCATCCAGTGACTGTGTGTTTCTGTAAAGTTTAAATATGTTTTTTATATATATATATATATATATGCCAAGGTGTATTGAAGAATGAGTGGGTGTATGAGTGTCTGAATGGATGATTTAGTAGGTGCGTGACTGACTGTATAAGTGAGTAATTAAACGTGTCTTACTGAATGCATGGGTTAGTGACTAAACTGTGTGAATGTCTGTATCAGTCTATCAGTTGGTGTGTAAGCGGCTGCATGGGTTCGTGAGTAGCTACATGAGTGTCTACATGGGTTATTGATTGGTTGTCTGAGTATCTGTATGGGTGCCTGAGTGTCTGTGTGGGTGGGTGGGGAGTGTGTAACTGTGCATAGATGTGTGAGTGGGTAATTCACTGGGTGTACGGGTTCAAGAGTGCATCTGTGAAGGGCTGTACGGGTGGGTGAGTGTGTGTATGGGTGTGTTGATGAGTGAATGGAGGTCTCAGTGGTACATGTGTGAGTAACTACATATGTGAAAGGCAGTATATGTGAGTGTTGGACAATATAAATGACTATATGTGAGAGTGGGTGATTGTGAGAGTGGCTTGATGGATGAGTGTGTGCTTGTGTCAGTGATTGTATAAGAGAGTAAGTATGTGTTAGTGTCTGTATGAATAAGTGAGGTGGTGTGTGTATAACTGTATAGGTGAGAAAATGGGAGTGTGATTGATTCTTTGCATGACTGACTAGGTGTGTGAGTAACTCTATGGTTAGTGGTGTTGTGTGAGTATCTGTATAGGTGTATGAGTGCTATTTCATTGGCTATATTGATGAATGACTGCGTGTATGAGTGACTGTATGGGTGAGTGGATGTGTGTGCAGACCTATGAATCAGTGAGTGGGTATGTACTAACTGGTATTGGTGGGTCTATGGTTTCGAGAATGGTAGTCTGTATTTTAGTGGGGGTGTATCAAAGGTTATATTAGGGTGTGAGGAGGTGCATCAGATGATCACATGGATGATGTCATCAGTGATGTCATTTGAAATGTCATCAGTGATGTCACTGACCATGTCATGAGTGATGTAATATGTGACGTCATCAGCAGTGCATTGCGGGGGCGCGAGTTATAGTTAGCTCAACTAACTATAACGGCCGAATTTCTCTGGTTTTGTACGAGTGAAATGTCCAACTAACTACAATGTCCCTGAAACCTGTAGTGTTTTCAGTGAATTTCCGAGGTTTTTTAAATACTAATTTCTAACTATAACGTCCCTGAAACCTCTGTTTTTTTCAGTGAATTTCAAAGGTTTTTTAACTGCTAATTCCTAACTATATCATCCATGAAACCTCTTGTTTTTTCAGTGAATTTGTAAGGTTTTTTAAATGCTAATTTCTAAATATGCCTACATAGGTAGAACATGTGCAGAAAGATGAAGAAAGGCGCAGAAAGAAGCAAGAGAAGTGCAGAAAGAGGCAACAGAAGTCCAGAAAGAGGAAGAAAGGTGCAGAAAGAACCAAGAGATGTGCAGAAAGAACCAACAGAGGTGCATAAAGAGGCCTACTTTTACTGTACCTTACAACAGACTCATACAAAGTACCCTAATCACTAATCCTTCTCCGAAGATGTCTTAAACCTCACTTTTCTCTTGAAGGTTCACTATTAATCGACTGCTCAGAATGTTAGGCCTACCAAATATAAAACAGCAATCCTAAGCATATCAATGTTGTAAGTCTGACCAAGTGTGTGAAGGTATGCATGCGTGTCTATGCTTATACCTAGTGACATGTTAAATTAAAATAAACATCCAAACACTTAAATACCTGTGTTTCAAACAGCATACTCTGTAAATTTGTATAAAAGAAGGTGTATGCATTTCTTTCTGCTCACAATAAAGGGCACATGGGTATTCAATAGTATATTTGAGGGGCTCTATAACACATGTATACATAAGACATGTCTGCCTGTGCAACCGAATGACAGAGCAGAACTGAGAAGATTTGACCACCTATTGGAGAAGTTACCCGCTTTTTAAGCTACCATCTTCAGATGCATAACACATGTAAAAATACATATACAAGTAGACATATACCTCAGTCACGAGAGCACGCAGACCTTTAAACTTGACAGCTTGCACTTCCCATTTGAGTACAGAAGGAGGCAAGAAAAGTACAGAAACAGGCAAAAGAGGTGCAGAAAGAAGCAAGAGCAGTGCAGAAAGAACCAACAGAGGTGCAGAAGGAGGCAAGAGGGGTGCAGAAAGAGGCAAGAGGGGTGCCGAAATTTGCAAGAGAGGTGCAGAAAGAAGCAACAGAGGTGTGGAAGGAGACAATAGAACTTCAGAAAGAGGGAAGAGAGTTGCAGAAACAGGCAAAAGGGGTACAGAAACAGGGTACAGGTGGGCAGACTGAGGCAAGAGAGGTGCAGAAAGAGGGAAGAGGGGTGCAGAAAGCGGCAAGAGGGATCCAGAAATTTGGAACAGAGGTGCAGAACGAAGCAAGAGCAGTGCAGAAAAAACCAACAGAGGTGCAAAAAGAGGCAAGAGGGGTGCAGAAAGGGGTAGGAGAGGTACACAAAGAGGCAAGAGGGGTACAGAAAGAGGCAGGAGGGGTTAAGAATGAAGGAAGAGAAGTGCAGAAAGAAGAAACAGAGGTGCTGAAAGAGGCACGAAGGGTGCAGAAAGAGGCAAGAGAAGTGCAGAAAGAAGCAACTGAGGTACAGAAAGAGGCAAGAGTGGTGCAGAAAGAGGGAAGAGAGGTGTAGAAAGAGGCAAGAGAGTTGCACAAAGAGGGAAGAGGGGTGCAGAAAAAGTCAAGAAGGGTGGAAAAAGAAGCAAGTGAGGTGCAGAAAAGGTAGGAGAGGTACAGAAAGAGGCAAGAGATGTGCAAAAACAGGCAACAGAAGTGCAGAAAGAGGCAAGAGAATTGCTGAAAGAAGCAACAGAGGTGTAGAAAGAAGCAAGAGAAGTGCAGAAAGAGGCAAGTGAGGTGAAGAAAGAGGCAAGAGTGGTGCAGAAAGAGGGAAGACCAGTGCAGAAAGAGACAACAAGGGTGCAGAAAGAAGCAAGACAGGTGCAGAAAGAAGCATGAGAAGTGCAGAATGAAGCAATGGGGGTGCATAAATAGGCAAAAGAAGTGCAGAAAGAAGCAACAGAGGTGCAGAAGGAGGCAAGAGAACTGCAGAAAGAGGCAAGAGACTTGCAGAAACAGGCAAAAGAGGTGCAGAAAGAGGGAACAGGGATGCAGATAGAGGCAAGAGAGGTGCAGAAAGAGGTAAGAGGGGTGCAAAAAGAGGCAAGACGGGTGTAGAAATTTGCAAGAGAGGTGCAGAAAGAAGCAAGAGCAGTGCAAAAGAACCTACAGAGGTGCAGAAAGAGGCAAGTGAGGTGCAGAAGAAGGCAAGAGAACCGCAGGAAGAAGCAAGAGAGATGCAGAAATAGGCAAAAGGGTTGCAGAAAGAGGGAACAGGTGGGCAGACTGAGGCAAGAGAAGTGCAGAAAGAGGGAAGAGGGGTGCAGAAAGAGGCAAGAGGGATGCAGAAATTTGGGACAGAGGTGCAGAAAGAAGCAAGAGCAGTACAGAAAGAAACAGAGGTGCAGAAAGAGGCAAGAGGGGGACAGAAAGAGGCAAGTGAAGTGCAGAACGAAGTAAAAGAGGTGCAGAAAGAGGCAAGAGAACTGCATGAAAAGGCAAGAGAGGTGCAGAATGAGGCAGGAGAGGTGCACAAAGAGGCAAGAGGGGTACAGAAAGAGGCAAGAGGGGTGCGGAAAGAAGCAACAGAGGTGCTGAAAGAGGCAAGAGGTGTGAAGAAAGAGGCAAGAGAAGTGCAGAAAGAAGCAACAGAGGTGCAGAAAGAGTCAAGACAAGTGCAGAAGCAGGAAAGAAAGGTGCAGAAAGAGGGAACAGGGGTGCAGGGGTGCAGAAAGAGGCAAGAGAAATACAGAAATTTGCAAAAGAGGTGCAGAAAGTAGCAAGAGCAGTGCAGAAAGAAGCAAGAGAAGTGCAGAAAGAAGCAAGAGAGGTGGACAAAAAGGGAAGAGGGGTGCAGAAATAGGCAGGAGGGATGCAGCAATTTGCAAAAGAGGTGAAGTGCAGAAAGAACCAACAGAGGTGCAAAAAGAGGCTTATGACATATTGATACACGCAGTACCATTTGCTTCTCTAGAATCTTAGGGTCCACCACTGGCGTGCTTGCTGCAGGGAGTGGAGAGGTACGCTGTGTGGGCACATATGCGCTGTGAAATGCCGGTCTGTCTTCAGGTCCCTCTGACCCATGACGTGAGTCTTGTAAACCATTGCAGAAGCCTGTCCTGCGGTACTGTCACTTGCTAAGCATCTACATGCATTGTACCAAAGAGCTCGGGGACAAGATGGCATGACTTCACAAATGTTTAGAGTTAGGTAGAAAACAAGCGGGTGAATTAGAAAAAAATATATATATAATGAGAATAAAACAGGAACATATTGAAAAGGCAAGGGGGCGTGAGGAGGCTGACAGTTGGAGTGTTCGAAAAAAGGCAAGTAAAGTAGAAAACAGAGAAGATGCACACATAGAAAATGGGAAAAGATGGGCAGAGGGGCAGGAGGGGAAAGAGACAGAGTGGTCAACTGTCACAAAAGGCAGGCAGAAAAGATTAAGATAGATAGAAAATGAGACAAGACAGACAGAAACAAAGGAAACAAGGGAAACACGCAGATAAAAAAAATAAAAATCACAACAAAGAGACAGTTACAGTGAGCTATGGCTAAAGCGGAGGCAGGCAGATAGAAAAAAAGGCAAAAGGATGAACGAATATTCAGACGGACAGGTGCCATGCAGCAAAGAGACACAGGAAGGCAGATAAAAGGCGGAGAAAAGCTAGCTATGAAAAAAGTAAAAGCAAACAGAGAATGACAACAAAGCAGGCAGACAGTTAAAGAAGGGATACACACAAGTAAACCAAGAGGGGAAAATGAAGAAAGGCAGGTTAAGGGACAGATACAATAATATAAAAAAAGAAGGCAGTTAAAAAAAGCCAAAAAATAAGTTTAACCAGGCAGACAGACGAATAAAAAAATTACGAAAGACAGACTGAAAAGTAGAACAACCATTAAGCAGTAGGACAGAGAATGAGCAAACTGCACAAAGACACAAAAGGGTAAAAAAGAAATTCGGCAAAAGACAAATGGAATGACAAGTGGATGGGAACTCAGACAGAAAATGGCAACCACAAATTCGGGCAGCCATGCACAGCTTGAACATAGGAGAGTCGGGCAGACAGAGAGAAAACAAGAAAAGCAGATAGAAAATGTCGAAAAGATAAGCGCTACTGATGTGCAGCGGATGATAAAAGGGGGAAGATAGGTCGGTTGAAAGACTTAAAAAGCAGAAGACAGGCTTCTAGATAGAGGGGAGGGCAAATAGAAAAATACATAGATTGAAAAACGTTTGCAGCTAGTGGATGGCAGAAGGTCAGATACTAGCATAAAAGGGAAATGGAGTGAAACCAGACTGAGATAATAACAGAAAGATCGGTGGGAAGCGAATAACAAAAAACACTCTTAGAAATAAAGAAATAGACAGTGGACCCTGGACTCACCTTCAACAACTTAAAACCCCCCCTTTTGCCCGATATTCCAGCGCTCATTGAGCATGGACTCCGCCTTTGGTACTCACCACCAAGATGCATTCTGGGGGCTGCAGTCTTCAGACATTGGACTGCAGCTGTGAGCAATCTGCAAGGAGGAGCCAGCTGACTTCCCCACTCAGGGGGAGGATCGCAGCAGCACAAAAGGAGGGTGTTGGTGATTTCCGAGTGAGAAGGGCGTCTGATGAAGGCACACTCCACGCCGAAATGCATTATGCCCTGTTGGTCCAATAAAGAGCTTCTTAAGGATTTCCCTGTGTGGCCTCTGCTTCTTCTACTTGGAGGAGGTTTTTTGTGGATATATATATATATATATGTATATATATTCGTGGAATACTTATATGAGCACATGCCTTATGGAAACAGCAAACAAAAGCACCGCCCACTGGAGGGAATTAAAGTAACACTGCTGGTTGGACCACATGTCCCTGAATGCAAGCATAAAAGTTATCCATTGGAGGATCAAGATTTAAATTAGGACATTAGGCTGTGGACACCAGCGATGTGTATGGTGCAGGTTTACCTTTGATAAAGGTCTTTGGAGACCGAAACGCGTCAGGACTGCCATGCTGCTTCACCAATCAAGAAATAAAGATCTATAAACAGCAAGTTACGAGTGCAGCTCACCTTCTTTCCGTCAAGGGAGAATATGTTTATATATATATAGATATATAGATATATAGATATATAGATATATATATAACTCACGTCCCCGCAATGCACTGCTGATGACGTCACATATTACATCACTCATGACATGATCAGTGACATCATTGATGACATCACTCTAGTTGCTCATTAGATCCCTGTAGTAAAGCTACTGCTCACTAGGGAAGTCTGCTGCTGGTATTGAAAGTGCATGTTTCAGTCTGCATGTCAGAATTTTTTAATGAAATAGAAGAGGATTTGAGAAGTCACTCAAAATGTGCCCTAATTTTTCTTTCTTCAGCACTAATCATAATTTCTATGGCAAAATGAACCCCTCAGTTTGTTCCTTTTTAAATTAAATGTTTTAAGTGTTACCAGTTTATTCCAATCAAGATGGCTTCAGGTGTGCCATACTTTTGTCATAAGTAAGACTGTTAGCGCTCTAGTTGTTCTTTAGAACACTCTGGGACATTCTGTCATTGGGCTATACGTGGGCTACATCTGGGTGATATTTGTGCTACATTTGGGCTCTTTTGTCTCTGGTGGCCATCTTGGGAGACTTATTTGTTATGAAGTTTCCTAATTTCCTCATTTACTGCAGTCTCCTCAGTAGTAAATACTTTCAGTTTTTTACTTTGATTCCATCAAGAAGGCATTCAGATGTGTCACACATTTGCCATAAATTCAGAGTGTTAGCACTCTAGTTGCTCATTAGATCACTGTAGTAAAGCTACTGCTCACCAGGGAAGTCTGCTGCTGGTATTGAAAGTGCATGTTTCAGTCTGCATGTCAGAATTTTTTAATGAAATAGAAGAGGATTTTGAGTAGTCACTCAAAATGTGCCCTAATTTTTCTTTCTGCAGCACTAATCATAATTTCTATGGCAAAATGAACCCTCTCATTTTGATCCTTTTTAAATTAAATGTTTTAAGTGTTACCACTTTATTCCAATCAAGATGGCTTCAGGTGTGTCATACTTTTGTCATAAGTAAGACTGTTAACACTCCAGTTGTTCTTTAGAACACTCTGGGACATTCTGTCATTGGGCTATACGTGGGCTACATCTGGGTGATATTTGTGCTACATTTGGGCTCTTTTGTCTCTGGTGGCCATCTTGGGAGACTTATTTGTTATGAAGTTTCCTAATTTCTTCATTTATTACAGTCTCCTCAGTAGGAAATACTTTCAGTTTTTTACTTTGATTCCATCAAGAAGGCATTTAGATGTGTCACACATTTGCCATAAATTCAGAATGTTAGCACTCTAGTTACTCATTAGATCACTGTAGTAAAGCTACTGCTCACCAGGGAAGTCTGCTGCTGGTATTGAAAGTGCATGTTTCATTCTGCATGTCAGAATTTTTTAATGAAATAGAAGAGGATTTGAGAAGTCACCCAAAATGTGCCCTATTTTTTCTTTCTGCAGCACTAATCATAATTTCTATGGCAAAATGAACCCCCTCATTTTGTTCCGTTTTAAATTAAATGTTTCAAGTGTTATCACTTTATTCCAATCAAGATGGCTTCAGGTGTGCCATTCTTTTGTCATAAGTAAGACTGTTAGCGCTCTAGTTGTTCTTTAGAACACTCTGGGAAGCTGCAGTAGAACACAAAGGAATCAACTGACAGTCTCTGCCCTTGTTGGATGTACATGTTTTACTGAGAATGTCAGACTTCATTCTCACATGACAGAGAAAGATAATGTGAATTTACAGAAAATATGCTCTCATTTTAGCTTCTAGATCACCTTCCAATCCTCTACGGGAAAAGTATGAGAAAATAGTTTTCTCTCAAACATGATTCATGATATCCCAGCAGAAGGCTTTTTCACAGGGTAAAATCACCTTAGAACACACCACAATTCCTAAAATTAGTATGGTACCATCAACAAATGATTTATAATGTAACTAAAGTTTTATCACCCTTTATACGTTCTCCTTTTGGTGACCCTCAAAACCTTCCATTCACTCAAATGCATTTTAATGGGGTGCTATCATGTATATTGGTCCCAAGATGGCTGCCAACACTTCTTGGTTGAAGTGCTGACAGCCAATCAGATCTCACGATGAGATGTGTGGTTAGGCTCCGCCCAAATATATAAATTTATTTTTCCTTTAATATTGAAAAAACTACTGAACGGATTTACACCATTTAAAAAAAAGGGCGCTTTCTGAACCAAGAGCTACCTTTTTGCCATATTTGGTGTAATTCTGTTCAGCAGTTCAGGCTGTAGCCTTGTCTAAAGTTTCCAATGGAAATTAACATGTGGAAAATGCGTTTTGGGACCCCCCTTTTTTCTCAGCCCCCGCTTGACGAATCACCCCGAAACATTCAAGACAGGAGCTGACCGGAGCGCCCCATTAGTTTTGAAAATTTTGCGAAAATTCGTCAAACGGCATCAAAGATATTGGCAAAAGAAAAAACGCTTTTTGAATAGAAACAAGGTCCTAACTATAACTACCTACTGGCGACCGCCAGTAGGTACTATATATATATATATATATATATATATATATATATATATATATATATATATATATATATATATGTTGTCGCAGTATTTTCATGAAATTTCATGGTATTTCACAGTGTTTTGTGAAAGTACTGTGATACATACCAATGACAAGCCATTATGTGATTGGCTAATGACTGCCTTTACAAAAGTTAAACTCAGCCCTTTTGTTTTTTGGTACACCTTGGCTGTGTTCTACATTTTGCACTTAGCTATAGAGAAGTATTAGGTTTGATATTTTTTCCCTATGTATTACCACTTTATTAAGGTGTTAATTGGCAGGGAAAAATGTTGATAAGTTTCTATACATTTTAAAGAAAAGTACAGAGTACCGCTGTACTGCCTCAGGAGTACCACGGTACTCAGAATAATAAAAAAAAATATGATAAAAAATTAAAAATATTACTTTATATTTTTCAAATAGTAACGTGTATTTTCTATTTCTTACATATTGAAATCTTCACAAAAAGTCTATGGAGTACCTTTGTAGTACCTAAAAATTACCACACGTATTTTTTTTTTAAATGCGGAATTCTTTCTAAACTGCTGTACAAATATATATAAAAGTATAACAAGACAATCTCTACATATTAACACTTTAATAAAGTAGTAATTTGGTAGGGAACAACAAAATCTACTGCTTACCTAGATTGAAGACCCTAACACAGAACGCAGTGAAACGCAGAATGCAGAACACAGAACGTAGAACACAGTCAAACTGTGCTGAAAACAACATGGCTGCATTTAACATTTGGTAAGCACAGCCATTCACATACTGCTTTATGATGCTCATGTATCATGGTATACCGCAAACTTACCGCTGTATACTGTGTCACAATATATAACTAAGTATTTAAAAAAACTTTAACACTACTTACACAATTCACACATACTACCAAAAGTTGCCATTTACACCTAATAATGTATTTTCCTGCCAAATTACATCTACATCCATTTATCCACTTTCACGCTACGTCTATTTCAATTACCACACTCCACTCTATGCCAATCTACTATATGCCACCCCTCTATATGCCACTCCACTCTACGCATCTCCACTATCTGCTTTTACACTCTACGACACTGCACTATATGCCACTCCACTCTACTCATCTCCGCTCTATGCTATTACACTCTAGAACACTCCACTCTATGTCACTCCATTCTATGCCACTCCACTCTACAATGTACGCTATTACATTCTATGCCACCCCATTTTGCGACACTCCAGTGTAAGTCACTCCACTGTACACCCCTCCACTCTACTCTACTCCACTATATGCTATTCCACTGTATGTAACTCCACTCTATGGCACTACACTCTACTTCTTTCCACTCTGTGCCACTCCACTGTATGCCACTTCAGTGTACACCACTGCACTGTACGCTATTCCAGTGTATGCCACTCTACTCTATGCAATGCCATTACACTCCACTGTATGTCACTTCAGTGTACACAACTGCACTGTACGCTATTCCATTGTATGCCACTCCACTCTATGCCATGCCATTGTACACCACTCCACTATACACCACTCCACTCCACAATCCATTGTACCAGTTGTGGCCTGTGCAGGTACGAGCGGTGGGGAGGTGGGGCTAGGTGGGTGTGATTTTGATGGACGACGATGAGGGAAAATTAAATAAATAATACATTTTCCCTCGTTATTGTCTGTTGAAATCCCCCCTCACCAGCCCCACCGCCCCACCACTCTTACCTGCACGGGCCACAGCTGCATTGTACACTATTACAATGTACATCACTCCATTCTACATCATTGCACTCTATGCCACTTCACTCTACGCCACTCCACTCAACCCTACTGCACTCTACGCTATTCCACTGTACAGTACTCTACTCTACACCATTCTACTCTCCGCTATTCCACTATATATCACTCCACTCTATGTCACTACACTGTACACTAGTAACACTCAATGTTATTCCACTCTACACCACTTCACTGTACGCTACTACATTGTATATCACTCCACTCTACGCCAATCCACTCTACACCACTACACTCTATGCTATTTCACTGTACACCACTCCACACTACAACACTCCACTCTACATCACTACACATTGTGCTTTTCCACTGTACACCACTGCAGTCTACCCCACTCCACTCTACAACACTCCACTCTATGGTATTCCACTCTGCAACACTCTGTTCTATGCCACTGCACTGTACTCCACTCTACTGAATGCCACTCAAGTCTACGCTATTCCACTGTATGACACTACGCTGTGCCACACTTCACTCCATGCCACTCTTCTGTATGCTACTGTACTGTCTGCCACTACACTCTACGCTATTCCACTTTATGCCACTCCACTCAATCCCACTCTAGTGTACACTATTCCACTGTATGCCACTCCGCTCTACCTCCATCCATTCTACCCCAGTCCACTATGCAAAACTCCACTGTAAGCCACTCCATTTTAACACACCCCAGCGTATGCCACTCCACTGTATGACACTACAATGTACAACAATCTACTGTATGCGATTTCACTCTGTGCCACTCCACTCTATGCCACTCCACTCTACGCTACTCTAGTATACGCTATTCCACTGTACTCCACTCCACTGTATGCCACTCTACTCTATACCACTCTTCTCTACCCCACTCCATTCTATGCCACTCCACTCTATGCTACTCCTCTCTACACCACTTCACTCTATGCCTATCTGGTCTTCAATACTGCACTCTTAGGCTACTCCACTCTATGCTTCCTCACTCTAGGCTATTCCACTGTATGTAATTTCACTCTTGTCACTCCACTCTGTGCGCTATTCTACTCTATGCCAGTCCACTCCATGCCGCTTCACTATATGCTATTCCACTCTATGCCACTCGACTGTACGTCACTCCACCCTACGCTATTGGACTGTATGCCACTGTACTGTACCTCATCCATTGTAAACTGCTACACTCTACGCCACTGCACTCTACATTACTACACTGTATGCTATTTCACTGTACTACACTACACTCTACACCACTACACTCTACAACACTACACTCTTCCCCACTCCAATGTATGTTAATCTACTGTATGCCACTCCACTCTACGCCACTCCACTCTATAACACTCCACTCCACAAACCGCAATGTATGCTATTACAATCTACACCACTCCAATTTAAGCCACTCCAATCAATTTCACACCACTTCATTGTACCCCACTCTAATCTATGCCAATCCCCTATATGCTATTCCACTGTACTCAACTGCACTCTGTGCCACTCAGCTCTACACCATTCGACTCTATGCCACTCCACTCGACCCCACTTTACTATACGCTACTCCACTGTACGCTATTCCATTGTACGCTACTCCACTATACTCAAATCCACTGTACACCACTCCACTGTACGCTACTTAACTCTACTCCACTCCGTTGTACACTATTCCAATTTACACCACTTCACTGTATGGCAGTCCAGTGTACACAACTCTACTTTAATTCACTCTGCTCTATGCCACTCCACTCTACACCACTTTCCTGTACACCACTCTACTTTATGCTACTCCACTGCACACCACTTCACTCTACCCCTCTCCACTGCTTGCCACTCCATTATTCTCCGCTTAACAGCACTATACTCCATACAACACCAGTCTATGCCACTCCACTATACCAGGCTATACTCCATTGTATAGCACTACACTGTACAACAATGTACTCTTCTCAATGCCACTATACAGCACTATACTTTACTCTACAGCACTTTATGATACTCTATTCTACGACACTCTATGCAATTCCGTCTATGCCACTCCACCAATGTTAATATATTCTATTCTATGAGACACTACTCCACTGTACTGCACTGAGCTTCACTACTGCACTCTACGCCACTCCACCATATGCTACTCTATGCCACTCAGCTGTATGACAGTCTATCCATCTCCACTCGACCATGCTATACCGCACTCGACTCTACTCCATGCCACTCCACTGTACAACACTATAATCCACTGTCTGACACTCTACTCTACTCAAATCTATGACATTTTCTGACAGTATATAACATGACAGTCCACTCCACTGTACATAACGCCCATCCATTCTATTCGACTCCACACCACTGTACTCAAAAAAGCGCTACTCCACTCTTTGATACACCATTCCACTGGACTCCACTACATTCTACTGCACTGCATGACACATTACCCCACTCAATGGCATGCTACAACACTCCACTGTACACCACCCCACTTTACCACACTCTACTCCACTATATGCAACTCCACTCTTCAAGATTCTTCTACACTTGGTGCCACTATACAACACTGTGCTCCACCCTATGCCTAGGGCTGCCGCTTTTACAGTAATTAGTTTTTCAACATTTCCATTTGTATTTATCCAAATTTATTTTTTGGCAGTGTTATTGGAATTTATCCATATTTTTTTGTGTTATGAGAATAAATGGAGTCATAAATTTGGTAAATTTCTACATTTATTTAACTCTTAGACATGCACACATATGTGGATACCTGTCGTGTTTTAGCTAATTAAGCAGCCACATATAACTAAATATTACCCATACAGGCACATATTAGTGTTACAAAAACAAATATATGTTAGCTTATGCCAGTATTTGAGTAAACCTCGTCCTGTTTTTTAACTCCCCATGCTGCTCAGCTTTTGCCTGGAGTTCATGAAAGATATCATGGAGAGTCTCTCACAAGAAGCACAATATTTTCCGATTTAAAAAATAAATATAGACAGGAAACACATTGTTTCTGTCTGTATTTATATGTACAAATCAGTAAAAATGGAAAAGTGGGAGCTCTATCGATGCCCCTAATCTACACTGTACAATCCTCTACTCCACTCTATGCTCCTACACCGGAGTGTACAAAACGCTACTCCACTCTATGTCACTTTCAAGCACTCTATGACACATCACTCCATAATACTGTAAAAGACCTCCCTCCAATGTATAACAATTTTACTTGACACCATACTACGCCACTCCACTCTAGTGCACTCCACACTACTGTACTACACAACAAACCAATACACTATATAACAATTTACTCCACTGTATGCTACACCACTCCACTCTACTGTACTCTTCAACTCTCCACTCTTCTCCACTCTACTCTACACCACTCCACTCTACGTCTCTCCACTGTACACCACTCCACTGTACCACATTCCACTCTACTTCACTCTGCTCTACTCCACTCTACAACACTAAACTCTACTACACTACACTGTACAACACTATCCTCCACTATATGCTACCACACTACACTTAATAGCACTCCATTTGACAAGAGTAAACTCTAAGATTTTAAACAATTTAAAAGAAAAGAAAATGAAAAATAAAATGTATAATATCACTTTGTTTATTCTCTATCTCCAATTCAAACTTAAACTAAACAAAAATGAAAATTTTGAAACTTATGCTTGTATCTTAAATTTATAATTTATGCAAATCTTTCAAATTAATATAATTTGTGTACCTCCATACACGGTGCATTCAACTCTGTACACACACTACATTAACCATAACTTGTCACTCTACCATGCACTGTTATCTCACAAAAGGTGTGATTTGCGATCTCATAACTCTTCTTGTAAATGCTATTATTTTCAGATGGTATAAGTGAGATAATATAAAACAGTAGAAGCAGTAGGCCCAGGCATACTTTTCAATTCCACTCACAGAAATGAAGCAATATGGCGACTGTATAATGTTCTTTTTGCACGGAGCTCTGGCCAAATTCTCTAATCGCCGCATGGTGATATTTTTTACCAGAAAGGAAGCTGGTGAGCGCAAGTGAGATTTGGCATCCCCTAGTGAGATTTCCAGCACCATTTTTTATGCTGTGGGGGAGAGGTCAGAGCTGCTTCTTGAGTAGATTTTCTGGAGTGGCAGCAAAATCAACTCAAATGGTGGTGCACTTCTGTGCATCGCGTGTTGCCATTCATACACATTTTTCAGTGTGGAACATGCTACCAGTGCAAAATCACAGTGTGAGCAGCACAGAGCGCATTTTTCCACTCATTTGTGTGACTCCCAGAGTTTTTATGTAACTCCACAGAATTCCACGTAGTGAAATTCCATTAGTTCCACGCACCCCTAATAAGCAGTGCGTGTAGAAGGCGTCAGTGGCTACCGAGTTAAATACACTGTGCATGGAGTTGCATGAGTTATAATAATTTGAAGGTGTTGTATAAATTATGAATTAAAGGTATAGGTTTAGGAACTTAGGGGCATATTATCAAGGGCTTTATCGCCGCTTTAGCGGCACTTTTTGCCGCTAAAGCGGCGATATTTTTAACGCCCTATTAGCAAGCTGTCGCTAACAGGCGTTAGCGACAGCTTTCCGGCGATAGCGGCCGGGTTTTACATCGCCTTGCATGTCAGCGATAATTATCGCTAATGACATGCAAGGTAGGCGTTCCCAACTAAAAGCGACAGAAAACAGTCGCTTACATACCTATCGCCTATTAGCAATACCCGCGAAGCGATAAAAAAACGCGCGCTAACCCCGATTAGCGCTTGTTTTTTAGTACTGATAAAAACATGACTTAGCAATGAAAGTCAATGGGAGGTGGATTGTAAGGTTAAGTCCCCAGAATTAGCGATAGGATTTTATCGCTGGATTTCTCGCGTTAAAGCTGGGTTTCGCCGCTATCGCTGGATATTTTATCGCAATGGAGATAAACCTTGCTAATAGCATGTTATTTCCGCAGTAATATCCAGCAATAGCCGGTGATAAAAAAAGGCGCGCTAAGCAAGGTTTGCGATATTTATCGCATGTTCTTGCTAATATGCCCCTTACATTTTTGTGTAGTTTATGTTTGGTTTGTAGATTAAGAATAAATAAAGTGATAATAATTTAAAGGTGGTGCATAAATTATAAAATTAAGGAATAACTATACCTAAAGGATTTGTAATGTTTGTGTATTTTAAGTTTGATTTGTGTGGTGTGCAAAATAACATTTGACTGTGATGCAGGCAGAGTGGTTGCCAGTATCTGCGATAAATTCAAGCTTCCATCTATCACTTTTTTGTACACTTTAGTGTGAGTTGGCCTAAGTGGGAGCGCTATGCCCAGATGTGGGTCCTATCGACACTGTGTTACTAGGACCAGGCTATACCTGGCTGATAAGCCTTAACTACTATGAAACAGGTCCTATGTGGCTTGTATTCCAGTTCAGGGAGAAATTGGCTTGGCAGTTCAGGCTGGACTGTTCCCATTGCAGCATGGTCAAGACTGATTTGCATATTGCACATTATTTGCAACGCTGCACAGAATATCTCCGTCGGTTCCGGCAGCTGCTGTGCTGCTCGATGCGGAGAAGGCTTTCGATTCGCTCGAGTGGCCTTTCCTTTATGCCACAATGAGCAGACTTGGGGAGCCGGACCGGTTTTTAGCAGTTGTTCAGTTATTATACATACAGCCTAATGCACGCATAAGACTCAATGGTACACTGTCGCCCGAGTTCCAACTTACACGGGGAACGCGGCAGGGATGTCCGCTTTCCCCTTTAATGTTTGTATTGGCCCTAGACCCGTTGGTGCGCCATTTACAGGAGCGACACACTCATCAGGGCCTACAGTTTAATACTGGACCCCTGCTGCTCACGTTATACGCATATGACATTATGTTGTACGTGCGACACCCAGATGATAACCTGGTGCCGCTTCTGCGCGAGGTTACCAAGTATAGCAATTTATCTGGTTTGTGCATTAACTGGGAAAAGTCAGAGGTGTTCCAATTGACAGAGGCACCATGTGGCAAACCGATGGATTATCCGTTGACATGGTGTGAAGATTCCGTTAAATATCTTGGGATTCACATACACAGAGAGAAGGATCGTATCCTACAGTTGAACTACGGTCCTGTACTTGAAAGACTGGGGCAGAATATAGAGCACTGGTTATCACTGCCTTTGTCAATGGCGGGTAGAAGAGCTATTGTTAAAATGGTGGTCCTCCCACAATTTCTGTATCTATTTCATAATATCCCAATTCCATTGTATAATGGCTTTTTCTCTAATCTTCGAACTATGCTGATACGTTTGGTGTGGGGTGGTAAACAGCCTCGCATTAGCTGGGATGCACTCATGCTGCCATATGAGAGGGTGGTTTGGGGTACCAAATTTTCATGTCTATTATCTGGTGCACAGGCAAGCTTTGCACGGCACTGGGACCATGTGGATATCAGGATTCCCTATTACAGACCAGAAGCCGATTTGACTCTCCCTGCACCTCTTGGGACCCTGGTACCAGCTGGCTACCCACGGTACCCGCAGGACATCCAAACGCTTTCTACGACTAGCTGGGCATGGCACAAATTACTATAGATCACAGGCTCACGTATATTGTACTCACCTGAAATGCCGATTGCGGGTAATGGCTGGATCCCCATTCTGCAGGAAACGCTTGTGAAGCACACACTCGCCAAATTCCACCTGGCAACATTCAGGGACCTATTCCCCAAAGGGCATGTATTCTCACGTACGAAAGACCCTCGCTTCCGTGAGGCCACTATTATGGATCACTTTGTGCTGCAGAGGCTTCAGGGTGCCCTGAAAGCCAACATTTACAGCTATCCGCTAGAGCCCCCAGAGTTCCCACTCCTGACGGATACTATCAAAGATAGGGATGGGACGCACCTACTGGCTAGAATGTATAAGGCTGCGCTGGCCCTGATGCCTTCCCGTGACGCAGGGGTACGTGCGGCCTGTGAGTGGGACCTTGGTATTCCCATCACAGATACACAATGGAGCAGATGTTGTACACAAATTCGCCGGGTTTCCCCTAATCACCAGCATAAACTGTTGCACTTCAAATTCCTTTGGAGGGCATATAAGTCACCAAGCGTGCTACATGGTATAGACCCGTCTCGTTCGCACTTATGTCCTAAATGTCGCTCCCCAGATGCGGACTTTGCACACATTACGTTTACATGCGTAAAGATAGGCAAGTACTGGACAGCAATATTTGTGGAACTCTCCGGAATGATAGACATGGCGATTACACCCACGCCACTAATGGCGCTGCTTGGGTACACGCATGACCTCCCTAGATCCAAACGGCGGTTTGTCGCCATTGCATTGCTTATTGCCAAACGTGAAGTGGCCATCAATTGGGGCCATAAGCGCACCCCAACAGTAAAGTCATGGCTATGCAGTATGACATACTGCAATTCCAACAGTGACACCTATGCACACTTACAACCACCCACTGCGAGACCTATGGACATATGGCAACCATTTCATTTATACTTGCGGGAAACACTCGACATTGTGGATACGCCCACACCGGCCACAGACTCACGATGCAGCGCCTGGGACCGGGAGGGATACACTAATGGCAAATGGGACACTGCATGATTTGTGATTTTGATACATGTGCCTTCCATCCATTGCAGGCTGTGTAAACAGTACACTGTGTTAGCCTTGTATGTATATATCTGCATATTGTATAGCATCTTTATAAATGTGGATTACCTTATACTGCACTGTAACTATGGTCATAATTTGTAAAAATCAATAAAAACAATAAAATAAAAAAAAGACTGTTTTGCATATGGCCGGGTCCAAACTGAAGTGGCATGGTGTGCAAAATAACAATGCACTGGGATGCGGCCTGATTGATTACTTGTGACTGACACTAATTCAACCATTCCATCCATCACATTTTTGTATAATATTTGTATACTTTGGTATGCTGAGGATAACACAGGAGGAGTTAGCATATGAAGAGAAATATTCTACAAGATCATGTAGTTTGACAAGATAAAAAGGCCTTTTCCGGTGCTGGACTGTGATTGGTTGTTGTTACTGAGATAACATAGTAAAATAGATAGTCAGTAACGGCCATTTCTTTTGTTAATTCTGATTGAAAAAAAATGAGTTTTGACTGTAGTCCTGCCTGCTATTGGTTTGTTGCTTGAACATGAAATACCTTGAAAATACAAGAGACAAGAGGCATGTGGCAAAACAGGAACTCTTCGTTTAATCAAACAGTGCAGCCGGAATCACAGTCACAGGCATTGGACTGTCTAAGGACTATCTCAATTTACAATGGGTCTAACATAGACTTTTAAACAGTTCATTGAATGCAATAAAATTGTTCTGCCAATCCATTTTTGGAAAGGAATGCAGACTGCTGTCTTTGGAGCCATAATTTAATGTATTGGATGAGGAATCCGGGCGGGCCTTGAACCTGCGTGGTCAAAATGCGGCCAGTAGATAACATGTCCAGATGTCCGGCATGGGAAACACTTGATCACTGCATGTACTGTGTTTGCTCTGTCCTATTTGGCTAAGTGTTCCTAACTTTAAGTGGCATCAGACTTTATGCTGTTTTGGATAAGCATACACCCCTCCAGCCGTGTTTGCTTTATAAGGTCCAATCTCCCTGGGCCATTGTGGTGTCACTGGCATTGATCTGGGATTTAATGTTCACGCAATTGTCTGCTGGCTACGTGCTACCCCCGTTTGTGACCTGTCAATCAGTTATCCCGGGCATGGGTCTCAGGGCCAGCCTAACTGCGTATTTCTGAGTCAGGGTTGGCGTGGAGTTCCTAATAGGTGAATTTGTTAATAAAGATGCAACTTCATTTTTGTACATGAATGTATCACTATTCACCTTAACATTGACTTTTTCAATATTAAAAGGTTAACAGTAATTAACAGAACACAGAGACTGCCAATTGAAAGATTTAACACTACTCTAGAGCAGGATATGTCTAGTGAACTTTTGAACTGATGGTATGCTATATTCAGGTCTTACTTGGTTGACTAGGAAACTGCTCTACTGGGAGTGATGGGAGAGGGGGAGGGATTTTATGAGTGTTCTAAGTGGAGGTTCCTGTGCTGTTTTGCATGTGCATCTTTATCATTTAGTATAGCTGAATTTTAGTTGGACAAATCTTATTAGAAGGCAATTCTCTATGTGCAAGGAACTATTTATGCATACACACAAAGAGGTCAGTCTTTCACCAAACCCTTCTCCAGACTGCCTTCAGCCTGCACAGAAGTCTTTGCTGACAGGCCAGTCCCCCATCAAATCCTACTATATACAGACTTTGCCCTGTAGACAAATCTTTGTGGCCAGGTCATTTCCTCACCAATTTCTACTACACACACTCTTTGACCTGTACCGTGCTCTTTCCAAACAGATCAGTCCCTCACCAAACTCTACTATGTACAACCTTCGTTCTGTATTGAGATCTTTGTCAACAGGCCAGACCCTCTTGAAATTCTACTACACCGCTCTTCACTCTCTATAGACCTCTGTGCGGACAGGCCAATCTCTCACCAAAACCCTACTTTGTACAATCTTTATGCTGTAGAGAGGCCTTTGCTGATAGATCAGTCCCTTAGCAAACACTTCTATACACAGTCTTTACATTATAGAGAGTTGTTTGTGGAGGGACTTGTCTCACACCAAATGTTACCACGTACAGCCTTGGGTCTGTTCAAAGTTCTTTGCAGACAGGCCAGCACTTCACCAATCTCTACTATGCACAGTCTTTGTCTTATACAGAGATGCTTGTGGAGAGACCTGTCCCTCAGCAAACCTTACTACACACACCCTTCACCCTGCAGAGAGCTGCTTGTTGACAGGTCAGTTCTTGAAGAAATCCTACTTCAGAAAGACTTTTCCCTGCACAGAAGTCTTTATGCACAGGTGTGTCCCTTACTAAATATCATTATGCAAAGCCATTGCCCTACAGAGAGGTATTGGTGGATAGTCCAGCCCTTCCAAAAATCCTACTACACACATTATTTGCCTTCTACAGAGGTGTTTGCGGGTTGGTCAGTCACTTACCATACTCTACTATGAATACCCATTGTCCTGCAAAGAGGTATTTATCAATACCCTTGTCCTTCAAGAAATCCTACTAAGGACAATCTTCGCCTTGCACAAAGGTCTTTGCACACAGATGGGTCCATCACTAAATCCTACTACAAACAGCCTTTGCCCTGTACAGAAGTCTATGGGGACCGGCCAGTCCTTCATGAAACCCGACTACACACAGCCTTTACCATTTACAGAAATCTTTGTGGACAATTCAGTTTCTCATTAAACACTACTACAGACAACCTTTGCCCTGAATAGATTAGTTTGCAGATAGGGTTGTCCTTCATCCTACCCATATAAGGTCAGTCTTTGCCCTGTACAGAGATTTTAGTGAACAGGCCAATTCCTTACCAAAGTTTACTACACACAGAGATGTCCTTCTACACATTGATGTTCAGTTAGGTGGACAATATGTAATAAGCACATCCTATGTATTGTACAAAAGTGCTTTAGGGTAGTTGCAATTAAAATTTTGCCCTCCTGCTTTTCTCGTGAGTTTAGAGATATGTTTGTGGGATTCAGCAAGGACACCATGTGCTCTTGCGGGACTCAGCGCGTACCACAATGTGCTGCAGTGCAACAGAATTTGGGGAAAGAAAAAATGTGTCATTTCTTACTAGATATGGCACATTTTTCCACTATGTGTTTGACTCAATATATCACAATAAGTAAGGGCACTGTGCTGCATTGCACCTACTGTTACTATAATTAACTCTTACTCGTAGACATGACAAACAACATAAAGATATTTTTCTGTTTTTCAACTAGTAAAGGTGGCTCTAAAAAGAACTTATTTTTTGTGTTTTTTCCCCAACATATACATATATTTTTCCATAGTTTTTTATTTGGGGGGGGGGGACAAAAACAGGGAAAACCAGGAACTCTGAATTTGGATACAACTATCACTACTGACACGCAACCTGATGGATGAGCACACATTTTCATTTTGCTGTGGCACTTTTTTACCTACAAAAATATTTTCCCATACACCATACAGTATAGTTCTATGTGACAAATATGAGATCAGTGTCACTTGAGTCAGCCTATAATATGTTCTTTGGCATGGCAGTTCCAGGTGGTACATTTTTTTGAGGTACACCAACAGCACCAGCAGAAGTTGATGTACCTGGATCTTCCTGTTGGAGGCACTTGGCTGCAAGGTATTGGTTTTTATGCCATGTATTTAGAAGTTGGTGCATGCCACTAGTCCCGAAGTTATATTTTTTCTGTGTAATCACTAAAGACCCTATTGCATATTTTGCAAGTGACAGTTTTGGCACTGACTTTCTTGCAATGATAAGAACCAGCGAAATGTAACATCACTAAGTACCATAGATACTGCAGTACCATCTACAGGTTCTGTGATACCTGAAAAAGTAAAAGCACAAACATTTTACTAAAAACTGCAAGAGACTCGATTACTTGTGAATGTGAAGATACCCCTAGTCTCAAATTTACAATAAAACAAAACCTTCATAATATTTTGTGCAACTTCTGAGTCCCACAACACTCCCACAGGAGCCAGAAAAGGAAATAAATGCCTGAAAGGAGTGGCACAGTACTCTGTCATAGGCTCCAAGTGCGCATTGTACTTATGGGACATCAAAAGAAAAAAACGAAAACAGCAATTTTATTTTCCGCTCAGGGACCACCACTCAATCACAAGCCCAAAGCCTTTAGAAACAGCCTGAAATAATTCTAGTGACCAGCATTACCAGATTTGTGTTTAAGACAGACAGCCTGGTACATGCAATTCAAGTCCATCATGGCCTGGGCACACACCTGGCCTGGGCACAGAAAGAGAAAAGGGTTGGTTTTCCACCCTCTGCTTTTGATGGCTATCTTGGAATGGGCCTTTTGTCATTATCCCTCACACCTGGGTATTGAATTCTCCTCCTAACACCATCCTTGTCCTACGGATATGACACTACCATCAGACAATTGACACACTCTCAAAATGGAGTTAAGTCCCGATCCCTCAGAATCCAACGCATTCATTATCAACTACCCACCCAACCCATCGAAAAATGCCGCCAAAATACACAAGCATCACATACTCAGGGCTAGGCCCGAAACCTTAATCTCGGACGTCTATTTTTGCACAAACAAAGGTAGTAGAGTTAATGACCTGATTTTCTACACCAGGAAAAGAGCATGTTGGCGAAAAGTCCTCTACGCCATGCTCCGAATATCAAGTACCAGGAAAACACCTCATGGTCTAAAACTTACTAATGTCCTCGTCAACGCTCAATGCCAGTGCCACCATCACCCTCTATAACAATGGGATCATCCTAATCCAAGCCTCCAATGTCAATCTAATTAAGATAGCCGTTATCTTCCCTTTACTCAAAAGCGCGATTTCGGCGAAACCCAATGACACCCACTCTCACCTTTCCATCACTCAGGTCATCACTAGTCCTCCCCCCACCACTCTGGGGAGGCCCTCACTCTCTCTAAATCACTCTTCACCTTTAGATGTTCACAGAGCGGTGCTGTCCCCTGTTGAAGTGCCCCAACCCTCTAGACCCCCGACTCAGATTGTGAGAGACTTTCCGGTTTCACCCGACGCACAACCAGCCAAGCTGATTATATCCGATCCTCGCTCGGAGAGATCCCCGTGTGACCTATTATCATTGCCCTCAATGATTGATCCCTCTTCCCGCATCCCTCTCCCCACGACTCCTACTATGTTTGTGAATGGGCAATTGCTCTCCAACGATCTTGATCGGTCAAACCCACTCTTTCCTGTCTGGACCGTATCTGACCCTCAGCTCAATGGTCATATCACCCTCGCTAATGCTCCAATCTTGATATCCAAAGGTCAAGGAACTCCGCTAGTCCCAATTGATCAACTCCCTCCCCAGGAACCACTCTCCATCACCTTGGACCCCAAGGGCTTACATCGAGGCCCCCTTTCTCCGCTCGCTTTCCCAACACACCCTTTACCCCATTCAGACTTGGTTACGCGCCTGGAGGATATATCTCTCCAGCTGCACCTCCTCACTACTGAACTACAAGACCTGAAAGCCCTCTCAGATGATCTTCTCCCCGCGATCAGCTCCTTCCTCACCTCTGCGAACCTACCCAGAGCCTCCCCTAGTGTGAGTGAACGCATGGGCCAGTTTTTAGCCCCCCGTCTCGCAAACCATTCCTTTAGCCAACGCGCCCTCCCACCCCAGAAGATGTGAGACCTACCTGGCGCCCAATGATCTCATTGACCTTCACAACTCTTACTCTACTAGGTCCAAGTCCAACATGATCCCGCTGAGCCAAATACAAACCATCCATGCTAACCATACAGAGAACCTCCACACAATCTTAGAGTCATCAATAAAGACAACCTCAAGAAAGTGAACGTCATCCAGTCTCCTTTCCACACTACTCCACCACGACTTAAATGTGTACTACTCAATTGTAGGTCAGCCAGTAAACACGCCTCCGACATCTTCGACCTCATCCAACACAATGACATAGACATTATCATTCTCACTGAAACTTGGCTAAATGCCGCCTCCACTCCTATCCTAGACCTACTAGTACCTCCTACTCATGACATAATTAGGCTAGACAGAGCTCGGAAGCTGGGGGGTGGGGGGTGGCCTAGCGTGTATTCATTGGAACACACTCTCGATTTCTCACTTGGAGTCCTCTTCGCCCTCCTCCTGTGAATACCTTTGTCTCAGCATCTCAAGTAATAACCTGCCGGTCTGCAAACTTCACACTTTTTATCACCCCCCGGGAGACAAACTCCCCTTCATCGAGCAACTAATGGAAGTCATCTCTGGCAATGTCGACTCAGCCGTGTCCCAAATCTTCCTAGGTGATTTCAACCTTCACTGGTCTAACCCCAATGACCACGCAGTAACTTGCCTTAAAGCATTTTTGAATGATCACAAGCTGATTCAGCACTGTGACCAACCAACTCACAATAAAGGAGAAACTCTAGACCTCATAATCTCGAAAGGGCAGACCATCACATTGGATACCATTACCCCTTTCGATTGGTCCGACCACCACTGCATTCTCTTTATATTAACAGGGAGGTTTCGTTGAGGAAGGCTCAACCAACGAAATCAAAGATCTGGAAAAGGGACCTCAGATCAATAAACGCAGTTGAACTAGCAGCCCGTTGTAAATCTGCCCTCTCCTCCCAAGCTGACTTGACCAAGGTTCAGTTACTCACTGACTCCTACAACTCGACCATCTCCAACATCATGGAGGACATCGCACCGCTCCAACAAAAAAATGCTTTAATAAAAATATCCAAACCATGGTACAACGACAACTTAAACACGGAGCGCCGCAACCTTAGGGCAGCGGAACGTTCCTGGAGAGCCAAACCCTCCTTGGAACAACTAAAACTCCTTAGAGATGTTAGAAGCTTCTACAGCAAACAAATCAAGAGCGCTAAGGCAGTCTATTTCAGACACCAACTTGATCAAGCTGCAAACCGCCCCAAGAAACTTTTCGAGTTGGTCAAACAGCAATCAGTGGTAGGCCCAAACCACTCTGACTCCGGAGGCAGCCCACCTTCCTGTGATGACCTTGCTGCTTTCTTCACCGAGAAATCAAGACTCATCACCATTGAACTCGCCTCTAAGAAGGCTCTACTGCCATCCCCCGGGTCCGCACCACCCCTTGACCTCTCAGAAAAGCGCAAACCTATCAGCTTGAACACTAAGAACAATGCGTCATGGGACACCTTTACCCCATTCAGTGAAAAAGACATCAACAAGATTCTTCAGAACATCAATCAATCTAACCACTTCAGTGACCCGCTGCCACCGGCCATCTCCAAAGAAATCAAGAATGTACTCATCCCCACCTGGACAAGGATTGTAAACGCTTCTCTATCGCAAGGCATGATCCCAGAGTGCCTAAAAGCAGCTCAGGTGTCACGTATACTAAAAAAAACGAACGCACATAAAACTGACCTCAACAATTTCCGCCCCATCTCCAACATCCCCACTCTAGCCAAACTACTTGAAAAATGCATACAATCCCAACTCTGTGCTCACATAGAGAATTTCCAACTCCTAGACCAGCATCAATCCGGTTTTCGGAAGGGGCACAGTACCGAATCGGCTCTCACGCACATTATGGATGACATTTTAAAAATGCTTGACCAAAATGATTCCTGCCTCCTAATCCTCCTTGACCTTTCATCCGCATTCAACACGGTTAATCACGACAACCTCCTATCCACTTTGAAGAACAGAATGGGTTTCTCGGGTCGGGTGCTACAATGGTTCTCGTCCTTCCTTCACCACAGATCACAAAGAATAAAGGCAAACCACTCCCTCTCCCAGCCCTCTCCAGTACTCATGGGTGTCCCCCAAGGGTCCGCCCTATCTTCTATCCTCTTCAACCTTTTCTTGGAACCACTAGCAAATTCTCTAAATTCCACGAACATTCTCTTCCACATGTACTCGGACGACACACAACTTTATTTGAAAATCTCATCCCCGGACAACATCATCTCACTCAACACTACCCTAAATGCTACGCAAAACTGGTTAACGGAGAACCATCTACTGCTCAACACCACCAAAACTGAATTCCTTTTCATCTCTCCCCTGAACCACATCCCCAAGCTAGACCTTTGGTTGAATCACCTCACTGCCTTCAACTGCACCCCTCTCAACATAGACTCAGCCAAATCTCTCGGAATCACCCTGGACAAGCACCTGAATATGAAAAATCATATCAGCAATGTGTGTAAGGGATCTAACCACTTGATGAGGACACTTAGAAATATCAAGCCATTCCTTCCACAAAAGGACTTCAAGCAGGTGGTACAAGCACTGGTCCTGCCGAGGCTAGACTACGGCAGCGCTACGCTCTGTGGCCTTCCCAAATACACCCTGGCTCCACTAAAGGCTTCACTGAACGCTGCGGCCAGACTGGTCACAGGTACCAAACAAAACGAGCACATGTCCCCAATCCTTAAATCTCTTAAATGGTTGCCCTACGAAGCTCGAATCCAGTTAAAGATTGCCGTTCTGACGCACAAAGCCCTACATTTCAAAACTCCCAGGTACTTAGCGCAAAAGCTTGAATTATCTTGTGGGGGAGAGCCTCTAGAAGCGCTATCACTCTCCTCCTGAAACCACCCATCCTTAGGAAAAAGAGAACCTGTCTCCAAGCCTTTTCTGGCGCTGCCCCAAGGATATGGAACTCTCTACCACCGGAAGTACGCAGAATATCTTCAACGACTGCTTTCAAACTGGAAGCCAAAAGATTCCTAATGAACAAATTTTTACCTTAATTTGGGCTAGGATCACCGGCTCGAAATCATTGATCCTACATCCATTGTACCTTCTTGTGATGCTGCTCTTCTGTACCGCATTGTGTGCCCCCCTCGTAGCCTGCTATTTTCCTGCTTATTGTATCTCTCTCATTGATTCATTTGTCTAGGAATCAAGCAAATATTCATGTTGTGTATTCCTACTTGATGTCGATATTGGATCTATGCTCTTCTTTCCCGCATGGTTTGCCCCCCTTCGGAGCCTGCTATATACCTGTTTATTGCACTACTCTCCATGATTCATTTGTCTGGGAATTATGCGATTATGCCTGCTTTGTATTCTTACTTGATGTTCGATATTGGATTTATGCCCTTCCTTCCATTCTTTGTAAAGCGCTCTGATATCCTTCGGGATCTTGTTCGCGCTATATAAAACTTTATAAATAAATAAATAAAATGACCTATCACAGGTGCAATTTGGAGACATTTCTGTGATTTTAGATGTCAGGGTATCTCAATACTTGAAACTGGTACCATGGTAACTGTGGCTCACAGTAAAACCACATCTTATCGACTGTTGTCATTGTTTTCATGTATTTGAAGGTGACACCACCCTATTATTGTTATTAGGGAGGGGCACTTGAGTGTGTTGACCTTCTTGACACTCTCTGCACTGTTGTTCAGCAGTTTTGATAATTTTGGGGGAATTCAACTAAAATAATGACAAAATAACATCTTAAGAGAATTGCATTGAAAAATAGGTCACAAGGAAGATCGGAAGAAGTCCAGGAATTCTTCCCAGTCCATTGTTTAGGACTTATTTACAATCCCTCTCGGAGAGAAGAAAGTGTCAGCAAAATGGCAACATGTAACCACTGCCACTGCTAATTTTCCTGGGGTACTGGAAAAAATGCTAATTGGGGACATCTTAAAAGAGAAAATACTGGATCTCTTGACGTACCTTGCAGTATAATGTTGCCAAAAGAAGGTGTAAAGAAGAAGAGGGAGGCTCTGCATCATCTGCTGCACTCCAGAATTTCCAGCCTGGTGATGGTCTTCCAGCAGAAATTGTCCTCACCCTAATCCAAGACATCAATTTGTTATATAGCAATATTGCTTTCTTTTGCACGGAATGTGCCAAAATAGTCTTTGTTGGAGAATAATACACAGAATATCAAAACCAACTGCTGGCTGCTTACAAAGCAAGCTTGAATTTTGGATCCAAGTTTAAATGCCCTGCTTTCTAGTAATGTTTACTGAAATAATGTGAAAATGTATAAAAATAAAAATGGGTCTTGTTAGAACCACCTTTTTGCTTAAAAGATAGACAGTATATGATGTTTGTCATGTTTGTCTCTTTTCTTTAATATAACCATATAGCCCACCACCGCATGCTGAACTGACCATTGACAACTCACTCCAGTGTTATAGGCCCACGGTAAAAGCAAAGACCTATAACATGGAATTGGGACTTTAATGACTGCAACAGCCAACTACAGGGTGCACTAACACTATTAGAACATTCTGCCCCATGAGGGAAAAATGTCCTAATGTAACCCTATATCCTACAGTAGCAGACCATACCAGCCATTAAAGGGCCACACCAGTGTTATATTCTCAGAATGAAGGTGAAGTACTATAACAAAGGAATTGGACTATAATGCCCAGTATAGCCTGATATAGCGGGCTATAATGCTATGAGAACATTCTAACCCATAAGGTCAGATTGCCCAAGTTAAAAAGTAAGAGCCTCCGGGAGACAGAGGGATTTAAAACAACTCACAGCTCCAAAGCCATTGTCTAACAACATTGCTGTGAATGTTCAACAGTTAGAAACATGTGCATGATCACAGCTGTTAACTGTTAACATATACAGCAACAACTGTTATAAGAGGCTGAAGTTAACCCCTGGTTTTTGTCTGTGCTCAGTCAAACTACATTTCCTGGTTCAGGCGAATCAGGGGCACCCACCAAGCTTAGCAAAATGCCCCTCTCTCTCTTTTTAAGCCTCTATTGACTCTGAGCTAAGCAGTGAAAGGGCAAAGCTCCTCTACACTGAAGTGCACAGTGTCTGACTTATCTTTTCTGTACTGAGTCCTAATATACTGGAGAGTTACAAGAAATAAAAGAGGCAAAGGCTGCTGATTAGGCCATTCTAATGTTGAACACAGTGGGCCTAAAGCCCTGTTTATTGTCTGCTAATGCTCCATTGTCTTCAATAAAGCCCTCAACTTTGGAATTTCTAAAGTGTGCCACTATATCATAAAGGTCAAGGTTAGTGATCTTTAACACCATGCTGTTGAGCATTAAAATGTTACGAGAAACACTAACTCTTTGCATAGGGTATGTGTTAGTTTTATACAGAAAACAAGCTGCAAACTTTCCTGCCATCCAGAATTGTTACAATTCAGCTCAGTATCACAGACCAGGCTTTTGTCACCCTGCTATGCCAAGTTAATTAAATTTCTCTCCAGCAGCAGGATCAAAGGTTTTGTTATATTCCCGAGTTAGGCCCATGTAGCGAAGCAGCTTATTTCTTTCATTGTCCTATTTTTCAGCAGTAATCTTTTGTACATATTTGCATGCGTGTCAATGTTTCCTGAAACTAAACTTGTTTACACATCTAGCTTCGCACAACATTATCACAATGCCTTAAACATCATTTACAAGGTCTCTTTTCGCACTATGATCTATCCAAGGGGCGACAGGGCCATCTACATATCCATAACATCACTAATCTATACGCACATCCCAAGGCTGCTTTCTAATATAAAAGATAAGCAACCCGCTAGATTAGCAGAGGAGGCACTCCAGCTGACACCAGAGGTTTTGCATACTGAGAATTCACCACACAGCGGTCTGACATCTCGTGAGGGTGTCCAGTTCATGACCAAGATGGGGTCCTTGATTCTCTCCCACCAAGTAATGGGGTAGATCGCCCCTTGGGGGATTCTTAGCTCTACACCTACACACACTCTAGGTGCATTTGAAGTAGGTTTCGCATAGTAGGAGTATGCTAGATTACTTCTTGTTCTATATGCCTAATATATACACTGTTTTAGCACCATGGAAGAACTATATCTACTATTTACGCTTTTGGTGCTCATAATCACTTTTATCTGCTTCTGTCTATTAATCATTGCAGCATATGCATTTTATACAAGAATAACGTTGGTTCAATAAACCTATCGAAAACGTCCTACTGTGTATTTTCTGTATACCTCTCTGAGAATAAGTTAGCATGAGCAACAGAGCGAAAGGCCTGTACTGTTTCCACGATCCCTGAGGGGTCAGGGTTGTCATATTTAGTGGCTGACAGAAACCATTTGCTCCCTGGTTGGATAGGGAGGCTTACTGTGGCACTGTGAGCAAGCTGATCAATAGGTCAACATATGCTGTGGGGGTGTCCAGAATCAGTCTTGGCTTCAAGCCCCTATTTTAGGTTGTCCAAACAATGCACAGATCCTACGGATTAGTGCTAACTACACAACAGTTGCTCCATGCAAAAGGAGTAAATAACAGTGCTTCCCTCAGCTCCTTAGGAGGGAAGGGTAGGGATGAAAACTTCTTCATCTGTTAATTACCTGTCACAGTGCACCAGGGCTGGGGACAGTCCAAGTGCGCTGAACAAAGGAGAAAGCCCAGACAACTGGAGCCAACAGAGGAGGGGGCTCCTCTTTGAACATTTGGTGGGATAGGCCCCGGCAGTGATGTCAGTGAGGGGCAGAGCTGAGACCCTAGGAGCAGATGTGACCAGTTACTCCTAGGAAGATGCCAAACTTGAACTGTCTCAGCATGCTGTGCAGGAGGGTTGGAACATGGGTGCAGGGGTGATGTGGCACCCTAGGATTGGCCAGGGGTGCCTCGATTCTAGAACCTTCAGTCCCACTTTAAAAACTCTTGCACAAGGGGGAGACTCTCTCTTGGTTGATGTTTTAGTGCTCTTTGTTGCTGAACCCTGGGACTGTGACAGCCATGAACAAATGGAAGGAGGAACCCACTGATGCCCAAAAACAACTAAGGACTCTATCCCAGTTGACCCCAGAACTAGTGAGTGTCTCCAAGGGCCAATGAGGCTGGCCTCCTCACAACTCCTGAGGACCAGTTGGGGGAAGCCCTAAACCTCTGCACCCAGAGACAAAGAGAAAGAGGAAGGCTGGAGCAGGGAGCCAGGAGAAACAGCGCGCAGTAGATAACACCACTTTGGAAATGAGGTGGTTTGCTAAAACTGCTCCTTGTGGCTAGAGCTCATCACCAGGAGTACAATGAGCCCAAGAGCGATGGATTCGGTGAAACAAGGCTAGAGTTAATGCATTTTCAAGATGGGTGACCTTTGACCTTTTTACCAACAATGGAGCGTGTGAGGCTCCACTGCGCAGTCACTAATTAACCCTGGGTTGGACCAGGGCCGGGAGTTTGTCACACGATGGATCAACCCATATATTTCATTGAGGGGGCGTGCATGGGGGGGCCCCCTCCACAGACTCTCTATTGGCCCGGGGACCCAATTCCTTGGGCCCTATATGCTGAAAAGAAGGCTAGGACTGCATCCCTGACCTCAAAGATGTGGAGATAGGGGAGGCCGCACTCCCTGTGCCCATGTCTGAAGGGAGTGGGAAGAAGATAGCTGCTGGCTCCCACTCCAGCATGAAGAGAGGCTGTCATGCGGGAGCCGGATGGGCTGCCACAGATGGGCTGCCAGGGCTGCCCCCAACATGTGACGCTCATGGAGTGCTGAGGTGTGACTGGGAATACCACGATTAAAAAATAAATCAAGGAAAAAGAAGAATCTGCGCAAGGTCGAGCTGCACAGCAAAGACAAGCGGCAAACCTGTCTAATTAACATTCACTGCTCTTGGCTAGAGCTTACCAATTTGCAGGTACTTTACTCCTCGTGTGGTGGCTCCCAGAACACAGGGGTACCACCAATAAACTCGATCAGTGTTGTCCGGGCTACAGGAAGACAGCAGATTCCCCCAGGAGTAATACTTAAAAACTGACCCTACATTTGCGGGGTCCAGAAATCCATGAACCTCTTGAATTTTTACTTAATTTGTAGATCATTCCCAAGGCTGGAGATTTTTCTCTACAGCTGGGAGTGCAGTGCTATCCGGGGTTTATTCTATGGCTACCCCTAATGTGACCTGAGGGTGCTTGTTGAAGGTGCATGTTGTACAGTGCTCTCCAGGAGCTAAATTTATGGTTGTATTTTATGTGATAAAAAAGTGCCACCCTCTAGGGATTGTTATATGAATGTATTCACATGGTTTGCAAGTATACAAAAAGAACACAGACACATGGTTTGGTTCATTTTAAACTGCTTGATTGACATCATCATTGTGACAGTGATTATTGTTTAAGGTGGATCGGCTTTATTAACATTAATATGTGCATTTACACATGGTTATCATTGATGATTGCATTTACATACAAAATGATGGTGCTTTAACGTGTGGTTTTTGGTCCTGAACCTTTGACCAAGACATTTGACTTACCCTATGTGTTTGCATAACCCTGTAGGGGTAAAATGTGGTTTCATAAAGTAATTTAAGATTTTTTTTAATCTGCCTTATGTATATATTTATAAATGAATGCATAGTCTTTAGTAGCATGTGTGCTATATATGTACTTTTACTTTTTCTAAAGATAAAGCACTGACTGGATAGCGATTTATTGAGTGTTATTGTGTGCCAGCAACTGCTGATTGATTACTAGCCCACACCACCCCCTTGAGTAGGCCTTGGACTGCTCTTCATCGCTACCTGCTTCTACAGAGAGTAAAGGGCTACAACAGGGTACTCGATTCCAAGTAATGGGATATAGTGGACCTATTACTTGTTCAGGCATAACTGCCAGAGCGGCCAACCTTGAAGCTGGGGAACCAGGTTTGAATCTTAGCGGGAAGTTCAAGCATCCTGTGATTCTGGGAAATCACTTAATCTCCCTGTTCCTGTAAAATGAATGTGTCCATCTGTAATGCAACTGGTGCTCATTTAAAGCACTCTTGGGGCATATTAGCAAGGAATAGCGATATTTATCGCTGGAAAATATCGCTGAGATAACACCCTATTAGTAAGGTTTATCTCCATAGCGATAATATTTCCAGTGATAACGGCAAAATGCGAGAATATCCAGTGATATTCTTGCATTAACGCTAAGGTGGATTCAGCATTAGAATCCACCTCCTATACCTTAAACAGGTAAGTCATAGTCAGTAGCAGGTGTTAAAATCTAGCGATAAACGCGCTTAGCGCGATTTATTTTATCGCTTCGCCTGCCTTGATAATAGGGGTTAGTGGTGTTAGCGACTGTTTACAGTCGCTTTTAGTGGGGAACGCCTACCTTGCATGTCATTAGCGATAAATATCGCTGACATGCAAGGCGATGTAATTCCCGGCCTCTAACGCCTGAAAGCTGTCGCTAACGCCTGTTAGCGACAGCTTGCTAATAGGGCGTTAAAAATATCGCCGATTTAGCGGCAAAAAGTGCCGCTAAATCGGCGATGAAGCCCTTGATAATATGCCCCTCTTGTACCTTTAGGTCGAGGTCGCGCTATATAAAACTTCAAAATTTCCTACAGATATCAACTGTAAGGAGTAGAAACTACAGTTCACTACATTGTGGATGTCATTTATTCTGCAACTCTTGTCAATTAGTACTTAGTAAAAAAGATACAATTCTGAAGAAATATATGTGCTGCCCCAAACTATGCTGGAGGCAACAGTAGTTCAAGTCTTCGTCCAAAACATTGACAAGCCTATGTTGATTGTCACTATTCTTGGACCGAACAACAACATACACTTGCAACATAAACAAAATCTTCATTTATGAAGCTAGCTCTAATACAGTAAATGCTACAATTTTAGAACTTCAAGAAATCACAGATATGAGTACATGCATTTTTTAAATTATTTGGCAACCTCTCCTTGAATGTCAGACAAGTGTCATAGCATTCAGTCCAATTTGACCTATTTTTCAAGCGCACTGTATAATGATCTGATGTATTGGTCTCTCCTTCATGAAATATGATGCAGATAGTAGTGTACGTTTTCCTTTATAGTGATACCTGACTGTATTTAAAGTTGTTAATCTCTTGGGGCTAATCAGAATGCTAACCTAAACTTGTGAGTAGTTTTACTACTTCTGGTCATTTAAAAAATCTGAGTGTAAAGCTACTCAAAAGAGTAGACTTACATGTCTTCACATCCTGAAAAAGGGGTCGGAGCCAAAGATATGAGTTACTACTACCATAAAACAAAATTAATATGCCCAGCCCCACATATGGCCAGACACTGATACTGCATTAATTTTATGTTCAAAAATATTCTAAATTAAACTTAGAGTAAACTACAAGCTCTGACCTAGAGCAATATACTCCTGTTTTGGGTCCCATTTTGCTGTCGGAACTTTAGAAGTGCAGTTTGTCAATAGCAATGTGCTAACTCTTTTGTGGGTGGGTGCCTACCCCTCCCTAAACCCCTCTCTAACCATCCCTAAACCGTTTCTTATCCCTCACTAAACCTCTCCCATTTATCAATATGTGTGCCCATTTTTTCAGACACTTCCCTTGGTCCCACCCATGTTTACTACTAAGTAGTAGACTTACACATATGAGGATCTCCCCATAGAAAAGATAGGAGAGGTTGATGCTTTACACTTGTGTATTCCTGAATAACATTTTGTAGTACTGTAACAGCATTATTTCATTAGTACTAAATGCCCTACAAAATTGTGAATAGGCCCCTATATGTTTACTTTACTGCCTTCTGGTCTAAATCTGTGTAAAATTAGGACTAAAAATGTTTTGCCATTTCTAAGAACCACACTTGAAAGTACTTCTGCTCTACAGTTTGGAAACAAGTTGTTTTGCACAGTTTTTAACAAACTATCAAACAACACTGATTTGAAATCTGCTATGGTTAAGTACACATATTACTCTGAACCAGTGTAAGCCTAGGAATAGCTACGTTTAAAGCATTCATCAATGGAATGTGCTCATTTTCTAGAATAACTAGAATGACCATGAGAAATTCATAGGAAGCTTCTTCGGAGTTTAAAGTAAATATTGTTCTACCTGTACACCAATTGACAATGTCACGAATACCCATTGCAGAAAGAGACACATGTGTGTTAGCTTGCACTGTCCTCGGTTGAATTGGCAGTGCTCTACATAGCAGTCAAACCACTCAAGAATTTCATCTTTACTGATAACTTTCTCAGGATATTCTCAGCCACTCAAGGTAAGGAATCATGCTCCTGTATCAGAATATGTGCTACAGCATCACACAATAGCTCTCTTTTAAACAGAAGATGAAAAAGATATTCCCCATTCTGTCTAAATCATGGATATTCAGAATCTAGTTGTTGACCTATACTCAGAAGCAAGGATCAGAACTCAAAGATCCTTGTAACAACCTCCTTCTCCTGTAGGAATTTTTTTTGTAAAACAACAGTCTTCTAAACCCCTTTTCCCATACATGGATTGGTTCACTTTTTGCCTGCCTTATTTGGTTCAACTCCAAGGAATCATTGAGGACATCTCTTGAGTTTAGTGAGGGAATGCTGTAGTGGTCAGATACATCTTCTGCTTTAGCAAAATCTACCCTCTGAACTTTGCCCCCCTCTCCAGAGTTTGAAGGCAGTGTGCCAACTGAAGGTAACTAATGAGCTATGTCTACATCTTTGAAATAATTCTTTTCTGCAACCACATATTAAACGACTTTATTCACCTTATCTAAGCTAGCAAGTTCTTGCCAGATTCTTCTGTCATTTGTGGGCACACGTTTCACTAAAACCACTAGTGTTCTTCAATTTTTCAGACTACACCATGGTGTTTAGGGCCTTGCTCACAAGGGTAAATTACACTTTCAAATAAGTTTATGCTTTGTAGAAAGTTTACTACTTTCGGCATTCACAAACTCAGAGTATAAATGTACTACAAAAGTATAAGTTACATGTCTCCACCCCAGAGTAATGCAACTGGCTTACTCCTGTGTGGGAGTGTGAAATCCCTTCCTGAAATCCTTTCTGACCCTCTTTTACTCTTCCCTAATCCCATCTCCTTTAGTAGTAAGTCTAATCCTTTTCCCACCCACTCCTGTGTCCCTCCCACATTTACTACTAACAACTAAACTTACAAGTGTAGAGACTCCACAGTCTGGATGGAGAACTCCACACATATAAGTATAGATAAAACTTACATTTTGTAGTACGTTTTGTAGTACTAAAAATGTACTACAAGGTACAGTTTGAGAATGAGGCTCTAAGTATTCCACTATTAAAAGATGAATCTCAACCCTTCAGTAGTACTAGCAGATTCCCATGCTTCAGACCCTTTGTGAAGTATGTTTCCAAGGGGTTCCATGTGGGTTCAGCTTCAATTTCTTTCTCAGGATGTAAGACATAAAGTAAAGCTGTCTCTAAATGGAATATTTTGCAACTGTCTGACTAATAACTCTAAAGCATGTTAACTTAGCAGAATGCACATTTTCATGTGGTATAAAACAAGGGCAAGCTACTTCAGTTTCAATTTGGATTCTCCGTTCTCACTTATTCCAGTGATCACACAGACCACAAGAAGTCAAAGATCTAGAGCTGCCTACACAATAAATTAAGATCAGTACTTATAGGCTACTTTCAGGCTTCTTTTTGCATGTTTCAATGCTTTAGTAAGGTAGTATTCAATGCATTTTATACCAGCCACTAAAGACCCACTCCAATGTTATGGAACTGTGCTAAAGTTACATGTCTATAACAAGGGAGTGTGCCTTTGATGTCTTTAATACTCACCTATAGTTGTTTAGAAAGCTATTTGAACTTTCTGATCCACTAGAGTTGAGCCATCTAATATACCCTTACTGCTTGCACATCATCCAGACTAGGCCGGGGCGGTAAACTCCGCTCTGCTCGGGGACTTTGCGGAATTCAGGCACTCTGTGTTCTGCGAAGGAAATGTGTAACTCCGCATAGCGCGGAGTTCCTGAATTCTGCCTTTCCAGGCACTGAGCGGAGTTGTTTTTCCGTTCTCGTGTTCGGGATTTGTTGTTGCGCTTGCAAGTGCTATGATACTCTTCGGCCGCTAGCGAGTTCGTGCAAGACTTTGCTCCCAGTTGCACGGCTTCCGGCCATGACGGAGCCAATGTAGTGTCAATCAAGGTTGTGAACGCACCACTCAAGTGGGTTTGTGCTTGAATAAGCAGCTAAACAGGATTTTGAGTGTATTTTCTTCTCCAACGCACCGTTGGAGTTGTTTTTTTATGTGAGAAGCCTTTTTTTTAAAATAACTTTCCAACAGGAAGGAAGTGCCCCAGAGAATCCAACTTCCTGCTGCTGTCCAGCAGGCATTGTTCATCTCCTGGTTCATTTCCATTTTTATTTGGAGGTGGAAGGGTCATTCTCCTTGTCTGCTGCATATATACCATTGAATTTAAGAACTTTGTATTTGAGATTTTACAAGTAAGTTCAAAAACTCTTGTATAAGGGTGTTGTTTGTTTGTTTGATAGAGGGCATGCACCAGTATGTATTTGTACTTTTATTTAATTTTTCAAAGTTATTGTGGTGGGTGGCCTGCATTTTTCCAGTGGGGGCCTAGTTATATTTTACTAATTAATTATTTTTCTTTATAA
Organism: Calotriton arnoldi; assembly: GCA_963921515.1. Classification (NCBI taxonomy): domain Eukaryota; kingdom Metazoa; phylum Chordata; class Amphibia; order Caudata; family Salamandridae; genus Calotriton; species Calotriton arnoldi. The sequence goes on along the minus strand of CAWUFW010004244.1, from coordinate 333,795 downwards.
AGGAACAACGTTGAACAGTTCAGTACATATTCTCCATATTTGTTGAACCTGAAATATTTATTTATTTTACTATGTGGCCTAGTCTGCCAAGGTGCTATCCAGTAGGCCCAGGCCTGTGCTAGTCATGGGTGCATGAAACAACTGTTTCTGTGGTATATGTTGTTTTAAAACATCATTTATGGCTAGGGTGGCATTCAATTAAATAAAAAATGGGTTTGTTTTGTATTTCATTTTATTTGTGTGCAAAATGTGTATATGTGGGGTATTATTTGATGCCTTAGGAGGATGTGTGTTGTTAATTTTCGTTTTTGACATTGCTGAATTAATGGTAGTGTTTTCTTGAGTGTATGGCTTCCGTGACAAAGCCCTAGAATCGATCCGCTCCTTCCTCACCGGCCGAGCACAGAGAGTTAGACTTTACCGTTCAACTCAGAACCCACAGAAATTAGTTGCGGAGTGCCTCAGGTATCCTCCCTGAAACCCACCCTTCTCAACATCTACATGGCCCTGCTGGCAGCCATCGTCACAAGCCACAGACTCAACAGTGTCTCTTATGCCTACTACACCCAGCTGATCCACTCCCTCACAGATGAACCCACAGTCACCAAAAGCAACTTCTACAACAGGATGAAGGCAGTCACCACCTGGATGACGGACAGCTGCCTCAAGCTTAACTCAGACAAGACTGAAGTCTTCATCCTGGGCTCCACCCCCTCCACCAGGGATGACTCCTGGTGGCCCGCATCACTCGGATACCCCCCACATCCACGGGCCACGCAGAAAACCTTGGCATCCTCCTGGACTCCTCGCTCTCAATGAACAACCAAATCAACACCGTTTCATCCTCCTGTTTCCAAACGCTCCACCTTCTTCATAAGGTCTTCAAGTAGATTCCCACTGAGTCTAGAAAAATGGTCACCCATGCACTAGTCAGCAGCAGACTAGACTACAGCAACGCACTCTATGCCGGCACCACCCAGAAGCTCCAAACGAAACTGCAGCACATCCAGAATGCTTCTGCCAGACTCATCCTGAACATCCCAAGCCACAGCCACATCACTGGCCACCTGAGAGACCTTTACTGGATACCTATCAACAAAAGAATTACCTTCAAGCTCCTCACTCACACATACAAATCCCTCCACAATGCCGGACCTGCATACCTCAACCACTGCCTCTCTTTCTACCCTGCCATCAGACCTCTCTGCTCCACCCCCCTGACCCTGGCCACCATCCCATGGATCCGCAAGACCATGGCTGGAGGGAGATCCTTCTCCTACCTCACTGCAAAGACTTGGAACTCCCTGCCTCTGCACCTTAGGCAATCACCATCGCTGCTGAAATTCAGAAAGGACCTCAAGACCTGGCTCTTCGACTGAACCGCAGATCCACCCCCCCACTCAGTGCCTTGAGACCCTCCTGGGTAAGTAGTCATGCTTCACAAGAACCCCGATTGATTGATTTAGTGTTAGCATGCCTCCTTTGTCTGTCCAGTGTGTGCGTTTTCCATAGGCCACCATTGATTTGTCTTTGTTCTCCATGCCATGTGGCCAGGGGCCATTTTGTGGAGTCTGTGTCCATAGACCTGAGTCTGTTCTCTTTGTTCCCCATGCCTCCTTGTTTGCTGTTGTTGCTTGGCCATGTGGCTGGCAGCCATTTTGTGCATCCAGTCAGTGTGCCTTTGCCATAGGATTGCATGTGTTCTTTGTTCCCCATGCCTCCTTGCTTGACACTGTTGTTTGACCAGGTGGCACTGGCTGGCAGCCATTTTGTGCATCCAACCAGTGTGCCTTTGCCATAGGCTTGCATGGATGGATGTGATATCAGTTTAAAAATATGCTTGAGGATCATTGTAGTATGTATATTAAGAATATGATTTTGATGAACAGTGCTTATATATTACATGCATTTTTCACTTTTGTTTATCTTTGTCTCATAATAGGTTTCTTTTCACCCTCCCATTAAAACATTGGCAATTATTGCTAGTTTTTTAATTTTAGTTTTTATTTTAGCTTTCAAATTTTTTTTTATTTACATTTTTTAATTGTAATTGTAATTTTGTCTTTTATTTAATTTTGCCTCAGTCGATCCATTTATCCATCTATCCAACCATCTATCGATCCAGCATCCGCCATAGGCGCACAGCTGCGCAACTGCATTCAGGTTTTTTTAGGCAAAATTCCATTTGCTCCTGGACACCCTGGATGCAGCGCACTGCAGACACATCAGCATCATCCGTTTTTTAAATGATTATTCCATTTCCCCCTGGACCACATTGCCTGCCATATGCGTACAAACTTACCTGCATTTTTAAAAAGATTATTATTCCATTTAACCATGTATTTCCCTGAGTGCCCCAGGGGTCTCCTTTAGAATATATGAACATAAAGGAAAGAGCTCTATCTTTATATTGTGTGTTATCCTGATGGGGAATTAAATTTTATGGTGTGGTGTTGTGCATTGACTTTAAAGTGGTTATTACCTAAGTAACCATCCACACTAATATTGCCTTTGTCTGTACTAATTCAAACAGTAACAATGGCACTTTTCACTCAAATGTTTTCTTGCTTTTTTGCTCTCAGGTGCACATGAAGAGACATCACCCTCAGTACTGCCAAACAAAAGGCCTGGACAGTGACATCACACGTCAGTCCTCCAGTCATCCAATCTCTTCCACTTAGTGCCACTGCCAACTGAGAGGTTTCAAATGGCCCCAAAGAAAGTTGCTGCCGAGAGAGTGGTCAGTGAGTAGAAGCAGCTTTCCACCAGTGGCGTGTCAGCTGAAACCTTTTTCAGATAACCTTGTGTGTCAGCCGCACCGGCCTCCAGTAGCAAGGTGGTAGCAGTACTCCTGCATCAACAGCAGCACCCCAACCTAAGCCCAAGACCATGTCTGACAGTGAGGCAGCCACTGCAATCATGGGGATGCTGACAAGCAGTGACATTGAATTGGATTTGTCCCTTTCGCAAAGTAATACCCAATCGTTTCAAGAAATAGAGCAAAATGTACAGCAGCTGCGGCCAGCAATAGTAAATCTTCATGACATTGGAGCAGAACTGGAAGTCAAGCTTCCTGCTGACCAAAAAGATCCTATTTTAGAATCATTGGTTTCCAGACCTCCAGCAAGAAAAAGGAAGGGTACTACTCCACCATCTTCTTCAAGCACCACTTCAGATGATGATGAGGATGTGGCGTGAACCCACCAGAGTCCGGGAGACGCCAGGAGAGGCAAGGGAAACCAAATGTTCCTGAAAACCTTAGAGTTATGGAAGGGGATGATGAGAAAGATGACAATGATGAGCCAGTCATTGTGGAAGGTAACACAGATGAGTCTGACAGTACTATTCAACCTGCTCTGATGGATGTGGCACAGGTAGCACCGCTAGCTCACAAATTTGCAAAGCCCTAGCTGAGACCTACACTAACCACTACCTCAGTAGGAGTATGCACTGCAGAAAGGCAATCAATGACACACCCACCTACCTTCAGGTCTTCTTCAGGCGTTGGTAGGGGCACAGTAAAAAAGTACTTCTCCCCGGTGTGGGACTTTTGTACGGTTAGCACACATGGGGAGCATATTGTAGTATGCAGCCTGGTTCACAGTATGGTACTGGAGGCCAAATGACCCATTTGAAAAAAAAACATGCAATCCGGTGGTAGGAGCATCTTAAAAATTGCTGAATGTGGTCCTGGTAGTGAAGGTGAAGAGAGTCGGGGAACATCAGCTACAAGTCCAATCACGGTGGGAGGTGATGATGAGGAAGAAGAGGGTGACATCCTCACGCAAAGCAGTCCTGTCCCCAACAGAGCATCAGCAGAATCATCCACCTCAGCTACTTCACAATGCCACAAGAAGACTCTGAGTGAGATGGAGACATCACGGCATACAGTGACTGCCCCACCATGAAATGCATTGAGTCTACCACCACCTACTTCTCAAACATCACCTGCGTCAGTGTCCCCAGAAAAGAAGAAAAAAGTACAGGCTACTATTATGGGCATGTTTAGGCAAGAGGGGCCCTATTACCACAACAACCCAATGGAACGTTTGTACAATGGGAAGCTAGCAAAAATGTTAAAGCTGGACCTACAGATTCTCAGAATTTGTGGCAGCCATTGCCCAAAAAGGAAGGTTCCAAGTCGGACGTATTTTGTCAGAGTTGCTGTTCCAGTGCTGCATCATGATGTGCTGCAATTGGTTAGAAAAGCTTTGCAGCAAATTGTTGTCCACACTATCCACCTGACAACAGAAATGTTGGCAAGATGTCCGACGATGGATTACATATGCATCACTGCACATCAGACCTCTTTTGTGGGGGTGAAGCAAAAGATATCTACTGGTCTTGGCCCTGAGGAAAGATTTAAGAGCATTTGGTGGCATGCAACGTGGCCATGTTCACCATGGAGAAATCACATACAGCTCTCAACATCTTGGATGAATTTAACAGCAAGGTTTCTGAATGGCTGTGACAGAGAGGTCTCAGAATTGGATTTGTTGCCTCAGACAATGGCAGCCACATAGTCAAGGCCATTGCAGACGGTGGCTATTTCAGGGTCCTGTGTTTGGCCCATTGCATCAGCCTGGTGGTGCAAGATTTTCACAAAAAAGAAGATATAGTCAGCAATATACTGACCACCTGCAGAAGAATCGGCAAATATTTCAGCCATTCTTTTAAAGCCTGGAAGCAGTTGTGAATTATTCAGCCTTCTATTAGAGTACTAGTTAAACCCCTGAAACAGTAGGTGCCAACACGTTGGAATTCAACCTATTACATGTTACAACGTTTGTTTGAGCAGTACCAACTGATCAATGACTATATCATTCAAAGAGGATGGGATGCAGTTGGGAAAGCTATGACCATGGATGCGGAGAAATGAGGCCTAGTCAAATGCCTGACACAGATGCTACCCCTTTTTGATAGGAAGTTATCAAGGAAGACAGTATGATGGGCCAAGCTATCCTGTTGTTATATCTGCCACAGGACCAGCTAATGAGGGTGTCTAAAAGGTTCGCCCTCGCAGGTGTGAACAAAAACACAGAAGCGCATGCCTTGGTTCACAGCTTACTCTTTCAATTTGCTTCCAAAGCAAGCCTGCAAGACAACATCATCTAGTCCAAACAGTATATCTGTGCCACACTACTTGATTCATAGTACAACACTTTGTACCCACTTCCATTCCTTTTTCTGAAGGGAATGTTTCAAAATACAAAAGGTGGATTGTTGAGGAAGCCGGAGACCTGGAAGAACAATGGCTGGAACTTAAAGTCCTACCCGACAGTTCACAAGTCACACATATTGCCGGACTGCAGTTCGACCAGTGTGCAGTGCAGAAGCCTCCACAATTCCTTTATGAGATTTGTGACAAAGCCTGCCTCCCTTGCATGCCTATCCTTTTTTGCATCACTTTTGCATGTGTTGCATGCGTCAAAGATACAATTGTTACCTACTACCTAACCTACCCATGCTTGGATTGGAAGAGGTTACTACAACTATTGGAACATATGTGTGATGAGTGATTGTGAGTGATGATTGATGATTGATGTGGTGGCAGACAGTGAAGGAGGGTGTTCAACTGTAATTTGTAAACTTGATTGAAATGATTTGCGATATTTGATCATTTGATTTACAAGACTGCCAAATTCCAATCTGTTGCTTGCATCAAAGAGGAGATACAATTGTGTACCTACCACCATGCTTGGATTAGAACAGGCAACTATTGCACCAATGAGTGATATATTATTGAGCAATTGTGAGTCATGATTGATGATTCATGCTGTTGCAGACAGTGAGGGAGGGTGTTCAACTGTAATTTGTAAACTTGATTGAAATTACTTGCAATATTTGGGGCCTGAATGATGGGTGATCATTTTTCCTGGATGGGATTGGCCTTTACAAAGTTACTTGGTGAAAATTAACCTGTACAGCCCACTTCTATTATCCTTCTTTGTCCTTATCACCTAGAACGGCTGCCACAGAAGATCATTTGATTTACAAGACTGCCAAATTTTAATTTGTTGCGTCCAACAAAGAGGAGATACAATTTTGTACCTACCACCGTGTTTGGATTGGAGCAGGTAACTATTGCACCAATGAGTGATATATTATTGAATGCTTGTGAGTTATCATTGATCATTCATGTGGTTGCAGACAGTAAGGGAGGGTGTTCAACTGTAATTTATTAACTTGATTAAGATGGTTTGCAATATTTGGGGCCTTAATGATGGGTGATGATTTTTCCCAGAGGTGATTAGCCCTTTAACACTTAGCCAGATTTACTTGCAGGGTTCACTCCTTTTTTCTGTTTCTTCAGAGACCAGACCAGCCACTTTAGTTAACAAATAAAAATCTATACAAAATACTGCAATTCTGTTTCTACACTTGATCTTCAAAAGCAGTGCACTACCTGTCTATCTTGCTTGGGTCGAACTGGGATGGAGTTACTCAGAGTCAGGAGGATGGAAGAACTCAGGGTGGATCTACCTAATGAACAGCTAGAAGAAAGAAATTATCAACTTCAAAAGGAAACCATGACTCTGAGGCCTAGTACTCAGCTATGCGAAATGGAGAGAGGTGTGTTGATCTGGGAAATGCTGCTGAGTGTGTGTGTGTTGCACTGGAGGCAAAAATGAAACTCCGAATCTCTCCTCCGAGTCTTCTTGGTACACTACTCATGAAGCTTACCTTCCTTCTGTCCATCTCCTTGACTCTGCAATACTGTTTCTGTTTTACAATCCTCGAGCCTTCTGGTCTCCTGTATGAAAGAAAGGCGAAAGCTAAACTCAACACTCCTGCTTACCTACCGGATCAGTCCAGACAGGCACCCAAGAGTGATGAACTTTCTCTAGCAGAATGCAGATGCACCACACAATTTTGCAATACAATATCATTTTTCTTTTAACAAACATATTTTTGAACTGGGTGGGTTTACTTCTCCATAATTTGTTTCTTTCTGTCCTAAAAGACAGAACATTTAGATATCTGATAACTTGGGTCTCTGTGGCAGAAGGACTATTTGCAATGCATTTAACTGTACTGTGCCTGACTCATCCCTTCGTTTCCTTCCACGACAGATTGATGACGATGATGTGCTGCTTACTGCCCAGATGAATATAGTCCTTGTATAGTATTTGTCTTTGTCACATCTTTCCCCAAATCCCCTTTCCCATCCATTCATAAAACCCCTAATCCTCTTCACTCGGGATGTGTGATGTATTGGGGTGTATGACTCAATTTACACCATAAGTGGATCACACACTTGGTGGGGTGGATGTGGTGAAAGCAACACCAACTTACTGCAGGATCTCATATTACCTAAGCAATAGCCCACACTGGCTCCATTTACTCACCCACACATATAAGTAGTTCATATTTTAGATATAGAAGAACATCAGTTGTCAGCATCATCTGTCAGGCCTTGTGTTCCATAAATGCTTAACCTTGTCCACTCAAGACTTTGAGTCCACTTTTCATGACTTGAGGATTTCAGAACTTTAGTTTTAATTAAATGCTAGCTCCCCATTGCTCAGAAGAAGTCCCTCTCAACAAACTTTTTTTTAAAAAGGGTTTAGAAGAGGGCATTGTCCACACAGGTCTGGAGCTAGTCCACGCTCTGCTCTATGCTCCCTAGCCAGCATTTAATGCAGTCGAGCCGCTGTAGGATGCAAACCTGAAACTGTCTGTCCGAGTGGGAGGGGGTTGCAGCAGTGGCAGTTAGGGCCCTTACCAGCTGGCGGCAGCACTGGCGATGTAATGGCCGAAAGGCTGGAGGTTGGGGCTGGCTTGCTGAACTGGGGCCCGGTTGAGAGGCAGCTACTTCTGCCTCTTCATCCTCCATTATTCAGACTGGATGGTCTCCAGCCTCTGCCGCCACAGACGGGCAACTATCTCCTAGTGGGTGGTGCTGGTGGACCAGCAGGAGCAGCTATATCGAGAAAAACCAAAAGAAAAAAGACAAATTGCAAACAATGCTCGGTGCAAACACTTGTTTAAAATTAAGTAATGGGTGGCACAGTAGCAGTACATTGCGGGTCTTCTAGGGCCCTTGGAATTTGACATGATTATGATTAGGAGAGCAGGGCCAATTTAATTTCTTTGCCACACATGCTCTCAAAAAATGCCCTGACTGTCTGGCAGAAAACAATTAAGGCAGAATAACACCAGATTTAAAAAAACAGTGATTAGATTTTTTTTCTTTTAAAGTTTTTTCTAGTAATTAAACAGACACTTTGAGTGGAAAAATTAAATAAATTACCTCTCATTAATGAGTAAGACATTATGCAGTATGGAGTACAAGATGTTGTGCTAAATTAATGGATGGATTTAGGGCCAGATCTCTGTACTGGGGTGAATGTTTGACATTGTTTAACATTCTGTCTATCAATTGCTCTTATTGCAATTGTCACCCTGGGTGGGATTGGTATGCCCCGACGTGGGTCCCGTGCTCTCCATGCCACTAGAGTCAAGCTAGCATGGCTGATGACGGGTGAAACCCCGAAATGTGTCCCAGGATGCTTGTTTTCAGTCCAGGGAGGACCTGGCCTGGCAGTTCGGGCTGAACTGTTCCCATGGGGAACAGGGTCAAGACTGATTTCCATATGGCTTGGTTTACACTGGATTGGCATGGGGAGCACAAACGATGGATTTAGGCCCAGATCTCTGTACTGGGGTGAATGTTAGACATTTTTCAACATTCTGTCTATCTATTGTTCTTTTTGCAACTGTCACCCCGAGTAGGACAGGTATGCCCAGATGTGGGTCCCATTCTCTCCATGCCACTGGAATCAAGCTAGCCTGGCTGATGAGGGGTGAAACCCCGAAACCGCTCCAGGATGCTTGTTTCCAGTTCAGGGAGGACCTGGCCTGGCAGTTCGTACTTGACTGTTCCCATGGGGAACAGGGTCAGGACTAATTTGCACATGGTTGGGTTTAAACTGGAATGGAATGAGGAGCAAAAAAACTATGGATTTAGGCCCAGATCTCTGTACTGGGGTGAATGTTTGACATTGTTCAATATTCTGTCCATCAATTCTTCTTTTTTAAAGTAATGGAGGCATCCTAGCCAGTGCTTCAGGTAATTTGCTACTGTCTGCAGCTGGGGCAGCTGTAGTTGACTATTATATATCTTTAATTCCAATTGCCCTGCTGTTCTACAAATGCCCTTCACTTTATACCCTGAGTCCAAAGAGGCTGATGAATAATAAATAAGATACTATGTCACACATATCATGTATAATGCGGATATTATTATCCTGCCTGCTGTAAGTGGATGGTGGGAAGAATGATGCAGTGCATTAAAGGGAAAGGAACGGGCGGTATAGATTGTATTTGGCATGTTCGTCACAGAGAATCCCTTATGCCAAACTTGAAATCGAATTAGGCACTTAGTACCACTTTACTCACTAGCCTCACCCCCACCACAAATTATTTCCAACAAATTCCCTTGCTGGGTAGTAAGGAAAGGAAACTCAACTTACTCTACTGCAGTGTAAGGTAGAGGGATTAGGCGGGTAGGTAGAGCTTTTGCTATAGAATAGAGGAGTGTCACTGATCATCGATTTGTCATGTGCCTAAGCTTTGGCTTATTCATTCACTGTAATAGATGACAGTCTAAAGGGAAAAATATGAACAGGCCTAAAATAAATCTGTTATGGGAAATCATAAAATATATTTGTGGCATATACCAAGAATGGATTTTTCAATTTTTTGGTAGGCTGGGATGGAAGAACTTAGGAAAGAATAAAGGAGTGAAGTACTAAGAGGTGACTGAGTGGGTGAACGAAAACACACCTTTGGGCATAATACACAAGTGCCCAGGGGGCGCAACAGGCAATTGTGCTCCCTTTTTGAACCCCGGGGGCACTTTGGTATTACAGTGCACCCCCTGATGGCAGCCCTCTGGAGTGGGGAAAGGGGGTCCCATGGACCCCACATGCATCCCTAGCAGGAGGATGCAGTCACTCACTGCACCTGCCTGCAAGGCGATCTCTAATCCCCCTTAAAAGTGCAGGCGGGTTGCTGCCTGCACTGTGAAACATGGAGCGGCTTCAAAGCAGCTGCTCTGTTTTTCACATGAATGCGCTGCCCCCAGTGCAGCACGATTTCGCGGATGCCCTGAGGGCAGTGTATTCATCCTACTACAGTGCATTTTCCTTGTTTGCACCAGGTACTCTTTTCAAAAGGTGCGCCCGGTGCAAACAAGGAAAATGCATTGCATGTAGGTTATTGCCCCTTGTGTGTTCGGTTTTTCAATGCTTTGAAATCTTTGTAAATGCTGCATTAGTTAAGCAGAAACTCATTGCACAGCCAACACTGCAGTCACAAGTTGAACCATACTGCACTTCAGTCAAGGGTGGCGAAATGCCATAGGCAGGGAGGTTGGTGATGAATGATGATGGGTAGGATATCTATCTGCCTCACTTAACAAATACAGTGAGTCAAGGGATTAAAACAGAAAAATAAAATGCCCCCCACTTTGAACCATAGCTTTGATAACCATAATACAAAGTAAGTGAAGTACTTGAGCAGCATGCCCCTCTCCAGAAGAGCTCCCTTGTTTATTCATCCAAGCAATTATTCAATCATCCTTACATTCTTCCTACTATATTCACACATTGCCACCATGATTTAAGCTTTGCTTTCTCTCATCCAGTCTTTCACCAACATTTCCAATCCATTATCCATTTATTCAGTCCCCCCTTTCTTTCAATCATCCTTTCACCCATCCATCCATTTATTCAATACTCACCCATGCATCCTTCACCCACCCACTCATCCTTACCTTTCACTCATATACCATTTCACCCAACCCTTCTTTTAATTTTCCATTCAATCCCTTTTCCATCAACCAATCATTTTTAGCGTACATTATGTGAGCTTATGCTGAGGTGCAGATAGAAGGGCCATAACTCAACCACCACTATAGATCGTAAAGTGGGGGGTTCATGGTCACGTGTCACAACAATGCCCTTGCAGCCAGTGAGTGTAATTGTAATAGTCAATAATCAAGCAATGTGACTTACCACCACCTGCCCCTGCAGCCACTTCTCTCCCTCCAACCGAATCTCCTTCTCCTCCTGCAGCATCACTTGATCCGGCAACACTCTGTGTGGCTAAAAAATAGGTTATGTATTTTTTATATGCCAGATATGCCTCCCCTAAATTTCTTTAATTGAAAAACATACAACCGCAATATATCACTACAGTTCTGTTAGCACTACAGTATCTTCTATCAAAAATATCACTCTGTGCATTTGGTTGGTTCACATTGTTAGAAAAGCCAGGTAGTCAAGCCAACCAATACCTTTTCATAATGGAGAGGCAGAGCTATAGCCTATGATGATGATGACTCTGAGTCATTGAAGTGCAATGAAGAGGTGGAATAATAATGGTCAATGAAAGACAATGGTATTGGTTGGCAAATGCAATGGGACCTCATGCTTTCCAGCCATTCTGCTATCATGGGAACTGCTGGTATACTGGTATACTGTAAAAATGAATTACACAGCACAACATTGGGGGCTGGAGGGGGTGGTCCCTGACCATGTCCACTCTCTTATTAACTGTTAGAGCATGAGCAAGAAAAAGAAAACCTTCTCAACAAAGATACATGGTGGATATTATTTATAATACTAGCTTACTTGCGCCTGAAATCTTCATAGTAGACAGTAGAGTACCAAAAATCTGTTCTTAGTCTTACATTACCACAAAATCAATAGAGGAGAGGGTAAGATGAACAGCAACGCAGAACAGAACTACAGACTAGTACAGACTGGAAAAAGTCAGCTATGAAAAAAAAACATGAAATAAGGAAAAAGGAAGAAAAAAAGATAATGCAGGGATAAAAGGATTGGATAGGGGAGTTGAGAAAAAAGGAGACAGTATAAAAAAATAAACAAGGTAAAATTAAAAGTAGTATAATAGTGGGTAGAGGTAAAAGTTAGTGAAATAATAATAACAAATAATAGGAGGACTTACTGGGCTGAACAGAACCCTCAGCAGTGGCGCTAGTGGTCTGCGCCTCCTCCCCAGCTTTTCACGGACCCGCATGTGCGCTGTCCCTCTTCATGCCCTTGTGTGCTGATGTAAGAAATAAAGAAGATTAAAAAAATAGATTAGTGGTACAGTTAATCTCCACAAAGTTATTATTACAGGCAATCACAGTAACATTGTACTTATCTAAATCAGATCGCCTATAGTACTAGTATTGACTATTGTTAAATTGGCCATATTAATCCTAAAATCCCTATTGCTAGGTCTGCTGCATGCTGCCAGCATGGATGGGAGGTGACGTTGCACAAAAAAAAGTGCTGCCACCTCACAAAAGATTGCCTGGGCTACACCCCTTAGTGGCACAACAGTCCGCAAGGTAGGTGGCTGCTGCTGCTGGCTGTTTGGGGGGGGGGCTCGTGCCACCACTCACCTGGTAGCCTTGGTCTGCCATGGTGCTGGGTGGGGTAAAGAAAAGAAACCAGAAAAGGAAGGAAGGAAGAAAGAAAAAAGGCAGTATAGGGGAAAATAAAGAAAAACACAAAAAGTCACAAAAACACACAAAAAATGAAAAAACGGAAACTACATAGACACAAAAACACACACTAATACATTAAATAAAAATGAGGGGTAGATTAATTGGAAGGGCAGAGGATTAAAAAGATTATTAAGGGATTGACTAACAGGCCCAGCATCATAACGGAAAGAAAACAAGATGGCCGCACCCATGCAAACGACGTGGTGCCGTTCATGCTTGATTTCGAATGCAAAGACGTACTCCGCGTTCTGTTTGATGGTGAAACGCTATGCAAATGGGCACACCAGGAAACTCCGCTTGGCGGGACGTAGTTTCTCGATCACTTCGTGCAGTTTCACCTAACACAACTCCGAAAACTCTGCCCAGGCCTAATCCAGACTTTGATGTCCAGATTCTAACTGAAGCTCAATCCAACCAAAACAGACTTTCTATTATTTGCCAAAAACAGCAAACAAATAGTGTAAACCTGGCTGGTTGACATAAACCTTAAAGATTTTGAACCCCAACTTTCACCCAAAGCCAAGTCACTTGCATTATCACAGGGCAAAATCCTCACCCTCATGGAACACATTGCCAAGAAAACAAGGATAGCCTGATAACAGCTCTCGCTTATAAAGAAAGTGAAACTATTTTATCAGAAATTACTTCAGAATTGCCGTTCAAACCCTCATACTCTCTCATTTGAGTGGTGGTAATGTCTTGCCCCATGGCCTCACAGACTTCACACTGACACCCTTTGGAGGCACCCTACATTGCGAAATACGTCTCATCCAGGGCCTGAATTAGTTCTCCATGGCTCCCCTTTGCCAGTCAACACGATCTTCCAAACCAGTTGCATCACTTACAGAACCATAATGACCAGCACACCTGCTTATCTTGCAGACAAGTTCACCATCTCTGGTGGTTCTTGGAAAACCAGAAAACAGGACACCATTAGAGTGCAGACTGAAAAGTTAAAAAAATAAAAGTCAGCAGACCTTTTCCTTCTATGCACCTAGGGGCATATTTATGAGCCCCTTTGCATCACTCTTGCATCACGCAATGTGGTGCAAGAGCGACGCAAATTAAAAATAAGATTTATGAAGCCTCGCAAGGCCACTTTGCATGGCTCTGAGTGGTTTCATAAATCTTGAGTAATGCAACATGACACAAATCGCTGTATTGCATCATTTTGCTCCAAGGAGGCTTTTCCATGGTCGTTGCATGAGTGTTCCCACGCAACATCCATGGATTTTGATGTATTCCCAGATTTAGCATAAGTGGTAAACCTTGGAATGCACCAAAAACCTACGCCTCCCCAGGTGAGGCATAACAAGGGAGAATATGATTATTTCTCTTAGTTTTTTCCTCTTTCAATGTATGCTGCATTTTGCAGCAAATATAGAAAGGGGAAAAAGCCTCAAGTGAATGTTTTTTTGGAGGAAGGGGCCCCCTTCCTGCACAAAAACAATACACTTTACAATTCAGGCACCCTTGAACCATGGTGCAAAGTTGCCGGCATAGGCATTAGGCAACCTAAAGTATGTCAGCACAGGGGAAAAGGCACAAATGCGCTGCATTGCCTGAAATATGGTGCATTCCTGCCCTTTCCCTGTCACGCAGTGAGGTCAAGGTGACTTGCTGCATTGCACTGTATGACTCGCCCATGAATATGGCCCCTAGGATCCATATCCAAGGGACGACCCCAATGCCGCTCTAATTAAGGTAAGAGTTAAAGGCACCCCTCTTTAAAGAACACTACATCACTATGCAGTAAAGTCCACAAACCAGCAACCTCCCCTATCACTCATTGACTTTATGCTTGTCTTTGATCCGGTACAGCGCTCCCTTGTATTTTTTGATAAGTTTGTGCTACAGAAATACCACGTCCCTATATACATACATACATTTACTATAAACTCACTTGCACTTTAAAATTGGACACTGCATGCTCGTTATCTCAATAAAGCAGTTTGTGTAGTCAATGACTAATTACAAACACACACATACTCTGTACCAACGGATTAGTACTTCTCTCTCTCTGAATGCAATATGCGTGTTAACTTCTGACATCCATGTATACTGTTCTTGCAAACTGAACCACTAGATTTGAGTTCTAATTTACACACAATGGGGCAGATTTACAAGCCCCTTGCGCCACTTTTGCGTCATTTTTCCCATGTTAAAAATGACGCAAAAGTGGTGCAAGGGGCTTGTAAATAAGCCCCCATATATTAACCAGTATGCTCATGCAATGAAAAAAACAGAATATTTATATTTCCTCGTCTTACCTTCAAATGAAACCTATTGGTGTTACGAAAGTTTTACTAGAGCTACTGTTTTTCAGAGTACAAGATTATTACTAATCCTTTGTTGCTCCTACTGAGTCTTCCCAGTGATATACTTCAGTTGTAAACAACGGCATAATCAATAACACATGCCTCTTCATAACAGAAATGCTCTTTTAAAGCTTGAAGCTTAGAAAAGAACGTACATTTCTCCTGAATAAGTCAGACCCTCCAGAATCCAGCGAAAGTTTTCAAATGAATTATATGAAGACATCATCTGTCGCTTTGGGACTCTGCCAAATAGAAATAAAACATTCCAATTCACCTACCTATGAAAATATGTCAAATAGTCTTTTTATAATTGGGTTTGTTTGTTCTTAAATCGGAACAACTATTTTAAAAACATGCTTGTCGAGGCTTATTTTGGGACAGATATCAAATTCTTCTCATTCCGCTGTAGTAACATAAAAAGTATTATCCTACATGCCTTACTATCAATGCAAAAGTCTATTAAATGATCCAACTAAAGGCAAAAAATATAGTTAAGCCTCAAAATAGAATTTAATTATGTGCACTGCTCACAGACATGATCTCTGCACGATTGTGCCCATCTTTATCCAACAACACAATGATGCTTTAAACATTTTTGATTCAGCAGAATTACAAAGAACACTGTCCATCGCCCCCACTGATAGATCAATAGAGAATGTTCAGCACTTTCAGAACCCGGGAGAAATGCCTTATGGGTAACCAGTTTGCTTAGTTGACCAATTTTATATCTAGTCAAACAGATAGATCTCTTGGACCCTATCCACAAAGGCATTTGGGAGGATATAAAGTAGTACTCCTTCAGGCACTCTAATATGATTTTGTGAATTAGCCCCAGAACATCTAACATGATACAAATATGGGCATATTCAAGGAATAGTCATATATAGTTAAAAGAAATAAAAGTATTTTGCCCTAATACAAATAGGGAATTGAATGTTTTCTGGTAATTCACAAAGACGTGTAGGAGTATGTAAAAGAGTACTCCTGGAGTGCTTCTTCCTGTACTTTTTGTGATAGGTCAGCCCCCTTCAGCTATTGTTTCTCTTTTGGGGGTGGGGCATTGCTTAGAGGCACTCTTAATCATATCTTAAATCAAGCTGGAGCAGTATTTCCCTCTTATGCCATGTAGCTGGCAATTGGGTATTATTCCGCCTTTTAATGCTCATAAAAACGAAAAAGCCATCTTGAAAAGAGGACTTTTCCTTACTAAAGGTAGTACACTCTGCCAGTACAAGCTCTTCCAGAAACAACGCAAAGCAATGATATAATATAGCCTTATAGCCCGCTGCCGAGGGCTATACCAGCTGTTAAAGGCCCTGATCCCGAGTTACAGGCATGAGCCGCAGGCGAGGGCCTATAACGAGGGAGAGGGCCTTTAACAACTGGTATAGCCTGAGGCAGAAGGGCTATAAGGCTATCAGAACCTTCCACCCACTAAGGGTAGAATGTTCTAAATTAAAAATGGAGAAACAAAAAGACAAACATTGTAATGTTGGAGTGCTGGGCTTATACCAGCCATTATAAGCCCAGAGCTACTCCATTGTCTTCAATGGAGCTCCCAACATTCCAATGTTCTAATATTTAATTTGCACTCATTCAAACAAACCACTAGAGATTTGCTTGCCCACACTGATCATCATACAGTCCAGTGTATGTGTGTATCAAAATACTTTTTCTCTAAATATTACAGGGCATACTTATGAGCCCCTTTGTATCGCTCTTGCACCACGCAGCGTGGTACAAGAGTGACACAAAAAAATTAGATTTATGAAGCCATGGAAGAGGCCATAAATCTTGAGTAATGTAATGCAGTGCAAATCGCTGCGTTGCATTACTCTGCACCAGGGAGGCTTTTCCATGGGTGTTGTGTGGGTGTTCCAAAGCAACATCCATGGATTTTGACAAATTCCCAGATTTAGAAGAACAGGTATACCTGGGAATGCTCCAAATACACCTCCCCAGGAGAGACATGACGAGGAGAAATACCTTTATTTCGCCTCACCTCTCAGGATTGTTTTTGTGGAGGTAGGTGCCCTCTCTGCACACCAAAAAATCCTGCATGCAAGGCAGGCACCCTTGCACAATGGTGCAATAGTGCCTGCATTTTCGCTAGGCAGCCAAAACTGCACCAGCGCAAGAGAAAAGGACAGGAAGGCGCTGTATTGGATCAATATGGCGCATTCCTTCCCTTTCAATGTGATGCAGGGCAGCACAGCAAGGGTGACTAGCTGCGCTGCCCTGCGCCACATAAGGCATAAATATGCTTCTTCACGTGTCATCCCATTTCAGAGAGGGCCCAGGTTACTGGGGATGTTCATCTTTTTGTTCTTCCCCTCAAGTTTATCAGCCCCTGATCATTGGCCTTCATTGTGATTCCCCACATGTAACACCAGTAAGGCTGTGTACATTCCTTCTTACGTGCTTCCATCACGATGACAGCTTAAATGCTGAAAGAGGTGTGCATTTTATTTAAAAGAAACAAATATAAGCATAATACATGTTGAAAGATGAATAAACTATTTCCTAGCAATGGTGGGCGAGTCATGATGGATAATAAAAAGCGAATGTCTCACCATTGGGTTCCCGTTTTGGCAAGAAATAAGACAGCCTGAAATTGTGTATGCTCTGTTGGTGTCTGTAGTTTAGATGTGCTTTCCAAAATGCTGAAAATATCCTAAAAAATCTCCAAAACAGAATGAACTTGTTTTGCAATATAACACATATTCAGTCAGGTTTCAGGAAGAAATTTTGGCTGAGACGTTAAGTAGTCACCACAAAATGTTCTGGAGTCTATCTTTGCATGTTCAAATTCTCCTGACTTTGGAAAGCTTTTATTTTTAATTAACAAAAATAAATGTTATAGATCAGAGGTCAATGTGTAAGCGAGGATAGCGTTTCAGGCGCATTGCATCTCATCTCGACCCTGAAATTTCTCTTCCCTTTAATTTTTGGTACCATTGTGTTAGTGATTGGAGTTACGCTTTTTGAGCAGATCTGTGTTGAGGTCTGGTCAAACGAGCTTAAGACAATTTTGGAACTGCACACAGCACAGTGCTGCTGACAAACCAGTGTACAATGTTAAAACCACTAGACACAAATATTGCGATGTCAAGAAAATTGTGCGTCAGAATATAGCGTTACCGTTTTGATAACTGTTTAATAATATTTTTAGTATAGTTGTAAATAATATCATTGTTTTTTTATCAGTTGTTGTATTACTTTTTGTGTTATAAGCTATTAGTTTAGAGTTAATTATGTGCAATAATTTATTAGCATAGTTTTTTATTTTTTTGCTTTGGTAATATAGTTGAGAAATTGTTTTTATTTTATTTTAATTAATTTAATGATTGGCAGGTTGTTTGCATTTGTAGTGGAGCAGGGTGGGAAGTTCTTTAATATATATGTTATAATTGTTTATGGATAATGTATTCATTTAATACCTGCTAATATGTTAATTTGATTATTAATTATGTAATTTTTTGATTTATAAAGTATGAATAAGCTAATTTTAAAAATGGCAATCAACTGTTTCAACTGTTAATTAGTTAATTACATTATTGATTATATAAATTTATTATTTGTTTTAAATATTTTTGTATTTATTATTTTGTAGTATGTTTATATAATAATTATGTTTATATTATTATTAATTTTTGTTAATTATTGTGTACAACTTGATTGCTAGTATTCTTTTCATGTTTTTGTCCTTGGGTTTTAGGGTAGTAGTGTGGGAAGTGTTTTGCTTATGTTTATTTGTTAATGTTTCTAATTGGTAGATAGTTTGTAATATTTTATTTATAATCTCAAATTTTAATGCTGTAATCTTAATTTTCAAATATTGATATTAAATATTAAACACATTCAACAAAGGAACCTCTGCTCTAGAGTGGCACCTTGCCTAAAAATCCCACCATACAAGAAAAAAACCATGGGTGGCACATCTTTCTCTGTTCAAGCAGCCAAACCATGGAACTCTTTACCCCCCAACATAAGATCCACCGATAACCACCTTATCTTCAGAAAACTACTCAAGATTTGGCACTTCCCCACATAACCACAACACGCAAACCGAAATATACAGCATATTCCTCTGTATATAAGCATTTATTTGGACTAAAGATATGTACCTATATATGTGTATTGCTTTGCATAAATATGTATAATAATTATGTTTTTAAAAATATAAATATTTGTTAGTTCTGCTTAACAAATGTACATATAACTCATAGTTAATCTATGTTTTTAACATGTATATAAGTGATTGCACAAATAAGTACATCTTTTATTATAACTATCTACAATTGCTTCACTATTGAATTACACATATATATATATATATATATATATATATATATATATATATATATATATATATATATATATATATATATATATATATATATATATATATCAAAAGGAAAGCTGTTACCTCGTAACATTACAGCAGCCGCGGACACCAAACGTCTTTCAAGCAGTTATTTATTCAGCAAATACGAACAAACTCGACGCGTTTCGGGACCCAGTCCCTTGTTCACGAGTACTGTGATTTACTTTCAATTACGTTTAAATAAACATGTGACCACCACCATAATAGAGCCTGAAAACAGACTTATCATGAAAAGAGGAGTTAACTCACTCCTACCTCACCCAAATGTGCTTGCAAGTTAATTATTACAAATATCGTTCTAATTGCATCTTTACACGAGCGACAAATCTATGTAGTAGTTCTAAACATTTAGCATGTTTAAGATAAAAAATGACTTTTTGAAGTGCCTACTCATATGTTAGGACAAAGGATGTGAAAAAATACGACAAAATACATAAAAGGCTTCTACAGTTAGCACATCCTAAAATCTTTATATCTCTATGCCTTTTCAAAGCTTTTTTTAAAAAAAATCATTAATTTCATTTCATAATTTTTCTGAATAGTGGAACTGCTCGAAATTTACTATATTTCATCTTAGCCCAAGTGGGCATAAATATAATCTGCAAACAATTTTGGAATAGAAACCACTTCTTCGAAATTCAGTGCCTGTACTGTTGTTATACTGTAGATTAAAGAATTTCACGTTTTAATGTCCTAGCTCTCTTTAGCAAAATCAATTACTAATGTATCTCTCATCTTTAATCAAGTTATCATGCCCTAGTGGGCCTACTAACTACAAGAAGATATTTTCGCTCTTTGGCATTTCTTCATTATAACAGCAACAACAGATATCTGTAACAAAAACAAAACAAAACTAAATAAATATCACATCTTCAAAACCAAAAAACTTAACACCACAGTGACATTAAAAACACAAGAATCTCTTCAGCATTGGCAGAGTTAATTCATCATTGTACAACAGATTTACTCAATCCACTTCAATTCACTAATATGTATCACTTTAGAACACAAGATAAAATAATTAATTTGTAAACGGTAAACTCCTTCACAGGTGAAAGATCAGTAAAGAGTCGCTGCTCCTTACCTTAACCACTATCAAATCTACATCTAACCTAAATGTGCTGCTAGTTCTTCATCACAGTTATGACCTATCGGCGTAAGTGTTTTATATTGAATGATCAATTTAGATTCTAAACGTCGTAGATTTTGCACTCTGTTCCCTCCTCTCTCATTCATTTTGACTGTGTCAAGTACGCAAAAGCTTAAAATGTCACTGTGGTGTTAAGTTTTTTGGTTTTGAAGATGTGATATTTAATGTTACGAGGTAACAGCTTTCCTTTTGGTGTTTTGAGGCTCGCCCCCTTGCCGCGGACCACCGTCGTGAGAGGAAGGGGAAAGGCGATTTCAGTGCGTTTGCACTGAGCTGCGATTTTGGATATATATATATATATATATATATTTATTTATTACTTTTCTTCTAATTCAGCAAATTCGATGCACTACCCTATTTCTCACCCTATACCACTCTCAATATATCCTCTATCTCATTTCTCTGACTCATCTCAAACCTCATTCTACTACTCTTTCCAATCCACTACCCTATTTCTAACCCTATACCTCTATCAATATATCCTCTAACTCCACTCTCTCACTCATCCCAAACCCCATACCACTACTATGATCCCCCAAATAACCCTCTCTAGACTCTTCCCTACTCTACCCCTCCTTGCATCATCTCATACCTCTTTTAAAATTCAGATCTCCCAAGCAATCCTTTCTAAACCCTTCCCTCTGACTATTCCCCCTCCACCTCCCTTTTGCTCATCCCAAGCCTCCTCCCACTGCTATGACCTCAAAAGGCAAATACAAATTCTAACTCCTTCCCTCTTCTATCCCTCGACTATCCTTTTCAATCCAAATAACAGACTATCATGTCCACCACTCAAATTGATTTCATATTTCACTGCACTAATTCACCACTAATCCTTTATGGGTTCCAGAGTAGCGTGCTACTTGCCGAAAAAGTGCTTCTAAACCTCATCAGGGGTAGCAAGTGCTATATAAATGCAAACCTTTTCCCTCTTCTATCCCTCCACTATTCTTCTTAATCCAAATAACTGACTAACATATCCACCACTCAAATTACTTTCATATTTCACTACACTAATTCATCAATAATCCTTTATGGATCCCAAAGTAGCATGCTACTCGCAAAAAAAGCACTTCAACACCTCATCAGGAGTAGCAAGCGCTAAGGAACTGCAAACCTTTTTCCCTCTTCTATCCCTCCACTATTCTTCTTAATCCAAATAACTGACTAACATATCAACGACTCAAATTACTTTCATATTTCACTATACTAATTCACCACTAATCCTTTATGGGTTCTGGAGTAGCATGCTACTCGCCAAAAAAGCGCTTAGACGCCTCATCAGGGGTAGTAAGTGCTATATACATGCAATTACAATACAATACAGTTACAAAATAGATATGCCAAATGTGCATACCTTGGTAGCTTAATCTCTGACATCAACAAAACACAACCTCTTCACCTGCCAGCAGTCTGAAACTCTTCACCAATCAAGAGCCTTTGTTCACTGGGAATCATTTGTCTGTATCAATCTATGTATGTCCTGAAGTACAGAAATAAAACATAATTCTCCTCTAGGATTGAAGGGCTCTGGTGCAGAAACCATGTGCCATCTTGCTCCTTATGTGTTCATTCTAATGAACTGACCAACTGAATATATTTTTTTCTGTGCTGGAAATACATGGTACGAATTTGATTATTGTGTTGCAAGCTCCTACCTTTTGTTGGCTTTGTGGGTTTCTGTAGCCCCAGGGGCTAATTTATGAGATTGTGACACAGTGCAGCGCAGCAAGTCACCTTGCTGCACTGGGTGACAGGGAAAGGGCAGAAATGTGCTGTATTTAGGTCAAAACGGTGCATTCCTGTCCTTTCCCTTGCACTGGTGCCCTTTTGGCAGTGTAGAGCCAATGCAGGCACCCTTGCACCATGGTGCAAGGGTGCCTGTGTTGCATGCAGGACTGTTTTTGTGTAGGAAGGGGCCTCTTCCTGCACAAAAACAATCCTGGGAGTAATATTCCTCTTTTTATGTGTGCTTCAGAATGCAGCACACATAGAAAGAGGAAGAAACTAGGAGAAATAGAGATATTTCTCATTGTTACTCCTCCCCTGGGAAGGTGTAAGATTTTGGGGCATTGCCAGGTTTAGAAGCTCTTGTAAATCTGGGGATGCATCAAAATCCATGGGAGTTGCGTGGAAACACCCACACTATGCCCACGGAATGCCTTCCCAGGACAGAGTAAAGCAGAGCAGCAATTTGTGCTGCATTGCTTTACTCCAGATTTTTAAAGCCACTCAGAGCCTCACAAAGTCAGGCCATGAAAAATCATAAAAATGTTACTAAACTGCAGGTCTGGTGCCTTAAATAATCTACTTGACCTAATTGTAATGCTCTTGACCTATAAACTGGTTTCAGATTATGTGATCCTGGGCAAATATTTTAATTTACTGAGCCGTCATTTTCTTCTTTATCACATATGAGAGCACCTTCAAATACGTGAGTTCAGCATGTCTGCTGCACAAAAAACCCTTTTGTTTGAATGAATGGACTAAACATTTGTTCCATATATAATGCAAATCTAGTCACATATAGGATACACATGACCTCTGACATGCCTCTTTGTTCATTAACCGCATTGTCATCAGGGCAGGGTCAGGAAGGTTTCTCAAATTATGATTAACAACTATCACTTTTAATAAATACATACATGAAGCATGAAGTGGTGGTACACCTATTTGCAATCAGCAGATTTTTCATTGAAATGGCCACAAAATTCCCACTGACGTGGTGTTACTGATAAAACTATATAGTGTACAAACAATGTTCGAAAATTGAGTTTCTGCAAATATTTCTCATTTGCACATCACCAAGTAAAATGTTCTGATTTGTTTTGCTCCTATATAAATCTTTGTTTGTATCAAACTTCTGAATTACAAAAAAAGTTATTTCGTAATTCCTGATATATTTTGAAATACTTGCACTATTCATTTGCAAGCTGTTTAAATTTTGTGTGTTAGAAAAAAACTGACATCTTAGAGCCTTTTGCTTCACAATGATTGTCAGACAGCTTGCTAGACAAAAACCTCTAACTATAAGAAGAGAAAGGATAGTAAACACAATTTTCCAGCATAAGATGAGTAACAATTAGTAAAAAGACAAACTGACATTTGTCCTCTGTCCTTGAAAAGACAGCAAATGTGCCAATATTAAAACAAGATTTAAAGGTGTCTTCATTGCTCATTTACCTTCTGAATGAACATAACACCTGTTCCTTTCCAGCTTAAGGTCACTCACCAGAACGGATGAGTGGGTGCTAAAAATAGCTTGACCTGATAAAATCAGACTTGCCATAGCGAGTGGGTGTGTAGATTTTTCGAGGTCCGAATGTGGCTTCAAAAATCTGACTTAGAGGTTGCGTCATGCATGTACCACGTTGCGTGGTGTAAACGTGATGCAAGCCTCTCATAAATAATCCCCCCAGAGTTTTGAGTATCTCACACCAACCACTGTGTTCTTCACACATTTGACCGAAAGACATTTGGAAGACAGCAAAGTACTTAAAGGGCTTGTGATGGGTTTACCCCATTATGAACCCTTTCCAAACCAATGCAGGCACAGAATAGAATATATTTGTGGCTGTAATTTGTACCATAAACTGTTACAGAATCTATAGATCAGAATGTTCATAATTTTAAGGTAAAGGCTAACAAAGGCAATCAGAATTACAAAGTATAATAGGAACATAGAAAGCATCAAGCTTAGCAAAATTCTGTTCAGCATTCATTCTCAGATCTTCTGAGCTTTGTAAGCTAATTCCTTCATATATTAATACTGTCTAGATTACTAAGCTGCCTATTTATCAGTGGGACAATTGTGTCGAGATGGATACAACTCCCAGGTGGTTAGAGATGGTCTTCCTTTCCTAATGGGACAGACAAGGCTACATATTTTTGGCTTGGTTACTGTGTTTGCAAGGCAGCGATGGCATAACAACCAATGCACGGGTGCAGGTGCATGGTAACCTGTAGTCATGTGAGCACACCTTGTAACATGAGGTGGTTGCCTAGGGACCTGTTGCTGAGCACAGTGGTATTGGAAATCACCTAATGCGAAGGGGTTTAGACAGAAGCACAGTGGAAAGCTGTTTGAGACTGGAAGGGGAGAAATGCTTGTTGGTATTAAGGTTTTGCACAATTTGCGTTAAGTGTTTCTCTCTGAGAAGACACTAGATTAGTCATCTTATAATACATGGAAGCCTGCAATCACTGTGTGAAAGTGCATCGGTAATTTCCTTATTATAAAAGATTTGTGATATCTCTAGGCACCTGTATTAAAAAATGTATGTAGCTGCTCAACTGCAATAACTTATTGCAATTTATTTCTGACGCCACAACGCCTCTTGCCAGACCGAGCAGCAAAGGGTAAAGGCAGGACGCAGAGCATAATCAAAGCTGCAGTTTAAACAGCGAAATCAAAACCTAGCTTTTCCTTTTTCTGCTCTGTTTTTTATATGAACAGTGGTTAGCAGAAAATAAATATTTATGGCTACCTTGTGTCACAGTTTTAAGTATTTATGGGAAAGATAGCACTTCTTTTCATGTTTAAATGCATGCTGAGCTACAGTGTTTGTTTTTAATCTGACTTGTATTAAACTGATTCTATTATCTTTTGCAACAAATATATCACTGTTTTGTGGTGGGTTTAATCTTGCACTACAGATTCTACTTTTATTCTTCATGTCTGCAATCATCCTATTTTTTTCATTTGAAAGATCAAGGATTTAAGTGGTCTTTAGGAAGGGTGATGGTGTGATCATGTAATATAAGGACTAAAGTAGCCTGTGCTGTACATTATAGGAATATTGTAAGTCACTTTGGAACTCCGTGACCTGATTAAGGAACTCAGACTTCAGCCTCATTCCTTTGTATCACCATGGAACTCATTGGGGTCTTGCAATATTCTTATAATGTTTGACAAGGGTACTTTGTCCCATGTATCATTATTACAATATGCAGACAAAAAACATGGTTAGGTTCCATTGGCTTATACCTGAAAGACCATTAGTGAGGGGAAATAGTGAGTCACTATACCCTAATGGGTGGATCCACAAGTTGCATTGTGAAGGGGAGGTGGTAACACTACACCTGAAATTACTGGTAATGTGTGGTGTTACTCTACCATTTCTATGCAATTATGAGTTAATGTCCCATGATGGGGATAACATATGTGAAATTTTGAATTATCACATATATCTCCACATGTTTTCACTATAACCAAGCCATTTACCAGGCAGGAGTGTCAGCGTATTCAGCAGGTAGAACTGTGTCAGCTTTTTCTACACCTATTAATCCTGAGTGCGGTAAAATCTAGAAACATATAATCCTGTTATGCCCTGAAATGGGAGTACACAGCTGGAATGGAATTACAATTAAATTTGTGATCAGCTCTCAAACAGCAGGACATAATTCCCTCCCTTGTAGATTATCATACACCATATCTCAAAATGAATTATATAATGCATACAATTCTTCTGTCGGAGTGGATATTACCCCACAACAGATGCTCTGCATGTTCTTTAATGTGGTTCACAGAATGTTACACATTGGGAATGGGAAGTAGGGGTGACTCCAAAGTGATACTCTTTTTGTCATGAGCGACTACTGTTCGCATGACCACCCCGTGACATGATTAACGCACAGCTGCAAAGTGGCTCAAAGTCTGTGTGAGACCCTGAGTTGGTTCTGGCTTTTTAGCTAACAACATTTTGCAAGCAGGTATGTTTTAGTACATACTTACAAAGCTGAAAGTGAAAGTCCTGACATGACACATGCTGTAGGTTAAAAGGTCAAGTATGGCTAGAGGTTTCACAAATGATGTGTCCACTTGGTATCTAAATACAATTGATGCCAGTTTGTCTTCAGTAGTGGGGTTTGGACCATTTTATCTGCACCTCATTGATGAGCGTGCCTAGTGGTCAATGTAGTCTGCCTCAACTATGGTCCCCATTTCTCCAGTGTGCTATATGTTTATGTGAGTAGTGCTTAGATATATGAGAAGACGAAAAACACAGATTGGGTTTGCCCTCTCTGCATATATCCCCTACATTTGTAGGGTGCTCCATATGTTTTAATAATTCTTAGAAATGCTACTCCAATAGGCTACATATTCCCATGTATTCCTCTCTTTCCTCTCTCCCTAATAACACCATTGTAAAGAGAAGTGTATTTGTATGACTTTGACACACCTAACATTCCGATGGAGCAGAAGTGATTGTTGTTCTGGTTCAAGGATGACGTCATTTCCACGAGGGCATTCTGTGCCCCGAGAAGTGCAACTCCTGAAAACAAGAATGGGCAAATGGCATAGCCAAAGGAACATAACAACTGTTAAAGAGGATGTTTTGCATGTTGCCTGCAACATAACATCACAGTTTAATAACCAATAGAAAAGTCAACAGTTCTGACACATTCATGAATAATTGGCCATCCACAATAGCTCATGTACAACCTCAGAATCCAATGAAGAGGCACTTTCAGTTAAGAGCTAATGTATGTTTCTTTTTCTAATTGCACTTTCCAGGTGTCACATTTTATCAGAAAAGATCTCAGATGAGGAATCACATTTTTTTCAAACTCTAAAATGTTGTTTTGCAGAGATTTTCGCACCCCTTTATAAGACTGTTTAAAATCATATTTCTATGTGTTGGAACCCCGTTTGTGGGGCCACAGGATATGCAGGTGTTACTTGGCCCAACCGAGGTGTTGAGGCTGTGTACCCCTGATGTTCTGGGCCCACCCTAATATGGTTCCTGCTCAGCTGGATCAAACCCCCCCTTGTTCTGCACCTGACTCTCAGCTGGGGAGCGTAGCTCAAGCAGTCAAAGCTCCCTCAGGGGAAGCTCAGATGCAGTTCGGTGAACTTGACTCATAACTCAACATGAGGGCAGCACAGCAATACATCAATGTCCAGTCAAATGCTTGTTTTTGTATAAGAAGTATTTTATTGTAACTCTACACAAGCAAAGGTCTATTACATTCAAACCAATAGCACACTTCCCTTGGAGTCGAGGCTTTAGTAGTTGTTAAGCTACTCCCTGTCCTCCCACCTCTAGTGTAACTGGTTCAGTGTTGCAGTGTTACAGTTTTGCCGCATCCAGGGAGTGTAAACTAATAGACCATAGTCAACAATTCTTTCCTTAGACTCTGCAAGTAAGTTCAGTTTTTAGAGTCCAGGGTTTAGCAGCACCAGTAGTGGTATGTACCCTGGGCCCAAAGGTCCAGTTCTCTGCCAACCCACACTGGCGGCAAAGTACTCTGTTGCGATTGCTGCCCAGTCCTATTCTGGATCAGCTGAGTCAGCCACCTACTGTCGCAAGTTGCAGCACCTGGCAGGTGTGTACTTTCTTTACCTCTGGCAGTCAGATGGGTGAGGTGCTCCAGCTCCAGTGGTCAAGCGAGAAGTCTTTCTTCCTTCGGAAGAGGGTGGGGGTTGGTCTCCCTGATCCAACAGGGTTCCTTGGGGGCAGTCCACAAGATGCAGTTAAGTTCCACCTGGGTCACAACAGCTTACCAATCCCAGGCAATTACCCAGACCTCTTGGCTTCGGTGTCTCTGGCAGCCCCTCCTGGCACACGGGGTTGCCAATCCTGCCTTCACATTCCAGTAATTCTAGCCTCACATGGATAGTCACGGTGGCCCCTCCTGCAATATGGGGTCACCAAGTTAATTCAGCACACAGGCAACAGCCCAATCGGTGTGGAGCTGGGCTTCTCCTGCAACAATCTGTAGGCAACCAGTGGTGGCCCCTCCTGGCAGACAGGTTGCCTACTTAGTTCGGCTCACAGGCAGCATCCCAATCAATGCAGGGAGTGGGTTTCTCCCACTGCACTCCTCTTACTATGTTCACCATGGCCCCTCCTGGCATACAGGTTTGCCGATGAAGTCCAACACATGGTGCAGGGCTGGATTCAGAGAGACTTCCCGCCAGGGCTCTCCTCTGGAACTCGCTCCCTCAAATGCACTCCTCTTCCTCACGGGTGCACCAGTCTTGGTGAGCAGCCAGGTGCTGCCACTCCAGGTTCCAGGGCAAGTCATCCTAGTTTAGATGGGTGCTGTCCCCTCACCCAGCAAGAAGACTAGCAGGCATACCCCTAGTCCTGATCACAGGCATAAGTCTTGTAGAGCTTCTCCTCCTCACACAGCCAGGCTGGCTGCTCGGCAGATGACAAAGTGTGTGGTCTCAGTCTTCCCTACTTATAATTCTTTTCCAGGCACAAAAAGGTGATTTAGTGCCTGGACATTTGAAGTTTTATGTTGGGGTTGTTCATCTTTTAAAAGGACATCCCTCATTTTTCTTCTTCCTCCTGAAGGATGTCTATCAAAGCAAGCAGGACTCTGAAGTGTATTAACCCACAATAAGATGCATGGTAGTGACCAGAGTTCACACCTGGATGTCATCCACAGTGATATTTGCATCAAAGGTTAATCCTGAGCCCTCAGCCCAACTCTTTATGATTCTCTTATCAGCCCCATCTCCCTCTTCCTGAGATGTGTCCAGGCCCCTTTCCTTGTGATCTGTGATTGAATCAAAGGGCCCTTTGAAATGTACAGGGGAGCCTGGCTCTCCCCTTATCCAGTGCTTGTCCCACCCAGCTTACAGGAATGCAGTAATACACAATTCTGTCTGGGGGGATTCCTCTACTCCTCATGTTTTCACCAGGCATGCCTGGGCTTCCCAAAAGGGAACCCAAGGTCCTCCATGTTATGTACTAGTGCAGACACTCAGGGTACATTCACAGCACACCCACTGCCTAATACTGCTGTGCTCATATATTATGCTACCACACTTCACCCTAGGTGTAGTGTATTCCTTGCGGGCCCACATGCGCTCAGCATATGTTTTCATCATGCTCACATTTCTACATCCACCTGATGTAGGCCAGGGGTGGTTTAAACACACAGTAGCCAAACATTTAAAAAAGATGAGTGAGCCTGTAGGCCTTACTCCAGTGACACAGTGTAAAAAGGACCTGTTCACTACTACTGATCACTACATGGTATGCTGCTGCCACCGAGCTTCCACTGTTTAACTCCTAGTGAAGGTTTTAGCCTTCCACCACTAGGAGGGTAGTTCTTTAGGTGCCCCTCCCGGTCCAACAGGAACACAATCCATGAGACAGGCCTATGTCATGATGCACATGCATAATCTGTGTTGACCGATTACAAAGAAATCAGCATTAGGAGACCAGACCGCAATACAGTTGGCCACTAAAGACAGGGGTACATGTCTCTCACCATGCAGAGGACTTTTATGTCCCAACACTACGGTTTTGCCTGTCTTAGAAATATAAGGCTCCTATCTACCAGCTATATTTTCTATCCTTAAACTCCACAATAGAAATAGCACAGTGACACTCAAGTGGGTTATATTGTGGTGCAGTTTACTGGTGCAGTGCTGAGCTATTTTTAGACAGTGCAGCACAGAAACAGTGAGCAAGGTTTGCCATGTTCTGTTTCTGAGCGGTATGTGAAAATATATCCCACAGCACAAAGAGATAATGCTTGATGTAAGATGTATTCTATAATAACGTACCCGGCCACTGCCACATCTGTATAACCATCTCCACTTACATCAACCTCCAAGCATCATCGGAATCCCCCACATTCAAGGTTACAGCATCCGATGTTTCTAACGTCACTATGCTCAGAATAACATACTGTGCTGACTGAAAGTAAAGCACTAACTGATTTAAATGCCAGGTTAAATTAATTTAGTTTACACCCTGTGGGCACAGAAGACAGGTGCTGGGCTCTGTGCTGCACGGGAAAAGCCCATCATGGTAAGGCCCCAAGAGAAAGGATCAGTTAAACTTGGACGGCACTAAGCGCTTGGCTGCATTGAAACTTGCGTCTCATTGTTTGCAAGCAATGAGGATCATAGAGAATATCCTTGAACTGGCTTAATCATTAGCGTACAATGATAATACGCAACTTATGACTGCTGCATCATTAAAAAGGAGAACATTTCCACCAGCTAAAGGTAGCAAATCTGGTCAGTCTGGTATTAGCCTATTTAACCATAAGCAGCATGGTCACTTGCTGGTTTCTATGCACGTGTTTCTGGCAAAGAAAAACACTGTTATGTAATTTCCAAATTTTCTAGTAAAATAAAAAGAAAACTATATTCTATTTCATTTAATGAGCTTCAACTATATCTGTTTGTGGGATTACAAGACAGTCTGATCCCAGGACACTATGTCCAATCGTGACGAACCCAAAGTGGACTGAACGATCAAGATTGACTGGGAAGGGACCTCAATATTAGAGTTCCCACTTCTGGGTCAACCCCATCTAGGGACTTCCAGGTCATGTGCTGGAACCTACCAGTTTTGCAGGAGAAATCTAATGTACCTGACTGGGCAAAGACACTTGCCCCTTCAGATAATGTTTGACTCCACGAGACCTGGGATATGAGGGGGGGGAGGGATTCACTTAGATAGATATGGTTCCTCTGCAGTCAATGCCTCGTCCAGTGGGAGGGCAAGTGAGTCTTAGTGACCTTTTTCAAACTTGACCTGTCCTAAGAAATGGAAGAGATTGTTGGTATTTCTCCCCATATACCAGGTGTTCTCCTCTCCTTTCAGAATAACACAAGGATTTTGTGTGTTAATATCTATAATGCGATTCATGGGAAAAAGTCTGGGGATATGCTGATTTCACTGAGCACTTTCTTACATTCCTTTTGGACCACTTGCCTTAGCAAATATACATTTTTAGTTGGTGATTTAAATCTTCACCCCTGTAGAGGTTGCTATCTTTATGAGGAATGTGAGAAGGATGAGGGTGGGTTTCAGGGTCAAATTCACATCAAGCATAATCCACAGGGTGATTTGATGAATGAGCAGCCTGGCAAATATAATCTTGTTAACCTCATGAGTGTTGGGAGCAGGCTCTTAGGTAATAACATCCCTACTTTCAAGGGTCTTGGAGGAGGGTCCTTTATTGACTACATTTAGTTCTCTGTTGGTTTATTTTCCTCCCTCATCTTATTTTCTGTGCAATGGAACATTTCCAGTGACCATAGCCCTCTTCCTCCCAGCTTTCATTGGGACACAGAGAAGGAAGAATATTTCTCCCACTTTAAAGCTCAATTTAAAACAACTGATCAGGGATGTAGATTGAAGTGGAACAAAATTATCCCTGAGACTTTTATCACTCAGTTTTTTACGTCCTGCTTCTCAGAGATACAGATGTGTCTGAATGCAGAGACCCCTCACCACACTATTTTATTGATGTATGATAATATATGTACCTACATTAATACTGCCCTTCTAAGGCCTGTGAGGTCCAGCCACCAGGTTTCATGCCGTTGGTTTGATAATTTCTGTACTAAGGCACCGAAGGTAATTCTAGCCACGGTAAAGAAGAAAACTTGTGACAGGGGGGAGGTAAGCGAGTGTAGAGTTATTTATGGAGCCGCAGTAAAACATAGGAAGCTGAAAGTAAAGAATGAGCTGTGGGAGGACCTCATTTTTCCCTGCAGTCAGAAATATAGCACCTTGTTCTGCTCTAGTCCCTGCCCAGGCTTGAGAGGACCATTTTTCAGCTTTATATCGGGGGAAGACCTAGTCTCTCCTTCTTTGTCCCTGGCTCATGTGCCAAACTGACGCTACAGTGGGAGGAGATTAGGAATACTATTGTGTCCTTGCCAGTAGGAATGGTTCCTGATGCATATGGGGTTCCGGGTACCTGTTTAAATTCTTTGTGGAACTCTAGGCCCCTCTCCTTACCCTATACATTAATTCTGCTATTAGTAGCTCCCTACCTGAAGCTTTGCACCATTCCATTATTGTATCCGTGTTCAAGAAGAGGCATAGGAATGACCCTTTCTGTTATCGGCCCAACTCTTTAATTTATGCTCAAGATCATAGGCAGAGTCATAGTGAAGAGATTAACTCATTGGGCTGAGGAACACAACATCCTGTCCGACATCCAAGATAGTCCTGGGGGGGTCAAAAAACACGAAAAAGTGCCACTTTATCTGTGCAGGGCCAGTTCTTAAGTAAGATTGATAATGTTGATACCTATTTAGGAATTTTAATGTGCTGGAGTAAATGATTTCTCTTCCCGTTTGGGCCAAAAGCCATTGAAAACTATGCTGGAGATTTACAAAGGCAAGTGTATCCCAACCTCCACTTTTGGCTGTACAATTTGGAGTTACAAGAATCTAGGCTCAACGACGGTGGTGGAGAAATTCTTTAGGGCCCTACGGGGGGCATGTACTGACATCTTACATGAAGAGATAGGGATGAGCTATGTTACTGATTTTACTCGGTTGCGACCCCTCTTGTTGTGGTGTGCTGTCTGGATGAAGGAAGAATTAATTGTCAATAGGCTAGTTATCTAGGATTGAAGTTGGACAACACATAATATTCCTTGCCTGGTTTATATCGAGGAAAACTTTAGAGCTCTTGGGAGACCGGAGTTATTTTCCAACCTACAGAGCATTATCAGAAAAGATATTGTCTGGTTGAGGAAGACCTTTCTTCTCAGGGTGGGAGCTGAGAGGGAAGGATCAGCCTTGGCCAAACCATCATATAGGAAATTTGTCATGGTAAAATCAGTATCTGGGAGGGGGGCGGAGCTTGCCTGAGCTCAAAATGGCCGCACACTAAGAGGGCTCCGATGAGCCATCTAACAATCCGTAAAGTATCCTGCACCTGTTGTACCTGAGTCAGCCTAAATCAGCAGGACGAGAAAGCGCTGCGCGCTAGCAGTTTATCGAGCCTTTGCTCGCCTTCCAGCACTGCGTTGACGCTGAGGAAAGCAGTGCTGCGGGTCGGGGCTGAACTGAGGCCAAGAGGGGGGCCGGACGCACAAGGTGATGGTGGCGGCATGTTTGCGGCCTTCGTATCGCCGGAATTTCTCCCTCACAGTGCAGACCGAGGGAAGTCCCTGCAGTGCGGAACCAAACTGCATGTCCACTGGCGGCTGCATTGATCTGTGTCTGCCCGAGTGTGAGACCCTGTGCGCCGTGGAGCTGAAACGAGGCAGTGGAGCGACTACGGCCGCAGCAGGGCTGGAGGCGGCAGCGGGCGGACGACGAAGTGAATCGGCACGGCATTTATGACCGGTAACTAGCGATAACGCTGCGGCGGGGAGGCGGCTGACACGCACTGCCGAGTAGTCCCTAACAGCCATTAGTGCAGCGGCGCCATCTAGCAGCGTGAGACTGAGGGGAGCGGCGCTTCCACGCGGAGCACAGAGAGTGGATTGAGCGCCCTTTCTGATTGAACATTTGCTGACTGCCTCATTAGCTGAGCCTGTGCATAATATCGCGCGGTGAGCTGGTACAAGGCAAGCTCACTGCGCTACATTGGGAGCAGACGGGACCAGAGCTGGGGCACATTGAAGGACATGTGACCTGCTTTCCCAAAAGGAGGTTGGTGGCACAGTTGGGCAGACTCAAGTAGTGGAGTGCTCTTGGGACATTGTAGGATGTGGCGAAGCGCGCGCATTGCCGGGCGTGCACACTGCTCTGCACCATAGGGACTTGATGGAGCGGTACACCTGCTATCCATACACGCCGTGTGGTGCACGAAGCACAGAGCAATAGAGGGGTAATGAAGGCCGCCGCATCCGGCAGAAGCAAGATAGCATCACCTGTAAAGCCTGCGTAATACACCAGCAGAGCGCGCACAGAGCACCCCTTGGGAGCTGTAGTAAAAAACAGTTTTGGCTGCATGCCGCTTGCTACCCAAGGCACTGGGAGATAGCAGCTGCACAGGATTGCTAATGGATTTGGGCGGCGAAGCACTGATGGTCCACAACACTGCCAAGTGGGGGGCGTGAGAAAGAGTGCTGGTGTGAAAGTGAGGAGAGTGCCAGTAAGACGCACAACGTAATATACGCGCACTGCAGCCACAACTTCATTGGACACTCGACAGCGCAGAGGATAGTGAACATGGGGAAAGTTGATAAAACGCAACCCAAGATAAACTTTGAGCAACGTAAAACGCAAGGGAAAGAGGCGGAAGGCGAACAAGACGCAGACCCATCAAAAGAAGGAGAAGAATGTGATGAAGGAGATGTCAGACAGATGTTCGCAGAGCTGCAAAAAAGCCTAACGGCTATAGATGGCAAGATCGACTCATTGGCGTACAGAATGGATCATGTGACTGAGAGATTGGATAAACACGACGAACGATTGGATATGGCAGAGAGAAGAGTGACAGAGGTCGAGGAAGCACAAACGGAAACAGACACAGCGCAAAAACAAATGGCGAAGCTTCTAAATGTCTTACAAGATAAGGCAGAAGATTTGGAGGTGAGATCTAGGAGGAGCAACCTCCGCATTATTGGACTACCGGAATCCACCCCGACGGGTAATATGGAGATCTTCACGGAGAAACTGCTGGTGTCCCTTTTGGGTAGAGAAACCTTCTCAGAGATGTTTGTGGTGGAGCGCGCCCACAGATCATTGGGTCAGCGGCCCCCACCGGGCGATCCTCCGCGTCCCATAATAGCGAAACTAAGGAACTATAGAGATAGGGACGTGGCGCTCAAAGCAGCAAGAGATAAACGGGACTTGCAATATGAAGGATCTACGATATCCCTTTTCCCAGATTTTACTGCGCGGGTGCAAGAGGCGAGGAGACAATTTGCCCCGCTGAAGAAGCAGCTTAGGGAGCACCATTTGGAATATGCTTTGTTGTACCCAGCGAGACTGCGAGTTAATATGCAAGGGAAATCCAAAATCTTTACTGACCCCAAAGTATTGCAAAAGGCTCTCAAAGACCACGTAAAAGCAGGGAAACGGAATCCGAATGCAGAGATGCTGGAGGAAGAGGAACAAGAAGATTCGAATTAGGTGGAAAGAAGAATACCCGGACAGATACTCAGCTATGCCCAGTGTATGATTTGTTATAGGTTTAAAAGGTATGTGTAGATAATAGATTTGGCTTGTAGGGGAAATGGTGGCCTCCACGAGGACTTATTTAGCTAGAAGAGAGACGCTGGTAGAAGTAGAGGGTACACTAGAAATTAATATTGGTTAATAGCGCAGTCATGTACCAATATGTTAATGACTATAGTGTTATAACACGTTATAAGAATAGTGAAGAAAACGGATGCTATTATTTTTCATGGCTTTTATGTTCTTAGCAGTAGCTACAGTGTTCGGACCTGGTCACTTCGCTGATCAGGTGCGGGCGATCAGGCAACATCTGCCCACGTGTGTTGACCACTGCAAGAAGGGCAGACAAATTAGGTTTACAAGTTGAGCAAGAATCGCTCAAACATGTTGTTTTCAAAATGTTGGGGTTGGTGGGGTGAGGGATTGGGACAAGCAACTCGACTATGCCAAGTTGTAGGGGGCATGGCGTGGAAGGGGGGTGTAAGGGAGGGGGATTGTTTGAGTTTTAACACGATATTGGATTGGGTAAATCTTGAGAAGCAATGTGCAGCATGTACTGACAATGTAGTAACAATTAGACAATGTAACCAACTTAATGGTACACCACCACATACAAGTAGGAATGACACAGAGTCGTAAGGATAATATAAAGCTACTGACGTGGAATGTGCGAGGTCTAAATGACTTCAGAAAATTAAGGAAAGTGATGTCATAAGTAGCTAGGCATCATATAGATATAGCGTTGCTACAGGAAACTCATTGCCTAATAACAGTAGTATGCTTACGAATAGGAAGATACGAGGCTCTTACCATGCAGCAGGATTTACCACACACGCTAGGGGGGGTACTAACGTGGGTTGGACGGAAGTCAGGAATTCAGCTGGAAAGGTTGGACTCAGACCAGGAAGGTCGGTACGTGATCACTAGATGCAGGGGTCGAGGGCTGGATATTGTAATAGTAAATGTTTATTGACCAAACTACGA
Organism: Calotriton arnoldi; assembly: GCA_963921515.1. Classification (NCBI taxonomy): domain Eukaryota; kingdom Metazoa; phylum Chordata; class Amphibia; order Caudata; family Salamandridae; genus Calotriton; species Calotriton arnoldi. The sequence continues at coordinate 297,579 of CAWUFW010004244.1, read as the reverse complement.
TAACCCACAGTTTTATCAGAAATTGCGGGAAAAGCTGAGTAAATACAGCACACTGCCATTGCTTTGGGGCGGAGATATTAATTGCGTAATGGACCCAGAGTGGGATCACTCGGGTGGCCCGTTGCGCCGACTCACTGCCGCAGCTAGAGCCATACACGAATCGCTATTGCGCCTAGACCTGGTAGATATATGGCGGCTTCGGTTTCCTGAACAAGGGAGTTATACACATTACTCAGCCCCCCACAACCTGCATACCAGGATTGATTATTGGTTTGATCTAGGGCAATCAATACTTGGATCTGTGCTTGTGAAGTGCATCCACGTTCGTACTCGGATCACTCCCCGATAAGTCTGACCATAGAAGGCCCCCAGAAGAGAATTGCACCATTCACATGGAGGTTCCCGCCGTATTCACTGCTAGAGACTGCATTTAAGGCGGAATTGACAGAGGCCATAGACGATTTTTTAAAATTAAATATTGGCTCAGTGGAGAAGTTCACGACAGTGTGGGAAACCTTTAAGGTGTATATACATGGGGTGACGATGGCTAAGCACTCGGGTGTGCTCAGAGCAATTTGAGGTTGCCTAAGTGCTCTAGAGGGCCGCCTGATTGAGATCGAACGTAAGATTTTAGAGGGCGAGGAAACACGAGAGGAACTGAGAACTACCCTGAATGAATATTACGAAGCAGCAGACGAAGAAGTGAAACATATGGGGAAATATGCCACAGCGCGAACTTATGGCGAGAGCGAGAGGCCAGGCACGGTTCTGGCATCACTTCTAAAGAGTAGGCGCGACTTGACAGGTGTGATAGAACTAACCACAGAGGAGGGGGACAAACTGAGAGACCGACTGACATAGCGAATAGATTCCGCCAGTACTACTCACAGCTATATAGCTAAGGAACACAGACTGGAGAAGATGACATACTACAATATTTAGAATATATAAAGCTCCCATGGCTAGATGATGCGCATAGGAAATATCTAATGAGACCCTTAGACACAGACGAGATACTGGCGGCGCTTACGGGGACGAAAGCAGGTAGTGCCCCAGGACAGGATGGACTGACAGTTACGTTTTACAAGACGTTTGCAGAGCAGCTTGTCCCCCATTTGAAGACGCTCTTTGAAGAGATGTGCGAGGAGGGTCAGATGCCTCAGTCAATGAGAGAGGCACTGATTATTGCAATTGAAAAACCAGGAAAACCCCCTGACGACTGTGCATCATACAGGCCACTCTCACTACTTAACGAAGATACGAAATTGTATGCTAAGATACTAGCTAACCGTATGGCCCCTCTAGTTCCGCTATTGGTAAAACCAGAACAGGCAGGCTTCGTGCCAGGGAGAAATTTGACTTATAATTTAAGGACGGTATTCGGAGTCATACAGCATACTAGACCAGAGACCAAAGCTGTTGCCGTCTTTTTAGATATAGAGAAGGCATTTGATTCGGTAGAGTGGGCCTTTATGAGTCGGGTGTTACGCAGAATGGGACTCGGGGAAATCTTTTTGCAATTAGTTTGTGTTCTATATAATAGACCTGCTGCCAGAGTAAAAATTGGAGACGTAGTGACTGCCCCTCTTGCAATCTCCAGGGGAACGCGGCAGATCGCCGCTATTATATGCATTAGTGGCAGAACCGCTTGCTTGCGCTCTCCGGGAATACCATAATCATAGATGTATTAGATTTCCTGGATATAATCTGATTGTTTCAGCTTAAACAGACGATACACTATTGTATATAAGAGATCTGGAAACCAATATGTCACCGGTGCTAAGGGAAGTGGTAAGGTATGGGGCAATGTCCGGACTGAAGGTCAATTGGTCCAAATCCATGATATTTCCGCTGACCCCGATGGCTGCTCCTATTGAGCTTGAGTACCCACTGCAATGGACTTCAGATCCGGTGTGGTACTTGGTTGTTGAGGTACACACGGACTCTGACATAGTATTCACAGAGAATTATGGGAAATTAGTGAGCAACCTGGAGGATGATAAAGAGTGCTGGATAAGACTGCCTTTGTCACTGATGGGGCGCGTGTCTATTATGAAAATGGTAGTACTGCCAAGGTTCTTATTTCTTTTTGTGAACATCCCCATGGTACTCCCGAGACACTTTTTCAAGAAAGTTAGAATGCTGATGATTAAACTAGCTTGGGCAGGGAAACAAGCGAGAGTTAAGTGGGAAATTCTCACATTGCCCTACTCAATGGGTGGCCTGGGCGCACCAGATTTGGACCAATACTACAGAGTGGCGCAATGCTCGCATGCACATGCCTGGATACATGACGTGCCGGAAACACCCCATATGTATATAGAGAAAATGATTGCGGCTCCTTTGCTGCTCCCAGCTTTGATGTTTCAGGTCTCCACATGCAGGACCGGAGTGCTAGACTCTGTGAATGCTATAATACACACGTTGCACTTCGTGCTTAAACAACAAGCTGGAGCAATATTATATTCACCCATTACCCCTATAGGATGGTGCAGCTGGCTTTCGATCTGTAAGGAACCGGCCGTGGTGAATGCCCTCAGATCGGTAGGCATTCAGGAAATAGGAGACTTGTTTGTAGATGGAAGAGCACGTGAATGGTCAGAGATTGAGGCGCAAGTGTATGCAGGCACACCGCTGGTCAGATTTCACCACCAAAGGGTGCGACATGCGCTGAGAGAACAGGTAGGGGATGAATTACTGGAGCCGCCGGAAGTCGCTGCTCTAACATATGTACTGCGTTCAGACTCCCCGGCTAAGATGATTTCAAAACTATACGACATCACAATAGGATACCGAAAAAACTTTTATGCGAAAGCCAGGCTGGAGTGGCAGGGAGACCTGGGTGTGCAAATAGATGATGATATGTGGAAATACAGTTGTGAAAATAAGAAACGAATATCATTGAATGGGAGACACAGATTAATTCAGTTCAAATTTCTCAACAGAGTATATTATACACCAGAACGGTTGCATCATTATGGCCTTAGGGACACAGCGAGCTGCTATAGGTGCGGTATGTCACCAGCGGGGTTTATGCATTTAGCCTGGATCTGCCCTGGGATTGCGGAATTCTGGGCACAAATATTTAGGAAAATAAGCGCTATAATCGGTATGGAGTTGACCTTAGATCCCATGCTGGCATTATTAGGGTACTCGAAGCGGCTACCTAAGGGGGTAAGAAGACTGGTAGATATGGGGCTACTACTAGCAAAACGCCGAGTGGCGATCAATTGGTCAAGGGGTCCGATTTCCAAAATGGCTAACTGGGAAAATGATCTGATCTATTGCAATACACAAACGGGGTTGTACAGCGAACTGCTCCCCCCCAAAGTCGACCTCAGAACTTCTGGAGCTTATATCATAGCTATGAGATGGCGTGGAAGGCCGCTTCTCCAACTCTAGATGATCCGCCTTGAAGGCATATGAGAGGAACACAATTTTGGCGGCAAGGAGTACTAATGAGTTAGCTACATACACAGGGAGTAACTGAAGGCATTGAAACGTATGTATTAGACAGTTACCTAATGGGATAGCGAGAGCATTTGCCAAGGCATAATTAAGATGCAAATTTATTATATGTATACCCTAGTGGGTGGGAATGTTGAAAAACGATTGGTAATTGTAAAGGGTGGGGAACAAAAGTTACATTGGCTAAAAGATGTTGTGGGCCTTTTCCTGTATTTTCGGACTCACTACTGTTGATGTGGAAAGCTATGTTCAATTATTGTACTTATGGTGCATATTGCTTCAATGACGATGTTATCATTTAAAATCAATAAAAATATTTTTTTTAAAACAAAACAGTATCTGGGATAGAGCCATATCTCCTCCTTGAAGCCAAATCATCAGTGTTGTTTATTGACTTACTTTAGGTTGGGTTTGTTTCAGCAGCTGCTCTATTTTATAGAGTGCATGGTATTGTCTGCCCTCATGTTCCTGTGATCAGCTCTCAATATGCAACACTTTGCACATTGTACTCATATGCTCTTTTATAAAACCCTCCGACACAAGTTTTTAAAAACTCTATTTTTAACTACTGGTTTTATCAGGTTAAACCTGCCCTTTTCTACATGCAACTTTTAGCTACACAGAAAATGTGTTTATATGTGTCAAGGTTTCTTATGGGGGTTTATAACTCAGGATGCTAGGGTGGATTATCTGTGTGTTGGCCATAGATGTCTTTTCTTGTCTGTTGTAATCATGATATTTTTTTATCGAACATATCCATATTTGTATATCACATGTATAACAGGTGTACCCATGTATAACTGTGATGATGTGGTTCTCTTTCTTTGTACATTTGTATGAAATCATTTCTCAAAATTCAATAAAGTATTTGATGGTGATGATGATGATGATGATGATGATGATAGACGGGTAAAAGGGGCGACAAAAACTCAGGAGAGGGAGAGAGAAAGGAAGAAACAGAAAAACTGGGGTGAAAAAAAGACAATCTCTCACTGCCTTAAAAAAAATCTAACCTTGTGTAATGTAACTACTACCCATGTAAAGCACCCAAAAGCACATGGGCCTAGTTTGTGCTATATAAAATGGCAAGAAAAAATGAAGAAAGAAAAAGAAGGTAAGAAAGAAAGAAAGAAGGAAAGAAAGAAAGAAAGAAAGAAAGAAAGAAAGAAAGAAAGAAAGAAAATGGAGTTACAGGGAAAATAGAAATAACAATGAAGGAAAGAGTGAAGGAATAAGAAACAGGGCTAGAGTTGACAGAGACAAGGATGAGAACCATGAGGGACAGAGAACTGTCAAACCACAAGTGAGAAAGAACTGTCAGACAAAGAAGCAGAGTGTTGAGGGACACAAAGAAGCTAGGGAAGCACTTCGGGATAGCACCAAGCACACAGCAGACAGAGAAGCTCCTCAAAAGAGCACACCCGGATGCCGCACACTGCTGTCCAGGAAGGAGGTGTACTCCTGGGGGTGAAACATCCATGCCTATTGGAGGACCCTGGGCAGAAAGACTGCTTTACTGGAATTCTGGTGCACGTCCCCAACGATGGTGCAAACGCACAAAGAGAGAGCCAAAAGAGTACCTGCGGGAGCCTGCAGTGGAAGGACACTGGCCACCCAAGCTGTTCTTGGTCCAGGCTCCACTGCACAATGAAGACTTGCTCCCCAAGGAGGAAGACTGAGGCAAGGAGAAGGCAATGACATGGGAGGCACATAGAAGCCAGCCAATGGTAAGTAAAGTGACGTGAAGTGTGGGAGCCAGCCAATAGCAATTAAAGGTGACATGGAGCCATTCAATGGTAAGTAAAGTAAGTAATGGTGGGCTTTAAGCCCCTTTTAAGCTTTTAGATTTTGCAAGCACAGTGCAAGCACTGTACAAGCAAAACCTTAAAATGACTCTTAGAAATTAAATGCTGTATGTAATGACAATATTTGAAACTCGATTTTCAACCAATTCCTGATTTCTTCCTCCTAACATGTTAACAAATAAAAAACTTGAAAAATGCACTTGCAGTAGACTGAAATAAAAGGTATGACAAGAACCACCATCTAAATCTTCACATTAAAAAAACAATCAAATGAACACTTTATCACCCTCATCTTATTGTGCAAGATGGAAGTAAAATATATCCCCGTTGCCAACCTCCACAAAAGATGCATGTTCTTATGCTATTAAATATGAGATACAGAACTGCTGTTCTGGCAGTATGGTGCCTGAATATCGAGTTACAAATATTTTGTGGTACTGATATTTGACTGCAAAAATAATACCGCACATAATTTCAAAAGTTTAGTATATTATTTTTGGCACTTAGAGGCCTATTACGATGGCGGTAGGATGTCCACCGCCGGGCCGGCGGTGGCGCCCGCCGGATCGGCGGTGGACATCCGCCCGCGATCGCAACCAAGAAAACCGCTGGTCAAATTAGGATGGCGGTGGTGACCGTGGCGGTGGGAAATTCCGACCGCCGCTTTTCCACCAGTTGCCATCCGCACTCCTGCCTGGTGGACGGAGCAGGACGGGGATAATGGTGGCAGTGCAGAGCAGGCTCCGACAGGCAGGATTATGATGCCGGCGGTAGCCAGCCTTTCCTCAGCGGTCAAACCGCCATGGAAAGGCATGCGGAGATTGTCTTCCGGGGGCCCGTTGCGGGCCCCCAATGTGTTGGGGGGTGTGGGTGCACCGGGGGGTACCCATGGCCCCCCCCTACATTTCCCTGTACCAGGTGGCAGGCACTGTGCAGTGCCTGCCACGCAGTGCAGGGAAATGCAGGACATGCTCCATGCGGCATCGCTGCGGTGCTGCGGGCAGCAGCAACCGCCGCAATGTTAAGGCCCGTGATCAGACCGCCGCGGTCGGATTTCACTGCGGATCATCATAATTCGACCGGCGTGATGTCGCGGTCCATGCGGGCGGTCTTTTCCTGCTACCATGGCGGTCGGGGAGGTTTTCCGACCGCCATCGTAATAGGCCCCTAAGTTTGCTAAAATATTGTGGCAATTAATATTATTAGAATAATTTTTGTACTTTTATGTTTATTTCATATTCTTTAAAATAACTATGCAATTTGTTGAGTGTTATTCTAAAGTATGGAACATTTTTTTGTTTATGTTATATTTTAATGTGATTTGTGCAATTAAGAGGATTTGGGTAATATAAATTAATGAAAATGCTTTAGATTTTCATTTTATTTTTTAATCATTTTTTTAATAAATACATCTTTAATAATCAGTTTTTTAAATGTATTGAGGTTAATGTTTTGTTGGAGGTTACAAATTACTATTTATGTATTATAGATTGGACGTTTACTTGGGGATCAAGTCGGCAGATGTTTAATTTTTTTTTAGTTGTTACCTTTTAACATTCTTTTTGTAGGCTGTGGAATACTTTGAGAGTTTCGATGGATCGTTTTTTGGTAATAAATTCATAAATATTGAAATAAATGTCCAATATTACGTGTTATATGAATAATATATGATTTACAACAAATATATACTTTTTCAGTCTAACTTTTAAAAATGTTGTGGTTCATGTATCTTAGGGTGCTTATTTAAAATTCTTTTTTATTTACCGCTAATAAAGTTTATCAGGGATAGAGTGGACAATATTTTAATGTTCTGGGTAAGTTCATCTCTAATTTTTCTCTTTATAGGTTACAAATATAGATAATTACAAATATTTGTAGAAATTATTCTGACAGTTTATTTTTCAAAACTGAAAACAATGTACAGTTTGATAATGTGTGCCCGCTATATTGTTTTTATTGTGGGAGTTGTCATTGTTTTCTGATTGTTCATATTAATTTATTAAATATTTTGTGGTTCAGCTTTTATGTGATAGTATAGTATTTCTGCACCTTAAAATGTAAAAATAAAATACATTTCGAGTTCAAATAGTATTTGCCACACTTTTGCCCCTCCTGATCAATTATACACTCTTCTCAACCTTTGCACAATTGCAAATAGAACAGTAAATATGGCCCCTCCAAATTATGCACTCTCCACAAGCTTTGGAGGCTCGGACTTCAGTACACAAAATATACTTTAATAGTTTTCGTACTTTGTATGTGTGCCGTACAGTGCAGCAGACATGAAAAGATGGGAAATGTGCAGACTTTTAACCCCTTGACCGCGATCGGAATTCCGCTCGTGTGCTGGACATTCCGATCGCGGGTGCGGTCGTGACGAGCTCAGCTCGTCATGCGCACAGCGCTACCGCGCAGCATGACGAGCTGAGCTCGTCACGCGCATCGAAGGGGTTAAAAATTGCATCACTGTTACACATACCTTGATGAGGCATACATTTTTGTGCAAATTTCTCTCTACAAATACGGTAGACATGGATGTTTGTGACAGAGAACCCATTCACCAAACTCTAAATCATGCCCAAAGTCATTAATGGGGTTTTGGAACTGTTTCAGCAAAAATGAAAGAATACAAAGAGAACTGCCAGAAACAGAATTAAGTCTGAGGCAGCAAGGTCATTGTTTTAGCAGCTATCCTCCCAAACCACTACAACCCTTTCTTGTGCCGCTTATTTATGTCTCTAAATATGTAAGAAAGCAATAGAGAATAATTAGTCTGTTCCGCTAGATCATCTAGCGGAGTGAGTTGGACCCCCAAGTAGGTGACTGAGTAATTGTACAATGAAAATTGGAAGAGTGCCTGTAGTCCAGGCGTTTATTTATGAGGAAGTGAGATGTTTAGCCAGATGGGGAAATACAAGCTTTAACCTGGTAAATAAGTGGATACTTGAACACATGAGGGCAATTAATAAGGGGGACAGTCACTACCCCATGGCCCATCACTTTGCTGAAACTCATTTCTCAGACCAAAATTTGCTGAGGTACTATGGGATAAACAGAATAAAGCCTGACATTAGGAGAGGTATTAGAGTTCTGCAGCTTAGATGCAAAACGTATACGTATATTATTGGCTTAGACACTAAGATCCACTATGGCATTAGCAGTAAAGAGGAACTGACAGTGCCCCTAGGTGCTTACTGTCCTTATGTATATTACCCCAATTATCCACACTGTGTGAGTGAAGTTGCTCTAACAAGTGGTTGCTTTCTTGGTTTTAGCTTGGTTTTGTATATTTGTAGTTTCAGAAGATGAGCAAAGGAATCTCTTGCATAAGGTGGTCGGTACCCTCTACCCTTGTCTTGATGGAATTCAGTGATGGGATCTGGTTGCAGTACATGTAAAATCTGTTTTTTTTCTTTATTATACAATATGTGACGTATTTTGCTCTCAGAGTTCTTCAGAGAGGTATAGCTTTGTCCAGACACAAGGGAACACCCAGTATGAATCAAAACAATACCCTTTCAGGCATAGAGTGACGCATAAATTATGCAAAAAAGAAGCAGAGAACACTGGGTAGTTCCCAAGTTTAGGTGGAAAGCAGCTCTCGTAAAGAGCACCCTCAACACCAGTGACGCTCTAGATCTGCTCACCTCAAATGTCTGCTATTCTATCAAAGTCTTTAAGCACAGAATTAGCACAGTGCCATCCATGCTGAGATAGAAAGGGACAAAGTAGCTGGTGTTGAGGGTGCTTTTATTCATTTCAGGTTGGCTTGGTTGGTATTTTGTCAATTCAAAGCTTTAATACTGTGCCTGGAGTCGTAAAAGGCTTTTGCTATTTTACAGCTCGGCATGGACAGAACTGTGCTAGGTCTATGCTTAAAGACTTTGCTGTAGAAATGACAAAATACTTTGTCCCTTTCTATCTCGGCTTGGATGGTACTGTGCTAATCCTATGCTTAAAGACTTTGATAGAAAAGCAGAGAATTTAGGTGAGCAGATCTAGAGTGTCACTGGTGTTGAGGATGCTCTTTACATGAGCTGCAGATCATTCCAACCCACCCCTTTCCTCTTCAGGACCTGGGTGAAGTACTATCAATTGCTCCCTTTGTGTGGAGAGGCCTTTGTTCCTGCTGCTGGAGAGAAATGCAATTAACTGGGCGCAGCAGAGTGACAAAATGCCTGGGCTCTGATCCTAAGCTGAGCCAGAGAAATATGAAAACTCTGGATCACCCATATAGTGTACAGATATTATTTTGGAAGTTACATAATTGAGTTTCCTGCACAGTTACACCCCAATTCAAGATGTCAATGGCCTCTGTAGGCCAAAGGGGTGCAAAACTGCCCTTTAAGGCAGTTCACTCTCTATGTGTATAATATACTGTCTCTATAGACAAAACAGTAAATCACATTGACTTTCCCAAGTGAATATTTATTCCTGCAGAGTCCCTCCCGACACCCGGCTACCTGTGCGCAGTTGCTGGGCTGTGCACGACAGTAGTCTCTCATGCGCAGCCTGCACGTGTGCACACATGTGTGCACACATGTTCACATGTAACAAGCCATATATATAAATATATACACTGCAAAAAAAGGTTGTATTGTGCCTTGATGTTCACGGCCCAATGCATCTTAAAAAGTTTAAAAATTGAGTTGTTAACATAATTATTTTGTTTATTTTCCAATCACTCTGGGTAAATTTGAATTTGGAATTCAAGTTGTCTGTCAGTTCCATAGTTTTTTATGATGTCCATATGAATCTCTCCGAAATTTAGAATAAAACAGTTTCTGGCTGTTGTTCAGCTAGGGCCTGCAAGTAGCTGTTTTACACATTCACCTTATCTTTTAATTAGATCTTCTAAATGTCAACCACAGGAATAGGAGAAACCATGTATTTCAAAGAATATGTCCTCATTTATTTATTGGCTGATATAAGGCTTAAAGAAAACTTTTTTTTAATGAGTTTCCATCACTTAAAAGAAGCTGCTGCATTCTTGTGAAAACCTATTTTAATGTCTCTGGGTTCACTAATTACATGATCACTCAATAATGTCACATATTTAGCAGTGATAGCATTATTTCTCACCCAAACATCAACCAATATGTGGCATATGTTCCTCCTTTAGCCTAAAAATGGATGTCGCACAGCTTGCCTCTCTTTACCGAAGGGACAATATCACAGTTACAATGGATTACATTTTGCTGTCCATTTTCCCTTCTGCTGCAGATGACACTGACTTTCAATTTGAACCTGAAGTGACAAGAACCGTTGTATATCAGCTATACACTGCGCAGCTGGATCAGGTCCAGTTAGGGTCTGCGACTTGACAATGCTCTATTACTTACCGGTAATCTTCATTACTCCGGGTCCCGTTGTCCTCGTCCCATTCATTGACAATGTGGAGATAACCATCTCCCGACAGAAAAAAAAGAGCAGAGGCATGCTGGGACCCTAATACTGCCCCTCCCACCGGGAGTACATAAGCAGTACTTACCCAGCATCCCGCCTGTAAAACCAAGCCCATACAGGAAGGCCGGCCGCCCGGGAGGGAGGGAGGGCGTATGAATGGGACGAGGACAACGGGACCCGGAGTAATGAAGATTACCGGTAAGTAATAGAGCATTACCCCCAGGTCCCTTATGTCCTCGTCCCATTCATTGACAATGTGGAGAATACCAAAGCAGAAAAAAACCGGCCTTCCGAACCAGCCAGCACACCCAGGAAAACCCCAACAAGAGAGCACCCCGAGGGAGCAAAAACAAGGGGGAACTGCAGGAGGCAACCGGCCAGCAAGGGACAAAACCCAGGACCGGAACCGAGCCAAGGAGAACAGAAGGCCACAGCCCAACAAGGAGGCAGCCAACCAGAGAAACACAGACGGACCAGGCCCCAGGAAAGAACGAACAGCACCACCAGGGACGCCAAGGACAACCACTAAGCACCCAGCCCAGCCCAGAAGGAGAAGCCACAGCGAGAGCCCAGGAGCGGGCAAAGCCACAAAAGCCGGAACCAGGCTGTACAAGGTCCAAAGAGCCCGCAGGACCAAACCCCAACAAGGCCAAAGGCCTCAAACCGAACCAGGGCCGGACACCAAACCACAGCAGGAGCAGTGGAAAAGACCCCAGGGAGCACAGAGCCCACCAGCCCGGAAGAAGCCCACGCAGAGCACAGGGGGAGGCCGACAGAGACCCAAAGCCCACAACCGCCGGACCACACAGCAGGCCCGGAAGAAAACAAACAGAGGCAACCGCCCCAACGGAAACCGGAGGAAGCAGAGAAGCCAGAGGAACAAGCAGCACCGAACCCGAACAACCAGCAACCACAGAGGCAAGAAAAAAACCACAGGACTGCACCCCGACAGGAGAAGGGGCCCGCCAAACAACAGACACTCCAGGAACAGCACCCGGGGGAGCCAGGGAAGAGAGGAGCGGGCAGGACAACAGCACCAGGACAGGGGACGCCAGGCAAAACACACCCCAGAGCCGGCACAGAAGACACAGCAGAGCCAGAGCGGCCCAGGAAGCGCAACCGGAGGCCACGCCAGAAGCGCCAGAAAATCGGCAGAGCAGGAGTGACCGCAGGCAACCAGGACACGCCAACCCAGAAAACCAGGGCCCCACACAGGCCGGAAAAGGCAAGACGCAGACCAGCTGCAAACAAAACGGAAAGCCACCAGCCACAAGAAGGGCCAACAAAGGAGGAGCACCGAGGCAACGGGGGGGACCCCGAAGCCCAACAGGAGCCAAGGAAACTGACCGAACCAGGCAGAAAAAAACGCGGACACCCAACCAGAGGTGAAGCAAGCCCGGGAAGAGAACAGCCGGCAGGAGCAGGGCCAGAAGGGCACACAAGGGCAAAGCAGACACCACCAGGGAGCCACGCCCCGAAACCCACAGCGCACAGGCCTGGACAGAGGGCCGAAGAAGGCGACCAACAGGGGCCGAAAAGCCCCCAGGAGCAGGGGAACCCAAGCAGCCCCCACCCAGGCACCAGGCAGGCCCAGACACCGCCAAACGACGGGAGGAGACCAGGAGCCCACAGGGAGCAACCGCAACAGGAACCCAGGCAAACCCCCAAACAAGGGGAACCGCCGTGGCACGAACCCCGAACCCACAGGGACCACCAGAAAGGGAACCAAAGCAGCGAACCGCCACACAGAACGCACCCCAGCCCAAAGCGAAGCCCCAGGGCAGGACAACAACCAACCTGGGCGCCCGGCATACCGGGGAAAAAAACCAAACCCACAGCCAACAGCCAGGCTGTGAGAGGGCCGGAGCAACAAGGCCCCCCTCCTCCAGAGAACCAGCGGCAGAACAAACCGCACCGCCCAGGAAAGGAAGAGCCAGAGCCCAACCACACCAGCCAGAGAAAAGGAGGAGACAGGCAGGAGGCAGAAGCAACCAGCAGACAGGGGCAGCAGGAGGAGAAACCACAGAACGAGCAACACCACCGACTGAACCCGGAGACAGCTGCTCAGCAAAGGAGGAAATCCCCAATCCCAGGAGAAGGGCCCGAACAGCACCCAGCAAGGACAACCAAAGGCCGGGAGGGAAGACCAAGTGGAAACACACAGCACCCGGCAAGCACAGGCCGAATCCCAAGCAGGGACGAACCAGGCCCAACCTGCCCGAGCACCGAACAAGCCAGGACAGGGGAGGCCGGGGAGACACGGCCGCAGGCCGCAGCAAAAGCAGGGAAACACAAGGACCATGCCAAGGAAACCACGGAAGCCAGAAACAGCACAAGAGAAAGCTGAAGAGACACGGCCACCAAGACAGCAGCACCCAGCACAGAACACAGTCAACCCCGGAGCCCACCCAGGGCACAGCAGGGGAAGCAGGCAGCGACAGAGGCCACAAACCGCCCAGGCCCCAGGACCAGCCTCCAGAGCGAAGATCAGGACACCAGCCCTCCGCCGGAACAGAGCAGCAAGGCAACAGGCAGAGAACAGGAGTGCAGAAGGGGGGAGCCGCGGGCAGCGAACACACAACCCACGAGCAAGAGGCAGAGATCCAACCACCAGGCAACAGCGACACAGCAAGAGCTGAAGAAGCAAAGGGCCGAAGGCCAAAGGCCCACGCAGCCAAACAGAGGCCGCACAGCTCGCACACAAAGGGAGCAGGCCGAGCAGAGCGGAAAACCTAACGACCCACCCAGGGGTGTGGGCACGCAGCAGAACGACCCTCCGTCCGGAAAAAAACGCAACCCAGCGGGAGCAGGAAAGCAGGGAGCGAACATGCAATCACAGAGCCCCTGGAAGCCCCCCAGAAGCATAGGACCGGAGGCACGAACCCATGCCCCCAGCAGCAAGGCCGGCCAAGCCGGAGCAACAACCACCCCAGCGGGCAAGGAAGTCCATGTCCGACCAAAATCCACGGCTCCAGTAGAACCGGGCCAGAACCAGAAGGAAGAGGAAGCCAGACCGGCCCACGAGGAGGAAACCAGGATAAAGAGAAGGGCCCAGAGTGCGAGGGACACAGAGAACCAGAGTCCGAGCAAGGCAGGCCCAGCAGGACAATACGCCAACAGGCAAAATACAGCAGAGTAATCCACGGCAACCCAAGAACTCTGCAGCACGCCCGCGACATGCAGAAGCCAAGCACAGTGTTCCAGGAAAACGTAACAGCAACCAGAAAGCAAACACACACGAACCACAGAACAGAAGTGGGCGGTGACCCAGGTGGCTCGAACAGAAGCATGTCACAGCAAACACAGCCTGCACAGGGCAGCAAGCTGCCATCCACCAGCCCCCAACACCGCAGCACCACCGTGCCAGGCGAATTACAGCATCCAGGCCAACAGAGAGCTCAAGAGCACCCCAGGAAGGAGCGCACCAGCACAGCACAAGCCGGAACCCCTAGAAGGACGTCTCGGTACCAAAACAGTAGTCGTAGGGGTTGGTAGACAGACACAGCGCCAACCCGCCCCAAATGAAATTGGAGCGCCGCACAGAAGCACCAGCCCTGTCGCGCAAGGACACAACCAAGCGCCCGGCAGGCGCGGGGAGAACAAGTGACCCACCCAGAATCACAGCCGACCCCGAGACACTAGCCGTGGCCCCAGCTCCATGGTCCCGGCGGCACCAGCCCCAAAGGCGGCCGCTCCAGCCGCGAGAGAAGGAGGCAGACATACAAGTGTCAGCGGAAACAAAGACATACCATAGGCAAGGAAGCAAGCACCCCACATGCCACCAGGCCGCACAGGCATCGAGATGCCACGCTGAACACCCGCATAAGCAAGAGCACGTCGGACCACCATGGCTGCACAAGGGCAGCATAAACAAAGCAACAATAAAGGCAACACAACACCGTGCCAGCTGTTGCGCCACCAAAGCAGAGGCCCACCCGACAGCTGCAAAGGCTGAGTGTAGCAACCAGTGTCCACACCTCCGCTGGGTGGGACGGAATGTGGAATCCAAGGGATGTGAATGGCACCACAGTGAGCCCACGAAAGTGCACACGTAGCCGCCAGGAGCCAGACACAGCGAGCAGGACAAGCCGCCGTCAGACCGAAATCCGCCGTCACAGCAAGCTGCCGAGTCCGCCCGGACTCTAAGGAGAAAGCGCCGTAATCAGTGTGATTCGCAATGTGGACGGACCACCACAGCACTCCCGGAAGCAGTGGAGCAAAGAATGCTCAATTCAGTTCATTTCCACTCCATATTCATACATATTCCCCAAAGCGGAAAGTGGAGGAAAGAACACTTGGATGAACTGAAACTCCAGGTAGACACAACCTGCAGGTGCCTGGCTTGTCTCATGGGAGCAACCAAACACGGACCCCGCATCACGGATTCCACCAAGGCCGCGGAGACAAGGAACAGCATCAGGTACACTCGCAGGAAGTGTAAAGAAATCCGCTACGCGGGACTCACCCGGAGAGGGGGCCGAACACCACCAGCAGCAAGGCCCCCACTCCAACAGCGCGAAGCCAGGAACACTGCAAATGCGGCGCGACCTCCAACCGGCCCAGCCAAAGGAAGACGCGCAGGCAACCCGGAAGCACCCGGGAGGGCACGCACCAGCCGCAAAGGGCCGGCCGGCCAAGAGGTCCACCGGCCAGGAACAGGCATGCCACCCAGCAAGCCCGGCAGGCCAGGGGACAGCCCAGGAAAAACCCCGCGCCCGCACAGCCAGGCAGCCGGGCGGGGGGGAAGGATCTTCAGAGAAGAACGCCACTCAAGCCCAGCAGGAGCAGCACCAGCAACATTACGTCCATTCTGTCGACAGACAGAAAAAAAGAACAGGCGGGATGCTGGGTAAGTACTGCTTATGTACTCCCGGTGGGAGGGGCAGTATTAGGGTCCCAGCATGCCTCTGCTCTTTTTTTTCTGTCGGGAGATGGTTATCTCCACATTGTCAATGAATGGGACGAGGACATAAGGGACCTGGGGGTAATATCACGACAATAGATTGTGGTGCAAGTAAAAACAAGGACACAGAACGGCCCATTCAAAAAATGGTTCTATTGATTTCACATCTGTGGCTTCCCACAAAAGAGCGGAAGACCGTGGAAGAAGCCAATGGCATGAGACGTCTCTCTCTCCCTCCTTCTCTCTCTCACTCCTTCCCTTTCTCCCTCCCTCTCTCTTCCCTAATGCAGGAGAGAGGTCCCCACTAGGTGTGGAGGGAAGGATCGGTACAAGTCTATTCCCTTGGCTCTTAATCAAGGGATTGGGTAGGGCGGCATATTCCCTCTCGTCAGTTATAGGAGAGAAGAATGACAACTCACAACCTGCATACTTGTAAAATAAATAAAAAGACACAAAAAAGATTCGCTCTTTGCTATAAAGTCAGCTGTGTGGGCAATAATGACTGTCAGCTGAGGGCACAATGTTGTTGTGGAAGTCAAACAAGTTCAAAAAAGTTCCTCTCAGAGTCAAGTTTACCCTTAACACATTTATGATTCACGCTCACATGCAGAATCCTGTGTTGGAAATTAGAGACTTGGGGGCAGATTTACTTTTGCGTCACTTTTCACATGGGAAAAGTGACGCAAAAGTGGCGCAAGGGGCTTGTAAATCTGCCCCTTGGTACCTATCGCTCTCATTGCATTTCTTTCTCTTCGTCACATTCGTTCGTAATTTAAAAAAGGGTCCTTTTCTTTCAAAGAGAAAGTTCAAGAATAATTTGAGGTTAAAGTGATAAACGTTGGTGCTAATGCCCTGATAGGAGTGAGATATGGCTTGAAATAGCAATATGTGCATCCTGAATCCCTCGAATAGCCTAGACATCTCTTACTCACTCTTTAAGGAAGCTGACACCTGGTAGTACATCGAACCAGAGATGAAGGAGCTTTATCTGTCTTCTTAAGTTTCCATGTTCGCTCCTTCTCATCACTTAGGACAAGCCGGCATTGTGGTTCCCTTTCTCGGCCTTGGGATGGCCCGTCCAAGAGAAGTAAGTCTAAAGTCCTGTTCTGATACCTGTCCACTAATAACATTTATTGCAAGTGAACAGGCTCCACAAACCTTTATAACATGGATCCTGTATGTGAAACTCCAGGTAAAGAAAGTTTACAGCTACTGGGTGCAGGTAAGACAGAGCAAGGTACACTGACATTATTCTGAATGATTGCTGAGCTGAGCCTTGGCCACAGCATCCTGAAAATGTGCAAGCAAACCGGAGGAAAGAAAGAGGTACATAAAAAGTAGATTGTTATCGTGCTCATACTCCTGTTCCAGCTCTTTAAATGTAGACATAGATCTCCAATGTATACTTCTGACTCTCTGGACTTCACCAATTGGTTGGAGTTTAACGAGCTTTGATGGATAAGACTGTGGTGGTTGCCACTACCAAGTATCCGCAGAGTCAGTCTTGTTCTCCTATTTCAGAGAAAGAGTTGGAAGTCGAGAAGGGCTCCAAATCTAAGACCAGATATATGTCCAAAGAAGCAAATTCAACAGGTCTTGGGCCCAGATTTATTAATACTTTGCAAAAGTGATACAAATCCATGCCAAAGCGTCGTGGTGGGACTCACTTTCCAATGCATATCATGATTTGCATTGGAAAGATGCCTAAATTAATGCAAAGTACCACTATTGGCTACATTGTGCTACTTTGACTCAAAGGGTGGTACATAGGCATTCCCATGTATTTGTAGACAGGGATTTGCATTCAAAAATGCACCTTGTTGAGGCAGGCATAACAGTGGAGCAACTTTTAAAAGTCCTGACATTTTTGTGACTTTGCATGTGTGCTGCACTATACAGCACACATAACATAACAAGCATTTGCAATGCAATAGGTCTCGCATTTGCGAGAGTTTGAGCTATTGGCATTGTAAATGACAATGCCTTTTATGTATGTGTTTTGAAAACCTGCAAGCGGTGCAATAAACACGCACTTGGTACTTACAGTTGTTGCTTATGAGAAGCAAGGCTGGCAGTAAGTGCGCCTCTTTTACTGCCAGCCTTGCTTTTCGTAAGCGAGGACTATAAGTACAAAGTGCGTGTTTATCGCACCGCTTGCAGGTTTTCAAAACACATAAATAAAAGGCATTGTTATTTACAATGCCAGTAGCTCAAACTCTCGAAATTGTGAAGCCTATTCCATTGCAAATGCTTGTTTTAATATAGCGCTTTATACTGTAATAATGCAAGCAATCAGGGGCATAACAGGGTTAAAATAGACCTAAGGACAATTGTTTCAAATAAAGTTTTATTTTTTCTACACAAGCAGTTGGGAAATAGTCCTGGCGTTAAGAAAAGTGTTGCCTCTGCTAATTGTTAACTTATTCAGTGGCTAATTCCTTTTTTTAAAAGTGACATCATCCAGCCAAAAAGCACTCTAACATCTGAGTCGCTAATCACCAAAGCAAGCTTTAGTTTTTGCTTTGGTTTTATCCTAATGTAAAACTAAATACAAAATACTTTAGAACAGGCGATATAAATGAATGCACTAGGAGCAACTGTTCAAGAGAAAGAGATTGTTAACTGGTACTGTAGGCGGAAATAGTTTAGAGTTGTGTTCTATTGTTGAAAGATGAACTTCGAGGGAAGGACTGAAGCAGTGAACTTTCCTGCAGGGGAACATAAAATTACAATCAGCTGATTTTTTCCAAATCACGCTTTCCTTTCAAGTTGAAGATAAAAGAGGTGAAGGAGAGAGAAGTGCACTGTGAGACAGAAGTGCACTGTGACACACGTAAACCTTGACTTGCTTCTCTCAGAAAGAGTCAGGATGTGTGGATGACAAAATGTGCTTCCCTCAACTCTGACAGCTTCAAGCCAATTTACATACAGCATCAGGAAGCCTTGCTTAAACATCAGATACGGTAGGCGCGGTTGTTTAAAGACCGGTACTTACGCATACAGGGCCCCTGCAGAGCCGGAGCTACAGCTACTTGCGCTTAGTGAATGCCCAAGAAATATTATAAAGTAAACAATAAAAGTCATTACAAAGTTCAGTATTGCCATGCCACAAAAATATAGAGCCCCTACAGCGCCGCAGCTACAGCTATACGTGCTTAGTAAATGAGCCCAAAATATCATAAAATAAAAAGTCTAAATCAGTAAAAAGTACCATTTGAACGTGACACAGAAATGTAGAAAGACATAAACACATACCAATCCACACTTTAAAAATAAGTAAGTATTTTGTCATCGCGTTTTTTTTCCTTTTGAAAGGTCAACAGCATTTGTCTGCATTTCGCCGCCATCTTCCTATCACCCTTGACGCTTGATTCCCCATAGCGGAATAAATGGAAAGACGCTCGTGCGGGCGCTGGTGGCTGTGACTTGCTTGAGGAACTATACTGTCAGGACAACAGCTATATAACCGAGCAGGGAGTGCAGCGAGCAGCTGCAGGCATGTCGATAGGAGCAAGCGATGAGAGGTAGAGGAATCTGCACTAGATTAGTATTTCATTAAAATGATGTGCAGAACTAAATAATTCAATCTCTCAAACAAGCACATTTATCCCAAGTTATAGTTAAATAAAAGACTAGCGAACTGAGTCTACTGCACCTAACAATGTGACAGAAATCTTTAAAGAATGTTACACAGAGTAGAGCATTGGCATAGTGCTATTTTATGTCCTGATTGCATCAAAGCACTGGCATCAGACAACAAAAAGAGTTGGGTCAACAATCCCATGGAATGCTCATGTCACCCTTAGAATCAGCTACACTATTATCCAAAAGAGTGAATGGTGTTCCGTTACTTTAAGTACATCGAACAAAGAGGGAGAGGATGTGACGTAAATGCCAGGAGCTGCCGAATTTTGAGCTAGGGAATCAGGTTCCAGTCTCGGCGTCGGCAGCCGAGGTCCGTGCAGGTAACAGCGGTGGGGCCGGGTAAGGGGGAATTTTAAGGGACAATGCAGAGGGAAAATTAATTATTTATTTAATTTTCCCTCTGCATCGTCCCTCGAAATCCTCCCTTATTTTGCCCCACCGCCCCACCGCTGTTTCCTGAATGGACATCCGCTCCACATTCTGCGATTCTGGGCCAATCACTTAATCTCCCCACCTACCGAAAAATAAATGTGCTCGTGTAATGTAAGTGTTGCTCATGTAAAGCACTCCGATACTTACAGGTCGAGTTCGCACTGCATAACATTGCAACAAGTGACGAGCAGAAGCACCAAAGACACAAGCTGGGCTTGTAGAGCAGGGAAGGGCAGCAGTAGAAAAAAAAGAATCTTCAAACAACAGATATGCCCTGAAAGTGAAAGGAAACTGTACTTGGCCGGTGTGCCTCGGCCTTCAACGGAAGTGACCTATCGGCAGCAGGAACCAGTAAGGAGGCAGCAAAGAAAATGCACACTGGCATCAGCGTATGGTAAGTAGCAGGCAGGAAAAAAGTCACTATATAGATTGCAGCAGGTCTTGCAGACAGCGCATGCGCTGTCAAGGCTCGACCTAAAAAGTGGGAATAGTAGTAAAGCAATGTTTTTGTACTGGACCTTTTCCCTTCCAGTATAAAACCTAAGCTTGACAAATTCACAAAACTTTACACTGTGGTGCAAGATGCAAGAGTATGCACGTTGGATCATGCAGCCTAAAGTGTGCCAGCGATAGAGGAGACAGAAACAGCCCCAAATCCTATTAGGTATTGCATTGTTTCACTTTCACCCTTTGATACAACTCAGCACAACATCTTTGGTTGCTGTGCTGTGTTGTGCCAAATTTTAGTAGGGCCGCCCTTTGGGGTATGTGTGACAAAACATGAATCTACCCCTGGCGTAAAGGAAGCAGGGGATACAGATGCCATCTGCCTTCCACATACCTGATTCTTATGCATCACTCCTTAAAAAGCACGTCAATAAGAATGGAAGGATTATTCTCTCTAATTTTATGCCAAGAATGTACACAGTGTATTGGGAAAACAGCGTCCATCTGAGAATGCAGCAGTGTGCTCCATGTTTATCAAACATGCCAAGCCAGATGTTCATGGTAGCAGAAGACATGTTGTCAAAAGACTATGCTGACCAAAAAGTGGATGCTATCTTGAAATAAGTTTTATCTTGGTACAATGTATAATTCGGGTGTGTCTGCAGCTTATACTGTTAGGTATTTGAGGAAGGACTTTCAAGTCTTGTATGATGAGATTCAGAAAGAAACAACATACTCTGAGGTTCTAGCCATTATAGGATTGGGAGAATATATGGTTGTTGTTGCTTCTAAATCTATTAAAACTGCCATTTTACTAGAGAAACAATGGTTTGGTGGATGTCTTACTCCATCAAAACTTGACGGATACCCTGTGCGATGTGCTACAAGTGGCGTAGGCTATAATGCACTTGCAATTTGGTGGACAAGGCATCCGCCACATATGTGATGGACTATCCCGTCCACCAAACTCTAAAGAAGGCCTTTAATCTACAATTATATTAGTTAAATCAGGCTGCTAAAACACTGCATTTGTTTGATGTCTATATATTAGTAAAGTTGAAAAAGTGATCAGAAAAATAGATCAACTTCATTTTTTTAAATTCATATACATTAAAAGGAAATACACAGAAGACAAGGGAGCCTAAAAGATAAGTCACTGACACAAATTGTGATACAATTACAGAATTTTTTTTTATTATGCACCCACACACAGGAAAACCTACTGCCAGCATTCTGAAAACCAGTCTTTTTCACAATACTGGGAATGCAATTATGGGCCTATTTACAAGCGGATTTGCTTTGCTCTTACACCAGGCAAGGTGGTGCAAGAGCGATGCAAGCCCTAAATGAGATTTATGAAGTCACGCAAGGACAGTTTGCGCTGTGCTGAGTGGCTCCATAAATCTGGAGTAAAGCAATGCAACGCAAATCGCTGTGTTGCCTTACTCTACCCTGGGAAGGCATTCCATGGGAGTTGCATGGGTGTTCCATTGCAACTCCCATGGTTCACAGACTTTCCAGAACTGGTAATTCTGGGAATGTATCACAAAGATACGCCTTCGTAGGGGAGGTGTAATGAGGAGAAATATCTTTATTTTCATTGTTACGTTCTCTTTCTGCAGTACACGTAGAAAGAGAAATATGCCTCTCAGGGTTGTTTTTGTGCAGGAAGATGCACCTTCCTGCACAAAAACAATCCTGCATACAACGGTGCCTGCATTGGTGCCACTCTGCCAAAAGGGTGCCGTCACAGGGGAAAAGGCAGGAATGCACCGTATGGTCTTAAATATGGCACATTCCTGCCCTATCACACAGTGCAACACAGCAAGGTGACTTGCTGCGCTGAACTGTGTGACAAGTTCGTAAATAGGCCCCCCCAAGTGTTGGAAATGCCAATGCATGGTCAGCGATGAAGAGTCAACGTTTCAGTCCACCTTCTCCCCATAAGCGTGACACCATTATGAGGAAACCAAAATATTGAGATGGAGTATTCCTCTTGACTTCGCAATACACAATCTTTCATCAGTATTCACTGACATGTGTAAAAACAAGATTCATAAAAACTATTTTTCTTAGATTTTATGAAATGTAAGTACTGACCATTTTATTCATGTGGTGGACTTAGATTACTTTAGTTATAGAACCTGAAGAGAGATTGCTCTAATAAAGAGGGCAAGAAATTGATTTGCAATCTCAAAATATTTAAAAAACATAACTGACACAATGCCTAGAAGTCAACTTAGTAACCAAATTGCTTGGGCTGAGTGCCAGTAGTTAAAGAAACACCAGAATGCATTCCAAAGAAAATCTTTAAATCAATTAAAGACATTGAAGTAGAGCGAAAAAAACAGCCATAGCAAAAAACAGGTCCTTTCTAGGTGCTTGAATGTGTTCTGAAAATCATTAGCCGTCCATTGCCTGTCGGAAACTTCGGGGACCACAAAATGTAAAAGTAAAAGCCTTACAGCCCCGGAAAATCCCTATCTCACTAATAGACAAAGCTTGACCTAAAATTCCCTCCCTTTCAACTTCCTCGAACCCCAGATTTGAAATACGCCCTGTTCATTTCAACTCCAAGTCGTTTAACCGTCCAAAAGTCTCTTTTAAATCATTACTCCATTGTCAGATTTATCTGTCAGCCCTGGCCCTGAGAATCAGCGGGATGAACTGCGCTGACATGACGTCTTCCTGAGTGGCTTGTTGTGACCTGCTAGAACTTTTATCACTTCCAGACTGCAGCTGAAACCCCTTTTGTTCATTCAGAGGCCGGCGCTGCATGACTGGTGTCTCAATTTCCATAATGCAAAATGTTCACTACTTGTGCTGGCCCTTGATTCCCCTGAACTAATCCGATATTGACACTCCTTCTCCACTTTCTGCATTTAATATTTGTACCGTCTATAAGTAGGGAGTGCTACTTAGAGAGTGTAGTATAAGCTACCCGTAATTGTTGCATGCAGTCTCATGAGGTACTGTAGCCGAGTGGCTTCAAACAATAGAATGTTGCTCCTATGCCTTAAGGCGTGGGCTTAAATTCCACTGCTGCCAATGTTTTAAACCATACCTTTGTCAAGATCAGTCCCCCAGTTTGCCTGATTGCCACCGTGACTTGAAGGAGAAACAAAGATATCAGAAAGTGGGAATAATGGTGTGCAGTGTGATGTACCAGACGTAGCCAAGGAGTATCTTTGTAGTTTTAGGTATAAGTTACAGGTTGGTATCCATGTAAAGCAGCCCCACCAGGAGCAGCCTGCCTGCTGCTCAGCCAATCTTCAACTGTCACACCTCACCACACAGGCACCCAAACTTTCCATGCAACTCCATCACACCAACATTCCACTCAGAACACTCACACTGGCTGGGCAGCTAGGAACCAGGTAACATAGGAGAAACATTAATACATAGGCAGGATATAACACAGTGATATGTGAGCATAGATTCCGACACTTTCCCATTCCATACAATATCATGTTATAAGGGGCCACAGGGTCGGATTTGTTAAAATCCCTGACTTGACCTCTTTCTCTCGCTTTGGGGCATACACAGAAAGGTTTCGACACACTGGGCCAGATGTACAAATCATTTTTGAGGTGTGTTGCAAACAGCTTGATTCACAGAATCAATGCAAAAATGCTTTCTGAAATGTGCAAAAGGCAAATTGTCAGTCGGTAAGTTGTCACCGAATCGCAATTTGAGTTTGTGATTCAGCATTTGGAAGGGGCATGTTTAGGGTGTCTCTTCCAAATACCGATTGTCAATGGTACGTATTAATGTTTTGTGATCGAATTCCAGTTGCAGAACATTAATATTTTACCACCAATTCAAAGTTGGTGGTAACTCATTCGCAAATGTGAAGGGGTCCCAGGGGGAACTTTTCCCCTTTGAGAATGTAAAACAAACATTTTTTAAGAGGAGGCAGTGGTCCCCTGGACCACTGCAGACTGTTAAAAAATATTTTTTTATAGTTTCATTTTGTTCTTTTGAAACACATCCTGTTTTCCCTTAGGGAAAATAGGCTGCATTTCAAAGAAAAAAAGATTGCTTTATTTCAAAGGAATCACAGACATGGTGGCCTGAGGATTATTCCTAATGGGTCTCAAACTGCGACCTACCTCATTACCATTCATGAGGCAGGTCGAATTGCAACCTACTAGGAATCACTAATTGAGACTCAGCAAGTTTCATACATTGGAAATATAGATTTCCTAATTGCGATTTGCAAAAAATCGCAATTAGGAACTCGCTATATCTAAGTTTAGTATTTCTTGCTCACTGTGCTCAGCAAAAGTACTTAACAAAGAGTGTCATTACTTTTAATACAAACAACAGAACCACCTTTAAGTAGTAATGTTTGGATGAATTATATGTATCTTGTGAGATTCCTCGTTGTTCAGCCTGGAGAGTTTGGAATGTCTTTTAAACTCATTAAGAGAGTACCTGCTGGCTCCGCAATGTCAAGTAAGCGGTGGGTTCGGAGTTGACCTGCTGCTGGCCATCCACCCTTGAGATTGTGATTTATATGGAAGGATTAAAAACGTATGGTTTTTCGGAAGATCAATTTAAGAAGATTATCAATGGTACTTCCGAAAACATATCCACTGTCACATTAGATAATAGTGACGAGGAACAATGGAAAATATTATGGAATCTCAAAAAGAAAATAATAAGAACTGAATTACATGCAGATTTTCTTATAGAATACTGCAAGAAGGGAATTATACCTAAGGGCTTACAGGTCAATAATGAACCTGGTGTTTTTATTAAAAATCAGAAATTCATTGAAAACTGGACATTCATTGCTAACAGATGTAGTCGTGATTGGATGTTATTAATAATAGAAAAAGCCCATGAAGTTTTAATTATTGAAAGAACTGAAATTGAACAAATGGAGTTCAAAATAAAAGAGAATACCGCTTTGGAAGAAGTTAAAAAAAGTTGGATGAAATTCAGGGGATATCTCTGGTTACAGGGATTATTTGGTGAATAAAAATCTAATAAATTAAGGAAAGACATTTCCAATTACAAATTGGAATATGTCTATCCATACCTCCAAAAAGATTTTTATGATAGACCTAGAGAAGAGGGTACATATAGGAGAACATGGCAACAACCGACAAGAAATTATCCTAAAAAGAATGTGCGGTTTTTTGATACTTCCTATACAAGTTCGGATTCGGATAATGATATCCAACAAGAAAATCATAGCAATAAAGATAGGGACCCCCTACCTAGCTCCAGTAGAGAAACATTGTCTTTTTTAGAACAACGACAAAAGAGTTATGTACCAACAAGGGGAAGGGGCAGGGGGAGAGGAAATTTCCACGGACAAAATCAGTTTCAACATCGTCCCCATACAAGGAGCCAGAAGAAATGGGACTAGACGACAAGGCCCCAATTATAAATCTCTCACATAGGATTTTATCACGGGACGAAGAGAATGTGTTGGAAAAAGGGTTGGGTTATGCAATAGCCTCACCAGTTGACAGATACAATCTAGAGAGAGATTTACAGAGCTTTTTCAGGAAAATAAGACTGAATGCCTTTTTGAAGGGAATGTTAGACCACCTACGGACAATAAATCAGGGTTAAAACCTAAATCAACTTGGACACCTCAAATACATCTTCTTAATAAAGACATAGCGGTATTTGAACGAGTGGTAGAAAAAAGTATAGACGACTTACTTAATAAGAAAACTTGGGTCAATAATAATCTCACTTCCAGAGAACGACTAGCACTCAAGTCTTTGGAACAATGCCACAATCTCACCATCAAACCGGCCGACAAAGGCGGTAGTATTGTCGTGATGGATACTGATGATTATAATAACAGAATGCACATACTCCTGAACAACAATCAACACTATCAGATTTCTAATAAAGATGAGTGGACCGCTCTGATCCTTACAGTTGATAACCTATTGAGTTTTGCTAAGGAAGATGACATTATTTGCAGTGATGAGTTTAAATTCCTGCATAATGTTAACCCTATCATCCCTGCACTATATGGGCTTCCTAAAGTGCATAAAAATATAGCCAATCCACCCATGAGACCTATTGTTTCCAGCATTAACTCACTTACTGAACCATTAAGTAAGTACGTGGATATCTTTCTGCAGCCTCTGGTAGTACAACAAAGAGCATATATTAAAGATACAACTTCTATGATCCAGAAAATTGAAAACTTGGAATATAATCCTGTGATACAGTGTCTCGTGACTTTAGACATAGAGGCACTGTATACGAATATTCCTCAGAACAGTACTATACAGATGATTGAGAATCTCCTTGGAAATGGAGAGGATGATCTGTCTGCCCACGCGACCTTCATTGTAGAATGCGTGACCATTATATTAAAAAACAATATCTTCCTATTTGAAAAAGATTTTTATAAACAGATTAAGGGGACTAGCATGGGAGCAACCTGTGCTCCCAGTTTGGCCTGTCTGTATGTTGCTCAATTTGAGGAGAAGCACATCTTCAATGTATCGGCTCCATTTTTTGAGAATATTTCTCATTGGTCCCGATACATTGACGATGTGTTTTTATTTGGACAGGGACCAGAGAGATCCTGGTAGATTTCATAGAATGGCTAAATCTTGGAGATGATAATCTTAAATTTACCTCCACTGTTAATAGAAATTCCTGTGAATTTCTGGATATCCAGATTAAAAATGTGGATGGACATCTAAATGTGGAATTATTCACTAAACCCACCGATCGAAATACAATGCTTCATTATAACAGTAACCACCCTGCTTGCCAAAAGGATAATATTCCGTTTGGACAATTTTTACGGCTAAAACGTAATTGCACAAGTATCAAGGATTATGACAAACATGCTGACAAATTAACTACTAAATTTCTCAATAGAGGTTACCCAAAAAAATTAGTGAAGCGAGCATACAAAAGAGCTAAATATTTTAACAGGGATTCCTTTTTTGAGAACAACTCCAACAAACCGGTCCCAGACAAGTTACCTTTAATTTTTGTTACTAATCACAGTACAATTAGTAACAAAATTAAAAACATTGTAAACAGAAATTGGCATCTTTTAACTAACCAAAAAAAAGAGATTTTACCTAAACCTATGTTCTCATTTAGGCGCAATCGCACTATCAGGAATTGCTTGGTACACACGTATAGAGATACGAGTGGTAATAAGCAACCCTGTTTACTAAATGCCCCTTTACCGACGGGCACATTTGCATGTAGCGGGTGTAATAACTGTACTAACATTATGAAAGGACCCACTATATGCCATAATGGCACTACCCATAAATTTAAAAACTTTATGAATTGGAGGACTAAAAACTTGATATATTTTATTATGTGCCCATGTCATTTGGGATACGTAGGTGAAACATCAAGAGAAATAAGGATCAGAATTAATGAACATAAGTCTGCCATAAGAACAAAGAGAAGAACTGCCCCTCTGGTAGAACATTGGTTCGAAAAACACCATAAAGTTGAAGATCTTATATGGTGTGGAATTGAAACTATACATATGAATAATCGAGGTGGTGACTTAACCTTGAAAAGAAAAAAACGGGAACAGTTTTATATGTCCCGCTTTAACACCTTCAGAAAAGGTTTAAATAGTAAGGAAGATTGGGAGAGGCTCATTTAATGAATATGCTTATCCCTTCAGCCTGACTGGTTCTTTCTTCACCCTTAATTGAGCTGAAACACTATTATATAAGTACTAATGGTTGTTTGGAGAATAGTAGGTATGTCGTGTATATATATGGAGGCCCTTTGGATGCAGTGGACTCCTTTTTCAACGGGCCGATTTATTTTTATTTTTGGTACACGATGGGGTGTTCCATCGGGTCATGACTCTCCCGAATTAATAAGAATATATATTTAGACATCTTTCACGATCAACAGCATTATGATAGTCTGTTGTTGAGCAATAACTGTGTTTATTTGACACAATAGCAGTTTTGATTGTTATATGCTGAATATATATGGAGGTCTTTGCCCCTTTGGCTACAGTGGACTCCCTTCCAAAATGGCCGATCTATTTTTGGCCTTGTATGGGGTGTTTTGTCATACTATGACGCTCCTGAATATATATATATATTTTTCAAGATCGACAATATTATTAGGGTCGGTTTTTTAGCAAAGACTGTGTCTCAACAATATTATAGTAGTTTTTGCTACATGCAGAACATTTGCTGGGTCTTATTAATCTGGTAGGTTATCATTTCTTGCCTTTCAGGATGAAGTGATTACATCTTCCAAAATGGCCGATTCATTTTCGGTTAACTATCTGGCTTGTTTTGCAAGACAAGATATTTCCTTATATACATTTAATTAACCTCTGTCTCATGAACTCATAATTTCTTTAGGATATAGACCCTTGTTTGACATATGATATAAAACGAGTGAACATATGATATTTGCTAATTATTCCGTTAATTAGTCACGTGTCATTTCTGAAAGAGATATAAAGCAGTTCCGGGTCTGACACAAAGGTGTATCCTGACCCGGAAGCTGTTCGTTGGTGCAGGGAGGCCGTAATATTTTTAATAGGTAAGCGCGATTGTCTCGTGTCTGGCTGTTGTATATAGTATTGAGGTAGATATAATACTTAGGATTTTGACAAAGTATTGGCCTCACTTTTAGCTTCTAAGTCGGCATATTAGAATAGCGATACGACAGAATGACCTCTGTGTGTTTTTTAGAACGGTTTTTAGATCGTTTTGTTTATATAACGGTGCTAACACATCGTGATCAGAGAGTATTATGGAATATATGAAGCTCAAGCTTATGACTTGAGAATGTTGGATTATTACCTTTAGAATCAGGAACATAAGAGAGATTTTTGGAGGCTTTTATAAATCTTGATTACAAATATATACGCTCCAATTTCCAACCTCGGAACCAATATAAGCCCTTTATGTTAAATAGCCTTATAGGATATATGAGAAATAACACGCATTGTGTTAAAATAATGGATTGATGGTATTATGTGTACCGTGTACAATATAATTAAGTGATTCGGTGCATTTTTATTATAGGTTTATTTGTAGATGGCTGCATGAATATTACAGCAACCAGATCAGGTAAAACTTGAGTAGCATTTTAATTTAGTAGGTGCACTCACAACTGTAATATAGAGTGACGTTTTTCCAGTCACTTCTTTTCTCTCCTTTAAAATTGTTTTTTGGTCCTTAGATGTGAAATCTGCGGGAGATTGCTAAATTTTGGTATCCTCAACCACGGCTCATCTATTATTGGTGTATTTGGATTAGTCCATTCATTTTTAAGTAAGCCCGGTAGCACCTTTGGCATTTATCGTTTTGCGATGTTTTGATTGAGATATTCTCTCTGTAAATTCTTTTTCTTGTTTTTCCCTAGAACTTAAATTTTTTTTAATAAAACATATATTGGTGGCACCAACGAACCTAAAAATACTTATTGGCTTTTAAATTAAGGTACGTGTACGATTGCCAATATTGGGAGTTATGTCTTTGGAAATACCATTGAGAACATCGTTCTGTCCCCTCACTCTTTTCTCTTATTTTAGGAGTGTAACAGTAACCTCTATAATACGAGGCGGGATATCTTCAAACCCCATTTTCAACTCGAGCACGTTGCTTCTATAAGTGCCCAGTGAATTTTAAATTTGAGCACTTTCCTACCTCGGTAGGTTTGAATTGTTATATATTTTAAATTTGTCTTAATTAACATGGATCATGGGTAGTGACTAAATTATTAGGTGAAATTATATTATTTGTAGATCACATAGAATATTGCCTCTAGGGGCTATGTTCAATTTTTATTTAGTGGTGATACTCAATGATTTTATAAATTGATTAGTGCACGTATTGTGTTTTTTTAGAGTCAGTTGCACAAATTTTAACATGTAGTATTGTAGGTTCAAGTGTTATGGTGACAAAATATATGAGACTGTCATTAATTGATTGTTTTTATTATATAGAAAACTGTCCTGAAGAAGGTGATTTATAACCAACTCACCGAAACGCAGCGTCGACCTTTCTGTTTTCTTGTGATGTATATTAGTGCAATATTGTATTATAATATGAAATGTTTTTAATTTTATTTGTGTTTCTTATGGAATAAATCTCATATGTCCCATTTAGTTTGTTATTGATTTTTTCATGTGTTACTGACTTTTTTGTTTGAATACTGTGATTATTAGTCACAATATTGTGTAATGCCCATGATCCAAACTAGTGTATATAGTGAATAGGGACCCTTGTGTTTTTTTTCTGCTGCTGGCTCAGTCAGTGGAGGAGCGCTCGCCAGCTGGTGGTCATCAGTATCCTACTGCCCTTTTTTGTCATGACTGTGTTTCCCTTTACTTCAGCAGAGTACTATTTAGGTGATAAAGTACACGTTCACACAGTTAGTAAATGGTTTTGGCAATAGACTGATTCTTGAAGTCTTGCAATTGTACTCTTTGAAGAGCTGTTTAACAGTGTAATGTACAGGACACCGCTCTAATTGCACCCACGTACCCACTGCTCTGGAATGGAGAAAATCAAACAAACAATAAGTGAGGAGCCTCAGGGCAATGATAGAGAAAGGACCACGTGGCAGTAGAAGACAGTGATGTTGGAAGAGAGATATTGGCTGGAATTATTGTCGGAGAGAGTTCGCCCAAGAGGATGTCTGAAGCAGGAGAGCAATTAAGATAACAATGTAGGAAGAATGAGGAAGGGGAAAGGGGTAGCGACCTAACAAACTAAGGGGGATATTAGCAACAACTTGCGATAATTATCGCAAACCGCGCTTAGCGCGTTTTTTTTTATCGCCGGCTATCGCTGGATATTATCGCGGAGATAACACGCTATTAGCAACGTTTATCTCCAATGCGATAAAATATCCAGCGATAGCGGCAAAATGCGTGAATATCGCTGGAAATCCAGCGATATTCACGCATTAACACCATGGTGGACTTAGCCTGACAATCCACATCCCATTGAAGAAACAGGTAAGTCATGTTTTTAGCAGGTGTTAAATTCTAGTAAAAATCGCGCTTAGCGCGACTTTTTTTATCGCTTCGCCTGCGTTGCTAATAGGGGGAAGTTGTGTTAGCGACTGTTTTCAGTCACTTTTAGTTGGGAATGCCTACCTTGCATGTCATTAGCGATAATTATCGCTGGCATGCAAGGCGATGGGAAAACCGCCCGCTATCGCCAGTAAGCTGTCGCTAACGCCTGTTAGCGACAGCTTGCTGATAGGGCGATAAAAAAATCACTGCTTTAGCGGCAAAAAGGGCCGCTAAAGCGGCGATAAAGCCCTTGCTAATATGCCCCTAAGGGGCATATCAACAAGGGCCTTATCTCCGCTTTTTGGGCTTTAAAAGCCAAAAAAGCGGAGATAAAACTATCGCCCTATTTACAAGTGGGTGCTAACATGCATTAGCGCATGTTAGCACCCGTTTTACCGACGCCTCGCTTTGCATCTCTAATGAGATGCAAAGTGGGCGTCACTGGGCAGTACTGCTTGTAAATTATCGCTGATGTGCACATAGCAATATTTACAAGGAGGCCCACGCATTTTAGCAGACGTTAGTTTTTTGCGAAAACCGCGGTTTTCGCCAAAAACTAACGTCTGCTAAAATGCTGACTTACCTATACTTTACATTGGGGTGGATTATGCTGATACGCCACAGGGTCGTATCAGCAAGGTTATCGCCGTTTTCCATGGAACATCGCTGGAAAACCAGCGATGTTCCATGGAAAACACCGCTATCGCTGGAATAATTATCGCCAAATGCGTTGTTAATACAGCGCTAGCATGGCGATAATTTCCAGCGATAGCCGGCGATAAAAAATCTCACGCTAAGCGCGGCCAGCGATAATTATCGCTGCCGCTTGATAATATGCCCCTAAATCATTTTGGAAGAGTTCAATATTTTAAAAACAGTATGCTTTTAAAATTAACAATATGACACACACCCTTAGTTCTTCACTCAGCTCTCAATAAAAAGTCACTCGAAGTGTCACACATAGGACGTGGAAATGTCACAAATAACCACATAGCAAAGGTAAGAGCGTCACACGTAAAAGTTTGAAAACTTGCCAGTTCCAAGGCGGAAGTCCCTTATCCCAAGTGAGAGATCTCACTCTTTTTATCAGTGAAAAAATGCCCATTGCCCGAAAGAGGAACGAATCCTACAGTTGTTTGGCAACAAGCCAGACCAAGCTTGGGAATGACAGAAATGTAAATAGAGAATAAGTGGGTGCCAGAAACAGACTGTCAAATTGTAAAAAAATCAACTGACACACTCACAACGTAGCAGCACTCGACAGTCCAGGGTAAAATGGAGGATCGGACCTGGTTGCACGCAGCAAGATAGTATTTTATCTTTCTGCCTGAGTGTAGAAGGAACGAGTCATTTGCATGAAATTAGCACACGGTCTCGATTTCCTCCTCTAGCTAGGGCCACCATTTTGGAAGTAGAAATCTTATTTACGAAATAAGTACTGATGACCTTCTTGTCAATTCTATAGAAGATGTTGTTTCGAAGAACCTACTCTTTACCAATGACAAATGGAAAGTCCAATCCCAATAATTATCCTAGGTCTCCAGACACAGAAGGTAAGCGCTCTAATTTAAAATGCACTTATTTGGTACTAACGAAATCCATGCTACACTGAGGTTGAGACCATGGCAAAATGATTTACCCTTAAATATCCATTTAAGTTCTGTAAAAGGCAATATTTAGCCAATATAGGAAAGTCTTTTTGAGTGGACAACTGCTTTAACTATTTTTCAGCTCATCTCTTTGGATGCATCATGGTGTGCAAGGGGAGCATGAACATCTTGGCATCCTCCATGGGACTGATGTTGTAAAATCCTCCTATGTTTTTCATGGGGTTGTGTTTACAATGTACTGCATGTGACACGGATTTTCTCTACAGTAAATCACACATTTATGCCACAACTCGGATGTTTTTTTAGCTGTCATTCTCCCCCTACAAATTAGAACGTTGTACACTTTTTAATTGTGAGACAACCACACAGTGGTCTCACCTGTAATGTCCAATTTATGGTTTCGTTTCCCATCTTTAAATAATATACTCCGTGGGGCAGATTTACAAGCCCCTTGCGCCACTTTTGCGTCACTTTTCCCATGTTAAAAGTGACGCAAAAGTGGCGCAAGGGGCTTGTAAATCTGCCCCCGTGTTTTTTGGTTCATCATATGTACGTCCCACATGATTGTTTATATTTCTGGGTTTGTAGAAAGCAAATAACAGTTTTTCTAAAGAGGAGTTATGGCTGTTTTGAAAATGGCAATTCCTTAGTGCAGTTTTCCTCAATACATTACTTAAAGGCAATATTATATTTTGGAATTCTTTGTGTTCAAACCAGAAAATATAAGAACAGGTAGAAAATGATCATAGGACTTACTACTACAATTGAAACGGCCATGTCGTTTACATCTTGATTTTAAATTCTCATAAGTTTCCCTTGCACCAATTACAAAGCTGGCTGAGCATAAGTAACTTTGAGGGGGGGGGGGGGTGATGAGAAACAGGAAAGCTATGTCAGCTTTATGAACGTATGAGTTAGTTTGCTCAGCAAGTTTTGACAGGAGCCAATAACTCATGTTTCTTCTGAGTTTAACTATTTAAGTCCAAGCAGTATATATTCTGAACTGCCCTAGGGCACTGGGCAGCTGTCGGATATTTTATTACTTGTGTAATGAATTTCATATCTTACAAGAAAATAACAATAGAATAACAAATGCTCTTTGTTCTGGGACAATCCCACATTTATATTTAGCATACAAAGATTACAATACTATTGATTTGCTTGATTTCCATTCTCTCAAACACGTTTTCATCAAATCCACTGAACCAACACAGTGGCATAAGACCCGTGCCATGCCTTTCTGAGACCAACCAGCATTCCATACCGATTAGAGGTGAGAAATATTGGATGTTGAAGGGCCGTTGACTCTTGGATAGCTGTTAGACATTTAGTCCTAGCTCTGGTGGTCATGAAGGAGTCAGCAACCTCTGCAATCGTAGACAAGAGAATTACATCCAAGGGACCAGTTAGGGAGACAGAAATTGAAAGGCAGGGCAGCCACATGAGGCATATCACATTACACTGAGTGATGTGGCAGTAGATGACACAGCCTAAGCCCACCTAAAATAAGAACCAAGTCAGAACTTGTCACTATAGCTAGTAATCCCAAAGCTTTGCAACATTTTCTTAAAGCTTCCCTTTCTAAGACTCTTAGGGGAAGGAGTTCCCCATGCCAATTACAATGCCCTCCTGAATGCGACCCGCTTTCCTACCACCATCCTTGGTACTAAGCCCTTCTTTCCTACATGTAATCTCAGATGACCCTGGAAGAGGTAAGAAGATACTCTCATTCGGTCCTGCAGCCGTGGATACTATTCACTTGTATCACAGATGACAGATGAAATGGTGACAGTATCTCCGAGTCTTTCCCAGGCTCAGAAGGAGCAGTTGGAAAACTAGCCAGGTGAGGAAATGTAGCTGCTGATGGTGCTCCTCCCAAAGTGTCTCTGCATCACCTCTGCACAACAGGTTCTTCACAGTGGACTGACCCACTCCCAGCTGGCACTCCTATGAGATGAAATACAGGACATCCAGAACTGGAGATGCAGAGGACATTTGTACAGGCTGGGTCGGTGGTAGGAGTGCCGGTCGGGCGGTGACGTGGGGCGGGGGTCGGGCGGTGACGTGGGGCGGGGGAGGGGCAGGGTGGGGGGTAGTAAACTACGGATTAAAGGCCTAATACAGGTAAGTAAACATTTAAATAAATAAAACGAATTTCGTTGCGCGCACTGCATCGCATTTGGCGATGCAGCGCTCACAACGAAATTCGTTTTATTTATTTAAATGTTTACTTACCTGTATTAGGCCTTTAATCCGTAGTTTACTACCCCCCACCCTGCCCCTCCCCCGCCCCACATCACCGCCCGACCGGCACTCCTACCACCGACCGCACCTGCATTTGTAACCTGCATGTGATGCTGAAATTGGTTACTCTGTCCTTCTTAACATCAGCAGCTACAACATGAATAATGTCCTATTGATGCCACCTTGTAGCATGAACCCTTTGCAGGCAGTCAACAGCAAATTTGCATTCAGTGGGAAGCTGGTGGATTTGCCAGGAGTGCAGTAAGTTGGGGTGAAATGTGGAAACACAGAAACAAGGTGAAAGGAAGTGTGAGGCGCAATAAAGTGCATCACAACAGGCAGAAAGATAGGGGTCTCGTGAGAAACCAGACACAGGAGGACTAGCAAGTTAAGTGGACACCATGTTACTCTTTAGATTTAGGCACAAATCTAGCTAAGAACTTGGAAATTCTGAAGAAAAGAAATTCCTTCCTAAAAGTGTAACATAATCAGTTAAAAATACAATTGCAGAGGCTGCCAAGACAAACAATGTGTAATAAAATGATTATGAAATCTTTACAAAAACAATTCAGAATAATTCTGACCAATTCTGAAAAATGACTCAAAGATTTCCTTCAGAAAAGTGATTCATGAAAAAGAAATGGCAAACATTCAACAAAAACCTTGAGCATCTTTCAAGAGCCATTCTCTAGTAGGGAGAAATACTGAATCATTAAAGCATATATTTATTTGATATTGTTCAAGTAATATCAGCCTAAATATAAGCACAGGCGATGTTGGCCAGGAAAAAAGGTGGAGGGCTTTTGGAACGAGAGGGTTCTGGTGAAAATAAAGTTTGGAGTTTCAAAAGAAGGCACATTAGATAAGCTTCTATGACAAGAAATAGCAGTCCTGGGTGAAAAAGCCACTCATCGACATTACTTGAAAGAGGCCATAAGCAATCTGCATGTAAGAGAATTTTAGAGTCTTTAAATTAACCAGTCAAAATTCAAAAACGCTGTAAATAAGAACACCCAGGACATATTTATAAACCCCTTTCTGTCACTCTTGCACCACACAACATGGTGCAGGAGTGATGCAACCCAAAAATGAGATTTATGAAGTCACGCAAAGACAGCTTGCATGGCCCTGAGTACCTTCATAAATCTCGAGAAATGCAACGCAGTGCAAATCACTGCATTGCATTACTCTGTGCCAGGGAGGCATTTCCATGGGTGTTATGTGGATGTTCCCGCACAACATCCATGGACTTTGATGCATTCCCAGATTTACCAGAAGTGGTAGACCTGGAAATGCGCCAAAACCCTACATGAGGCATAATGAGGAGAAATATCTTTATTTCTCCTCGTTCTTTCCTCCTTCTATGTGTGCTGCATTCTGCAACACACATAGAGAGAGTAAAAAGCTTCAGGGGATGGTTTTGTGCAGCAAAGTGCCCCTTCCTGCACATTAACAATCCTGCTTACAACGCAGGCCTTCTTGCACCATGTTGCAAGGGTGCCTGCGTTGGTGCTAGGCAGACAAAAGGGCACCAGCACAGGGGAAAATGCAGGAATGTGCCATATTGACATAAATATGGCGCATTCCTGCCCTTTCCCTGTCACACAGTGAAGTGCAGCAAGGTGACGCTGCAATGCACTGCATGACTTGGCCATAAATATGGCCCCTAGAGAATATGCTGGCTGGAGGAAAAAACAAAATGGCACACCGCTTGCATTCCTGGATGGTAATAAACACTTGTGCTTAATTTGAGCGGGTGATTTCCGGTGCTCCACACCGGCACTTAATTACACATGGTGGCACTGTTTGTCTAATTAAGAGATGGGAACATGACAACTATTTATTAATTCAATATGCATAAAAAATTACTAATAGCTGCAGTCCAAGCCATTTTTATAGCGTTCAGGGCCTGGAATAGTCTGAATTATGACACTTATAGGAGTGTGATGGTTAGTTGCTCGGTTGGCACAGTCAGTGGCAGCCCTGGCAGGGACAATGGGTAGTGAAAGCTGCAGTGGCCTTCTGACGAGCACCCTGACACTTATATTTTTACAAATTAAGCACTGCTTGTACTGAATTGAAAAGACAAACATGCTTAGTAACCGGTTACTCAAAACTGCATGATGCAAGGGTTCCTGCGTTGTAAGCAGTATTGTTTTTGTGCATGAAGGGGCACCTTCCCCACAAAAACAATCCCCTGAGGCATTTTCCTCAGACTGCAGCACACATAGAAAGAGGAAGTAAGGAGGACAAATAAAAATATTTTTCTTCGTTACGCCTCCCCTGGGGAAGCGTAGCATTCTGAACCATCCTGGCGGT
This sequence comes from Calotriton arnoldi, assembly GCA_963921515.1. Classification (NCBI taxonomy): domain Eukaryota; kingdom Metazoa; phylum Chordata; class Amphibia; order Caudata; family Salamandridae; genus Calotriton; species Calotriton arnoldi. The sequence goes on along the minus strand of CAWUFW010004244.1, from coordinate 260,277 downwards.
CCAACCACCGCAATATGAGTTTGGGTGTCACTGAGGCATTATTTAAAAATTTTAAAATGGTCAGAAGGGTTACATGGGTGGGCAAGGGCCGGAAAACACTTCAGGGAGATTGTATTGTTCTGACCTTCAGTGATCCTGCATTAGTGCACGCAATTCTTACAAGGGCTGGGAATGCATGTTTTAATTATACAGAAATTAATGTCTTACCCCTGGATGCTTTTTATTTGCCACCAGTTGTGAATTCTTTAAATAAAAATTATGTAAGGGATCACCAGGCAGACTCAATGAGATCATGTCACCTCCCGCTTTATAATCGTTTTGACCTGTTAACCACTCTGGAAGATATAGATTGACCAAGAATACAGTGTTTGAGGGGGATGGACAATTAGGGCAGGAAACTTTATCACCTTCCGGTGATATTTTATATGAGCAGGAGTGTGGTCAGGATTTGCTGTCTGAGAATAGAATAGATCGTATATTGAGCTTAGATCAATCAATAGAAGGTGTGGTCATAGAGGATAATTTTACAACCCCGAAGGTAACACTGAAGCCAGTATTAAATACGTAGAAATACCAATTAGGGGCGGGGATAATTTTTATGACGAGGTGATAAGTGAGAGGGCCCTAGGGGGACATGCAAAGGACGTTACAGCTGATGTATGTAAAATACTGTTCTGGAATATTGCGGGTTTATCTTCTAAAGTGAGAGACCCCCAATGGCTATCTTTCGTAGAAGAATATTCTATAATCTGCCTCCAAGAAACCTGGTCAGTTGAAGAAAAACATATCATTGGTTTTCGAACTTTTCACACACCGGCAATCAGCAGCGAACAAGGGCGTAATAAAGGGGGGCTATGTATTTACGTCTCTAACACGGCAGGGGTGATTAATTTGAAACTTCTAATTGTGACTGATTATTATCAGATCTTATTATTGTATATGGTTGGAGGAAAGGGTACAGTAATAATTAATTTTTACAATAATATCCCTAAAAATGAGACTATGAGCGTGTTAACAAACTTGGAGGCAAACATTGAGTAATCTAGAAGATAAAATGTCTGGTGATATGTGCATTGTATGGGGTGGGGATTTTAATTGTTTTTGTGTCAACATAGTCAACGGGGTATTTGTGGCCTAGGTAAAGATAAAGAAGATGAGTTGGCCCACTTTTTACATATAACACTGGGGGACCTGTTAAATGAAATTGTATTTCAATTTGATTTGGGATATGCAAATGAATTGTGTATTCCCCCAGTTCCTTTTGAGCCAACTTTTAATGGAAGGGGGTGCAATTCAATTATTGACTTTGTTTTAGTGTCAAATAGGTATTCCTGTAATGTCTGTACTTTTGTAACTCATGGTATTCTAATGAGTGATCATTATCCAATTAGTGTGGCCTTTAATTTGGAGAGGTCGGTTAGAAGTAAGAATAACAAGGATTTACATTATAATCTTAATATTAATCTCTCAAGCACAAACGGATATTCTCTAAAATGGGCAGGGGTGGATCCTGCGGCTTTTTTAAAGCAACTTGTAAATAGGACTAGTGATGATTTTGAAACCTGTCTTTCCGAGGAAAGGGACTATACGGTAGTCCTAAATGCCTTCCTTAATATTACAAGCGAGGTTCAGAAATTACTTACCAGGAAGCAGAAACAGGGTACGCATAAGTCACAGGGTTGGTTTGATATGGAATGTAGCAAGGCCCATACTCATTTGAAGAAGGTACTGCATAGCGAGATTAGGTCAAGGGAGGAAATAAAACAGGCTAGAACTAAATACCGGCAGGCGATAAAAAAGCGTAAAGCACAATTGAGATCAGAGGCGTGGCAGGCGTTACACCAGGCATGCTTAAGGAAGGATAATAATGGCTTTTGGAAAGCTGTGAATGCCCCTTTTTTTGTTAACAGGGACACTGATATTATAGACATTGTTATTACAGAGGATAAGTGGGTAGAATATCTCTCGTGCCTCTATAATGATGAGACCATTGGAGACAACGAGGTATCCTCAGTAGTCAAGGCGACCGATGATAATGTACAGACTGCAGCTTTTCCTATATCTATTGGACTCTCGTTGGTGGAAGTCACCAGGGCCATAATAGAGAGTGCTTCTGGTAAAGCACCAGGACCGGATGGCGTCCCGGTGGACATTTATAAATCTAATATTGAGCTGTGGGCCCCACTTTTAACTAATGTTTTAATTTTTTGTAGTCGTTATGGTTTTATTCCTACATGGTCAGATGCAATATTAATTCCTATTTTTAAAAGGGGGATAGAAATGAACCAAGGTGTTATCGCCCAATCTCCCTCTTAGATTCCCTCCTGAAAGTAGTAGGGAGGGTAATTCTAAATAAGCTACAATTATGGGCGGAAGAGACAAGTGTGTTGTCTAACCTGCAATATGGGTTTAGACCAGGGCTTGGTACGATTGAGCAAGGCCTCAATTTAACCTTGATCATAAGTAAATATACTTTAGCAAAGGAGGGTAAACTTTTTTGACATTTGTTGACCTCAGTTCAGCGTTTGACTGCGTAATACATGATAAGCTGTGGAGTGTCCTTAAAGATATGGAAGTCGATCCACCTTTGCTTTCATTTATTAAGGAACTGTACAGGGAGTCTGGGGCAAGGGTTCGTTATGGGAGACAGGGGGAGTGTACAGCTAAGTTCCGTATAAAAAGGGAGTGAGGCAAGGCTGTATACTTGCCCCTTTCCTTTTTCCCTATATATTAATAGCCTTGGTCAATTCTTGACTGAACGCCGGCAGGACTACCCGATTATTAATAACACCCTGTCCCCATTTTACTTTATGCGGACGACGCAGTTATCATGGCGCGGACGCAAATAGGCTTGCAAAGAACTGTCACTAACTTTGCCAATTATATGCTTGATAGGGGCCTAAAAGTAAACATCAGCAAGACATATACAATGAGCTGTGGAAAAAAAACAAGAAAAATATGTGATATTTTTATTGACAATAAAAAAATTGAAAGTACTGATAAGTTCTCCTATTTGGGAATTAACTCGATCGGACAGGGTCCTGGAATGCGGCCACGCAGGCAAGAAAGCTAATGTTTTCAAGAGCAATAGGTGCGGTTATTAATTTCTCAAGGAAATTGGGCTGCAGACCTGTCCCTGAGCTATTGGCCATTTACAAATCAAAATGTATTTCTACAGCGATATATGGGGCAGGTATCTGGGGATCTGCAGATGTGCAACATATTCAACGTTGTAAAAATGCCTTCACTCGTTATCTGCTGGCAGTCCCTAGTTCCACAGCTACTTTTAATTGCCATACGGAACTTGGTCTGCCATTTATCTCTGATATTATTAGTCTTAACCCGCTTCTACTCTGGCATAAGGTGTGGGCTTCACCTGAGACTGGTTTTAATCGTGATGTAATTATGGACTGTTTAACTTTGGACAGGGTGGCTAATATACCATGGTTTAAGTTCATCAAAAATATGTCGAACGAAATTGGCCATCCTGAATATTTTGAAACTCCGGAGATTATGGTAACAATCCCTAGAAAAACCTTAAAATCAGAATGTCTGACCCACTTAGAAAATAAGCGATGGTTCATTGAGAGAGAGAAAAGATCGGTCATGAACAACCTTTGATTACAACATGCTCAGGTATTCAACCCTATTTAGTGCAGGAACAGGGAAGCTTTGGGCGTATGCTTCTAACTCGTTTGCGTTTTGGAATTTTTCATAGAATGATTACCTTCCCTGAAATCAATGACTGGTCGAGAAATTTATTACCATGCCCTGTGATGACATTTCGACTCAAACTACGTTGCATTGCATTTTATTTTGTAAATTTTATACCTCTCCCAGGAAAAGGTTTTTATTACCTATTCTGAGGAGTATGGGATTAAGACAATGTAGAATAGCTCTTTTGAAATTACAATCCTTAGAAAATCAAATGATCTTAATGGCTATTATCTCTTTTTAAAGTCTGTTATTAGATTCAGGAGCACGATGTAAAACATTTTTTTTTAAGTATGTGACTCTGATTGCTTTTTACTGTGTATTATAATTGAAATGTCTCTTTTAATTGTGCTTTTATGATTTTTACTGTAAGAAAAAAATCGAATAAAGCTGAATTTGATTTTTTCTTTTTTTTTTTGAGTTTGGGTGTCAGACTACCATTTGACCACCGCAACCACCAGGGAACCATGTTCCCTGGTGGTTGTGCGGCAGTCAGTGGCTCAGAATATGCTGGTGGTGCTGCTGCGGCCCTGCCGTTCATATTTTGAGTTTCTCCACCGCCAGCCTTACATGGCGGTCTGTATCGCCATGTAAAAGCTGGCAGTGGAGAAACAAAGGGGGCCCTACAGGGCACCCTATGCAGGTAGGTGCATGCAGGGCGGCACATGTTGTACTCCCCTGTGTACAAGCACACCCCCAGTTCCAGCACGGCATGGACTTTTCAGTTCATGTGTGCTAGAATGAGCAGTGGCGCTCCCACTGGGGGGCAATATTAAAGGCTTTTCTACTGCACTGCGGCAGGACCGTCATGCTGCCCACCCACCAGACAGCAATTTGTATCATATTCTGGCAGGCGGGCAGTGTTTGGTTTTGGTGGTGCCGGAGCAGGGAGGTGGTGAAGCACCCCACTCCCGCACTGCGAAACTCGTAATAAGGCCCTAAGATGGGATGCAGACAACAAGTGCAGGCTTTGCAAAAGAGAACCTGAAACATCTGCCCACATCGTCTGTGTATGCCCAGAACTTCTTAAGGCCTACAAAGCTTTTCCTGTGTAAACCATTCAATGAGTTAAAGGTGAGGACATGAAGTAAGGCTGTTGTTGAAGCTTTAAATCCAACCAGCACAACTATTGAACACGAGATTTGTTAAATTAATTTCAACACTGGGGAAAAATGCTCTAACAGCAGTAGCGAGTTAGAGATTTCAGTAGTCACTCCTTTACTATTCCAATGAAGACTATAACAATACGTTGGCTTCTTTGCACTGCCTGTCAATTTTACTTTCCCCACTTGTACCTCTAGGGTTCGGAGTTCAGACTTTGATTCTGTATTTTAAAATTGGGTAGACCAATGTATAAAATTGTTATTTTTGTATTTTTACATATAATGATTTTAATTATTCACAAACAATTTCAATGAATTACAAATTACACGTTTGTAGATTTCTTAAAAAAAAAAACAGGTACAAAGTACTTTGAAAAAAAAATAGATGGAACTGATCTACTGCTTTCCTTTCACATGTCAAGAAAAGAAGTACACATATGGAATAGAGTATCTTAAAGACCCCTCTTTAGTTTTTCTTTCCTCTTAGCGTCAATTAGTATTTTAAGGTTTGCAATCAAACAATTCTCCAGACAGATATGCAAACATTGATATAAGCTGAGACTGAGCACTAAAATATTATTATAAGGAATATGGGGAGGAAGGTAAGAAAATCAGACCCAACTAGGGGGAATTATGTTGACACTGGTGAAAGCATGAATAATGAGCTCCTGATTATGACTTTTGGCGGTGCAGGAGTGGGCAGCACGCCACCGCCGCACTCCTGCACCACTAACAATTGCTGCTGCCCACCCACCAGATTACAAGTAATTTTGTGGTCTGGCGGGTGAGCGGCTTGGCAGTCCCATGGTGGTGCTGTTCAAAGGCTCATTCTGAGCCTTAAACAACACTACCGCGGACCGCCATTGCGTGTTCCTGCACGGGAAAGAATGCACCATTTTGTTAATTCCTTCCCGTGCAGGAACTAGGGGTGCAAAACATGTGCCTCCCCCTGCATGCACCCCTGTGCACAGGGCAAGAGGGGGTCCTGTAGGGCCCACTTTCTTTCCTAACTGCGAGCAGTTGCATGGAGGAAGAACCTCCATCTCACTGCTGGCAGTGAGGAAAGTCGTAATTTGCTTGGCGGTGCCTCAGGGCACCACCAAGCATATTGCAGCCCTCAGACTGCTGCGGACCACCAGGGAACGTGTTTGCAGAGGTGCAATGACGGTCTGACTGCCAAAGTCCTAACAGGGTATTCGCGCCACTTGTGCAGTGGTGACTGAACCGCCACCACCGTGCCCTCGCAGGCCTAAAGGTCCTCAGACGACCAGACTTGTAATTAGGCCCTAAGTATGAGTAGAAAGCTAAACACAGGCATGGGAAATACCAACCTCATTGGTCATGGCTTAGAACTCAGTTGACAACAAGATTTTGGCCAAGCTCTTATCTAATACCCTTGTCCTTTTGATGGAGCAGATCACATCACTTGCACAATCGGGATTCATCCCCTATTATTCCACATCTCTGAACCTGCGCAATGTGTTCTCAGTTCTAAACAGAATTTACCCTGACATCCCTGCTGCTGTGGCACTTTTAGACGCTGAAAAGGCGTTTGACTCTTTGAAGTGGCCGTTCCTCCATCCTACCATCATCAAGCTAGGCATCCCACACAGCTTTGAACTTTTGTACGCCAACCCCAGTGCACATATCAGAGCCAATGGAACACTCACCCCTCCCTTTTCCATCACAAGGGCAACGCAGCAGGGTTGCCCCCCCTCAATGCTACTCTTCATAATAGCCATGGACCCCTTGGTCAGCCACCTTCAGGACAATCACAAACATCGGGGCCTTCCCTTTAGCACTGGTCCCTTGCTACTTTCTCTGCATGTCAATGATGTCCTGCTGTTCGTGTGGCATCTGGAAGACAACTTGACCCTTTCTGGGCTCCAAATCAATTGGTCTAAGTCTGAGTTATTCCCCTCACAGCGGTCACTATGCCCATTCATTGTGAGTTCCCTTTGTCCTGTTGTGATGGTCCAATCAAATATCTGGGCATCTTCCTTCATGGGAACAAAGAGCAAGTGATTCAGTTGAATTATGACCCCACGGTGGAGAGGCTGAGTACGCAGGTGGATCGGTGGATTTGCCTACCACTGTCAATGGCCGGACAAATTGCAATAATCAAAATGTTGGTTCTCCCCCACTTCCTTTATTTGCTCCTTAATATCCCTATTACCCTCACCAACTCTTTTTTCAATACCATATGGGGTATTCTGTTAAAACTTATCTGGGCTGGCAAATGCCCACGAGTGGGCTGAGATACATTGATACTCCCTTATGAATGTTGCGGCTTTGGAGTACCTCATATACATCTGTATTATCTAGCTGCACAGTGCCATTAAACCCACCACTGGTTTCATGCTGACACACGACTCCCCTATTCCAAACCTGGAATGGATCAAGATTCACCAACACCACTGGCCTCTATCTTATCCATGGGTATTCCCATGGACCCAACAGATACACAGTCCACCAAATGCTGGGCCTGGTTGAGGCTCTTGCGCTTTCTGGGAGGGATTATACTCTATTTGCCCTCGCTGGTCCTAGCGGACAACCCCTGGCTCCCCATCACACATGAAGCCCTGGTCGAGCGCACACTGATGTGTCATTAAATCCACACCTTCAGGGACCTTTTTCCCGATGAGCATGCACTGACACACTCCACTTATGCGTGCTTTGTTACCGCCTCCCACATGGACCACTTCGTGATGAACTGTATTCACAGTGCATTTCTCTCCACTGTACCCACATACCCACTAGCAATGGATGAATTCACTCCATTAACACTGGTGGTCGATAGCGATAACCCAGTTCACCTAGACTCCAGACTGTGCCACTCTTGCATAGAATTGTTGCCTACTTGTGACCAGAAACTTCGAGCCTACTGGGAAATGGATCTCGGTCGCCGGCTTAAAGGCAAGGTGTGGTTGGCTTGTAAACAGATACGCCAAACCACCGTCACAAGTTTTCACACTTTTCATTTTTGCACAGAGCTTATGTCACCCCTAGCGATCAACACAGATTCGACCATTCAAGAATCTCTGACTGTCATAAGGAGGGGGCGGATTACATTTATATGACATGGACTTGTGTACCTATCGCCTCATAGTGGCAACTGGCGGTGAGAAGTTGTGGGGGGCTGTTATTATAAAAACATAGAATCTCTTGCAAAATTTGGCTAGTCCTATTTTATTTTTTAACAGTATTCCTTTTACTTTTAGCGGAGGGGATGTTTTATAAATTGTGTGTTTTTCTGAGGTGGAACTGTTGTGTGCTGACTGTTGTGACCTCTGTGGGAATGGCCTGTTAGAGCCTGGGGGTCTTAGATTGGCTACCATTTTCTGGTTGCCACAGTGTGGGTTGGGTCAGCACTCTAGCCTCAGCATTAAAGACAGCCGATGCGCAGACCCCAGCTGTGGTTTAAAGCTGCGGAGGCTGTTATCATGAAAACACAGAATTTGTTGCAAAATTTCGGGCGTCTTATTTTATTTTTTTAACAGTATTCTTTTTACTTTTATTAAAGGGAACATTTTATATACTGTATGTTTTTTGCGGGGGAATTGTTGTGTGCTGACTGTTGTGACCTCTGTGAGAAGGGCCTGTTAGAGGCCGGGGTCCTAGATTGGTGACTATTTCCTGGTTGCCACAGTGTGGGTTGGGTCAGCGCTCTAGTGCTGATCATATGCGCACCACTTAAGCATTAAAGACGGGCGATGCACGGGCACCCAGCTGGAGAGCCAATGGCATGCCTAAAGCAAGCCCGTCTGCACCTGTCCCTGCCTGGATGGTGCTAGGGGCCAAGGATACTACCCATTTAAATACGGCTGGTAAGTGTTTTTACTACTGGTCGAAGCTCCTGGAATTTTGCCATATGGGAAATAGAGAGGGGTGCAGCACACTGGACCCATCGTACACCACAAAGTGGTGCTGCTCTCGGTTTAACTGGGATTCGGAGAACCAGAGGAGGAATGTATAGCAGATTTCCAATGGGGGGAAGAAGGGGAGGGGTGGTTTCTCTCTGCTGTGCAGTGGTTAATGCCCGGTCTATGATAAAACACAGCACTGAAATTTGTGAATTGATAGAAGGTGCAAAGCTTGACTCTTTGTTTATACCAGAGACATGGCCAAGGGAAGATTCTGTGCCTGACTTGGCAGTAGCCACGACTCCAGGATACAATATGGTGAGATTAGATCGGGCTACATGGAGGCGAGGGGGCCTTGATATCATTTTTAGAGACCGATGGAGTCGCTCCTTTGAGCCAATTATTACCACATCTCTTGAGGGGTGCGAGGTGGGTCATTTTAGAATTAGGAACAACTCCCCTTATTTTTTTTGCGGTATAACTGGAATATCGCCCTCCTGGGCCGAGAATATAGTTTATTGAGAATTTGATTCAGGTACTGGAACCCTTCATTTACTGCACCAAATTGAGCATTTTGGGGGATTTTAATTTCTATTTGGAAGAAAGTTGCAATGACACCAGAGCTCTTTCGGATTTAATGAATAGTTTTGGCTTTTTTCAACAGGTGGTCTCTTCTACCCCTTCAGCTGGTCACATGCTCGATGGTATCCATACCAATTTTACAGACCTGTTGGTTAAAGACTGCCTGCCCGTCAGATGGATGGATCTTTTTGTGGTAGGGTTTGCTGTACAGGGTAAAAAGGAGGAAAAGATTAGACAGGATAGATGTGCTACTTATATAAGGTGGAACAAAATCTCCAACGATGAATTGAGGAAAGCTCTTGATTCCTCTCAGGCAAAATAATTTAGTGGTCAGGGACAGACAGCAGAGGATTGTAACAGATGGTTGAGGTCAATGAATGATGAGGTAGCCCCAATTATTAACAAAATTAAAGGGAGGTAGAAGGTCTCCGTCCCATGGTTTTCAGAGAGTTTGAAAGACCTCCAACTGCAATGCCGCAAGCAAGAATGGAAGTGGAGATTGTTGCGTAGTCCAGAGGACAAGCACAAAGAGGCAATTCTAAAATATAAGAATGCCATTAAATAGGCAAAATCATCATATTTTTCTCTCAATATAAGATCTGCGATTATTGTATCTAAGGAACTGTTTAAGGTGGTAAGAGATTTTACATCGCCGCCAGCTCAACAGGAGCTGGAAACTTCTTTAGATTTTACCAATAGGGTGGCCTTGTTTTTTGAGGATAAGATTTTGAGGATTCTCTATGAATTTCAAGTGGTGGAAGATGGCCCAGTGCCCACATCTATGGAAGATGATCTCTCAGTGCAGTCCTCCATTAATGGTGAATTGTCCTCCTTCTCTAGTTGGTCAGCAGCAAAAATTAAAAATATTATAGGAAAAAATACATCAGGTTTCCCTGATGATCCTTGCCCACCCATGGTGATGCAACTCACACCAGATCTAATTGCCACTTTTTTGGAGACTTGTATGCCCAGGGGTTGGATTCTGGAGTGTATCTCCAGTGCTGGAAAGAAACATCTGTTATTCAACTATAAAAGAAATCGAATGGGGATCCAGGAGACCTGAAAAATCTACGACCTTTCTCTCTGGTACCCGTACCAGCCAAAATCCTTGAGAGGCACATAAGTCAGGAATTAGCACAGTTTTTTTTTTTTACAGATTCTGAGCTTCTAGTTTCCTTACAGAATGGCTTCAGGAGGAACCACAGTACAGAATCTGCACTTATCGCAGTGGCAGATGCAATTTGCTGCCAAGTAGATCAGGGAGGCAAGGCTATTCTAGTTATGCTAGATTTATCCTCAGCCTTCGATACCATTTCTCCCATGAGATTGGTGCAAAGACTGCATCAGGGTGGACTGAGGAGTTCTTCCCTCAATCTAGAATCCTTCATGGCAAATAGGATCCAAAAAGTGAGCTGTGGAGATTTAGAGCTATATCTTTCCAGCTCCCATGTGGTGTCCCGCAGGGGTCCTCCCTTAGTCCCACATTGGTCAACCTTTACGTGGCCCCTCTGGCTAAACTGATACATTCCTTCAGCTCTCAGGTATTGTCTTTGTGGACGATAGACACATCATTATTTCAATGTCAGGTGACTGAGAAGGTGTAGCCTACACATTTAGGTTGTGCATGGGGCAAGTCAGTACCTGGATGCAAGAAAACGGGCTCAAGATGAATGCGGATAAGACAAAGATTGTGATCTTCAGGGTAGAGAACTCAGTTGGGTCTGACCGCTGGTGGCCAGAGACTTGTGGCTCACTACCAGTTCCTAGAACCTCGGCTAAAAACCTGGGCATGCTTTTCGATAACACGCTGACATTTGACCTCCAGGTTAAGAGGACTGTGAGTTCTTGTTTTTGGATCATCAAGTGTTGAAAAAGATCTTTCCCTTCCTCCCTGAGGAGATAAGAGTGTCGGTGGTCATTGCGCTATTAACATCTCGCCTCGACTACTGTACCACTCTGTATTTGAACGCCAACCTGTATTCCCTTAATAAACTTCAGGTTATCCAGAATGCTGCTGCGCAACTGGTTCTGGGCAATCCTAAACATCTATCAGTGAGTGAGGGGCTGAGGTCTCTTCACTGGCTTTCAGTGAGGAAGAGGCTGTTGTTCAAACCCTGTGTTTGGTTTTAAGGCCCTTAACCAGCAGGGCTCTTATTATCTAAGAACCATCTCTAACTCTTATCTTCCCAGTAGATAGTTGAGATCTGATGGTCAGAGGAAAGTGACTGTCCCCCACTTTAGGGAGGTGAGATGGGGTGAGCGTGCATTTTCAGTGGCAGATGCTAGGTTATAGAACACTCTCCCTGTACATATTGCTAGTATCACTTCATACTCTGCATTTTGCAAGAATGTAAAAACTTGGCTTTTCTCACAGATATAATTGCCTTGTTGGTCCCCCCCATATGCTCTTGTTGGTTGCAGCACTTTGATGCCTATGGTTTAATGCGCTTTGCAAATTTACCCTTACATTTGCTCATCTTCGTCCGCTTGGCCCAGGTGGTTGATATAGACCCCACTCCAGACCCGCTGCTAGCACTTCTGGGCTGTGTACAGGACAAGCCCAAGAGCACGTGCCACTTTACTGACATGGCCTTACTGATCGCCAAAAGTGAAATTGCCTTGCACTAGGGCATTACATGTCCACCTGCAGATTGGGCATGGCTTAAGAGCCTGGTAGATTGAGATACCACCAGTGAGATATATGTCACCTTACAGCCTCCCACCTCTAGGCTGAAGGATTTATGGCAGCCCCTGCGTGATTACCTTTTGTTGGTGGAAGCAACTTCTCAGCATACATCCACAGTAGATATTGTTTCCTCTTAACATTACATCAGTGCGCTTACCCCCCATCTGTTGTGTCTTCCCCTGACCTTATCCCTCCTCCCTCCCACCCTCCATTTTTTCCCCTGACTGCTCTAACCTTGCATGGGCCATGCTTTTGGCATGGCCCCCTCGCATTTCCACAGTGCAGCAGCCGAATATGAAACACTTCTTAAGGTTTTGGGATTATTCAAACACACATCTGCCTGTTCACACATAGAGAACTTTGTTATGTGATGGGTTTATAGTGTTGCTCTGTTATTGTATTAATCTCTTATATGATAAAAGTTGGGCATTCACCCCCCTTTGAAATGATTGCACCAATATCGTATTGTATTGTGTCCTGATGGTCGACACCCTTTAGAGCTCTGATATCACCACAAGCTACATCACATTGCGGGCACCTGACCTCCCAATAATTGCCCAATGTACCTCCTTGTTGAATTGTTATCCTTTCCGTGGGCGGGCTCTAATTATTTGCTATTGTTTTTTTTTGTTTTTTTAGCCCTCATTTCACCATGGCTACTGCATTCTGGGCCGTATAAAAACACCCTCGATCCATCTGTGGTCCATGCAGATTCAGACTCGTGGACTCCACGGCACTGGTCTTATAAGGAGCGAGCGGGATCCGCCACCACCAAATCCATGGCATGATATAATCATTGGACCAAGTATCCATGTTTGTGACCAACCAAAATCTTTATGTTGAAGCCCTATCCTAACCACTTCAAGTAGTCCGCCCAAAACTCTTTTGACCTGTGTGGGTTACATTTACTATCTAATTTACATGTCCAATTATTTGCTATTGTATGCAAGTGTTTAAAATGTTGAATAAAAACATTTACAAAACAAATGGCTTAAAACTCAGACAAAATATTCTTTCCTTGGATGTTAATGAATGGTGGGTGGCAGAAAAAAGGAGTCTATTTTGGAAGAACAATTGTTGACTTTTTTGTATTATAATAGATTTAACTTCTCTTATTGAATTTAAAGACGTTAATAAAATTTGGTTGGATTGTGTTTTGTACATTCTCTTTGAAATTAACCTCTGCGTGGGCAGTCCTTGATTAGATTCAATTTGCAGAAAATAATTCTGATGATAGTAAATACTCCTGACTATTTATTGTCAGCTTTAATTATTAACGCCGAATGTTATCATGGAACGGTCAGAAAGTGGCTTATTAATTTGGAAAGGGGTTTTCCTAACCAACCTAATAATCACACACTGATTAAGACACAACACAGTCTCATGGAAAATCTGCTCTACTTGTTACATTCAAGTAGTAGGAACAATTTTGAAGTAAAAAACACAATACAATAAAATTCTCAAAAACATTTAGAAAAAAAATGGAGACAAATGTACAGAGCAAAAACACCAAAATCATTTATATTTGATAAGGGGAATAAAGGAGATGACTTTTTACAATTTTAAGGCAAAAACCATATGGAAAAAGAAAAGGGCCATTAAAAAACACTAGTTTATGGTTAACCAGGATGCAGGCTGACCCCAGTAAGTGGAGGTCAAATATCTCAAGGGGTCACCCATTTAAAACTTTTTACTTTTGGACTTAGTCTCTAAAATGAAAGTTAAAAAAAAAAAGTCTTGCAGGGGCGAAGCCGAGACTGCAGAAAGCCTATCAAAGATGGATACTTCACTATCCAAATCCTGTCGCAGCCACTGATTTTGGCACTGAAATGTTCCAGCAAGGCAGAGTGGAATTAGGTTGACCTAGACACTGCTTTGTTGCTGGGATGGATTTGATGCCTCCCTGAACCAACATTTTACATACAAAATTAGTCTTGTTTAGGGTCAGGAAATCCTCTAGCAGGACAATGCTTCAAGCTATACCTAGGCACGGCTCCAAGAGTTAAGATACCTTTAACACAAGGTCCCTCTATGCCTGTATTCAACATGGCAAAAGCTCAAAGCTGGACAAACCTATTTTTCTTGCGTGTCTTGGGTGCAAACTCTCTGCACAAGCCTCAGCACCTTGTCCTTGGCCACATGGAAAATATGACTAGGTTCTATTCTATCCAACTGCTCAAAAAAGTTCTTTCTAGTCTGTCCTGCATCTCCAAGGTGTTTAGGGCAGGAATATAGTCACAAGGTCTCTTTCCAGCCAGGGTCCGGCAGAGTAGAGTCATCTGTGGTCAGCTGAGCTTTGTTGGAGGCAAGAATCCTTCTGCTTTTTGTTTTTCTGGAGCAGGCAAACAGAAGGTCAACTGCTTGACCCCTTCAGCTATAGCCCTAGAGCTGGGATCAGTAGTACTTGAGTCCTCTTCTCTCAGGAGGACTCAAGAGCCCTTGTGTCTGTTCCGCTCCTTCAGAGGTGCTGGTAAGGTGCCAGTATTTTCCTGTGCTTTAGAGAGTGATTGGTGAATTTTCCCATACCCAGACCTGTCTACGTTATCACTCTATTACCACATCCTTTTTCAGCATTTCCTGTTTGCTTTACTGTAAAGATTCACAGACGACCTAAATTCAGGATTGCTAAACTCTTCTTCATCTGGAAGAGCTCTAGTAATGCCCCTAGTTTTCCTCCCCTGTCAGATTAAGAACTGGTTATCTATACTGTTATAGTTCGAGCAAAAGGGTTTAGGAGGGGTCTGGGAATGAATGGGAGCAGATCCAGTCAGTCCCATTTGGTATCACTGAGTCAAAGGAAGAAGTTATAAGGTTGTTGTAGGAAATTGGGTTATTAGATGAGAGGGGTGGAAGTCCCACTTAAATAATAAATACAATCCACGTGCTCAACCCTCTGGTAGTCTGGCACAAAAACATTCAGGCTTAACTTAAAGGCAACGTGTAAAGTATTTATGCAGTGCTCAAAGAGTAATGAAGTGGAAACACAACACAAGAAAATGTTCACACTAGTTTAGAAACATAGAATACATTTTAATAAATATAATGGAACCAAAGCATCAAACATCCAATAAGTAGAACCAGAGATATAAATTTTAAAAATGGTATTTAAAAACAGTGCCAAACAGCACAAAATGCCACTCACGGTTATCTGGTCACGCTGGACCAGGGTAAAGTCACAAGGTTCAGACCAACCACAATGGAGTGCGGATCGGAAAAAGGCAGAGGTTTGTCCTGCTGAAGAGGTACCTAATCAAATTTACATGAGAAGCTGCTGTTCAGATTGGTGGGGGCCATGAGGAGGTCACTGTCATCATAAGGAGCAGGTCATGTGTAACATATGGTTACTGTTTTGGCACAAAGAGCCTGTTGTTGCTGGACCTTTGAGTTGGCAGCCATCACTGACAGACGCTGTCGGCGCGAAGTACAGGTCCTGCTGGAGTTTCACGTTGGCGGTCGTTACTTGGGATGAGAAGGCTTTTTAACAGTCACTAGAAGCCCAAAACATCAGTGTCCTCTCCTTGAGTTCCTAAGGAGTACGTTCGGAGGCAGGCCCAGTTTGTGCAGGTCAGCTGGGCAGCTGCAGGGAGGGCTCTGAAAGCTTGTCTTATCCCTGTAACTCAAACAAGAGGTCAACCAACATACCCTTGGAGTCACTTCTGGAGAGCCTGGGTTAGAAACAAGCAGGTTTAATCTTCCTTCTACTGATAGCAGGGCAGTCCTTCTTCTGAATCCTCTACAGGTCCAGGAGTGTTCTGGTGAGAGGTTCTGGAGGTTCCACTTTTATCCCCAGTGTCAGTCTGTGGGTAGGGGATTTCCTGTTTATCTAACCTACCCCCTTTCCTGGGTTTGGTTTCAAACTGTCTAGGGTAAAAAAAGAGCAGGCATATCTCAGTGTGAGCTCATTTGTCAGTTGCAGGGCAGGCAGTCCTTAGAAGTCAGGAAAGGCATGGGCAGGCCCTAAAGCTATCCTTTATAGCTCATGAAGCAAAGGTTTATTTTGCCATTTCAAAGTGGCAGTTTAAAACTGCACTAAAGGCTGCACTGGTAGGCCTGAGAAAAGTTTTAGAGCGCTGCTTTAGTGGGTGACACAATAAGTGCTGCAGCCCACTAGTAGCATTTAAATTTCAGGTCCTGGGTACATGTAAAACCATATACTAGGGAACTGCAAGTAAACTAAATGTACTAAATATGTGTATACCAATGTGACATGTTTTAGAGGGAGAGCACAAGCACTTTACCAATGATTAGCAGCAGTGAGGTGCACAGAGTCCAAAAAGCCAAACATAGTGGGTTAGGAAAAGGAAGACAAAAATCTGGTGTGACCCTGCTAAAAGTACCAGGCCCAACAGCTGTCCCTTATTCTGCCAGCTCCCCTGTAACCATCCTAGAAGGCTGTCTGCTAAGTGGGCCAGTTACTGACAATACTCCTGCTTTTCTCTGAAGAGCAAGGTTATTATATCCAACCAGAAACTTGCTTCACCTTTGGCGATGTGATGAGTGCCAATACTGCTTTAAGCCCATTTTGTCTCAGGTAGCCCAAAATACATTTTCATAAACTTAGGTTACCACTGCAAACGTATCAACATTATATAAACGTATTTTTTGAACTAAGTAGAAAATATCTTTAAAAGATGTTTCTATCACTTACTCAAGTGAAGATATTAACTAAATATTTTAATCACACCTTGACCTTGCTTACAGGAAATATGACTGAACCTATACATTGGAAACCACATCTAGACATTCAGTCAATGTGAGGGCCTAGGTTTTCAAATATATAGGGGTCATTATGATGTCGGGCGGATCGCCGCCGCCCGTATGGCGGTGGCGATCCGCCCACCATTTTTGACCACCCGCCTAACATTTCCCCCCGCCATATTACGATGGCGGTGGGGACCCAGGCGGACGGAAAGACCGTCTGCCGGTTTCCCGCCGGTAGGCAATCCGCCCGATTGCCTACTGGGCGGAAAAGGCCTGCAATATGGTGGCGGTGCCTTGCAGGCACCGCCATCCATATTAGGATGATGGCGGTCACAGGCCTTTCCATGGTGGAGACTCCGCCATGGAAAGGCATGCGGAGAATGCCTTTGGGGGCCCGTTGCGGGCCCCCTGGGGGGTGGGGGGGGTGGGGGGCTGCACTTGGGGGGTACACATGGTACCCCCCAACATTGGCATGCACAAGGTGGCAGGCACCGCGCGGTGCCTGCCACCTTGTGCATGCCAATGCACACAGTGCGTTCCCAGCATTGTGGCGGGCGGTGCTGTGTGCACCGCCCGCCACAATGCTGGGAATGGAGGATGCCACCGCCACGGTGGCGGTGGCATCCTAATCGCCTGTGCGGGACCGCCGCACCACTGGCGGCTGGTCCCAGCACCGCTAGGGTGGCAGGCGGACGAAAGTCCGCCCGTCATCCTAATAGGCCCCATAGTGTGCACCTTTTTTTCTATAATGAACACCCTGCACTGTGGGTTTTTATAAGGCATACTTTAGGGATGACATTAATATGTAAAAAATCATACATATGTGACTAGGGCACTTTTACATGCCATTTGTTGCTCCACCAACTTTAAACTGCATCCCAGCCTGAGCACATTGGTGCTCCTTGATGGTATTTATTTTTTCATATGTGGGGTGGTGCAAGTATACACTGCAGCCTACATATGACAGTTAATATACACATATGCCGAGGCACACAGTAATCAGTCCATCCTGTTTCAAAGGCAGTAACCAAATCAGTAATCACAGGAAGTCCTTTATCATATTTTCTTTTCTCTTTATTTTCTCATTACTTTCTTCTCCATGTAGTACAAAAGACACTGGTAGCCGACACGTGTTTCGTCCTTTCGCTTACACTAATATCGACATCCTATACTTATTTTAAAAAATACACAAATATCGACTACAAAATATCGTGAAACATTTACATCGATTTCAACATTATCGAAGTCAAAAATATTGTGATAAATAATATCGAATACATTAAAAAAGCATACAAAGTGACAAAAATATCGATAACAAAAATATGGACAACAAAATCATTGTTAAAAAAAATATATCGACATGTTAAAATAATTTATAACTCAATACATTCCCCCAAAAATATATAAATAGCAATAACACACACAACTTACATTATAAATCACTTAACACATATTTTTAAAAAAAATCAAAACAATGTCATAAATTTATAAATACACAAATATTATTTACTACTTCAAACATTATATATAAAATAAAATATAATTATTTAACATTGAAAAGATTATAAATAACAAATATTCGACTACACCACTTTAAAAAAAAAAAAGTAACTGAAACTTAATTAGTGATTCCCATATATAGAAAACAACTACCAAATTAATTAAAACAAGGAGTAACAACCAATTAAATACACATACAATTGAAATTACCCAATAAGATTGAAACAACAATTAATAAAACACTATATAAACACACACAAAATCAACATTATTTTACCTTGCAACCAAAAAAGCAATAATAAGGAGAAACTCTGCCGGATTGCTGACACAACATTAAACTGCATAATAGAAAACTCTGATTACAGCTCCACAAAGTAAGTAAAATAGCATTTTAAAACTACTGCTACTAAAGATTTTCTTAAAACAATTTTGGATGAACAAAATAATTAATATGTATTTTTTAAATGATATCTCCTCTACAGATAATTCTGAACAGAGTCAAAGAACTGCAGAACACTTTGAAAAGTCAATTTGCAAATAAGGCAAGTATTACTCTCTGATTAAATAAAACAATTTTTTAAAATGTCAAACAGAAGTACTAGCTAACAGTGGCGGCTCGCATAGGGTGTGCTGCGGGGCGGTGAGGCGGGAAAGGGCACAGTGGGGGGGTAGTAAACTCGGACATACGACGGAACGGAGGAACATAATAATTACTTTCCTCCGTTCCGTCGTATGTCCGAGTTTACTACCCCCCACCCTGCCCCTCCCCCGCCCTACCGCCCCGCAGCACGCCCAATGCGAGCTGCCACTGCTAGCTAACCACATCTCCCCCACCCCCTAAAACTCCAATTAAACAAATGAATTAATATTACCCTTTCTTTCTACAGGAATTTCTGAAGAAATACCAAAAGCAAAGAGCAAAGAAAAAGCATCAACATTGAAAAAAGTCTTCAAAATTCAACATTGTAAGTATAAAATTGACAATGTACATGTTTTAGAAAATAAAACAGAACAGGAATACTTTTATTAATTTTTATATACATTTCTCTTAGCATTTGAAGCATCACCATGACTGAAGGAACCCAATTTATTACTTCCCAGAAAGGCAAATTGTTATTATGTTATATGGGGTATGTGTACACCCAAGAAAAGCAAACAGGGGACAAAGTTAACTGGAAATGTAGCAAATATTATTCCAACAAATGTTATGGAAGGGCTGCTACAAAGGAGACAACTGTATTATATGTTAGAGAGCATAACCACCCCTACCCCCTAACATACCTGAAATTGAAGTTAGAAATACTTTAGAAAATATAAAAGAAATTGCACTGCATCTCAAAAGCCCACAACAGAAATACTTAAACACATGCTCCCCAGAGTCCCAGAGCATGCAACTGGCCAAATGCCTCAATATCCCCATTAAAAGAACAATAGCTAGAACTAAAAAAGCTACTGCTACCATCACACCTATCCCCAAAACTTTTGCTGAAGTCGAAATACCACCTGAACTCACAGTTACTCATACTGAAGAACAATTTCTTCTTTATGACAATAAATCAGCTGGCAAAAGAATAATAATGTTTGGGACTCCCACAAATTTTCTAAAATTACAAAACTGTGAGACATGGATGATGGATGTCCTAAACCATTTTACCAGTTAATTACAATACATGGACTTTATCAACATACAAACATCCCCTTCATATATGCTCTATTACCAAACAAGCAAACCACCACCTATGTTGAACTTTTAACCAAAGTAAAAGAAGAAAGCAATAACTACTTTCCCCAAAAAATAATCATTGACTTTGAACAGTCAATGATAGAAGCCATACTAAAAAACTACCCTCACACAGCAATCCAAGGTTGCTATTATCACTTTAACCAATGTATTTGGAGGCACCTCCAAAAATCTACACTAAGGGGGTCATTATGATGGCAGACAGACCACCACCGCCAGCCGTGCGGTGGCGATCCGTCCGCCATCAAATGTGGATTGACCGCCCGCCAGATTAAGATGGCGAGTGGATCCACACTGCGACCGTGGCGGACGCAAAGACCGTCCATCACGGAACCGCCACAGGCAATCGGACTGATTGCCTGGCGGAGCTGTCTGCATGCATAAAATGGTGGTGGTGCCTAGCAGGCACCGTCCACCATATTATGATTCAGGCTGTGATTCAGCCTTTCCATGACGGCGAAACCATCATAAAAAGGCTGGCAGAGGTTCTTTTCGGGGGCCCGTTTCGGGCCCCCAATGTGTTGGGGGGAGGTGTATGTGCACTGAGGGGTACCCATGGTACCCCCTACATTTCAGTGCACTAAGGGGGTTATTAGGATGGCGGGCGGCTAGCGGTGCTGGGACCGGCCGCCAGACGTGCTGTGGTCCCGCACCGCTGATTAGGATGCGACCGCCACCCTGGCGGTCGCATTCCGCACTTTTGAAATTGCGGCGGGTGCTGCTGTAAGCAGCACCCGCCGCATTGCCAAATTACCATGTTGTGCATTGCCATGCACAACGTGGCAGGCACCTCACGGTGCCTGCCACCCTGGGCCCGCAATGGGCCCCAAAGCAATTCCCCACCAGCCTTTCCAAGGCGGCCTCAACGCCATGGAAAGGCCTTAAAAACCATACATCCTAATATGGATGGCGGTGCCTGCTAGGCACCGCCACCTTATTACTCCCCAGCTCCGCCCGGCCAGCAATCGGAACGATTGCCGACCGGCAGAAAAGCGGCAGACGCACTTTGCGTCCGCCGCGGTACCCCCGCCATTATAATATGGCGGGGGTAATTCGGGTGAAGATGGCGGGCGGATCGCCACCACCTGGCTGGCGATGGTGATCCGCCCACCATCCTAATCACCCCCTGAGTGGCAGGCACCGTGTGGTGCCTGCTCAAAGCAAAAGAGGAAGGTCCAGAGGTCCTGGCTCTGGATATTGATTCCTATTATGAAGGAGAAAGTGTGCTCAAGGCTCTGGACCTTTCCAGCCTCATATTGTTGAGTATAGGTGGGGTTATGAGCATATGTTTCTTTTTTTCACGTAATCAGGTTCAAGTGCCTGCCACCTAGTGCACTTGAAATGCACAACATGCTCTTTTAACATCACGGTGGGTGCTGCTGTCAGCAGCACCCGCCGCAATGTTAAAATGCAAGATGCGACCGCCATGGTGGCGGTTGCATCCTAATTTGGTGTGCGGAACTGCCACATGTATTGCGGACGATCCCGGTCACCACCACGATGGCGGACAGACTCCAGTCCGTCCGCCATCGTAATCGACCCCTAAGTGTAGAATACGCAACAAATAGCAGCTTTACATATCAAATTAAAAAACTAATAGCACTAGCATACGTACCAATTACTGACGTAGCCGAGCACTACAATTTATTAATTGGAAGTCCCTACTACCAACAAAATTAGCAAAAACTAAGTCCCCTACTTGACTACTTTGAGGATACCTGGGTAGGAAGGCTACACAGATCTGGACACAGAAGACAGCCTAAATATCACATTCCATGGTGGAATGTATATAACAGTACCCTAAACAAAGAAGCCAAAACTAATAATGTTGTGGAAGGATGGCATAAGGCCTTCCAAGCCACAACAGGCAGAACTACACCCACTCTACATAAACTATTACAATCTATCCAAAAAGAACAAAGCTACCAACAACTAAGAATGGAACAGTCTGTAACACAACTAGGCCCAAAACTAACAAAGCAAACTAAATAAATGTTTGAGTACTTACAATACAAAGTAAGACTCTACCCAACAACTAAAGTACTAGAGTATCTTGAAACAATAGCTAAAAGCCTACTTTAAATAAATGTACCTCAAAACCCCAAAAACAAGTAATCTAAAAACAAACAGTCAAATAAATATTTATTTTTAACTCAAAAAATATAATTATTTTGTCAATTATTTTAATTAATATATAAAAAATAATTTGACATAATTATATTTTATATAATATAAATAACAATAACAATTAGATCATAAACATTTCCCTCCCACTATAAATAATTTAAAATTACTTACTGTTTTCGTAGCTGAAGAACGATAATCCAAACTGCCATAAAGAAATCCACAGTTGGTTAAAATCTCAATAAATGAAAAAATAAACCAAAAACAAAATGGAAAAATACAGCTGTAGAAAAAGTAATCCGTCAGCAATGGGTCCACCAACGATAAACCATAAAAATCCCGAAAAATAGATTTAAAAAAGAAACGATCCAGGAAAACTCGAAAAATTAAAAAACACATTCTTCTCCCCACGATAACTTCCAATCGACTATAACCTGTTAGGAAATAAAACAATCTCTCCCGCACAAATACACATATACATTATATCATATAAGAAATAAATACAACACTAACATCACCCTTTAAACATAAATACACATATCTATCAAACTCTAACACCGACAGTTTAAACAAACTAACCGCACTTCGCACACTTATAATTTAAACATACAACTCACCAAAAACTAAAAGACCTAACACTACATACACTATATAATACGACACTACCTTCAAATTAACCCTAAATTAAAGTTTAAATAAAGAAAATTAAACTTACCTTAACCGATGCGACGCAGCTTCCAACCATGACTTCTCCCCTCAGAAATGACCTAAAAGAAAACCGATAGCTTACAAAATACAAGTTTAGATTAAAAATGGCTGCCTTAAATAATAAAGATTTATAATTTTCTTTATTAAAAGTATTATACATTACAAATGCAGTACTGTAAATTTTTGGAAAAATACTACAAAACAATAGTAAAGTATAAAAAATGTTTGACATTATTTCTAATGTAAAATTATATTAATAAATATTATTAAAAAACTAATATGTATTAATATAATTTAAAAAATATACATGTAATGTGCACTGTATATTAAAAATCTGTACTATTTTTAAGTAATGTGAAAAAATGTATTAATGTAATTAAAAATGTTTATGTTTGCCAAAAGACTTATGTACTAATTAATATTATTTATATAGAAAATATAAATAATATTACCAAAAATATAACATAATATGTTAAAAAATATAAATAATTATAAAAATGTTTACTAGAAAAATGTGTTAAAACATACATTTTATTAACAATGTACACTATATGAATTAATGTAAAAAATATGTACAATATTAAGAAATAATGTATCTACTGTTACCAAAAACATAATATGTTTTATAAAATGTCCAAAAAGGAATTAATAACTACTTCTTTGTTTTTGTAAAAATGTACATTATAATATAATAGAACAAAAATGTGTAATCCTATTTTTTCAAAAATATTATATATAAATGTATAAATGTCTACAAAATATATAATATGTCAAAAATTAAAAAAAAAAAAAATCCTGTGTTGAACAATATATATTAAATACAGTTAAACTAAAATACTTTTTTCTCTTTTTTTTATCAATGTTGCATTATAAATAAAAATAGAAATAAAATAGAAATATGTTTCTGTATTTATTTTAAATTTTGGGAAATATTGTATATATAATAAAATATATATATTACATCAATGTACTTTAAAAACTACTGTATTTTTATAAACATTTATAACTACATCATTATACTTACACCATAGTATATTTTTATTTCTTAACTATTCCCCCTATAGACTACATTAACTCACGGAAGGTGCTGGACACTAAACATATATAATTTACTATTCCAATTCCAATTTTTATTAAGTCAGGGAAGGTGCTGAACACTAAACATATCTAATTTACTATTCCCACTCCAAACTACATTAAGTCAGGGAAGGTGCTGGATACCAAACATATATCATTTATTATTCCCACCCCAATTTATATTAAGTCAGGGAAGGTGCTGAACACTAAACATATCTAATTTACTATTCCCACTCCAAACTACATTAAGTCAGGGAAGGTGCTGGACACTAAACATATATAGTTTACTATTCCCACTTCAAACTACATTAAGGGGCTCATTAGCATGGCAGTCGTAGGCACATCTGCGGTGCTGGCGGAAAATGTCTTTTTCCGCACTCCATCGGCGGTCCTCACGTCTGCCATATTACAATGGGCAAACATAGCCCATTTTCCGTCCGCTGCGGGGTTACGTGAACCGCCAGAAATTTCCTTCCACAACGGTGGCGGAGGTAGCCAATAGAGAAACACCGCCGTGCGGAATGACGTCCCGACCGCCGGACAAATCACGATGTCTCAAACAGCCCATCACACCGCAGCGGAGAATCCAGCCACCTGGAGACGTCGGAAGCACTACTGCGGAGAGCGAAACTCGAATCCCGGTCACCTCCGCGCGGTCCTGACCGCTATGGATCCAGCTCTTCAAGCCCTTCCGCTGCTATACCTCATCCACCACCAGCAAATAAGACGTCGCCGCGGACAACACCGCAGGTATGCAAAAACACAACTCTGCATACAACCACAACCCACAACTCCTGTGCTGACATACGGTTCCTGTCCACATCAGACACTCTGGTGGGGACAGGAACATATCCCCCAGTGTACTCACACATGTCCTGCTGATAGAAACCCACACCTCCGCATCCAAGTCACCCATCAACCGCAAAATCACTGCAATGTCCCGGGCAAGTCACCGCAGTGGTGAAGACACGGGAAAACCTGCGCACAATGTAGTAGGCAGGGCCGGCGCCAGGCATGGGCAGTCGAGCCAGATTCACAGGGCTCCACCTCCACCCTATCCACAGTACACTTCCCACACCCATTTGGGCCCATGCTGTGTGCCCCTCCTGTGCCCCCCCTGCACAATTTATCAGCCAGATGTAGCCAGACCTTGCACCTCACACATCAAAGGACAAGGTAGATTGACTGGGAAGGTGGGGGTGAAGATAAACACCCTGCACAGAAGGTCAGGGGCTGGACAACCCTCCTCCTCGCACCTACCTTCCACTCATGTGAATCAAACTGAGTATAATTAAGAAATGAAGACTCACACTGCATATGAACATCCACTGAACTGTTCACACTGCTTGTCAAGTCTCTCAGAAAGATCCCACACTGACACTCTGCCACATACACATACCATAGGTCAGCAGCAATGGAGGACAATAAATGTGCTAGCCCAAAGTGAAGTGGACAGTGCTGGAAAGCCATGGAGCAAGCCACATAGCATGTGTACATCACATACAAGAGGAGGAACATATCACACCACCCTTAGGCCCTCAAATCATACATGGGTGGCACAGTGAGTGAAATTAAACCACAGTGACCTCTGTGCAACAACTCAGGGATACATCAATGCAAGCCATGCATAGGCACAGGAATAATAGGAAGTGTCAGAAGTCATACAGTGACCAGCCACACATCTGTGTCAACTTACTTGACATGTGTATGCCATCAGCACAACACACATGGCTCATTGTCACACTCCCTGACTGTCAAACCCAAGTAGGACCTTCATACATGCCCCTCATTTACCCACCACACACCTGCAACACTCAACACCTGTGAGAAACACACATAATGGTGCAAATGATGTCCTGTGAGTTCACTGACAACCAATCACACACCCTGTGGTGCATCCACAAATGTCAGACTCACATCAGGGATGCCTGAACCAATGCTGACACAAAACCAATAGCCAAACACAAATCTCACAAACAACATCCACAGAAGTCCAACAAGCCCAGCCATGTGCAGCCAAACAGTGGAAAGGCAATGTGACCCTAGACAGAACAGGAATACACAACATTGTCACTCTGGACAAATGCACAGACACCATACCCCAACACAAACAAGAATTGCATCATCAAAAAAGAATCATGAACAATAACTGGGATCAAGGGGACAAATTAGCTAACACACACATACACACCACACCAGTCATCAAGTGAACATGGTGTCATAGTGTACCACAAGCATGCACATGCACAAACCTGACAAGTGACAGGCCAAAAATAGGAGGACAAACCTAACCCTGGGCGTAGTTCGCGTAGTAGCGATACGCGTAGCTACGCGAAGTGCACTTCGCACTACGCGAGCTACGCGTAGCACTACACGAACTGCGTAGTGCGGTGGGAAATGCTGTTCACAATGATTGCACAGTGCCGGATGCTTGTCCGCACTGTGCAATCATTGCAAACGGCATCTTGCACAGTGCAAGCGGTCGTTTTCTGCCGCTCGAGGAGATTTGTACTCAAGCGGCAGTTTTCTCAACGCGGACTGGTAGTTTCTCATCGTGAGCGGTCACGAGCATACGCGACCACTCGCAATGAGAAACCTGACCTCCCCGCGTTGAGAATCTCGCCAGGAGGTTTATTTTCCACGCTCGCGATCGCAACTTGATGTTGCTGATCGCGAACGAGGAAAAAGTCTCGCCGGGATGTCATTTTGCTCGCTCGCGGTTGCCAACTTGACGTTGAGGACCGCGAGCAAGCAAAAAATGCCCGCTACGCTACATGTTTTTGCACTGTGCTACGTGCAATTCGCATAGCGCGTAGTTGCGCAAACTACGCAAACTACGCGAGCGAAGTGTAGTTTTCCACCCAGGCCTAGACAAACCACTATTGTGCACTCAAAACAAGTTCATGAACATGAATCCACATTGCTGCATGTGACATACACACAAGAAATGCACACTACACATGCAACACACATCTGAATGTATCACAATGCACAAACTACTCACACACAATGTCATGCAAATAGAACATCACACACACATTGCACCTGTCAGCAGAAAGAGCCAACACAGGCCAAACACTGCATACATCCACAAGAACAACACAACAGAGGCACATACCAATCCATCACATAGCAAACTCAGCTGGACATCTGGGGGATGCACACCAAGCAAGTACAAGGCAACATACACTGACAGCACTGCTTGCACACCAAGCAGTGTGTGCACAACTACAAAACCTGTAGCACACATATCTGAGTGCCCCACCATGAACTCCCACAACACAAATCATCAAAGCACACAGATAACATCACACTCAGGAAGGGTAGCAGTACCTGAGCAAATACACATACAGCTTAGCCTTCACCCACAGATGCACAACTAAGGGAAACCCAGATGCAAACAACATGACTAGAGGACTGTGCTGCTCAAACATATGCACAGCACATGAGCAACCATGACTGCAAACTAGTAGAAGAAAATAACATGAAACTAATTGTGAAACTGTCCTGAATGGCACATTGGTCCTGTACACAGATCATCCTCACACAGTATAGTGTCACACTATGAAGTGGTGGGGAGGCTCACACACTGGCAAGGCATGGGGTAGAAGACAAGATACTGAATTGGTGTGTACATCAGTATTGGACAGGTGAGGAGTATACAGTCCACAAACACATAGAGGAGTAACTCACAATGTGTAGGCATCAGAAGCACCTATAGTGTATGGTATGACTCCTCATACCACATACCATACTGGAGCCAAAAATGGGTCAAGTGACAGCAACACATGAGAAAACTCACAAATAATGTCAGTGTGGCTGAGCAGGTCAGCACAGTGAGCACAAACAGAAACAAGACACATGGCTGATCAACAAAACACAACCCAGACTTTGCAGTCACACACTCTGCATACTCACAACTGGCAGCAACAACAAGTAGGTGTCCCACAGGACTGCAAGGACACACCGACACACTGCACAGTGCTCAACCTACAACTCCTACATGTGCCCACAATCTGAAGCACATGGCTGACAATGTAAACAAACAGGCACTCATTACCTGGGTCATACATGTGTGTAGTTGGCATTGCAGGGGCACACACACATCAACACTACTGACAATGACAGGCCATTCACACTGTATGACTACTCAAGTGCACACATTCAAATGTACCCATGTGACTATGAACACAGGCACACACAAGATGACTACACACCAACTTTGCTATGCACACATCAAGAAAGAGCACACAGAAATGCCGGACCCTGGCCACCCCGCAAGTAATCCTATGGATAGCATTCACCTCTGTACTGGTATTGCATCCTGAGATGACATGTGTACAATTTAGCAAACCTGAGCACAGAATGATTAGGAGAAGAGTAGACCATCACAAACAACCATCATTGCACCCTCAAGCCTCAGACTGAAGAAGAACAAAAGTGCCTGTTACCTCTGGAAACCTCTGAAAAAGTAAAACAAGCAATTGGCAATGTTAAAGTGGCATACAGAGCATGTGTCACATGAACCGATACCCATACATAAAACCTTTTATTTAGCAAGGACATTGACAAAGCAAACAACAGGAGTAACTGTCTTTATTACATAATACCCAGATAGGCATCAAAAGTACAAAACAGCAAGGCCATTGACCAGTACAAATTCAAAGTATGTACATGTGTGCATGAGAAACTGCACAGGGAATGGGCATCCAAAGTGACAAACAGCAAGGCCATTGGCCAGTACAAATTCAAAGTATGTACATGTGTGCATGAGAAACTGCACAGGGAATGGGCATCCAAAGTGACAAACAGCAAGGCCATTGGCCAGTCCATAGTTCCGTTGTGCACATGTGTGCATGAGAAACTGCACAGGGAATGGGCATCCAAAGTGACAAACAGCAAGTCCATTGGCCAGTCCATAGTTCCGGTGTGCACATGTGTGCATGAGAAACTGCACAGGGAATAAGTAACACCATCTACTGCCATGGGAATCACCACAGCTCCGGGGATACAAATGGGCAGTCCAGGCACCGCTGTGGGAGAGATGGTATTGGGAGGGGGACTTTGCCTCAAATTTGGCTGTCAGTTGAACTGATAGGTGGCTGATTGTCGGGTCCAGTTGGAGGACTGGACCTGGGAGAGAGAGGACCAGCTGAGGTAGAGGCATCAGTGGCTGTGGGAGCCTGAGGGCTGCTTGGACCGGGTGGTGTGGTGGCACAGGGAGGCAGAGACATGCTGCAGTGAGACACAGTGTGTGAGGGTGAATGTTGAGGGCTGGGTCTCAACTTCTTGGGGATTCGATAGCCCACAATTGTCTTGGCCGGAGTGGGAAGTGAGGTGGGCACAACAGCCTCACTCTTCAGCAAAGGTGTATCAGGTGCAGGTGGCTGTCCCCGTGGGGATTTTCTGGATCTGGTGGTACGCTTGGGGTGACCTTGCCTTTTCCCCTCCATCCCCTGTTGTCCAGGTGAACCCCCCACTTTGCTCTCCTGTCCCAGCTTCACAGGGGTGTAGGTGGGAGTTGAGGTTGTGGGTGAATGTGCCTTAGAGAAGTGTTTGTGCTGAGTCGTTGCAGGCACCAGGTTCACAGCAGACAGGGCAACTGTTTATTTGTCTGTGGGAGCAGGTGTGGGGATGGGAGTGCCCTTGGATGGGGGTGATTTGGATGAATGTGAGGTTGAGGCCTGCTTCTGCCCCTGAGTGTCACGTGATGGGCTTTTGCCTTTACGCTCCTGTGTGCCTGTTTTGTGTTTTGGGGATGGTGTCTGTGGTCTGGGCCATTTGGAGTGCTGCTGTTGTGTGTTGCGTGTGGAGGACTTGGTGCCTGAGGGCTGTGGCATGTGGGCACTCTCGTCAGGTGGTGCCACTGGCAGTGTGGTTGCTGAAGGGTCTGGAGCTGGACTGGGAGCCTGTGACAGCTGAATGGCTGCCGTCACTGTGGAGGACAAAGACTGGACAGTTCGGTGTAGCCCACCCACGTCAGAATAAATGCCCTCCATGAAGGCAACTACCTGTGCCAACTTCTTGCCATGATCCTGAAAGGCATTCAGGAGAGCAGCCTGACCCACACACAGCTGGCGCAAAAGGTCCACCGCCTCCACACTGAGGGCAGCAGGGAAGACAGGGGCAGGGGCAGCAGTGCCTCGGGGGAAGGAGATTCTACCCTTCCTAGGGCTGTGGGCACGGACAGCACTTGTGGGAGCATCCGGGAGGGTGGGCACTAGACGATGTGTGGTGGAAGAAGAGGCAGATTTTGAACTCCCTGTGCCCGCCAACATCGAGGAGTCACCACTGGAGTCTGATGATGTTGAGGTTGGTGTTTCCGGGCGTGATTCATCCAGGGCACTCCTGTCCCCCTCCGAGGCACTGGTCACATCAGTGTCAGTGAGCTCATGTGTAGCAGTCATGCCAGAAGCTTCACCACTGGTGTCCGTCCCCTGCCCTTCCGTGCCCTCGGTAGATGCTGCAATAGACAGAGACGTAGGTTCAGTATAGTGCTATACTCACAAACATCATATGCAAGCACAGCACAAAACTAGAAAATGATCCCCCATGTTGCCCACCACCATGTGCAGTCTGCATGTGCAACCTTTATGCAATCATCAGAAGATGCATGGAAACATGCATAGTTGACATTAATTACTCATGTGACATTGACAAAGAAAAATAGATGGCCCGTGCCTCCTTGTAACCTAACATACTAATCTCTGTAAGCATACCTATGTGCCTGTAGGTGAGATAGATATACATCTCAACATGTTGCCTCTGTCACATATGGAGTCACTTTAAGGGAACACCGCAGATACAGACTCCCAAATGTCCTCTTGCAATGGCCATAAGCTCTTGATATCCACCATGTTGTGCTTTGAAGCACAACTACAGTTGCACATTGGTGTCAGATGTGTAGTTCTCACAAATTTTAAGTTGTGCACAGCACACATCTACAAAAGCACACTAAGATGATGCTCACTGCTGTTCACTGCCAGGTGATGTCTATGACACCCATAATGCAGCATATGTCACAAGGCCACATCTCATCTAGCAATGTCAAGGGTCATTGTTTTAAACACATGAGAAACTAAATGTTGTGAAAATGCATAACAGCTGCACTCAACACAGAGGCCACTTAGAAGCCATTGCATCACACTAGAAACATCACAGAGCTCGGCACTGGCTCAGGGTTGGGATTCATGCAGTCACTCACACCCAAAGTCACACTTCGCAGAATACTCACCCCCAACTTGCTGCTGATGGTCCCTCAAACGTCCATCCAGCTCTGGCTGTGTCACTGCCAAGATGCGGGCCATTAGTGGTGTCATGCTCCTATGCGCCAACCTGCCACTCCGAGGAAGCACCCACAGCGTCATCTCTGCCACTTTCTTTCTCAGCCGGCAGATGTCATCCCACCTCTTGTGACAGTGTGTGTGCCGTCGGTTGGAGACACCCAGAGGCCGCACCCTGTGTGCAATGGCCCTCCATATGGCCTTACGCTGGTGTACCTTAAGCAGCAGGCATTGGAGACAAGAAGAGGAAGTTTCAGTGACACTGTTTTATGTACCACTGTGTGTCAGTACAGGAGCATGAAAAACAAAGCACACCAAGACATAAATATTGAGCAGAGGCCAAACAGCAGTATACTTGCATCAAATACTTTCATATAAATGTATACATGTATGAGGATGGACACAGTACATGGCCATCTCATACACATGCAGAGTGCCAGCACAGAACCCAATGTGAAGAAGACCCTCATCTGTGATGCAGTATGTGAGTGAGCAAGACATACAATACATTTGAAATAATGTGTTGGGGCAGACTCACTGTGTCCAACACTACACACCCCTCAATGTCCTTGGCCAGAGAATGGCTACCTGTGTCATGGAGGTCACATTTAGGGCCATGATCTGACATTCTCACACTCTTCTCACAAGGTGTAGGCCTGTCTTGTGCAATCCTCAGGCCTAAGATAGCTCATTGAGAAATAGGGTGGCTGACAACACATATGTTTCACTCTGTCCATTTACTGATGGGTCCTTGTCAAATTGGGCATTTTCTGTGCAGGCCAGGGGGACTCACACTGAGTTTAAACGTGGACCATCAGAACATTCACATGCATGTACAATATGAGAGGGCAAACAGTGCCTACACATGCGAGTCAGTACACATAATGAAAACAATGGAAGGATGATATCTCCAAATTATATTTATTCTATGTGTCATAGGTGAATTACCACCAAAAGTGTTACACTCAGGCATTTTACTCTTGTGCATAATGCACACATATCCATGGGGGCAATATGGAAACTGTACACCCATTCTTCATTACCCTCTGGAAGACATACCTTTGCAATGTCACAAATGAGCATGTGAAAACCTCATGGACCATGTCATCACATAGCCCAGGCAATGTTTTTTTCAGACTTCGACTGTGCAAACCAGCAGTGTGACAGTATGGCTGCAAAAACACTGCATGTCCCTCCCATCCTTCAATGCAGCCATGGATCTGTGGAAATAAGGCTACACACCCCATCGACATGAAGTCAGCATGCCAGGCAGTGTATCACTCATTTACATTACCCAGTCTCAGACCTACGTTTGTATTTTACTTGATGTAGAAGGGCTGTAGAAATGTCCATGTTGCCATCCTCCACAAATAGTCAAGTGCAATATTTACTAGGCCAGGTATGGAGCATGGTACATCAAAAATTAGTATGCATGCACATTAACTTGCACACACAGGCACATACTACTGCAGAGCAATATCATGTGAGCACTGTGAGCACTCAAATCAAATCAAATCAATTGAACTTTATTCGGTTATTATAAAAGAAATAACCATAAAAGCACAATTTATAAATCACATGAAAGTTCCATGATAAAAATAGAGATAATAGATAAGGCTAAAAACATGTAAAAATTCATACCACAATTGATTTACGAAATTTAAAAACATTTTTAAAAAAAACAGTAACAGAGGCAATAGTGAATACATTATCCAGATTCTGTAGCGCCAGGAATGCGGGGCGACATCGTCTCAGTTCCAATCTCTTTAACACTGGGACAATCCATCTTTTTCTGGGTATGGAATAAAATGTGCAAAAAAACAAGATATGTATGGACGACTGGACTGATACGTCGTCACATGGGCAGTTACAAAGTGTTCTTGACCAATCGTTTACCTCAGGAAAACTTAAAGTTCTATGCAGAATGTTCAATCTGAGGCGCATTAACAGAAACCTGCCAAAATCCCTAGTGGTTAGCAAGATATATGGTTGTATCTTTACAGTGATCAAAGTAAGATGGTGTGCTGCCACCGTGGTTTTGGCCATTTCACTAGTAATTCTATGTTCACTCATGTATAACATACATATATTTTTAAGGTCCTTTCTCGGTACCAGGCACATAGTAGAGGGTTCATTAAAATATTCTTTATGGCCTATTTGAGTTAAAAAAGTCTTGACATATTCTAGCCATCTTATATGTTTAGCCCCGTCAATTCCCAGTGAGTCCTTTAAAATATGGCGATTAAAAACAGACTCTTCAGTGGTCCAAACCCTGTGCCACAGAAGAACAGGTTGTATCTTGATCACATCCTCAAGGTAAGGCAGACCCAGTTCTGTATGACAGATAAGTGTAGAGCGTACTGTCCGGTACTGCCAAGAGATACCTGAGGAAAATGTTTTCTGCCACTTGGAGTGAATTAACATTAGCATATCCCCAGATACCTGCTCCATAAGTGGCAATCGCTACACATGTTGCCCTATATATGCGTAACAATTCCCCTGTAGAGCATCTACCCATTTTCCTACTAAAATTTGTTAATGCCATCAGAGATTTACTGAATAGGAGCCTTCTCGCTTTGATTGCCCTGCACCAGGAGCCTGACTGATCGAACAAGATCCCTAGATAAGAAAAAATATTAGTATTCTCTAGTGCCTTGGTATTGATAAAAATAGTATTTTTCTTTTTATTTACCCCAGTCCCACATTTCATCGAAAACGTTTTTGAGCAGTTAATTGTAAGGACCAAGTTTGCCATAAATTTTGTAAAAGAGGTTACAACCCTTTGGAGACCAATGGGCGTGCGGGCCATCAGGACCGCATCATCTGCATAAAGGAGTGCAGAGATGGGGCGAGAGGCTGCCAATGGCAGGTCCCTGCACTCCTTAATTAAGGTGCATTCAAGATCATTAATATATAACGTAAATAGGAATGGGGCAAGGACGCAGCCCTGCCGCACTCCTCTCGAAACTCGAAAGTTCCTAGTGCAGTCTCCACCCTATCCAAAGCGGACCCTCGCCCTAGCCCCTGGATAAAGCTGCCTTAAAAGGAAACTATGGAGTTGTCCACCCCCAACCCTTCCAAGATTACCCAAAGCTTTTCATGAACAACACAATCAAATGCTGATGTTAAATCAACAAAAGTTAAAAACAGCCTTTCCCTTTTAGCTTTCGTATATTTATCTAAAAGAATATGGAGATTCAGGCCCTGATCTATAGTGCCTAGGCCCTTACGAAAGCTGTATTGGAGATTGCTTAAAATTGAGTGCTCCTCTGCCCACTTTTGGAGTCTATCTAAAACCACACGCCCTATTATCTTGACTGTAGAATCCAATAATGAGATTGGGCGATAGCAAGCTGGATTTGCCCTATCGCCCTTCTTAAAAATAGGAACGATAATGGATTCATACCATGACGTTAAAAGCCCCATAGAACAGCAGGCATTAAAAAGTTGCGTTAGGAGAGGTCCCCATAGTGCCATGTTGTTTTTGAACAGGTCAACCGGGACACCATCCAAGCCCGGGGCCTTACCGCCCGTGCTAGCTGTTATAGCCACGTTGACCTCACTCAAAGTGAAATCCATTCTAGAGTTATGAAAAGTGAGTGGAGACTCCGAGTCGGCCTCAATCTCCACAGTTACCTGATCATCTGCTATTTGATTAGTATAAAGCTTAGAATAGTGGGAAACCCACTCTTCCTCAGAGATGGCAATCTCTATGGTGGCTTTAGATTTATCGGTGAAAAAAGGCGCGTTAACCGCCTTCCAAAAGGCAGCAGAGTCACGGTTAGTCGATGCCTCGTGCAGGGCGTTCCAAGCTTCCTCTTTTAGCTCATCCTTCCTTACTGTTAGTGCCCTCTTGTAGTTCCTTCTGGCTTCCCTAATAAGGTCCTGATCCTTCACTCTAGCATTTAATGCATATTTAAGTCTAGTGTAGGCCTTAGTACAAGTGGAGTCAAACCACCCTTCACTGTGATTATCGTGCCTTTTGGCGTTTACCCAAAGAATTTCTTTAATTTGGGCTGAAATAACTCTAAAATTCTCCATGATTACTGAATAAGAGGAATTTTTATCGAGGCCAGCATAAAAACTATTTTTACACATTGTCAATAATTTGGGAACAAATTCCTCTGGATTCACCTTCATCCACTTCAGTGCATACCCGTTTTGCCTGCTCAAAGTAATATTATTCAGAAACTGCGTGGATCTGCCTTTTGTATTAAAATCTTGATTAAACACCATAATATCAATACTTAACGGGAAGTGGTCGCTTAAAGCGATGTCATGAGTAATAAAATTCTTGACACGGGGAGAATGTCTACTAGATATCAAAATATAGTCTATTGTTGAAAAAACACCTCAACCATTAAAAGTTGGACTAAATGGGACCTCAGGTAGGCATGGACTATTTGCAAACCCCATGTCACAAGAAAATGCAATGTCATTCAGGAGGTCTCCATGTACAGTATGCGAAAAATGCGGAAAACTAGTGTCTTTTCCATAGGTAATCCCGCATAACCCCTTATCCCCATTTTGACATAGGAAACAATTAAAACCCCCTCCCCATATAACAAAAACATCTTTAGTAATCTGAGTTTGCAGGTTAATCACATCTCTGCTTAAATTTCTAAATGTTTCCTCCACCGTATCAGAAGAGGTGTTGTTATAAAAATTCAATATGATCACACAGAGGGGCCGATTCCGATTCGGGCCGGAAATCTCTCCGACCGAGCCGGACCCGGAGAGATTTCCGACCGAATCGGACCCGTGCAGCCCGACCGAATGAGTACGATGCGCACGTATGCCATCGGACTCGAGTCGGTCAGACTCCCATTGAAGTCAATGGGAGCCGGTCGTCACAACGCGTACGCGGGCTCCCATTGACTCAATGGAGTGCGAGTCGGACAAGGGCGCCCCCTACAGCGTGTACGCGGCGAAGCGATTCGCGCCGTACATGCACAGGTAGGGGGACCCATGGGTCCCCCGGTGTGCGACTCGCGCGGCTACGCGTACAGGGAGTCCGACACGGACCCCCAAAGTGCGGCTCCGACTGCTCTTTCGAGCCGGAGTGCGCGGCTCGGTCGGACTGCTCGCGGAGCGCATCGTACTTACCCGGCCGGGGAACGTCTCCATTGCGCGGTGCGAGTCGAGTCCGAGCGAGTCGGTCGGTGCGGTCAGACCCGGGAACGAGTCGGTCGGAGCGGTCGGGACGCCCGGACGAGTCGGTCGGCGATTTCGCATCGTACTCGCTCGCCCGGACGCGCGTACGAATCGGTCGGGAAACAGGGCTCCGAATCGGATCCGGTTAAGCCGAATCCGATTCGGAGCCCTACCGGCCGAAATCGGAATCGGCCCCAGAATGTCTGATCTACGTGCATACTAACGATATGATAATGCCTATTACTGACAACTAACTCAACTTTCCTAGTTTTTAAGTGATTGGAGATGTAAGTGCAAAGACCCCTTTTGCTCTACCATGAGTCGATCTAGTTGCTGGGGTGTTAAATGTTTTAAAGCCACACATATGAATTGGCTCCTCCACCCAGGTTTCTTGTAAACTAAATATCTCATATTTGTTCACATAATCCACCCATACTTTATTAGTCACTTTTGTTTTCAATCCAGCCACATTCCAAAACATAATCTGGCATTTGGTATCCTTCACTTTGCTACCAGGTTTGCCACCAGTGCACTCGACAAGCGGGGATATAAATTCATTATGGGGAATGGGGGTATGCACAACGACATCCACATTCTCTACGTTATTGGCATCTGTGCTGGCTGATATTTCTTGGAGTGGTTGTTCTGCTATTGTAGAACTAGGGCTAATTGTTAGGGGGCCCTTGTAACAGGAATCGTCCAAGCATCTGGTTGTAGCAACTTGAGTAAAGTCCTCAGGACTCAGTCAATCCACTTCTTCGAGGTGGTTGAGTCTATCGAAGCGATTTTGGGTAGGAATATTAAACTGTCTCCTATAAAGCGGAGTAAGATTTTCCCAAGTTGACCTAGGGTGATTCCAGTGTGGAGGCTGATAAAAATATCCTAAAGGAACAACACTAATATGTGAGCCTCCCATAGAATTATCTCCAACTCTACTCAAGATCAATCTCACAAAGTTTGGAGTTTTAAATGATAGCACAACACAATCCCCTTGAAATTTTTTGGGCCCTTTACCTAACCATCCCACTCTCCTTACCATCTTGAACTCGTCAAATCATTTTTCAGTTAGGCCTGACCTGGAACCAAGCCACTGTAAAGACTTGTTCCTTAGATTCACCCAAGATTCTCCCATCTCATCCGCCAATGTAGGGACATTAACTAACACCACTACATAAGGTGTAGCAGCTGGCGGTAAATCTAAGTATGTGGCATGTTGTGTCCCCTGAGTCAGGCTTGCACGATTAATATTTACTAAAGATGGAATTGGTGCCGACTTAATCGCGGCTGGTACGGTAGTAGGTGGGTGGGCCTCAATATTAGCGAGAGGTTTTTTTTGAGTTTTTTGAGTTATGACAGCGGGCACATATATAGGGGCATTATGAGTAGCTGTAACAGGGCCAGTGTAGTTTGTCTTTGGATTATTAATTTGGTGGTCATCTTTAATGATGTGACCAGGCAGACACATTCTGTCAGGTACTGGTGGCTGAAGTATATCTAAACATTTAACTAAAGTCGCCTCCATAGTACCTATTCTGGTTGTCAGACTACATAGACTGTCTCTAATCAATGTATCCAGAGCATCCAGCTTTACTTTTAACTTTCCTACCTCACTCTGAGTACGCATATTAGAACTAATCAGTGATTTTTCCCAGTTCTCAGATTTATTAACTGGTGTGGACTTTGCCCTTTTAGGGGCCCTTTTACGGGTTTTAGGAGCGAGCCTCTCAGTCGTAATAGGGCCTGGATCCTCCACCCCAGAAGTGCTAGGACAATTACTCGGATTCCTGGCGCGCTTATTTGGTGGTTGGTGCTGCACATCGCATTCCTGTTCACTGCCTGACAAGTGATCTGAAATATTCACCACGCAGCCATTTATACCTGAGTTACTTCTCGGTACCTCTAATAAGTTGGAACTCACTTTCACTGTAGTTCTCTCAACAGCCCCAGGTTTTAAGGCCTCTTCGACCACGTTGATCTGCCGTTCTATGGCACCTACAGCTCCAGTGAGATAGTTAAGTAAAGACTGGCGAGAATGCTCCCCTGATTTAACTGAATTCTTATTCTGAGTGCTCATTGTTTTTCTCTTCCCCATACTAAATATATCGCAATCAAGTCACAAATATCAAGATAAGAGTACCAGACACTTTTTACAGAAGGCAGAAGGCAGAAGGGGAGATAAAAATCACTATTTACAATTCTGCTCAAAGAACTTAGTGCCCCTCGGAAGCTCCCTTAAGGATAAATAGCGCCAAAGCGAAGGTCCAGCTTCGTTCCCAATTAATGACAGGTGACTGCACGGTTCCTTTCCTTAATTGTTATTACTTCTTTATCGGGAAAATCTCAGAGTCACAGTACCTTAATACGAGGATGTCAGAGCTATTGCCCGACCCGGCCTCTGTCGGTCTATGACGGGCTAAGACGGGCCCGTCTTGGCCCGGTCTTCGCCCGTGCCGAGCCCGTGCGCGTCCCGCGTGACCGCCGCGCTGTCTATCAAGCCCCTCCAGGGGCTCTGGAGAAAGTGCTTCTGTGCGTCGGGCTGAGGGCCAAGGGCAGGACAGCAAAGTGCAGGTGCAAATGCAGCAAGAGCGGTCTCCTGCGTCGCGGGACCGCCGCACTGCCTATCAAGCCCCTCCAGGGGC
This sequence comes from Calotriton arnoldi, assembly GCA_963921515.1. Lineage (NCBI taxonomy): Eukaryota > Metazoa > Chordata > Amphibia > Caudata > Salamandridae > Calotriton > Calotriton arnoldi. The sequence continues at coordinate 221,402 of CAWUFW010004244.1, read as the reverse complement.
TCTGGAGAAAGTGCTTCCGTGCCTCGGGCATCGGGCTGAGGGCCAAGGGCAGGACAGCAAAGTGCAGGTGCAAATGCAGCGTGAGCACTCTCAAACTGTCACTCTGAAACACTTACCAGTACATCTGGAGCACCATATAGCCTCCCATACTGTGAAAACACCTCGTCCACCAGGACCTCCATCTCCTCTGTGGTGAAGGGACGGGCCCTGATGTTCTCAGTTCTCGCCATCACTTGGTCCAGGAGACAGGAACAGCAGCAGTTGTTGGGAAAGAATGTCAGGCAGCAGTGTCTGGATGCAATGGAAATGTGTGGCTCTCTCACAGACATATATAGCCCCCTGGGGTTGTTTCAGTGGTACTCAGCTGCTGCAATTGGTGTTCCTGGTCAGCTTTTTTCAAATGTAACCAATGACCATGATTGCGGTGGCGGAGCACGCATACGGCACCTATGAACACATCATGCTGTAGCAATGGCAATGGCCAATTCTCATCATTGAACACTAGACACTTACAATGAATCATGCCACCTGATTGGTAAATTCAATGCTAGTGTGACATTGAACTCACTGATGACTACACATGCCATGTCAGTGCACAGGATTACATGCATTGGCATGTACTTCCTCACATGTCACATATGATATTTGTGTGCATGGACACAGATCTTTTGTGTAATGGACTCTCATATTTGTGAACATGCCAATGTGTGAGATGGCTAATCAACCCACAGTAATGATGGACTGACTACATAATGTGCCTATTTCACTGTGTAGATTACTGAAATCATTTTGATAGTTGATCTGCTTACACACACTGTGCTCATTGTGTTGAAAATGTGTGCTCTGTCCGACTTACACAAGAAGGTGTGGCAGGTACAGCAGCTACGTAGAAGCCAGCAGTGTTGCTGTTACAAACATGTGCTGTGTCAACTACTCTCAGGGCTGGTGACACAAGATGTTGGAATGTACCATTTTCCATTCACACTGTCAGAATCTGTTTTGGAGGTACTCAGTATGTACATAATGAACACATGTACAACTACTTGAGATCAAGGTGTCTCTGCATGGGACTTGTTCTTTAAGCTGTTGTTTCAGTCCAGTCATTGTTGGCGCTGTGTCAGTCAAGACGTAAGATTTTGGGCACATCTCATAAGGGAATTGAATTGACATGTGTCCACTTTCATTTTATGTAGTAGATGACCAAATGTGCATCGTCCATTCACATTGCTGGCGGACATGGAGGATGAGGACATCATAAGGAAATTCCGTTTGGATCGAGTTACCCTTCAAGACCTATGTGGTCAGTTGGAGCCCCATCTGAGGCCTCACAGAACCTATCTGACTGCTTTGACACCAACAGTTAAGGTGATGGCGGCCCTGCATTTCTTTGCAACTGGTTCGTTCCAGTACACGGTGGGCAGCGCAGGTGGGATGTCTCAACCAATGTTCAGCATGGTGCTACGTGATGCCCTGTCCGCAATGATGACATACAAGGAACGCTACATCCATTTTCCCAGGAGACATGAATTGGCAGCTGTGAAGGGTGATTTTTATGACCTTGGCAACATACCGAATGTTGTTGGCGCCATTGACTGCACACATGTTGACCTGGTTCCACTACAGGCACGTGAGCACATATACAGGAACAGGAAGCATTTCCATTCCATTAATGTGCAAGTGGTATGCCAAGCGGATATGATTATCTCCCATGTCTGTGCCAGATTTCCAGGATCAGCACATGACTCCTACATACTGCGTAACAGCATCATACCACAGCTGATGCCAAATCTGCATCCGGAGCGTGCGTGGCTTGTTGGTGAGTATGCAGAGTCAAGTAGTGTGCTGTATGTGTGACATGCTGTTCTCAGCTACTGTTTATATTACAAAATTGGTATGTGTATCTCACACCTAGGTGACTCTGCGTATCCCAACCGGCCTTGGTTGCTGAGCCCACTGAGGAATCCCAGGACCCCGGGTGAAGTCCGCTACAATGGTGCACATGAGAGGACATGTCGTGTGGTGGAGCGTACGTTTGGGCTTCTGAAGTCTAGATTCCGGTGTCTGGACAAGAGCGGAGGTGCACTACTCTACTCTCCCCAAAAGGTGTGTCAGATCGTAGTTGCATGCTGCATGCTCCACAACCTGGCCTTGCCCAAAGAGATCCCCCTGCTACTGGACGATGATGAGCAGCAGATGCCCCCCCCCCCTGCAAACCCACACATGTCCAGTGTCGACGATAGTGGAGAGGAGGAAGGTGTTGACCTGTGTCAACAGCTCATCAACAACCTCTTCCCTGAGTGTGAGTGACATTGTACAACAGTGACATTGTCTGTTGTCTTTGATGGTAGTGACAAGGCCTAGAAGAGCTTTTTGACTGCTGGCTGTTGTTGGCTCTGTGCTAATGGCTGATGTGTGTGGCACAGGGTAGTTATGACCAGCTACATAATGTCTATGTTGATGTTGTTGCTCATTGTTATGTGTGCTGGTTTGTGTACCTTGATGACTAGTGGTGTGTTCTAGCTGTGATGCCATCACCTGACAAGTAAATGTCATTCGCTTGTGTCTTTCTAGGGCCCTTCACCCTCTCAATGCCTCGACACAATCAGAGCTTGTGGTACATTGGAATCTGAGTAGACATTGTACATACTGTGATAAACATGGAGCTGACACAAAGACATAGGTGTGTAAAGAGTGTTTATTTACAATGAGTATTTGTGACAGAAAAGTGATTATTTACAAAATGGTGCTAAGTTAATTTCTGAGTTGTCAGTGATGGTAAATGAGACAATAGAGTAGTCACCTCATTGATGTAGTCACACAGTCCAACATACACCTGCCATCAACATGGCAGTGTGGGTAAGAATAGTCAACAAAATCAATGTCAAGGGGAACAGAGGTGCCATCATGGCTGACTCGGCGACTAGCATTTGGATGGTGCATTGCCCCGTGATCCTCCCCTGATGTTTCTCGGACGGCCCGTTGTGCGTTTGGCAGGGGGGGGCCACTGCTGCGGGCTCAGCGGTGTCTGAGGAGTCATTTTGTTGCAGCTCACCCCTCTCTGTGGCCACAGCTGAGGTGGTGGGAGTATCATCCTGCGGGCCACTGGGCAGCATGTCTGTCCCTCAGAACACCCACTAGCTGGCCCATGAGGTCCACAATTTGGCCCATACGCGTGTCCATGGACCTCAGCAGCAGGCGGAGCTCACGCACTTCTTCCACAACCTGGCCCATGTGTCCCTGGGTCTGCTCATATGCCCCAAGGACTCTGGCGATGTTGGCCAGGGCTTCGGTCCCAGTGTCCTCTGGAATTTGTCCCCCAGTTGCCATCCCACCTGCCCTGCTGACCCGGACCTGTGGCGTTGGCACTCGACACACCCGCAAACTCTCCCTGCCCTCCTCTGATTGTGTGGTGGTGTTGGTAACCACTGAGGCAGGGAGAGTGTTGCAGGCAGCAGTGGTGGTGGCGGTGGTGGTTGAGGCCGCACAGGTCTTGCAGCAGGGGTCAGCGCTGTTGTTGTTACTGTGGTGGTGGCGCTGATGGGGACAATGGGGGCCTGGGACGTGGTGCGCCCTGGCAGTCCGGATGGGCCAGGTTGTTGCTCCTCATCTGAGAAACGTAGGGAGTCTGCATCCGAGAGTTCATGCTCCGGGGGGAGACTGGCTCTGCAGGTTGGTGTTGTGTTCTGCAGCAGTTGCTTGTGGATCTCCTGTTGAACAGAGGTGAAATGGTCATTGAAGTGCACTCCACAAGCTTGGTGTTAGACGTTTGGATGTTACATGTGATACACCACACACTTTACATTGAAATCACTCTATATGGCAGCAAGGTATTGAGCATCATGACATGATGTGGAGGTACATACATTACTTGTGCATGGTGTGACATGTAAATAGAAACCATGTGCCACGTACAGATTGTGTGATTACAAGGACATGTCGTCATCTAACGACTTGCGGCACATCAACTTTATGTGATGCGTCTTTTTGGTTTGCTCTGCATGAAATCAGTTTCAGCTAAGCAAGAACTAGCCATTGTAATGTTATACATACCTTTTTACTTTGTTTTTCCAATTGACCATGCATGTTTTGTGCTCATATGGGCCTTCATGCTCTGACACCCAGGCACTTACACATTGCATTCTGTGCTCTACATAATTGGTCCCTGAATTTCTTCAACATGTGACTTGGTGAGTCAAAGTTTAATTTCAGTGACAGTTACGTACGCTTAGCTGTGTGCACACTAGATGTGGCTTTTGGATCTATGCCAAGTTGGCTGACACGTGAGTGCTGGTGTGATCATATGGCTCCATGCATTTTGAGAAGGATGGCAGGGTGCATGCACTGTCTACCTACCTGTTCGGTGACACAGTGGAGGGAAATTGCTGCCACATGGTTCTGGGTGTGGGGAGTGCTCCATCCTGCTGAGTTGTGGGACAAGGGTGCCTGGTGGGAGTTGTAGTGCAGGCTTCCCACCCACAAACACCCCTCTGGTTAAGATGGCTACCTACCTGTGAGTTTGAAAAGAGCAATGCAATGGCTGCCACATGGTTGTGGGTGTGGGGAGTGCTCCATCCTGCTGAGCTGTGGGACAAAGGGGCCTGGTGGGAGTTGTAGTGCAGGCTTCCCACCCACAAACCCCCTCCCTGTTAAGATGGCTACCTACCTGTGAGTTTGAAGAGAGCAATGCAATGGCTGCCACATAGTTGTGGGTGGGGGGAGTGTTCCATACTGCTCCGCTGTGGGACAAGAGGGCCTGGTGGGATTTGTAGTGCAGGGTTCCCACCCACAAACACCCCTCCCTGTTAAGATGGCTACCTCCCTGTGAAGTGGAGCAGAGGAAGGGAATAGGTTACACATGGCTCTTGTATGGGGGAGTGTTCCATCATGCTCAGGGGTGTGACAAGGGAGCATGAGAAGGCTACCTACCTGTGAGTTTGAAGAGAGCAATGCAATAGCTGCCACATGGTTGTGGGTGTGGGGGGTGCTCCATCCTGCTGAGCTGTGGGACAAGGGGGCCTGGTGGGAGTTGTAGTGCTGGCTTCCCACCCACAAACACCCCTCCCTGTTAAGATGGCTACCTACCTGTGAGTTTGAAGAGAGCAATGCAATGGCTGCCACATGGTAGTGGGTGGGGGGGAGTGTTCCATACTGCTCTGCTGTGGGACAAGAGGGCCTGGGGGGAGTTGTAGTTCTGGTTGCCTGTACACATGCCCCCCTGGGAATGTTGCTAGCTACCTTTGGGGTGATTCAGAGGGATTAAATGTTAGATCTGTGAGACATGTGTTGGGAAGAGTGTGTTGCACATAAGTGCATTTGGGCCTAGGAAGTGTAGCTTTGTAGTTGTGCAAGACAGTACATAGCAGTGTAATGGGAAACATTTTTTGTAACTTACCAGCCTCCACTCCCCCGGCTATTCCTGTGAGACTCTCTGGACGCAGTATGGCAAGCACCTTCTCCTCCCATTCGGTGAATGTTAGTGGGGGAATGGGAGGGCCACCGCCAGTCCTCTGAGCCAGCTCATGGTTCTTGTTGGCACGCTCTTTCACCCTGGTCTTGAGGTCATGCCCCCGCTTCCTGATGACACGCAGGGTGCGCTGGGTGGTCCCTACTGCATTGAATTTGTTGACTATCCTTGCCCACATTTGATTTTTTGTGGCTACTGGTGTCTGTTGGATCATGCTTCCAAACAAATGTGGTTCTACTCTGATTACCTCATCTACCATGACTGACAACTCATTGTCAGTGAATTTGGGCATCTTCTTCTGTGACATGGTGTGTGATGTGCAAATGTGGGAAAAGTGCAGTTGTGAAGGTGGGTGTGGTGATGTGTGTGGTGTGTGTGTGGTTGTGAGGGTGTGATGTGTGCTGATTTGCCTCTGCTTTGTGCTGTGGGGTTGGGCCCTTCAGTTGTGGAGTTGTGCAAAGGATTCGGGTCAGGGAAGAGGCTGGTTTTATACTCATCTATGTGGGTGGGTCAAAATGGAGTATTCATGTCAGGTGTGTTGTGTGGGTTGACGTGGGATTTGTATTTTTTACTTGTCATGGGGATATGTCATTGGGGTGTGTTAGGAGTTTTTTGAGGCTGAGCCAGATTAATGGCCACACTTGGTAGCTTTGTTGTGTGGTTGCTTTCGACCGCCATTACTCTTCCGGAGCGACCATGACGGTCGGAATACAACAGCCCTTCCACCGGATCTCCCATTCATCAATTGTTGCGATCGAGGCGGTCGGAAACAACTGATCGTTCCGCTGTCACTGCAATCATATCCGAATTTCAAGTGCAGTCAATCCGCTGGTCATGCAGCAGTTTTGGGTCTTTCCGCAGCAAATCCGACCGCCGCGGACGGATTTTCACCTGCTCCGGACGGTCCCGGCGGAGTTTCGTGGGATCCGTCTGCCGCGGTCGGATCTTTCTGGTGGTTCATCCTAATCTGACCGCCGGTTTTCCCGCAGTACATGCGGACGGTTAATTTCCACTACCACGGCGGTCGGAATGGTCTTCCGACCGCCATTCTAATTAACCCCTAAATCAGGGAAGGTGCTGGACACTAAACATATATAATTTACTATTCCCACTCCAATTTATATTAAGTCAGGGAAGGCGCTGTACACTAAGCATATATAATTTACTATTCCCACTCCAAACTACATTAAGTCAGGGAAGGTGCTGGATACCGAACATATATAATTTACTATTCCCACCCAAATTTATATTAAGTCTGGGAAAATGCTGGATACTGAACATATATGACTTACTATTACCACTCCAAACTACATTAAGTCAGGGAAGATGCTGGACACTAAACATATATAATTTACTATTCACACTCCAATTTATATTAAGTCAGGGAAGGCACTGGACACTAAGCATATATAAATTACTATTCCCACTCCAAACTACATTGTCAGGAAAGGTGCTGGATACCAAAAGTATATAATTTACTATTCCCACTCCAATTTATATTAAGTCAGGGAAGGTGCTGAACACTAAACATATCTAATTTACTATTCCCACTCCAAACTACATTAAGTCAGGGAGGGTGCAGGACACTAAACATATATAATTTACTATTCCCACTTCAAACTTCATTAAGTCAGGGAAGCTGCTGGATACTAAACATATATAATTTACTATTCCCACTCCAATTTATATTAAGTCAGGGAAGGCGCTGGACACTAAGGGGTCGATTCCGATTCGGGCCGGAAAAAGCACCGACCGACTCGGATCCGGAAAAAATACCGACCGACACGTACCCGTGGCGCACGACACGCCAAGTACGATGCAAGGCGCGAAAAATCCGACCGACACGTACGGAAACAAAGTCGACCGACCGAACCGCACGGAAAGCAGCAATCCGGCCGGAAAAACACGCAAATCCAACCGACCGACACGCACCCGGAACAAATCCGACCGAAACGTACACGCGAACTCCAAACCGCAAAGTACGATGCAAGGCGCGAAAACCACGACCGAGTCAGACGGAGGACAAGCCGTACGACCGACACGCATACAAAACCGAGCCGAAGCAACACAATACACCGCGACCGACGCGTACGCAGCATAGAAAACTGCACAAACACAGCGTGAACGAAACGGAGAACACCGTACGAGACCAATGCAGGGTCCGACTCGGTCACAAGAACGTTTCCAACATACACAAACAGCACAAAGGAAAAATCACCCAAAAAAAGGCCAAACAAGCAATTACCAAGCCAATAAATACTGGGGGGTGGGGACAGAGAACAAAGACACACCCACAACTCCACCTATATAAAGGACACAAATCACTACCATGAGCCTTTGCAAATGCCATTCCACTGCCAGCACCCAAGAGAAAGCAACCACACACCCACAGCTCATCCCTCACACAAGCCACACACCATCAGCACACCAACAAATACCTACCTCACATACACCCAGCAAAACACACACTCACACACCCTCACCTGCACACCAACACACACATCACCCACCATCACCACCCATCACCATGCCCCCCAAGAAGAATCCCAAGTTCCTAGATAGTGAATTGGAAGTCATGGTAGACGAGATCCTCAGGGTGGAGCCACAGCTGTTTGGCACACTGGTCCAACAGACCCCCATGTCGCAGAAAACCAAGATGTGGGAGAGGATCATCAACAGGGTGAACGCACAATCACCATGTCGGCGCACAAAGACCGACATCCAGAACAGGTGGTATGACGTGCGCAGGAGGGTACGGGACATGCTGAAGAAAGACTACATCAACAGCCAATACACCGGCAGTGGCCCTCCTGCCAAGCCAATATACCTCAGGCCCTGGGAGGAGAAGGTGCGGGCCATCCTTCTGCCAGTGAGCGTATATGGACTAGAGGACATCCCAGAGCCTGGTGAGTACACAACAAATGTACACAATATACTGCCACAAAACACACACATCACTGTCAAGGGGAGAGTCAAACCATGCACTCATAGCAATTACACAGCAACCAGAACAGAATCATCCCAAAATGTGTATGTCAGTCAGATAAACACAACACATGCCATCCAAAAAGTCACATCCAACTGTGCCAACACATGTACAAACACAACTACAACTACAGCTAGGCAGTGGCACAAATAGAACTAACAAACACATCCACACATGTAGCCACCACAACAACACCAACACACAGTGAAGGCCACTCAAAGGAAGGAATTCTGTGTATGCTGGCCAAGTCAGTGAAGCCAATAGCATCATGGGAGTCGCAGTCACACATATTGCCCCCCACAACTGTCCCATCAACACCACCATGAACCATGCTCACATCACAGGGAGTGGAGAAGGACTCACAAGATGGCTGACACTGGCTACTGCTGTGGGGAGCACAAGGCCCTGCTGGCAACTGTGCACCAACAAACAGCAGGACACCACTGACTGACATCCTGAGAGACAACTTACACTCCCTGCAATGCAAGCACGTTCCATGGTGGGATATCTGGCTAGCTGGGTGGGAAGGGGGACTTGCAGCACTGACCATAGTCACAAGCACCTCCCCTCACACACACCCCAACACAAACTCCACAGAACCCACCTGGTAGAATGCAATGCCCCCCATCCTAACACAAGATCCCACAAAGAACCACCACCCTGGGTCATGTTGTGTGAAGCACAGGGACACTCTTGGGACTTCCAGCCAAACAACTGCCAGGACAACACTCCCAGCCATCCTGTCAGCACAGCCACCCCACCCCACAGGGAAGCAGAGTCAAAAGGAAGGAAGCATGGGCATGCTGGGAAGGGGGTGGAGGCAATAGCATGATGGGAGTCGTAGTCACTGATATTGGTCACCCCCACAACTGTCCCATCAACACCACCCTGAACCATGCTCACATCACAGGAAGTGGAGAAGGACTCACAAGATGGCTGACACTGGCTACTGCTGTGGGGAGCACAAGGCCCTGCTGGCAACTGTGCACCAACAAACAGCAGGACACCACTGACTGACATCCTGAGAGACAACTTACACTCCCTGCAATGCAAGCACGTTCCATGGTGGGATAACTGGCTGGCTGGCTGGGTGGGAAGGAGGACTTGCAGCACTGACCATAGTCACAAGCACCTCCCCTCACACCCCCCAACACAAACTCCACAGTACCCACCTGGTAGAATGCAATGCCCTCCATCCTAACACCAGATCCCACAAAGAACCACCACCCTGGGTTATGTTGTGTGAAGCACAGGGACACTCTTGGGACTCTTAGCCAAACAACTGCCAGGACAACACTCCCAGCCATCCTGTCAGCACAGCCAGCCCACCCCACAGGGAAGCAGAGTCAAAAGGAAGGAAGCATGGGCATGCTGGGAAGGGGGAGGAGGCAATGGCATGATGGGAGTCCTAGTCACAGACATAGCTCACCCCCACAACTGTCCCATCAACACCACCCTGAACCATGCTCACATCACAGGGAGTGGAGAAGGACTCACAAGATGTCTGACACTGGCTACTGCTGTGGGGAGCACAAGGCCCTGCTGGCAAATGTGCACCAACAAACAGCAGGACACCACTGACTGACATCCTGAGAGACAACTTACACTCCCTGCAATGCAAGCACGTTCCATGGTGGGATATCTGGCTAGCTGGGTGGGAAGGGGGACTTGCAGCACTGACCATAGTCACAAGCACCTCCCCTCACACCCCCCAACACAAACTCCACAGAACCCACCTGGTAGAATGCAATGCCCCCCATCCTAACACAAGATCCCACAAAGAACCACCACCCTGGGTTATGTTGTGTGAAGCACAGGGACACTCTTGGGACTTCCAGCCAAACAACTGCCAGGACAACACTCCCAGCCATCCTGTCAGCACAGCCAGCCCACCCCACAGGGAAGCAGAGTCAAAGGAAGGAAGCATGGGCATGCTGGGAAGGGGGAGGAGGCAATGGCATGATGGGAGTCGTAGTCACAGACATAGCTCACCCCCACAACTGTCCCATCAACACCACCCTGAACCATGCTCACATCACAGGGAGTGGAGAAGGACTCACAAGATGGCTGACACTGGCTACTGCTGTGGGGAGCACAAGGCCCTGCTGGCAAATGTGCACCAACAAACAGCAGGACCCCACTGACTGACATCCTGAGAGACAACTTACACTCCCTGCAACGCAAGCACGTTCCATGGTGGGATAACTGACTGGCTGGGTGGGTGGGAAGGAGGGCCGGCTGTCAACCAAACACAACCAATGCAGACCATGTTCACACCCCAGAAAATACATAGAAATGCCCAAATAATGCAGTACAATGTGCCACACCAATATCAACCCCTGACTGTGACGACTCAGGACAATGCAATGTACAGGCCCGCACCCAGAGGCACAGTCACAACTGTAATGTGTGTCAACCATTGATGCCTGCAGAAACATGACATACATTGTTTGTGTCTCCCAAAAACAGGTGATGATGGAGACTGATTTGCATATGGCCATGTCTGAACTGGGGTGGCGTGGTGAAGCAAAATAACGATGGATTAAACCCAGATCTGTGACTGGGGGATGAATGTTTGCCATTGTGCAACATTCCGTCCATCATCTTGTGTGTTTTGCGATGGGGACACAGCAGCAGACGCTGAGGAGTCCCAGTCCCAGGCTCAAGAGGATGCCGAGCTCACTGGCGTCGTACAGCCTCTGTCCTCCTCGGATGATGAAGAACAACCTGGCACATCCGGTGCAAGTCAACATGCAGCACCAGCAGGACCACCAGCTGCAGCACCAGCAGGACCACCAGCTGCACCCCCTGCACCCACCCCTCCAACGACTGTCACCACGAATACCATCCCTGCCGACATGGACAGAATAAGGAGCAACACCAGCACAGTGACCCTGGACCAACCTGGGGCCATGGACACCACCACCACCACCAACCCCCAAGGTGGACCAGGGTTATCTGTGCGTGCCACTGCACACACTGCACATGTCAGCAGGGGTGGTGGGAGGGGTGGGAGACAGAGGTCGCTGCTTGCAGACGTTGCTGGTGTGCATGATGACCCACAACTGGTACGCATAGCTGATGCGTACCAGTCCAGCACCGGAGAGCTCAGCCAGGTAGTGGGGCTCCTCAGAGACATTAAACAGCAGCAGGCTGCCCATCATGCCCGCTTGGACTCCCACATGTCCCACGTGGAGTCACACATGTCCCGTGTGGACTCACACATGTCCCTCGTGGAGTCCAAGTGGGATGCACTGCATGAGATGACGGCGGTGCACAGGGACATTTTACAATGCCTCCGCCAGATTAACAGCAACCAGTCCACACCTCCCTGTGTGCCAACAACATCTGGTGCCGAACAAACTGCAACTGCCACAGGGAGGGAGGAGGACTCTGGCGGAGAGTCCCCTGCACCGCAGCAGCCTGCACTTGAGGGCCCCCCCAAGAAGAGGGGTCGTCCGAGGAGGGAAAAGTGAGAGGCCGATGGCCAAGCGCAACTCCCAGGAAGCCTGAACCTGTTCTGGATGTTCGCCTTTGTGCACAGACTGTTCACCCTGTTGACGGCAACACTACTCCCACACATTGCATGGGGAGTACAAGTTGGACCAATGTGTCAGACAACTGTGGCCCCGATACTGGGGATCCTGTCTACCCGGACTTTCAATTCACCTAGGAACTTGGGATTGCAAGATTCATGTACAGCACAACCCATCCTATGCACTATTAACACAAATGTATCACAATAAACACACTAATACACCATACTTGCCTCTGTCGTGATTCCAACGTGGGTGCTGTTATGGGGATGATGAACTGCAAAATTACACTGTGTATGTGAACTGCAACAGCAAGGACAACACAGGCATGTGAGTACAGGAAACGTGACACACATGAGGGAGACACACCACCAGGGCTAAACGACACATACACACCTAGGCCATCTGACTCATTGCCTACACTGATGTTGCCAGGGAAGACGGTGCAATGCACAGACACCACACCCATTCCCAGTTGTAGTCAAGTAGCCCACAGGTGCAGTAAGCAAATGGCAGTCAAATGTGTGACCACAGACAACGCACATCACAAAGTGAAGCACAGGTTTATTACACAGTTTCAACATGCCGTAACCACTACAGATGCAAGGTAACCCCACCTGGCAGCGGGCACACAGTCAACAACTGTAGACGGAAGGAAGTCCATGGGTGTGGCGCACATCACCTGTAGGGACACAACAGCTACCAGCCTGGATGTGCAATCACGTCGTCGGTGGACACAGTTGACCAAACGAATCTGAAAGTACCCTGTGAAGGACAGAAATGACACACAGTCAAAAGCAATGGAGTACAGGACAGAACAGCAAAACACATGCACAATACATGTTACAAGATACCCACGCAGAACCAAGTTAGCATGTCAACACTGTTGGGGAGTACAGCCCACCTGTCACCACACATCGCAACACACATCCAGTCAAGTGGCCCATGGACACACTCCAACAGCACCAGAGCACCACCCACACATCATGCCAACTCACATCATTGACATGACACCTCAGGATACTCACATTCAGCTAAAGAAGTTGGTGATGAGCTGTGTGCGGACATCACCATCACCATCATCATCATCATCGTCACTGGCATCGTGGTCCAGGCCAGGATCCTCCACAGGTGGCGGATGTTGGTCATTGTCATCCTGGATGAGAGGCAACTCCTTCCGCACTGCCAGGTTGTGGAGCATGCAGCAGACGATGATAATCTTGCACACTTTCGCAGGGGCATATGGGAGGGACCCTCCGGTCTTGTCCAGGCAGCGGAAGCGGCTCTTCAGGAGACCAAAGGTCCGCTCAATCACTCTCCTGGTCCGACCATGTGCCTCATTGTAGCGCATCTGGGCAGGTGTCACAGGGTTCCTGAGGGGTGTCAGCAACCACGGCATGTTGGGGTATCCCGAGTCACCTACTGACAGACAAGTGCACATTAGCTGACTTGGAAAAGTGGGCGGAATACTACAGATCAGATCACACACAATGGCACAAAGTCAGTACACACCGACAAGCCAGGCACGCTGGTTCTGCATCTGTGCCATCATCCTGGGGATGCGACTACTCCTCATCACAAAGGCATCGTGTGCTGAACCAGGGAAACGGGCACACACGTGTGTGATGGTCATGTCTGCAAGACACACCACCAGTGCATTGACCGAGTGGTAGTGCTTGCGGTTCCTGTAGGCCTGCTCCTGGGCCTGTGGTGGTACCCAAGCCACATGTGTCCCATCAATGGAGCCAATGACATGCGGCATCCTCCCCAGGGCATAAAAGTCACTCTTCACGTCAGTGAGTCGTCGCAGTCCAGGGAAATAGATGTACCGGTTCAGGAAGAGCAACATTGCCGCCAAAACATCGCGGAGCACACGGCTGAACATGGTCTGTGACATCCCACCAGCAGTCGCCACAGTATGTTGGAAGGTACCAGTGGCAAAGAAGTGTAGGGCTGCCATCACCTTCACCTTGGGGGTCAGCGCTGTAGGATACGGCCGGCCAGGCTGCAAATGTGGGGACAACTGCACTGCCAAATCCTCAATCAGCTGCCTGGTGAAGCGGTACCGTCGGATGCTGTCCCGTTCCACCATCGTTGCCAGGTCTGGGAATGGCCGATGGACAGCAGGAGCCCTGCAGTGCAGAGGAGAAGTAAGCAAGATTGTCAGTCACCCCACATATGCAGCATTGAACACACTAAAGATCCCAACATACATCATTATGAGGCACAACTACATGAAGTGTGCAGTACCGGAAGGACATGTATGGTACATACATGGCCAACATCTGTCAACACGGTCCAACAGGTGGCATCAATTAGTCCCAGGTTGGCCCATTGGATATCATGAGGCCGTGTCACAGTTCCCATCTCCTGCTGCCGTGTCACAATAACCCCCACAGGGACATGTGAGGACAGATGTGCCCCAGGCACCACAGCTCAACGACAGGTACATTCCCAGGGACCCTGTAATGCCACATGGACACTGGCATTACATGGAGTATCATGTATACACCACAGCAAAACAACCATGACCCCCACAGGTAGTGGCCCCACTTGCCACGGCAGGACAGACATGGACGTCTGTGAGACACACGCACAACATCAGAGTCCATGCACACACAACGTGGATGTGGAGACTGTCTCCCATTGTGCACATGAAATCAGAGACATTGTAAACACCACATGCACAAAGACTGTGGAGGACCATCACTATTGTGCCACTGGGACACCCTGGCTCAAACATACCGTCCCACATGGGACTCACGGGGTATGTGACATGACATACACATACACCACTGTGAAATGTGACCATGGCACATGCACAGATATGAACAGTTGCACATCACAGTGGTCACGTACACGTAACACCCAGGATCCTGTCCCCATGAACACGTGCACAGCCTGGGGGTGGCTGCCCACAGGTGACACCCACAGGACAACATGTACACCAACATACACACAATAGGAAATGCAGCCTTACATGCCTTATGATAAAGTTTGGACAGGCTGTCGTGATGTAGGTGTGCCCCTCACTACCTGGGAGCTATCTGTGGCTGGCATATGTCCATCTGAGACAGGCATGCTGACATATGCCAGTCACATGTACAGTGATGCGTTCAACAGCAATGGACCGATCGGTGCCTCCGGCCGGCCCATTGCTTTCAATGTGTCGGGTACGCGTTGTACCCCTGTGCGCGTTGAACAGCAATGGACCGATCGGTGCCTCCGGCCAGCCCATTGCTTTCAATGTGTGCGGGTACGCGTTGTACCCCTGTGCGCGTTGAACAGCAATGGACCGATCGGTGCCTCCGGCCGGCCCATTGCTTTCAATGTGTGCGGGTACGCGTTGTACCCCTGTGCGCGTTGTACCGCAATGGACCGATCGGTGCCTCCGGCCGGCCCATTGCTTTCAATGTGTGCGGATACGCGTTGTACCCCTGTGCGCGTTGAACAGCAATGGACCGATCGGTGCCTCCGGCCGGCCCATTGCTTTCAATGTGTCGGTGCACGCGTTGTACCCCTGTGCGCGTTGTACCGCAATGGACCGATCGGTGCCTCCGGCCGGCCCATTGCTTTCAATGTGTGCGGTACGCGTTGTACCCCTGTGCGCGTTGAACAGCAATGGACCGATCGGTGCCTCCGGCCGGCCCATTGCTTTCAATGTGTGCGGGTACGCGTTGTACCCTCTGCGCGTTGAACAGCAATGGACCGATCGGTGCCTCCGGCCGGCCCATTGCTTTCAATGTGTGCGGGTACGCGTTGTACCCCTGTGCGCGTTGTACCGCAATGGACCGATCGGTGCCTCCGGCCGGCCCATTGCTTTCAATGTGTGCGGGTACGCGTTGTACCCTTGTGCGCGTTGAACTGCAATGGACCGATCGGTGCCTCCGGCCGGCCCATTGCTTTCAATGTGTGCGGTACGCGTTGTACCCCTGTTCGCGTTGAACTGCAATGGACCGATCGGTGCCTCCGGCCGGCCCATTGCTTTCAATGTGTGCGGGTACGCGTTGTACCCCTGTGCGCGTTGGACAGCAATGGACCGATCGGTGCCTCCGGCCGGCCCATTGCTTTCAATGTGTGCGGGTACGCGTTGTACCCCTGTGCGCGTTATACCGCAATGGACCGATCGGTGCGCACCCATTGACAATGGGCTTGCCTGGCAACGGACGCGTTTTGAATTTCGAACAAGTCGGTTGCTGGAAAATCAGTTGGTCACCCACAACAATGTTGCAAGATCATGTATGTCATGAAGTTGAAGATTTGAAGGATGCTGTGGGCGTGTTTTGGTGCTGCTATTCCATGGATTGGCCAGATTCAGAAGATGCAAACGACTTGGACCTATCACTTTGGACACAAGGGACAGTATCTGCCTCTCCAGCACATATATATTGCTGGCTGTTCCCCTGAGAGCCCACTTGCCTGCACTACATGCTCCAGGACGACATCTGCCACTGCACTGCTGCTGTCTCTGCCCCTCTGGACCCTGCAATGGCACGTACTGTGGAGAGAGCCCCAGCCTTCAGCCTTGAAGAGAACCAGGCCCTGCTGGACAGCCTACTTCCACAGTACAGCAAGCTGTATGGGACACCAGGGGAGCAGGTGAGTGTTCTGTGCACTGCCTTTCTGAATGTGCATATTGTCTGACTAGCAAGGCTGAAAGTCTGCACGCCACTGGCTAGCAGGCTCACTGAGTAGTTGTCGCCCCCCATAGTGTGTAGTGACATGCACTGGACAGGTATGGTGCAGTGACAGTGCATTTGAACATGGTTTTACTTCCCATGCAATGATACCATGTAGTGACGTCTGGCAAACTGTCCATGGGCAGCTTTGCACTGCCTGTGTACATCATGTGCCCCTGTGATTGAGACATGTATATACAACTGTGTCATGCACGGATATGTTGCATGTGTGGTAATGGCCTTTTCACTTTGTCATCCTGACAGGTTAATGCCCATCGGAAGCAGGAAATCTGGAAGGACATCGTCCGGGCTGTCCGGTCCGTGGGGGTCTACAAGCGCCGGATCCGCAACTGCCAGAAGAGGTGGCAGGACCTTCGGGGCTGGACCCGGAGGATTGCACGGGTCCAGCTGAAGCTGTCGCCTCCTCGCAGGAGGGGCGGAACACGGACCCTGACCCCCACATGCTCCAGATCCTGGCGGTGGTCTTTCCAGACCTGGATGGGCAGCTGAAGGCCAGACAGCAGCAAGGAGGGGTGAGTCAAAGACTGCACTGTGAACTCTGTATTACATGCTTTGTGCCCTCCTCTGGCCTGGTTCAACTGCCACAGTGCAGCAGTCATGTTGTCCAGGAGCCATGTCCCTCTATTGTGCACTGCCCACTGCTCATCTGATACCCAGGTGTGGCCCTTACAGTCAGGGAATTGTGTCACTTGGGACTGTGTCCTTGCAGTTTGCTTCACTAAAGGTGGGGGACAGCATCTGTTTCCCTAACTCTGTTGTGGGCATCATGGGTGGGTCCATTGTTCACACAACGCCTGTGTTTGGACATGTGATCTGCGTGTTGCTTTGATATGCGGTCCACTTGCTGAGCTGAGCCACCACATGTGCCTGGGGTATGTGGCACACGCCCATGCAGCGGGTGGGAACAATGTTTGGGCCCCAGGAGTGTGCAGATTACGTGTGTCACACATACATAGCCAGCTATCCACTGTCCAGGGCACATCCCTCATTCATGTGGAGCAGGACAGTCATGCCTACTCCAGGCCATGCAATGCACTCTGTACTCCCACTCCCGTGTATCAGCTGACACATTGTGCACAGTGATTTGACCCCTCCGGTGTCTGCCTCTGGGTCAGTGTGCTGTGGATTAGTTGCCAGGACTGCTGGGGTGTTTCTTGGTAGGGGCTCAGCATGCCCCTGGGGATGTGACCATAGGAGACGATACTTGTGTATCACATAGGTGTTTGATCAGCTGCCCGTGCAGACTGGGGTATGCGAAAGTGATGTTCAGGCAGCTGTTCCCCATTCACAGCAAATTGTGAGGGGCTCAGGTTCAGAGGGTAGTGTCACAGGTCTCCCATATGTCCAATAGGTGTGACCTGGACAGATGAGGGTTGAGATGATGTGTTGTGTGGGGGATGTACTTGTGCACTTGTGCAGCTCCAGGACTTGCATTCCCCATGACCTACTATTGTGACACAGTGCATAGTGTTGTTGTCTGGCTGCCAAGTCATACATCACTGAGACAGTGATGTATGACTTAGCAGTCATGCCTCTGCCATGGCATGTGTCAACTTATTTGTGGTCCTGCAGGGGAGTGACATGTGCTACATGCACACCATAGTGGCGCTGGCTATCAGGACATGGGTGCATCATGGTGTCTGTCGCTGGTATGCATCACAGGCATTTCCTATTTGACTCTGGGCATCCCTTTCATCCGGGAACCTGTACTCACTCAGTGGCAAGAGCTGTGATGTGTCCACACCGTGTCCTCTGCACTGTCCAACTACTGTGTACTTGGTGCATGTGTCCACACTGGGGTGTTGCAATCCAACAGACACCAGACAGATGGGTGCAAGGCCATGTGGGATGTGAGTGCCATGCTTGGCATCAGACTGACAATTGGCTTCTCCTGTTCAGTTAGGGCACTTTTAGCAATGTACAACTAATGATGCCAGGGCTTGCTCTGTGATGTGCTGTGCTCACAGTGGTGTGTGCGTTTGGTGCAGGTGACTGATGTCTGTCTGTTTCCCCATTGTTTGCAGATACATCCACGGCCACGGAAGGGGACAGCTCCACGGACCAGGAGGAGCCAGAGAGCCAGACTGGGTCAGCAGCCGAGGAGTGGTCGGAGGGACCCAGTGGCACGGAGGGCGAGGGGAGCCACACCGAGGAATCCTCAGCACCATCCACCTCAGCTGAGGACCAGAGCAACTCGGAGGATGACTCCCTTGATGAGGCGGGTGTCAGCAGCCACCACACCCCAGCTAGTGTTGCTGTCCCCGCCACCACCAGCACCACCACCGCCCTCCCATCGGCTCCCATTCCCAAGGTCCGTGGAGGCTCCCATGTTCGGGAGCGTGTCTCCTTTGGCCCAGGCACCGCACCCCCTGCCCCTGTGTCCCCTGCTGCCCTGAGTGAGGAGTCTGTGTACCTCCTTCGCCAGCTCCATGTAGGGCAGACAGCCATGCTGAGTGTCCTCCATGCGCACACCGCACTGTTGACTCAGCTGGTGTCGTTCATGGAGGGCATCTCATCGGGCATGTCTGACCTACAGAGGGGCAACAGGTCCATGGACTCCTCCCTGACGGCAGCAGTGTCCCTCCTCAGACAGTCCCTCACCCCTCCTGCCTCTGCTCCATCCACACTCCCCAGCACCTTGCCCGTCCCAAGCACACACGCACCGGCACAGGCACACACCAGCACACACACATCCAGCACACAGACACACACACCACAAACTAAACGCACACGCACACGCACGCACAGTCAGGGGACTGAAACCAGACTCACAGGGGATGGGGCCCTGGTACACACACACGCATCCACGGGCACTGCACAGTCCTCAGTTGCCTCTCCCTCCAAAGCACCCTCCCTTGCCTCACCTGCAACCCCAAAGACCCAGCGCCTCTTCCTCAGTGACCTCGGCCTCTTCCCCTCCGATCCAGCTGCCCCAGCATCCAGGGGGAAGAGGAAGCCCCCACACGGAGCAGAGTGCCCCTCGCCCCCGGACACCCTCCCCCAGGCACAGACAGACTGAGGCCCCCACCCGCAAGTCCCCCGGAGTGGTAAGAGCAAGACCCCGCCGCCGCCCTGCAGCTCAAGCACCAGGTCACCTTCCTCCATCCCTCAGGCCCCCACTCCACAGGTGCCCTCGCCACACCCTGCCCCAGGTTCCCCCACCCACAGATATACCATCCCCAAGAGGCTCTGGCCTTCTCCCCCTGCCACTTGCTCTCCCGGCACCACACCCCCCGCTGCGCTTGTCTGTGCCACTGATGTGGTGAGGGTGTCCTCCCCCTCTGTCCAGCCCACCTTGCCTGTTCCCCATTCTCCTCCCCTGGTGGTAGGCACTGCAGTGGAGTCCACTACCACCCTGTCTGACTTGGGCACTGCAGTGGCGGACCTGTCCACTACATCTGCAGGGTCCACTGCAGTCGTGCCGGCACCCACAACATCTGAGCCATGCCCCCCAGTTGTGCCAGCACACACCATGTCAGACACCTCCACTGCAGTTGTCAGTGGCTCTCCAGCACCCACCACCCCTTCCCTGCTTCCTCCTGGTGAGCCCTGATCCTGTCCCTGCGGTGCCTGGCCTACCCCCCGGTTGCCCCTCCTAGTGGATTGTCCCTGGTTTTGTGCAGGCATGTGTAGGGTGGCATCTGCCACTGTCACCCACTTGTGACTTTGTTGATGGACTGGCCATTGGCCTTTGTTTATGTTCTACCGGACTTCTACTTTTAATGCCACATATGATGAATAAAGCAACTTTCTGTTCTCTAGTGCTTTTGCTTCTGATGTACATGATGTTGATGATGCTAACAATGCCCTTGCTGCAGTGATGGTGATATTTGGTCTCATGATTATGAAGTGTTACTGTGCAGGAACCCATGTGGTCCAGGGGTTATGTGTCCTATCCTGTGGTGTATCCATGGCATCCATAGCAGCATCTGAGGGTGTCATGTGTTCAGTATTTGGCAATGAGATTTCCTACTTAGATTGGCAACTTCACATCTGTGGCTTCCACCCCTGCACATCTGTTGTGCCTGCCATTGTTCTATTCGTCTACTTCCCTGACCGTGTGGCCATCTCCAGTGAACATGCAGGTTTGGGCATCAATGGGGAAGGACTCATCTGTGTTGTCAGTGCAACATTGCTATACAAGTGTGTTGGATCTGTGCTGATGATTCCGTTGGCACTTCCATGACCAGGCTGATGGGACGGGAGCCCTCATTTGTTGCTAATTGTTGATTGTGTGTCCCATTGCTGCCAAGGTATGGTATCTGTTCGCCTCACATCTGCAGTCTCCACAGGGTATCTGCATGTGTGTGCCCATTGGTGCAAATATGTGGGTCTGCATTCGGATGGTCACTTCTGTCATTGTGTCATTGATGATTGTTGACGGTGTCAGCCCCCATGGGTGTTGTTTGTCTGCACATGGCCAGAGTTATGTCTTATTTGCACTGCAGGATTTGGCTCCCCCAATTTATGTTGCAATGGGACACATACACTACTTTGCCACTGATGTGTTTGTTGTTCTGTGACCAGGAATCATCCATGCAGTTTGGCAGTTGCACCTCTTACTTTGTCAACACTTGCCTTTTGGTCACTGTGATGATGGGGGTTTGGACCCCATTGCCACAATGTTCAAAATGTGCTGCAGCTATGGACCCCACACTTGCCTTTTGGTCACTGTGATGATGGGGGTTTGGACCCCATTGCCACAATGGTCATGGCCTGCTTGCGTTGTGTGTGCCACACACATATTTGTGTGGCACATGTGCTAGGGGGTCACATTGTATGTTAGAAGTCATGTTCGGTGTTGTAGGCATTTGACACAGTCTACACACGCTTGTCATGGTGTTGGGGGACGTCTTCTTCTTGCATTCCCTAGGTTGTGGTGTGCTGGTTGTGTCATGCATTGTCCATCCTATGGGTGGGGGTGGTAGTGGTGGTAGGCATCCTGCCCCCCCTGGGTGAGGGTGATAGTAGTGGTGGGCATCCTGCCCCCCCTGGCTGAGGGTGGTAGTAGTGGTGGGCATCCTGCCCCCCTGGGTGAGGGTGGTAGTAGTTGTGGGCATCCTGCCCCCCTGGCTAAGGGTGGTAGTAGTGGTGGGCATCCTGCCCCCCTGGCTGAGGGTGGTAGTAGTGGTAAGCATCCTGCCCCCCTGGGTGAGGGTGGTAGTAGTGGTGGGCATCCTGCCCCCTGGGTGAGGGTGGTAGTAGTGGTGGGCATCCTGCCCCCTGGCTGAGGGTGGTAGTAGTGGTGGGCATCCTGCCCCCTGGCTAAGGGTGGTAGTAGTGGTAGGCATCCTGCCCCCCTGGGTGAGGGTGGTACTAGTGGTAGGCATCCAGCCCCCCTGGCTAAGGGTGGTAGCAGTGGTAAGCATCCTGCCCCCTGGCTAAGGGTGGTAGTAGTGGTAGGCATCCTGCCCCCTGGGTGAGGGTGGTAGTAGTGGTGGGCATCCTGCCCCCTGGGTCAGGGTGGTAGTAGTGGTAGGCATCCTGCCCCCCTGGCTGAGGGTGGTAGTAGTGGTAAGCATCCTGCCCCCCTGGGTGAGGGTGGTAGTAGTGGTGGGCATCCTGCCCCCTGGGTGAGGGTGGTAGTAGTGGTGGGCATCCTGCCCCCTGGCTAAGGGTGGTAGTAGTGGTAGGCATCCTGCCCCCTGGGTGAGGGTGGTACTAGTGGTAGGCATCCAGCCCCCTGGCTAAGGGTGGTAGTAGTGGTAAGCATCCTGCCCCCTCGCTAAGGGTGGTAGTAGTGGTAGGCATCCTGCCCCCCTGGGTGAGGGTGGTAGTAGTGGTGGGCATCCTGCCCCCCTGGGTGAGGGTGGTAGTAGTGGTAGGCATCCTGCCCCCCTGGCTAAGGGTGGTAGTAGTGGTAGGCATCCTGCCCCCCCTGGGTGAGGGTGGTACTAGTGGTAGGCATCCTGCCCCCCCTGGGTGAGGGTGGTACTAGTGGTAAGCATCCTTCCCCCCCTGGGGGAGGGTGGTAGTAGTGGTGGGCATCCTGCCCCCTTGGGTGAGGGTGGTAGTAGTGGTAGGCATCCTGCCCCCCCTGGCTAAGGGTGGTAGTAGTGGTAGACATCCTGCCCCCCTGGGTGAGGATGGTACTAGTGGTAGGCATCCAGCCCCCCTGGCTAAGGGTGGTAGTAGTGGTAAGCATCCTGCCCCCCTGGCTAAGGGTGGTAGTAGTGGTAGGCATCCTGCCCCCCTGGGTGAGGGTGGTAGTAGTGGTAAGCATCCTGCCCCCTGGCTAAGGGTGGTAGTAGTGGTAGGCATCCTGCCCCCCTGGCTAAGGGTGGTAGTAGTGGTGGGCATCCTGCCCCCTTGGTGAGGGTGGTAGTAGTGGTGGGCATCCTGCCCCCTGGGTGAGGGTGGTAGTAGTGGTGGGCATCCTGCCCCCCTGGCTGAGGGTGGTAGTAGTGGTAGGCATCCTGCCCCCTGGCTAAGGGTGGTAGTAGTGGTAGGCATCCTGCCCCCTGGGTGAGGGTGGTACTAGTGGTAGGCATCCTGCCCCCTGGGTGGGGGTGGTACTAGTGGTAGGCATCCTGCCCCCCTGGGTGAGGGTGGTAGTAGTGGTGGGCATCCTGCCCCCCTGGGGGAGGGTGGTAGTAGTGGTGGGCATCCTGCCCCCTGGGTGAGGGTGGTAGTAGTGGTAGGCATCCTGCCCCCTGGCTAAGGGTGGTAGTAGTGGTAGGCATCCTGCCCCCTGGGTGAGGATGGTACTAGTGGTAGGCATCCAGCCCCCCTGGCTAAGGGTGGTAGTAGTGGTAAGCATCCTGCCCCCTGGCTAAGGGTGGTAGTAGTGGTAGGCATCCTGCCCCCCTGGGTGAGGGTGGTAGTAGTGGTAGGCATCCTGCCCCCCCCTGGCTAAGGGTGGTACTAGTGGTAGGCATCCTGCCCCCCCTGGGTGAGGGTGGTACTAGTGGTAGGCATCCTGCCCCCCCTGGGGGAGGGTGGTAGTAGTGGTGGGCATCCTGCCCCCTGGGTGCGGGTGGTAGTAGTGGTAGGCCTCCTGCCCCCCTGGCTAAGGGTGGTAGTAGTGGTAGGCATCCTGCCCCCCTGGGTGAGGATGGTACTAGTGGTAGGCATCCAGCCCCCCTGGCTAAGGGTGGTAGTAGTGGTAAGCATCCTGCCCCCTGGCTAAGGGTGGTAGTAGTGGTAGGCATCCTGCCCCCCTGGGTGAGGGTGGTAGTAGTGGTAAGCATCCTGCCCACCTGGCTAAGGGTGGTAGTAGTGGTAGGCATCCTGCCCCCCTGGCTAAGGGTGGTAGTAGTGGTGGGCATCCTGCCCCCTTGGTGAGGGTGGTAGTAGTGGTGGGCATCCTGCCCCCTGGGTGAGGGTGGTAGTAGTGGTGGGCATCCTGCCCCCCTGGCTGAGGGTGGTAGTAGTGGTAGGCATCCTGCCCCCTGGCTAAGGGTGGTAGTAGTGGTAGGCATCCTGCCCCCCTGGGTGATGGTGGTACTAGTGGTAGGCATCCTGCCCCCCTGGGTGAGGGTGGTACTAGTGGTAGGCATCCTGCCCCCTGGGTGAGGGTGGTAGTAGTGGTGGGCATCCTGCCCCCCTGGGTGAGGGTGGTAGTAGTGGTAGGCATCCTGCCCCCCTGGCTAAGGGTGGTAGTAGTGGTAGGCATCCTGCCCCCCTGGGTGAGGGTGGTACTAGTGGTAGGCATCCAGCCCCCCTGGCTAAGGGTGGTAGTAGTGGTAAGCATCCTGCCCCCTGGCTAAGGGTGGTAGTGGTGGTAG
This sequence comes from Calotriton arnoldi, assembly GCA_963921515.1. Lineage (NCBI taxonomy): Eukaryota > Metazoa > Chordata > Amphibia > Caudata > Salamandridae > Calotriton > Calotriton arnoldi. The sequence goes on along the minus strand of CAWUFW010004244.1, from coordinate 196,989 downwards.
GCATCCTGCCCCCCTGGGTGAGGGTGGTAGTAGTGGTGGGCATCCTGCCCCCTGGGTGAGGGTGGTAGTTGTGGTGGGCATCCTGCCCCCCTGGCTAAGGGTGGTAGTAGTGGTAGGCATCCTGCCCCCCTGGGTGAGGGTGGTAGTAGTGGTGGGCATCCTGCCCCCTGGGTGAGGGTGGTAGTAGTGGTAAGCATCCTGCCCCCTGGCTAAGGGTGGTAGTAGTGGTAGGCATCCTGCCCCCCTGGGTGAGGGTGGTAGTAGTGGTGGGCATCCTGCCCCCTGGGTGAGGGTGGTAGTAGTGGTAGGCATCCTGTCCCCCCTGGCTAAGGGTGGTAGTAGTGGTAGGCATCCTGCCCCCTGGGTGAGGGTGGTACTAGTGGTAGGCATCCTCCCCCCTGGGTGAGGGTGGTAGTAGTGGTGGGCATCCTGCCCCCTGGGTGAGGGTGGTAGTAGTGGTAGGCATCCTGCCCCCTGGCTAAGGGTGGTAGTAGTGGTAGGCATCCTGACCCCCTGGGTGAGGGTGGTGCTAGTGGTAGGCATCCAGCCCCCCTGGCTAAGGGTGGTAGTAGTGGTAGGCATCCTGCCCCCTGGCTAAGGGTGGTAGTAGTGGTAGGCATCCTGCCCCCCTGGGTGAGGTTGGTAGTAGTGGTGGGCATCCTACCCCCTGGGTGAGGGTGGTAGTAGTGGTGGGCATCCTGCCCCCCTGGCTAAGGGTGGTAGCAGTGGTAGGCATCCTGCCCCCCCTGGGTGAGGGTGGTACTAGTGGTAGACATCCAGCCCCCCCTGGCTATGGGTGGTAGTAGTGGTAAGCATCCTGCCCCCCCTGGCTAAGGGTGGTAGTAGTGGTAGGCATCCTGCCCCCCTGGGTGAGGGTGGTAGTAGTGGTGGGCATCCTGCCCCCTGGGTGAGGGTGGTAGTAGTGGTGGGCATCCTGCCCCCCTGGGTGAGGGTGGTAGTAGTGGTAAGCATCCTGCCCCCTGGCTAAGGGTGGTAGTAGTGGTAGGCATCCTGCCCCCCTGGGTGAGGGTGGTAGTAGTGGTAAGCATCCTGCCCCCTGGCTAAGGGTGGTAGTAGTGGTAGGCATCCTGCCCCCCTGGGTGAGGGTGGTAGTGGTGGTAGGCATCATGCCACCCCTGGGTAGGGGTGGTGGTGCGCATTCAGGCCCCTGTGTGCATATGTGGCATTGGTGATGGGCATCCCGCCCCTATGGTGCTGCTGTTGCTGGTGTAAGTATATTCTGCATCCCTGTGTGTGTGTGTGATGTGTCGTGTACGTGTTGTATGTGTTTTGTGGTTGGTGTCTGGCTTACCTTCTGCGCCGTACGCGTCCGTGCCTGTTCCGGTAGTAAATGTAGAATATTGGTATGATCGGGACGAAGGGATTCATGGTTGGTTCGTGTCGTTCGTCCTTCTCGTTGCTTCGCGTCGTCCTCGTCGCTTCGCCTCGTCCTCGTCGCTTCGCGTCGTCCTCGTCGCTGCCGTGTTCGTCTCGGAGCCGTGGATCGTGTTGTGGCGCGAATCGGAGCTTATGTGCGCCTCTCCCGGATGCTTTGACGTGCCGTGCGTAGCGACGGGTTCGGCGCGTACGGAAAGCGCATCGTACTTGTCCGGCCGGACGGGGCTGCATTTTTCCTTCCGTGCGACTATATTCGGGCGTTTCCGGATTCGCCTCGGTCGGAGAACAGGACCTGGTTTGGGTGAGTACGGCTCGGCCGGATTCTTTGCTGTTGTGCGCATCGTACTTGCTCGTTCGGTGTGCTGTACGGATCGGTCGGGAAACAGGCTTTCGCATGGCTTTTTTCCCGACCGAATGGTATTGGGTGCGCCTCCGACCGAGATCGGAATCGGCCCCTCAGCATATATAATTTACTATTCCCACTCCAAACAACATTAAGTCAGGGAAGGTGCTGGATACCAAACATATATAATTTACTATTCCCACCCAAATTTATATTAAGTCTGGGAAAATGCTGGATACTGAACATATATGACTTACTATTACCACTCCAAACTACATTAAGTCAGGGAAGATGCTGGACACTAAGCATATATAAATTACTATTCCCACTCCAAACTACATTGTCAGGAAAGGAGCTCGACACTAAACATATATAATTTACAATTCCCACTCCAAACTACATTAAGGGACCGTTTACGATGGCGGTCGTAGGCACATCAGCCGTGCTGGCGGTGGGGGAAAATGTCCTTTTCCGCACTCCATCGGCGGTCCTTGCGTCCGCCGTATTACGATGGCAAAGATAGCCCATTTCCAGTCCGCTGCGGAGTTTCGGGATCTGCCAGAAATCTCCTTCCGCAGCGGTGGCGGACGGAGCCAATAGAGAGGGACCGCCGTGCGGAATGCGGTTATGACCGCCAGACGAATCACAATGCCTCCAACAGCCCATCACACTGCAGCGGAGAATCCGGCCATTCGGGGACGGCGGAAGCACTACTGCGGATAGCTAAAATCCACTCCCGGACCCCTCCACGCATTCCTGACGGCTGTTCGAACGGCGGTTTTGGGTCTTTCCGCGGCAATTCCGACTGCCGCGGATGGATTTTCAGCTTTTCCGGACATTCCCGGCGGTGTATCCTGGAATCTGACTGCGGTAGGGATTTTCAGGCAGTGCATCCTAATCTGACCGCCGGTTTTGCCGCGGTACCTGTGGGCGGAAATTTCCCGCTACCAAGGCGGTCGGAATGCTTTTCCGACCACCATCGTAGTCGGCCCCTAAGTCAGGGAAGGTGCTGGACACTATACATATATAATTTACTATTCCCAACCCAATTTATATTAAGTCCGGGAAGGCGCTGTACACTAAGCATATATAATTTACTATTCCCACTCCAAACTACATTAAGGCAGGGAAGGTGCTGGATACCAAACATATATAATTTACTATTCCCACTCCAATTTATATTAAGTCAGGGAAGGTGCTGAATACTAAACATATCTAATTTACTATTCCCACTCCAAACTACATTAAGTCAGGGAAGGTGCTGGACACTAAACATATATAATTTACTATTCCCACTTCAAACTGCATTAAGTCAGGGAAGGTGCTGGGCACTAAACATATATAATTTTATATTCCCACTCCAATTTATATTAAGTCAGGGAAGGCGCTGGACACTAAGCATATATAGTTTACTATTCCCACTTCAAACTACATTAAGTCAGGGAAGGTGCTGGACACTAAACATATATAATTTGCTATTCCCACTCCAATTTATATTAAGACAGGGAAGGCACTGGACACTAAGCATATATAATTTACTATTCCCACTCCAAACTACATGAAGTCAGAGAAGGTGCTGGACACTAAACATATGTAACGTACTATTCTCACTCCAAACTACATTAATTCAGGGAAGGTGCTGGACACTAAACATATATAATTTACAATTCCCACTCCAATTTATATTAAGTCAGGGAAGGCGCTGGACACTAAGCATATATAATTTACTATTCCCACTCCAAACTACATTAAGCCAGGAAAGGTGCTGGATACCAAACATATATAATTTTCTATTCCCACCCCAATGTATATTAAGTCTGGGAAAATTATGGATACTGAACATATATAACTTACTATTCCCACTCCAAACTACATTAAGTCAAGGAAGATGCTGGACACTAAGCATATATAATTTACTATTCGCACTCCAATCTACATTAAGTCAGGGAAGGTGCTGGATACCAAACATATATAATTTACTATTCCCACTCCAATTTATATTAAGTCAGGGAACATTCTTAACACTAAACATATCTAATTTACTATTCCCACTCCAAACTACATTAAGTCAGGGAAGGTGCTGGACAATAAACATATATAATTTACTATTCCCACTTCAAACTACATTAAGTCAGGGAAGGTGCTGGACACTAAACATATATAATTTACTATTCCCACTCCAATTCATATCAAGTCAGGGAAGGCGCTGGACACTAAGCATATATAATTTACTATTCCCAATCCAAACTACATTAAGTCAGGGAAGGTGCTGGATACCAAACATATATAATTTACCATTCACACCCCAATTTATATTAAGTCTGTGAAAATGCTGGATACTGAACATATATTACTTACTATTACCACTCCAAACGACATTAAGTCAGGGAAGATGCTGGACACTAAAGAGGGAGTAAGAGGGACTTCTTTGGCTCTGTATGTATACGCACAGGAGCGTTTAAGCCATCACCTGGACTACAGACCACATTTTGGTTTGATCGGCGGTCTCAATATGGTTTCAGGCACACTTTGTTAATTGTTGCAAGATCCCACGTCCAATAGGACTTCCAGATTCATTGTAAGCCTTTACGATATGGAATCTCTTCTCGCTGTATTTAACGGCTCATTATGTCCAGTTCTGCCGTACTTTCTTGCATACCTTTTCGGCCTTGAAAAAGTACATAGGACAAAACACGTGTCGACCTCCAGTGTCTTTGGTACTACATGGAGAAGAAAGTAATGAGAAAATAAAGAGAAAAAAAAATATGATAAAGGACTTCCTGTGATTACTGATTTGGTTACTGCCTTTGAAACAGGATGGACTGATTACTGTGTGCCTCGGCATATGTGTATATATTTGTATCTCTATAGAGACCCTTCTCTTTAGAGTGTGTGTCGTCATGGGTGGCAGGAGACCTATTGCCTGGAGAGCACAATACCATAATGTACTAATGTCCATATGACGACCCGGTTGACTTAGCAAATAGATGTGAATTCGCGAGTTAGGCATTGCCACCTTTGTGTGCTTGTGGGAATCAATACATATGACAGTTAATTTAAATTCCATGGGTACATTTACTGAATTATTTACTATAGCCTTGCAGAAAAGTTAAATAATCCAAAAGAGTAATCAATTGCAAAGTACACATTTTAAGAGGAAAGCACAGGTGCTATGCTATTGTTTAGCAATGGTACAGAAAAGAGAGTCCAAAAGCCAGAAAAACCAGGCCGGAAGAAGAAGCGGGACTACAACCCAAATGGTGCACTTCCTTTAGCAACCTTTCAGTGTTGTTTTGAATTCGAGGATAGATTATTCATCAAGATTCTTTGGCAGCAAAATGAAAGAAATAAGAAAAGCAACAAGGTCCTAATAGAAGATATTGGAGGGATGACACAATTAGCATAAGGATTGTACAATCTGTTCTTCAAAATAGGGATGCCATTCTTGCATTTGTTTTGCATGAAAATGTAGTGTGGCAAATTATCCAGATAAAACATTTACTAAGGCTGTTCACTGAACATGCACCCATTCATCTAAGGACTGAATTAAGTAATGCAGGATAGGTAAAAAGGTAGACATTAGACTTAAAATTGTTGTTAGATTATGAATTTATGCAATTAGGGGCTTAACCTCAATAGGCATTATATGAGACAGCTGTAAGCCATTTCTGAAAGGACTGTTATTTGAGATACAGTTCCAAAACACAAGGGATATAACAAATAAAGCATCCAAATGCTTAAACTTTTCTGAAAGTCCCAAATTAGACTACCATGAATAGACAGAGCACTGAGCAAAAGTTCAAGCATCTTCAACAAAAGTATATGGACATTTGTGACAATCTCTAAAATGTGAAATTAAGAAGAAGAAGGAAGAAAATAAAGAAACAGTATCATTTTGAATCTGGCGAGCAATGAGAATGATTTACTTCAGAAGATGAAGGCAGAACTTAGTAGAAACAACATTGATTAAGCTAATAGTCCTAAATAAGTAAAGTAGATTTTGAAAGTGCTTACTAAGATGAGAGTCTTACAACATTTGAGGTCAAACAGGATAGCCTCTGTGAGTACATGAATAGATGATTTTGTTTCACTAACGGTTTCCAGTAAGTTTCTTACCAACTCAAAATGACATCAGAATGTTTCATGAGGTTTTGCTTAGTTACATTGTATTGTAGAAACTCATGACATATGAAGTTGATTGTGTGTAGCAAAATGAAACTGGAGTTTTAGGGGTTTTGGATTTGCCCTGGAAAATTCCAATGAAGAAATGTTTATTGCCTTTAAGGTGTGGCGTGATTCCACCGAAAGAATACCGTTTTGGATGCATAAAAGGCACAACAGATCACTTTTGCCGACTCTGTGGTAGGCCTGGGGGGTGAACTTTGCTCCGTTCGCTGAGTTTGCGGAGTTTTATGCACTCCGCTTCGCGATGTGCCGCAGAGTTTTTTCCCCGCTTGCGATCGCGAACGGTAAGTTCGCGAGCGCGAGCTGCCGCTCGGGTAGAATTTCTACCCGAGCGGCAGGAATACCAGCACAAACTGCAGTTCGCACTGCACTCCGCCACTCGCGGAACTTCGTGGAGTTTTTTTGTAACTTTGCGGAGTTCCACGTAGCAAAACGCCGCAAACTACGCCCATGCCTGCTCTGTGGAGCGCAGTCTGAGTCTCTATTCCATATAATCCGTATCTGCAGCCTTTTATTGACCTTTATTGACCCTCAGAAGATGTTGGTTGCGGCCAGTTTTCCTGTTATTAAATTTGGGAAGATGCAAAGATGCAGGTGCTGCCTGTCAATCTGGGAAATTCCTGCAATTGTCGGACTGCTGTTTGAAATGTACGCAACAGGCATTTAAGTAACTGAACAACAAATCCTTGTAAGCTGAAAGAGGGGCCGATGATGACTGAGATTCCGGATGCAATAGGGACATGGAGAGTATTAATGAATGTAATAATCCATGTAGTGACTTCTATCCAGCTCTTGACTTTGTATAATTTATTTGAGTGACACATACTTCTAGAATTTCTGATGTATCAACTGAGTTGTAGACATAAGAATAAGATAACTTAGTTTAAAACATATGTATTTTAAGGGATTTTTTTGAGTTCTGGCCCATGTTCTACAAAGAGGAATATTAACTTGATATAATGTACAAATAAACCCTACCTGAGCTACAGAGTCGACAGGATCACGCACTTTGTTTATGCAGTTAACCCCTTTAGAGATACATGGGACTAAAATAATTTATAGAGTCATGTGTAACTGATTACGCATTAGCCAAGTTATTTGCTGCTAACTTTACTGTTTGCTTTTAAAGTTTGGGTAAATTTCAATTTATATAGGGGAATGAGACAATTTGTTGCTTCTAAAGTGCTTTTGTTTTTAATTTATCTCTTTTGTAATGGTCTTATTCAACCAATACAATTAAAGATTAGTATATATTTTTAAATATTAAGATTGTATGTAGCTTTACCCCCTCTCAATCCACCCTGCAATATGTCCTCTTTATCTTCACTGTTTGGCATACCCTTCCTAATCATTTCTCTTCTTAATTCTGTTATAACAGTTAAATAGTAATTACCAAAGACTGAATATCTTGATGACACAAAATATTGTCAAAATTGTAATGATGATATATATATTAACAGAAGAGTTACATAAGTTGTAAAAAAGCATTTGTGATATACTTGTTTACTGTAGTTATCAACAAAACCTGTGTAGTGAAAAAAAAACCTCTAACAGGGGGGTCAGGCTATAGAATGGCAGATGTTAGATCACTCTGTTGAAGATCTATAATAGGAGGAGATAGAAGCGAATAAGAAAAGATTAGTTTTACAAGATTTAAATAAAAGAAATAGTAGGTCTACAGCGATTATGTTTCAAAGTTGTGATTTCTTTTGAGGAAATAGAAACTACCATCAAGAATCAGAAAAGAGAATGCAGTGGACCCAAATGGACATTCCCCTGTTGTTTAGAAAATGCTACCTGAGGAATGAGTCCTTCATTATGTTCCTATATTGCAAGATATTAAAGGACATGTTGCCTTACGTTATGTAAATATTTATCTCACCGTACATCTAGGCAAATATTCCTCAGCAGTTTAACGATACAGGTTCATCTCACAACAGAATTCAACTCACAGATCTTTTCCAAGGTAATCTCTTCGAGATTTAATAAAATATTTTGTCATATTTTCATTCAGAGCAGCATGGCTTCATTCTCAAAAAACAGCTTTGAGAGCTTACTCAAGTGTTAAGAAGAGCTATGGCCATATCAAAAACAGTAGGCAACTGTTAACAACTTTACATCCAGTGGCAGCTATTGACATTTGAAAAGTGGTGAGGAGTAAATGTTAGGTAAGACTTTTGAGTAACGAGCGTGCACAGCATTTTGATTTACATTCACCTTGTTATTATTTTGAAGACTGTGTACTCCCATAATGGTGGTTCCATAACTCTCATTTGGCAGGTTGACACAAGTCTTGGTGGTCAGCAATCTCACACAAAGGCACTATCCTGCAGAGTGTACATTCATCCATCTGTTCACCCAGCATCAATCACATCACTCATCCATGGAAGGCTAGAAGAAAGAAGTCTTGCTTGTGGCAACTCTGACATTTCCGTTGCGGTCAATTTTAGATACAATATTGAAAAGCGAGTTTATAAAACGTCTCTTATCACAGTATTGCTGATGACAAGGTCACGGCCTGCATCTTCCAATGATATTGTAATGTAATGTATATGGATAACAATTGCTCAATAGCTGTTTGTTGCTTAGATAGACTATTTCAAAAAACAAACTCCCTTTGGGATTCTTTAAAGCATACACATCCACACTCCTTTCATACCTGTTCATACAAATCACCAAAGGTTGAATAGAAACCAAACGATTACCATATATGTTTTTATTTGATCAAATCCTTTTAAAAAAAATTTTTACAAAGAAAACACTTTTATATGCAATTGTTAAAAAAAACATATCATTATATATATCAAATGTTAAAAACAATTCATCTAAAAAACATGGGAGAATTTCACAAATACAATATCCTAAACCAAATAGGTCAGAAGTCGCACAACAAGTGAAAAGAGACAGATGTTAAAGTCACTGATTTAATACTCTAACCACTTCTTTTGCTCCCGATGGAGCCGGTGTCACTTGGGCGACTTCTGAAATACAGAGCGACGCGTTTCGGTGGTATAATGTAGTAAACCACCTTCTTCAGGCTTACAAATCTATTATGGTGTCTCCCAAAACAGTCATCTATAAAGATAGTATAAAAACAATTGTTATAGATTTCAGGCTCTTATCTCCATATTTTATATATACTTTTATTTTTGTATAACTTCTACTACATCATATTAGTATTTAACAATACACAATGAAATCTGTTAAAAAACATTTATATTTAAATCATTGGCTCTATCCATGGTGATTCACATTCCAATCAAAATAACCTGTTCATACTACATCACACTACAAACATACTCTTTATAATTATTGCACAATGGCCTTACCCACTATAATAAGTGGAATATCGGAGGAATCTAAGTTCTCCCCATTGGAGTCTTCTCTCACATAAGCCTCCAAATAGCAATCTGGGTTTTCAGACTCCCTGAAGATAAATAATGACACAAAAGAGGGAAACACGCTATTTTGAGTATTCAGCCTCTATCTGATAATAATACTCTAATATGTATCGAGATAAAAATCTACCTTCCACATATATTCTTCTGTTTTTCTTATAGAGGGATCAAAGCCATCTATTTGTAGGGATATGGGCCAATCTTCCCTATAATCCTGCAGTCGATAAAACAATACAAGAAAAACAACAGATAAACACCACATTTCATCCGGCATTTTGTGGTTTTCTATCTCTCTGCATCAATAGCTAAAGACGGTTTCTACCTTATATTGGGGGCTTGTTTTCATACAGTCACTGGAGCTGTGGCCTCAAAATCCATAAATTCTTATTTTCAGCAATACCCCAGTCACTAGTCTCTCATCTCGATACATATTAGAGTATTATTATCAGATAGAGGCTGAATACTCAAAATAGCGTGTTTCCCTCTTTTGTGTCATTATTTATCTTCAGGGAGTCTGAAAACCCAGATTGCTATTTGGAGGCTTATGTGAGAGAAGACTCCAATGGGGAGAACTTAGATTCCTCCGATATCCCACTTATTATCGTGGGTAAGGCCATTGTGCAATAATTATAAAGAGTATGTTTGTAGTGTGATGTAGTATGAACAGGTTATTTTGATTGGAATGTGAATCACCATGGATAGAGCCAATGATTTAAATATAAATGTTTTTTAACAGATTTTATTGTGTATTGTTAAATACTAATATGATGTAGTAGAAGTTATACAAAAATAAAAGTATATATAAAATATGGAGATAAGAGCCTGAAATCTCTAAAAATTGTTTTTATACTATCTTTATAGATGACTGTGTTGGGAGACACCATAATAGATTTGTAAGCCTGAAGAAGGTGGTTTACTACATTATACCACCGAAACGCGTCGCTCTGTATTTCAGAAGTCGCCCAAGTGACACCGGCTCCATCCGGAGCAAAAGAAGTGGTTAGAGTATTAAATCAGTGACTTTAACATCTGTCTCTTTTCACTTGTTGTGCGACTTCTGACCTATTTGGTTTAGGATATTGTATTTGTGAAATTCTCCCATGTTTTTTAGATGAATTGTTTTTAACATTTGATATATATAATGATATGTTTTTTTTAACAATTGCATATAAAAGTGTTTTCTTTGTAAAAATTTTTTTAAAGGATTTGATCAAATAAAAACATATTATATGGTAATCGTTTGGTTTCTATTCAACCTTTGGTGATTTGTATGAACAGGTATGAAAGGAGTGTGGATGTGTATGCTTTAAAGAATCCCAAAGGGAGTTTGTTTTTTGAAATAGTGTTATTTCTGGTGTCCCATCCCTTTGGTAGAGAAGGACCCCTCTCTCTATATTGTTATATATGTTGCTTAGATAGAAACATCGAAGGCAGCAGGGCAGATGTGCGAGATGAATGAAGTTTATTGTGTGATTACTTAAAACCATTACAATGTACAAATTAAAACATATAGCACAGGATGTTGATCAATTAAAAATAAAAAAAGCTACTAAGCCAGTCTTTAAAATCATACTGATGGGAGGGTATGTAAGCAACCGGCGCTGACTCTATGATTAAAAAAAATAAATTTAAAAATGAAAGGATAAAAGTCAATACTGCCAATCAGTGGTGTTGAATGCTCTAGAAAGAAATAGTCCTCGAGGGGTAATGTTCATTGTGTGTAGGGGCTCGTCAGGCTGTTAGTCGATCTCTGCCTGTCCCATTTTGTCTTTTTAAGAGTGTGCATGTTTGATGTATAAATTTGCCAAAGTTGGACATGATCTTCACTATGTCCAGGGTGTAGAGTTGGCAGATAGCATACTTTGCTGTAAGAGTGCCCAGTTGAAGAAGTATGAGTCTAAGATGGATTCGACTGGCTTGTCGTAAAGCCGGGCAGCATAGCAATATGTGTGCCAAGGACTCCCTTTTGTTTTGTTTAGTTGCATAAACAACACTTTGCGATGTCTGAGAGTGCCTTTCAAGTTGGATATAGTTCCTTTAAGGGAAGCAGATGTAATCTTGCAGCTAAGATCTGGTTTAGTGCCTTTCCCTCACAGCCTGCATGAGGTGGGGCTTGATTGTTTGTAGTATCTGTGGAAGCTGTAGGGTTTCGTGATAGTCCTTGGCTACAAGGGATTCCATATCCAAAGTGCGAGAACAAAAGAGCAGTTGCTTTTAATTGATTATTTGATGGTTGCGTAATCAATTATTTGATGGTTGTGTAATTAAGATGAATTGGTCGATGTTCAGTAGTATGGCTGCAGATAGGAATGTATCGAGGGATGAATGGAAGGAGAGACAAAAAGATAACTGTATTCATCCATGAATGAAGGGGCTGGTTAAGGAAGTGTGCAGATTTAAAATGCTAAGATTACATTAAATATCCAGCTGATGTGCACTAAGAAAAAGGACTCAGTTTCAAAGCACATTGAAGTCGTTTCATCTGCAGTGCAGTGCAATACACTGACACTATCAATAAAAATCAAAATAGTGGCAGTTCATAGCAGAAAAATGATCATTTGTAGTGCTTAGTGATTTAAACACACACAGGGGCCGATTCCGATTCGGGCCGGAAATCTCTCCGACCGAGCCGGACTCTGAGAGATTTCCGACCGATTCGGACTCTGGCAGCCCGACCGAACGAGTACGATGCGCACGTATGCCATCGGACTCGAGTCGGTCGGTCTCCCATTGAAGTCAATGGGAGCCGGTCGTACAACGTGTACGCGGGCTCCCATTGACTCAATTGGTGCGAGGCGGTCAAGGGCGCCCCCTACAGCGGGTACGCGTCGAAGCGACTCGCGCCGTACACGCACAGGTAGGGGGGACCCATGGGTCCCCCCTGTGTGCGACTCGCGCGGCTACGTGTACAGGGGGGTCCGACACGGACCCCCGAAGTACGGCTCTGACTGCTCTTTGGAGCCGGAGTGCGCGGCTCGGTCGGACTGCTCGCGGCGCGCATCGTACTCACCCGGCCGGGGAACGTCTCCATTGCGCGGTGCGAGTCGAGTCCGAGCGAGTCGGTCGGTGCGGTTCGACCCGGGAACGAGTCGGTCGGAGCGGTCGGGACGCCCGGACGAGTCGGTCGGCGATTTCGCATCGTACTCGCTCGCCCGGATGCGCGTACGAATCGGTCGGGCAATAGGGCTCCGAATCAGATCCGGTTAAGCCGAATCCGATTCGGAGCCCTACCGGCCGAGATCGGAATCAGCCCCACAGTACTCAAAATAAGCGTAGTAACCAGTCAGGCTGTCGCGAACAGGTGTTCATTAAATTTCACCTAAAGTATCAATGAAGCCCAGTGCACTTCGGTGGTACCCAGAGAAACCCCTGTCATGTCTTTCCACAGGAAAAGCAGTGCACAAAGACCCACTGCAGATCCACCTATGTCTCCCTCTCTGCAGCCATCCTCCAGGCTTACTGCAATCTCTGATTCCTTCAGACAGGTCCAGCTTTACATCCAGAAAAAGGAAAAAAAACAAAAAGTACCAAAATCTGAGTCCAAAAGATCACAGAGGCCCCAGAAACAGCCTGATGCGGAGTATCTGCCCTCTTCTTCTTCCGCCTCCATGTAGCCTCTGCGGACCAAAACAGACAAATTTGTGAAATGCCAAAAATGCTGCAGGCACTTCAGTGCCCAAATAGGGTGTGGGCAACTGTAAACAAGGGCTCACCCCCCTCAAACACTCCCCCAGCTCCTATTATTACTTCTGGCACTTCATCTCCATTGGGGTTCCCACTAAAGTGCATATACTCTGCCTTGGTGTCTTCTCAGTGCTTAGGTTAATTGGGGGCCTCAAACGGTCGTAGACAGAGCAACACATGATGGAGTAGGGCATCTCTTGGCTAAGCATGCCAGAGGTTAAGTCAGTGGTGGCTGGCATCTATGAGGGTGGGCCGGCACAATTTTTTTTAAAAATGTAAAAATAAACAGCCACGTGGCACAAATATAATTAAAATATATTAAAAACACTTACCTCACTACAGGACCTCCTCGCTCCGGACCTCGTCAGGACTGCAGTGCAGGCACTAGCAAGTCCTTGGACCTATCCTGGTGCTGCTCTTACCAGCATGAGAGCAGCCCCCTGATTGGAGGGAGCAATCTCTTTCAGCACTCCACAGCATTATAAAGGCCTGCACCTGCTCTAACCCAGCTCTCTTAAGGCAGCTGGGTTAGAGGTATCAAAGTGCATACATCTGGCTGGCCGTCGCAAGACAGTTGGCCAAAGGGACATGCGCACTTTGAAAAGGGCATATACAGCCCACCCTCCTCCCTCCTGCTGCTCTCACTAAGCCCCACCCCATCCTGACTCTTGGTTCGGGACAGGGTGCTGAAAATAAAATGGCAATGAGTTGTCATTTTATTTTTAATCTCAGGGCTTGGGGGCATTTAAGTGGGGTGACGCTTCTCCACTCCAACGGAGGAGCCGCCCCTGTATAGATTATTAATACTGTAAATGCTTTAACAAAGACACTCTAGGGAAAATATGGGTAAATGGCTGCTGATGAAACTTTTATTTGATAGAGGGAATAGGCAAGGATATTGACTCTTTTTGATGAACTTTTGATAGTATATGCCCATACCGTCACAAATTCTATAAATACTGCCACTTTAAATATAATGACTGGGAGACAACTATAGCATAGTTTGCAGATGATCTTAATGCTTTATCAAAACCTGTAAGAGCCCTAGAAAAGTCAAAGCAGGAGTGCAAGGCACAAAGTAAATAATAATAAAAACATGAATTATGAAAGTGAATTGCAACTTGGAATCTCCCTGAGTGAAAACACTATGGGGTCGATTCCGATTCGGGCCGGAAATTTCTCCGACCGAGCCGGATCCGGAGAGATTTCCGACCGAATCGGACCCGTGCAGTCCGACCGAACGAGTACGATGCGTCCGTATGTTATCGGACTCGAGTCGGTCGGACTCCCATTGATGTCAATGGGAGCCGGTCGTACAACGCGTACGCGGGCTCCCATTGACTCAATGGGTGCGAGTCGGACAAGGGCGCCCCTACAGTGGGTACGCGGCGAAGCGATTCGCGCCGTACACGCACAGGTAGGGGGGACCCATGGGTCCCCCTGTGTGCGACTCGCGCGGCTACGCTGCACTGGGGTCCGACACGGACCCCAAAGTACGGCTCCGACAGCTCTTACGAGCCGGGAGTGCGCGGCTCGGTCGGACTGGCTCGCGGCGCGCATCGTACTTACCCGGCCGGGAAACGTCTCCATTGCGCGGTGCGAGTCGAGTCCGAGCGAGTCGGTCGGAGCGGCTCGAGTCCGAGCGAGTCGGTCGGAGCTGTCGGGACGCCCGGACGAGTCGGTCGGCGATTTCGCATCGTACTCGCTCGGCCGGACCCGCGTACGGTTCGGTCGGGAAACAGGGCTCCGAATCGGATCCGGTAAAGCCGAATCCTATTCGGAGCCCTACCGGCCGAGATCGGAATCGGCCCCTATGTGGCTTATTACGATGTCAGGTGGACTTGCATCCGTTCGACATCATCATGGATACGGGTCCGACCGACCTCCGGTCGGTGGTCCTGATCACCTAATTACGTATGATGCGACCGCACAGGGTGCAGTCGCATACTCACATTTTCCTATGGGATCATGTGCTATGGCCGTAAACCGGCCATAGCACAAGCTCCCATAGGGAAATGAGAGGTTGTGTTCATCCCTGCACCATGTGGCAGGCACCTCAGGGTGCCTGCTACACGTTGCAGGGATCAACAAGGCCGCAAACAGAAGAGGGCCCCGCTAGGGGTTCCCAAACTCACTTTCCGACAGGCTTTCCATGTCGGAAAGCCCGGCATGGAAAGCCTGCCGGAAACCAAACATCGTAATCCGGACGGCATAAAACGCCATCCATATGGATTACGGACTGGTCTCTGACTGGCAGACGGGCTCCTGGAGCCCATCAGAATTAGTCTGGAATGACCAGCAGGTTTCACTTCCGACCGCCTAAATTATAATGGGGCAGTCGGAAGTGAAACCGATGATCTCCGTCGGAAAGCCTCCGACCTAAGGTCGGAGGCTTTCTGACCAACATCGTAATCCGCCCCAAAGAGTTTCAGGTGTCATAATCAAAAAATATGAAAATCTCAAAGTGGAGAAATAAAGGGGCATATTAGCAAGACTGGCGATAAAATTATCGCCGCTTTAGCGGCAGGAAACTGCCGCATAAACGGCGATAATGGGCTTGCTAATATGTGTTATAGAATTCCAATAGAGCCCAGGTTAGATGTCCTGCACATCTAACCTGGGCTTCTATTGGAATTCTATAACACATATTAGCAAGCCCATTATCGCCGCTTTAGCGGCAGTTTCCTGCCGTTAAAACAGCGATAATTTTATCGCCGGTCTTGCTAATATGCCCCAAAGTTTTAAAACCCTTTTCATATTGTAGAAATTTGGGTGATTGTTTGCACAGGCTGTGAGGCCTGCGCAAGTGATAGGTCCAAAATTTGCCCTTACAGAAAACCAAGTATTCCATTGTAGTGTGTTTCTACCTCAGGGTTGCAAAGCAGAGCAGTTCAAGGCTGGTAGTGTGATGGAACAACGCATGCCTGAACCATGCGGTCTTAACCACAACCGCATCTTTACCATGTATGCCTTCACCATGCATGCCTTTACCACGCAATGTCATGGTAAAGACATGATTGGTAAAAGGACATGTGAGGTAAAGATTACACTCCTGCCCCTCTGCCCTGAGCCCTAAAATGCAGCCCTCCTGAAGTCTATTCCACCCGCCCCAGCCCTATAAACTACCCATACCCCTATCCTGATCCTTAAAACCCAACGCCCTGGCCCCTGAAAACTACTCTGACTCCAGCCTCCCTCCCTGAGCCCAAAAACCAGCCCCCATCCCCATAAACCTCCACCCACCTCGCCCCTGCCCCAGCCCAATTGCCCCCTTGGCCTGAAAACTGTGTAGTAATGTGGTAATTCATAGAATGTTATATATGTCACATCTAGAACTCTGCTGTTGCCTAGTACAACAGAATGTTTATATTGGCTGTTGGTTCTGGGCTGCTGAGCCTGGTGGAGTGTCTGTTTACTGGCTCCACGACCATGTAGTTACAAATAAACTCAGTTTATCCTGTTCCAGTTTCCGGCTCAATTACTACAAAAATTTGGTGACGAGCTTGAACTACATGGTCACACACCCTGCGTGCAACATTATTCTACAGCATCACGCTCCTCAACTTCCACAGAAGCAAGTATTTCCTAGGAGGAAGACTTATCCCCTGATGTGGATCGTCCTGTGCTAAAAACTGTCGTTTCCAGCTCTAATACTTCAACCAGCTGTTTGCCTGAATTCGAGCTCATTTTCCTCACTCACCACAAACCTCTTGTTAGCATTCTGGGTGACAACATGAGTAAGTGCTGTAAACCAAGGATTCTTAGAATGGTTACTAGGCTTTTACAATATCAGTTTGATGTCAAACACATTTCTGGGGGTAAAAATTTTAGGGCATATTTTCTGTCTCGTTTTCCTGTTGGTAGCAATGAACAAGAGGAAATTAAACTCAAGGATCTTGTTGATGAGGATTTTGAAGATTGCATTGTCGCCACTATGGATATCCCTGAACTCATGGTTGGTTCAGAAGAGGATTGGAGATCTGCTTTTCTTGCTGATTCTCTTCTCCAAGATGTTAGAGAATTGGTAATGAAAGGATGGCCTCGCGAAAAAGTACTCTCTCCTCTGTTGCAACCGTTTTGTAAAGTTGAAAGTGAATTATCTTTAGAGGATGATTTGTTGTTGAGAGGGGAGAAACTCATTCCTCCGTCATCCCTCAGACTTAACATCATGAAAAAGGCTCATGAGGGACATCTAGGTGCCACACTCACCAAACGTCGTATTCAGGACACATTTTGGTGGCTGTGTATGGATGCTGATGTGGAGAACATGGTTCGTGAGTGTTGCGTTTGCAGTACCTCTGACAAGACCCTCAAAGTGTTTACACCGCCTCTACTTCCTATTGATTGTCCAGATGGTCCATGGGTTAAGGTGGGTATTGATGTCCAGGGACCATATGATGTTTTAAGTGGACAGAATAAGTACATCTTGGTTCTTATGGACTACGCTTCAAAATGGCCCGAGTTAAAACTGGTCAAGGAGGCCAATACTAAAGTCATCATTGATTTTCTCACTGATGTGTTTTTGAGGGAGGGGTTTCCAGAAGTTATTGTGTCTGATAACGGCAAGCAATTCGCGAGTAGGGAATTTCATCTATTCCTGCAGTCTTCAGGTATCAAACATTTAAAGAGTTCTCTCTATCATCCCTAGTCAAATGGCCTTGTAGAGAGAATGAATCGGGTTGTTGGGGAGTGTGTTAAGTGGGCTGGAGCTGGCAATCATGACGTTGCCTGTGCCCTCAACGACATGATTTGGTCTTATAGAACCACTCCTCAGTCCTCCACTAAGGTTGCACCTTTTGTTCTCATGAGGGGAAGGCAGGCTAACACCACTTTTAGACCTGGGTGGATGAGTAAAGTATTGAGATCTGAGTCCACTGTTAATAATCTTATGCCTCTAGTAAAAAAAAATGTTTTGGAAGCCCAGTCAAAACAAAAGGAATTGTATGGCACTCAAAATGGGGTTAAGTTGTCTTTTCTTAATATTGGTGATTATGTCAAAATTAAGTCGCCTGTATATGCAAAGAAAGGGGAAAGCAAATTTTACAAACCTCTTTGTGTCATTAAAATCTATGAAAATGCTGTTCAAGTTGAGGGTGGGCATTGGTGGAATTTGTCTTAAGTGTCCAAAGTGCAACATTCTTCTAGTTCTAGTTCTTCTCATGGTAAGGATAATTTGTTAAATGTGATTTCAAATTCTAATGTTTCAGGTTCTCGTGTTAAACGTGATTTGTTAACTCCTCTCTCTATTGGAAGGAGTGCCAGATTTTGTACTAAACCCGCTCGTTTCAGGTAAATGTTTTTTTTGTTATTTTCATTTTATATTTTTTGGGGGGAAGAAGGGAAGGTGTGTAGTAATGTGGTAATTCATAGAATGTTATATATGTCACATCCAGAACTCTGCTGTTGCCTAGTACAACAGAATGTTTATATTGGCTGTTGGTCTTGGGCTGCTGAGCCTGGTGGAGTGTCTGTTTACTGGTTCCACGACCATGTAGTTACAAATAAACTCAGTTTATCCTGTTCCAGTTTCCGGCTCAATTACTACAAACTGCCCTTTCCTGCCCCCTGCCCTGAGCCTTAAAATTCAGCACCCTAAAAACCACACTGACACCAGCCCCCTCCCTAAGCCCTACAACCAGCCCCCAGCCCCCAAAACCTAACACCACCTCCCCCTGCCCAACTGCCCCCTCAGCCTAAAAACTGCCCCTTTCCTGTCCCCTGAGCCCTAAAACTCAGCCCCCTAATAACTACTCTGACCAAAGCCCCCTCCCTGAGCCTTAAAA
This sequence comes from Calotriton arnoldi, assembly GCA_963921515.1. Lineage (NCBI taxonomy): Eukaryota > Metazoa > Chordata > Amphibia > Caudata > Salamandridae > Calotriton > Calotriton arnoldi. The sequence continues at coordinate 178,198 of CAWUFW010004244.1, read as the reverse complement.
CCAGCCCCCACTCCCTTAAACCTACTCCCACATCCCCCCTGCCCGAGCCTAACTGCCCCCTTGGCCTGAAAACAGCCCCTTTCCTGTCCCCTGCTCTGAGACCTAAAACTCCCGACCTCCCCAGCCCTCAAAACTACCCGACCCCCCAGCCCTGAAATCTACCCCAACCCATATAAACTACCCCCCAAAACCCCACTTACCTCATAGTGTTGTGTCCTCTCCCGAAACTTCCTCTTCCTGCTTCTGCCAGCCAGCCAGAAACTAGACCGTGAATATGCCGTAACCACGCATATGTGTGCCGGTTAAGGCATATGCATGGTTAAGGCATTTGCATGGTAAGGCATATGCGTGGTTAAGGCATATGCATGGTTAAGGAAAGCATAGTTACACTTGCGATGTCGGAACACGCATGGCAGAGGCCGCCAACTGTTTCCCGTCCAAGGCCTATTCAGGGGAGGTGGTGTGGGCTAGTTATCACTATTTGCTGGCAGACAACAATAACACTCAATAAATGATTGTCTAGTAAGTGATTTTTCTTTAGAAAATGAAACATACACTACTAAAATACTATGCCTTAATTTACAAATATATACAAAAGGCAGATTGAAAATTCCTTAGATTACAGTGAAATCACATTTGACCCCTAAAGCGTCATGACCCCTAAAATCACAGTAACCCTCCCGCCTATGCCAGATAGCAAATCACAATAAAGGGGGGGTATCACTCTAGATAAAACAGATATATTGGTTTTATCAAGGGTTAACAATATTACCAGAACAACAACCCACATGTTAAAAACACCATCCTTTTGTGAGTAAATGCAATTGTAAAAAATAACCATGGGTAAATGTAAATATTAATGTCAATAAAGCTTATCAACCTTCATCAGTAATCCTTGTCAGCATTACTAATTCAATAAAACATTTTAAAATGAACATAACATGTGGTTGTGTAGTATTTATATACTTTCTGACCATATTTGATGAAATCATCAAAACAGCCATTAGGAAATGCCATTTTCAGATCACATGAATTACAACCTTAGATTTAACCCCTTGAGAACACTGCATCTTCTTCACACACCTTCAAGTCACCTGCCATAGAACCAGGCTTTAGAGAATGCTGCACTTCCAGCTATAGAGCATCAGCTCCAGCTTTGGGTGTGCTTTAACAAATGTGAGAAAATCCAGAGGGTTATGGATTTCTTGACCCCACAAACGGAGGGTCAGTTTTAAAATATGACTTCTGTGGGGCTGCTGCATCTTTCACAGCCCCACAACACTTTCGAAACTCGGTGGTGATGCACCTGTCCTCCTGAGGCCACCACAAGGCAAGAAAAGTATGCAAATTACAAGCCCTGCAGGGCATTGTGGGTGCTCCAAACAGAAGCAGTGAATAAATATATTATTATTGGCTCTCCTTCTGCTTGTAAGGCGCTTTGCACTGTAGTTTCTTATCTCTGAAGGGGGTGCTCGGTCCCACCCAGGACACCCCCAAAGGAAGTGAGGCAGTGGGGGTCACCCAGGGAGCCCCAAGGGCCCCTTGGCCCCAGCCGGCATCCTCATGCTCAGACTCTTTCCTCAGGTGGCATGGGAGGCAGCCTTTCCTCCTTCTCCTCCCACGGTCCATTCGGGTCGGAGGCAGTCTACTGCAGGCCCTCCTCCCCACCAGACACAGGCATGGGCCGAAGGATGCCCTCTGGAGCCATTCTGGTGCTTGTTATCTCTGGGTCATGTTGCTGGGGCCCCGTATCAGCTTTATGCCGGCCCCTGGGGAGATGGTGGCCCCGGGGGCAGGAATGATCCTAGGGAAGGAGCCCCATACATGTCCCTTTGCTGGGTAGAAAATAAAGAATACTCCTTGTGCCAACCCCCAGGCCCTGGCCCACCCCAGGGGAAATTGTTGAAGATGCAGCGAAGCCCGAGGTGCTTCATTTTTTCAACAAGTGTCAAAGGTCACCAACCTTAAAAAGACCATAAGTCAGGACCCATTTGGCCGATTCGTCCGATACTGGGCTAATTTTACTACTGGTGGTAAGCTCTACCACCAGGATTAGTTTTCGCAGACCTTCTAACCTCTAAGGCAGTGTATTTGGCAGGGAGCTGATTCCACTGGCTCCCTGCACCAGTGATCCTCCTGGTCTTGCCCGAGGGAGCAGGAGTCCAACTCCCCCTTTACCGGTCCTAAGAGGGTGTACGAAGGCCAGCCTCATTGGTATTTGGAGAGACCCACTGGCCTTGGGATCAACTGGGGCAGAGACCCAGGTCCTTTTGGGCATTTGGGCCTCAGGGGGTTTCTCCTTCCAGTTGTCCATGACTGTCGCAGCCCCAGAGTCCAGCAGCGTAGAGCACAAAAGCACCAACAGCACTTTCTTTCCCTTGTGCAAAGGTTTTTGGAAGGGGGTAGAAGAGAGTGCAAGGGGATGGAAGGTTCTAGAAGCCAGGCCTCCTGTGCCACTTGTAGGGTGTCACATCACCTCTCCACCCCGTCCCAATCCTCCTGCACAGCATGCTGGGACAGTTCAAGATGGTGTCATCCAGGAGTCACAAGTCACATCTGCTCCTGGTTTCTGAGATCTGCCCCTCACTGACATTACTGCCAGGGCTAAAGTTTCATAGAGGAGACTGTTCCTGTGTTGGCTCCAGTTCTCTGGGCTTCCCCCTTTGTTAAGTTATAGACATAAATTAAGAGCCTGATAAGGACCAGTTCAAAATCGGGTTTTAATTGCTGCATGGCTGTACCCAGCCCACTAAAAGCCCTTACTAACATATCCAATTATGGAGTTTTTTACTACCCAACCAGGAGCAAGGTTGCCTGTATCCTTTGCTTGCATTAAGGGAGAAATTATCATTGTTTTTACAGCGGTAGGAGACCCGCAAAATAAAGGATACCATCTGTTTCTGTTTCAAATGTGTTCCCTCCTATTGAAAGAAACTGTTCAAAGACTTTATGAATATATTGAATTTAAAGCTTGATGGAGTTTAGGATGGCTATGCCATCATGGACACTGCTTCCAGTTCTGGGCTTTAGTTTCATGTCCTTATGCATTCTGCGTTTTATAGTCTTGGTTTACTTTCTTTGGCCTTAGTAGAAAAATTGAGCCATTTAAATTTCACTGGTTGGCCAGAGGGTCTGCAAGGACAGCTGAGGCTATGGTCTCTGTGTACCTGGCAGAAGACTTCCTGTCAGTTTTAGTTATCCTTGCCTGCATGGCATGAGTCTCTGTACCTTCAGTGGAGTCTTCACTGTGGCAGCTCCTTTGAAGGTGCTGATCCATTTCCATATGGGTTCCATGTTTGATGCACCCACTCTGATATTGTTTTTCTCTCTAGCGAATTTCAAAAGTTGGAGATTGTTTCTGAAAAACAAAAATTAAATGGATCTGATATGCTGGGATTTTTCTCCCATTGCATTGGAGTAATTTTTGTTGTTTCCTTTGCTTTCCCCATCAGACCCAAACATGAACAGGCATTGGCAAAACCAATAGATTTTGCCTATGCTAAATCTATTGATTTTGTCAATGTTTTTTAGACATGTTGAACAGCAGCTCAGGGTGCTGTAAAACATGACTGAAAGTAAAGAAAATAATAGTGCTATGAGGTGGCCAGTGCTGGCCGTGCAATAGTGCCTTTTTTCTTTACTTTAAGGCATATTGCACTTCAGGACTCTCTGCTGTGCAACATGTCAAAAGAACATTGACAAAGCCAATAGATCGTGCATAGGCAAAACCTATTGACTTTGTCAATGATTCTTTTTAAAGTCTGCCTTGTATGCCTCTCCTGCAGGTCGGTGAGTGAAGTGTGATTTGCAAGAGCTGAGAATTGAGATTTGCGCACATGGATTCACAAGTTATGACAATATACCCAGACAGTGAGAACGTGCGAATGTGCTCAAGGAGAATAAAATGTGCAACCGTGGGAACTGTTGCAAAATATTTTTCCACCTCAAGAGGTTAGCAAATAATTCTTGTGCGCAAAATCCCAGGGGTCTTCAGCTACTGAGGCTCAAATTGACATCTCTGGGAGCTGAAAGACCTGGGGGCATATTAACAAGGCGGCGATAAACAATTATCGCCGCTTTTGTGGCCGTTTTCGGCCGAAAAGCGGCGATAATTATATCGCCTTATCAGCAAAGACACGCTATCGCGTGTTTTGCTGATTTTGCTCCCGTTTCCAGCACGCCTGACTTCGTATCGATAATGAGATGCAAAGTAGGCGTGTCTGTGGAAACAACATGGGTAAATATCGCGAAGGCAGATTCGCGATATTTACAATGCGGGGAAGCGATTGTTTTATCGCGTTAAGTATGCTTTAACGCAGGAATTTAACGTCTGTTAAATTCCTGACTAAGGCATACTTAACATGGGGGTGGATTCTGTGGCTAAGACCACAGGCCCTATCATCTAGGATATCGCCGTTTTCCCATGGAAAACGGCGATATCCACGCTATCTCTGACATTTTTATCGCCACGGCGATGCGCGTTGTTAATAACGCGCTAACCGGGCGATAAATTCCAGAGATAGCCGGCGATAAATATGCAAGCGCTAAGCGCGCTTTGCGATATTTATCGCCGGCCCTTGATAATATGCCCCCTGGAGTTTAGCTTCACCAGGCAGAAGGATTGTACAGAGGGTCATTCCAGGGAAGGTGTCCATACTGTGCAAAGCGTGCAGCGTGGTCAGTGCAGTCGAGACCCGCGCCCTTTACTGTCTCCCCATGTATAAGCGATTCATTGTACAAGTAGCTCTCTGTGAACCAGTGGTGCTGCTGGTGTGCGAAGGGGGTGGTGGCAAGAATTGGGGACGAGTAGAGAACGTGCAGGAACCAGATGGCTGACATTTCATTAACTGATTTTTCTTCTGCAAACCATATCAATTATTATTAAAACTAGGTTTTACAAAGCAGTCGCACACAGTGCATTTCAAAAATGGAAAACGTGCTTCAAAAATGAATGAACTCATAAAGCCAGAGCCAGTTAATAAAACTCACACAGTGCAATTGGCACATAGTGCATTGTAAATTGCTAAAATAAACATTCGCACATAGCCACTGGCACAGACTACTTTAAAAATCAAATCAAACAAACACATTCAGACAGACAGCACAAAATGCATTAGAAAAGAAAGACCTGAACTAATAAGCACAAAATTAAAAAATGCCAAAGTGACTGCAAAAATTGAACAAGGTTCACCATGTCCCAAGTGTGGATTTCTGACTGGAATGCGATATCCATGCAAGCAAAAGATAGTTTAAAATAAAAACTTGCACAGAGAAAGCTTTAGAACCGAACCAAGACCTGAACTAATAAGCAGTAATTACAAAATGTTAAAGCGACACTGGGACTCGAATAAAATAAACACTCACACTAAAACACTGGCAACAAGCACATTAGAGATCACATTTTTAAAAAGTGACTCCAAAGCTCAAACATAGGGGCATATTATAAAGGAATAGCGATATTTATCGCTAACCGCGCTTAGCGCGAATTATTTTAATGCCGCCTATCGCTGGAAAATATCGCTGAGATAACACCCTATTAGTAAGGTTTATCTCCATAGCGATAAAATTTCCAGCGATAGCGGCAAAATGTGAGAATATCGCTGGAAAAGCAGCGATATTCTCGCATTAACGCTAAGGTGGATTCAGCATTAGAATCCACCTCCTATACTTTAAACAGGTAAGTTATCCTCACTAGCAGGTGATAAAATCTAGCGATAAACGCGCTTAGCGCGATTTATTTTATCGCTTCGCCTGCCTTGCTAATAGGGGGTAGTGGTGTTAGCGACTGTTTTCAGTCGCTTTTAGTAGGGAACGCCTTCCTTGCATGTCATTAGCGATAATTATCGCTGACATGCAAGGCGATGGAAAACGCGCCCGCTAACGCCTGTTAGCTGTCGCTAACGCCTGTTAGCGACAGCTTGCTAATAGGGCGATAAAAATATCGCCGCTTTAGCGGCAAAAAGTGCCGCTAAAGCGGCGATAAAGCCCTTGATAATATGCCCCTAAGTGCCTGCAGGTGCCTGCAGTGGAAAGACACTGGCCACCAGAAGTAGTACTTGGTCCAGGCTCCATTGCAGGACCAAGACTTGACTGAAGCCCAGGAGAAGATGGAGTCGAGGAGGAGGTGCTGACCAATAGGAAGCAAGGAAACAAACTACCTGGGAGCCAGCCAATGGGTAAGTAAAGTGGCATGGTGCCATTTGGAGCCAGCCAGTGGTAAGCAAAGGTAAGTAATGGGTGGGCTCTAAGCCCTGTTTAAGATTTGTTTTTAAATACAAGAGATTTTGCAAGCAGAGTGCAAGCGCTGTGCAGGCAAAACCCAAAAATAGCCAAAGGGAGGACTTCTCAAAGTGGTTTGGACCTTATGATGAACACCGGCCGACAGCCTTTTGATGGCTAAGCCATTGTCCCAAGTTTTTGGCCACAGGAACCAGCTGAGGCTAAAAAAGTGGAAATTTGGAACTTCACCTTCCTCTAAATATTGGCCACAGTACTTGAACATGTGATATATGTAGCCTCCCCAGAAATCTGAATGTGTGCCTTTGCAGCATTGTATTCTGCTCTCCTGTACAGAAGACACTATTGTGAATGGAATACAATCATGATTCAACATGTATGTATATATCCTTCAAAATTCTATGAGCAGCTCTGAGTGTGAGGACACAATACATTTTTTGTAACAAGTCACATTGCAAAATCAAAAAAACCGGCCGTGAAATTAAATATTATTTTGCAACTGTACTATAAGCTTAAACTCTGTTTGACACACTAGGAAAAGCAAAGTTTGCAGCGTTTTCTCATATTTATGCATTTATTCAAAAGGAACACATCTGGGAAAATCTAGTTAACTAAAAGCAACGTCTATTTCTTGTATCTTCTTTAAATTTATTCTTGCTTTCTGCATACCTAAAAGGTTTATTTATGGAACTACGTTTAAACCTTCTTTGAATGTTTATATTCTGCTCAAATTTGTATAAAATTGCCAGTAATAGCAGTTGCTCAAACATTAGTCCCCAGTGAATCCTATTTTTGCAACAAAATATTATTGACTGCAAATTGAATATTCAGTGTGCACGTTTCCTCAAAATGTGCTATTCGACATGAATAATAAATAAGCTGCATCATTTCATAGTCACTCTTGCCTACCTTTAATCACATCTTTTGGATTTGTAATATTTATGGAAACAAAGCTCTTTAAAACACACACACATTAATGAAGACTACAGTTCACTCAGTGATGCAAGTAGAATTCGCTTTAATACATTATGTATAGGTTATTTTTTATTCATAACATTTTTATCGCTCCCGAATCCTGAGTGTCTAGGTACTTCATAAGCAGTTTATTACTTGATGAATTTCACATCGATATTTTCAGTGACATCTATTTGGAATACAAAGTGAGTGGGGCTATCTATCAAAAAAATAAAGTAGAAAATATAAAATATGACCTAAGTGATCTAAAATATTACATTCTGACTTATACCCCCTTTTCACTGCTCCTACTTTTAGAACCGTAAGCCTGTACATAAATTGCATCGTGGCTTAAAGATTACTTTAATACATAGGAGAGATTGCAAGTTCACCTGCCTTAAAGGCTCCAATGCCAAAAATCATTCAGAGTTCCAGAACAAAATAGCGATGTTGGTAAAAGGAATCCAATTTTCAAATAGTTTGGACAGTATCGCTCTTCCAGGGGTGTTCAGCACACGACCGTGGATAGAGAGCAATCACAAATATCAAGCTTTTAGAAGTATTTCATTTTTGTGTTTCTTTCCAAAGCACTGTTGCACTTCCCAGTAGTATGTCTTTGCTTTCTATGCTATATCATGCAAAGTGTTTGGTGCACTGAAGAAGCGTGTACAGGAATCATTGCTCCAGAGTTGGCAAAAAATATCCTAGTGGCTCGAGCTGTCGTTGGAATTTGAGAGGACCCTGGCTTCGGAGCTAGAGTCAGCATTGTGCGATTCTGTGCAAATCTCTTAGGGCCCGATTCAGAGTTTGGCAGTTGTGATACCAGGGGGCATATGTACAAGCCCCTATCGCCACCACAACGTCACCTATAGTGACGTTGTGGTGGCGATAGGGGCTGTGCCTTATGTACAAGGCAGTGTTAAGCCACTTAACGTGGCTTAACGCTGCCTTGTACATAAGGCCCCCTTTCACGCTATGGTTAGCGAGAAAGGGGTGGGCAGTGGCTGTTGCAGTGGGCGTTCCACACAACACCCATTCATTTTGATGCTGCCCCCTATGTACAAGGGTGGCACCAGAATTAAGACCAGGTAAAAACTGGTCTTAAGATGGCGAAACGAAGAGAAATGCATTATTTCGCCTCGTTTTTGCTTTTTCCATCCGTGCTACCTTGTGCAGCACACATGGAAAAAGCAAAATGCCATTGTTTATGTACAGGAAGGTGTCCCTTCCTGTACATAAACAAACTTTAAAAAAAAATGCCATTTTGTCACTTTCATGAAAGTGACAGAATGGCATTTCTAGGATTGTTTATGTGCAGGAAGGGACACCTTCCTACACATAAACAATCCTCCCCTGCACGCAGACACCCTTGCACGATGGTGCAAGGGTGCCTGCGTTGGCGCTAAGTTGCTAAACTTAACGCCATTGCAGGGGGAAACGCAAGGCTGCACCACATTCTTGTAAATATGGTGCAGCCTTGCGTTTCAGAAGTGGAGGAGAGAGGCGTTAAGCCAGGAAGGCTAACGCCTCTCTCCTCCACTTTCTTGTACATATCCCCCCATATCTCATGAATGGGACAAGGACAGGGGTCCTGGTGGAAATGCCTTATTACTTACCGGTAATCTTCATTACTCCTGGTCCCGTTGTCCTCATCCCATTCATGACGCCCCTCCCTCCCTCCTGAGCGGCCGGACTTCCTGTTAGTGGCTTGGTAGTTCAAAACGAATGCAGGGAAAGTACCGGTTAAGCACTCCTAATGGGAGGGGTTGGGGTAGAGGATCCCAGCATTCCTTTTGTTCTTTTTTCTGTCTGGTAGACGGTTATCTCCATATGTCCTGAATGGGACGAGGACTGGGGAGCTAGTGGTAGCACACTTGTAATATGAGTGAGCTGTAGGGTGTTGTGTTTTAAATTTAGCTGCAGCTATTTAGAAGGGCAAGGTAGGGAGGAATGTTTTGCCAACATCTAAGGCCATAGTTTAGTGATCAGTTTATTCAGCTTATTCTGGCTTAAATTGTGGGACCCTTCTGCTGTGGAATGATGTGCTCTGCAATTAGGGTAGGAGTTCAGTACTTAAAATAATTAAGATCATTCTGCTTAAAAGCTACCTAGCTGTATGAAAATGTGGGCAGTGTAAGTGCATGTAGACAGAGAAAAATTATTTTTATGAGCATTTGCTAGATCTGCGAATTATAAAATAAATCACAGAGCATGATGGTTTTTTTTGCGGCACAGTCACAGGGTATTTCATTTGTTAATTAAGAATGACAAGAGCACTTGACTCTGTTCAGCACAAAATAATTGTGCCACATGTCTGCTGCTGCTGCTCTTGCATTTTGATATCCACTGGTGGGGGAAACATAAACGCTTCATGCAATAAGGTTGTAACTAGTTCCTTTGTCGAAATGTACAGAACCCTTGTCAGCAGTTTACAATGCTGTAATTAGCTCCAGCTTCACTTTGAAGGGAAAGTATGTTCATAAACAGAGAAAAAATGCCGCTCAAAATAATGAAAAATTGGGGGCGTGGCTAAGCTGCGAAGCGCGATGGCCGCAGCTTAGCGGAGCTCTGCTGATCCCCATCATCCCCCGTCTATCCGGAATCAATATCCGTGCAGCAGTCGTGCTGTCCCTGGCTGGGAAGGTGTCCGGTGTGGGTTCCTGAAGCATCGGGCCCGAGCGCTGCTCTAAGGTGAAGATCTGGCCGCGCCGTAAGTGAGGCCTAGGGACAACGTGAAAGCCGGGGCCTCACGTAGTGGAACAGGCGGGGGACGAGCCTCTTCTCTGTGGACCCGCTGCCGGGAGACTTTGACCGGGAGGAGTCCGGTGCGCGTCCCTGCAGTAATTGACGCAGTGCGAGAACCGAAGGCCCCAAGACAATACTGAGGCGACCAGGGCCTGGGCAGGGTGCGGACGCCGGGGCCTCGAGTTAAAGGGCTGACAGTGATCGGCCCATACTGTCTGGCAATTGGGCTGGCAGCAGACATAGTGATATCACGGCCCGTCGGCGGGAGGCCATCCAAATTATCTTCCTCCCTCCCCCCTTCATTGGAGAGCGGACTCTGGTGATATCTTTCGCAGCTGAGAGAGCGGCGGACGCGACGGCAAACTGGGGGGGAAAAAGATCTGCTATACTGCTGGCTGACGCGGGCGGAGTGTAGGCCCTCCCGCTTGGCCCACAAGCTCCGGGTGGTCGTAAGGGCCGCTCTGCACGACTGGTGATCCGGCTTCTCTGTGAGGTGTCTCCCCGTGACGGCCTGGGGGTGTGGAAGAGGTGGGGGCTCTTTTGGACATCGAGAGCATTAATGACACCCATTATCCCACGGCTGCTGCGAGTGGGGCCCGGTCGGCGCTTCTAACCATCAGAAGCACCGCTGCTTTTGTAAACCACAACCCACAGTGAATTGGACTGCATACTGGCCTTAAAGGGGAGCGCCGGACAGCTTGCTACCCCGGTGCAGAAACAGGAGCGGTGTTTGACCTAGGACCCCCCCCCAGGGAGAGACGCAATAGCTGCTTATCGCCTTGTATCCATTGTTGCCCTTCAGGGGGGGTGACGCTCTGTCGCCTCTGAGCTACTGGCCCTTTTCCGGGAGTGTAGGCGGGTGAAGACTCGGTCCACGAGCTAATGTCGTCAGTGTCTGCCTGACCTTCTCCCGACCACAGTGCCTGTCCCTAGGTGATCGCCGATAGACCCGAGTGGAGTTGCAAGTACGTCTGGGGTAAGACATTGAGACGCGATATCGTCATCCAGGGGCAACAAACTCGTGCAGAACAACAAGCTGGATAGATACACACTCCCCAAAACATCGATACCTGAACGCTCACCTAAGGGCAGGGGTGGGGTGCCACCAGGAGAAGTCGAACCGGAACCTACGCTCAAAGATGTCCTAGAAGCAATCGCCGGGATCAAGACTTCACTAGAACATAAGATGGACGCCATCACCGTGGAGGTCAATCTTCTACGGGCAGTCATGAACAAAAATAGCGAACGGGTCAAGCAAGTTGAGCTCACTACCGCGAGCCTGGTGGAGGATACCTCCCAACTGCAATCAGATCTCAAAGACTTGCAAATGTTTCGGAAAGCGGCAGAAACCAAACTGGATGATTATGAAGGACGCCTGCGGCACAACAATGTGCGAATTTTAGGTGTCCCGGAAAAATCAGAGGGGCAGGCCACGGATCTATTCGTGGAAGATCTTATCCTTCATCACTTGCAACCCAAAGGGCTGGGGAAGTTCTTTGTCATCGAGAGGGCCCATAGAGTCCCTGGGGGTCGGCCGAAACCAGGGCCCCCTCCCCGCCTGATCCTGGCCAGGGTCCTCAATTTCCGAGACCAAGACGTCATACTCCAACATGCAAGGGTGGGGCGCCCCCTGAAATACGAAAACGCTGACATAACATTCTTCCCAGACTTCACCCAGATGGTCCAGAGGCAGAGACGCTCCTTTCTGGGGATCAAGAAGGCGTTGCGAGACAAGGGCTACAAGTACGCCATGCTGTTCCCAGCCAGGCTTCGAGTGGAGGCGGACGGCAGGGCCTGGTTTTTTTAACATCCGGAGTCAGCGGCGGAATGGTTGGAGAGTCGCTGACCGGTGCTCCATGTGCAGTTGTGGTAAAACTGGTGGGGGGAATCGGGTGGGATCCGGGTGGCAGGAGTGACATTGATCTGGGCCTATATGCTCATCTCGTTCAGCGGGGGAGACTGAGCTAACACAGAGACACGCTAGTTGATATATTCGTAAGCCATGGACTCTACCCACGCATATCGTTAGGGAATATCTTGAGTAAATGTCAGGGAGTGCACAATCGTATTTTATGTGGCATGGGGATGGGGGGGCACCACGTACCCCAATTTTCTACCTTTAGTTCTCTTGTGGGGCGACAGGCACTCTGCAAGTTTGATTATGGGCAGTTTGAAGCTCAGAGTGCAGGGGTGCAGGGAGGGGGGTGGTTGGGAGGGACTGTGGTTGTTGTTAATTTTTGAATTTTTTGCAGGATTGGTTCGATCGACTACATCAAGTTGTAATACAGGGCGGGAGCAGCTTACTTACACATGTGCAGATGGGTACACAGTGGGACGTAGGGGTTAGAGTCCTCAGTTGGAATGTCAACGGTCTTGGCGATAAGATCAAGCGCAGTATGGTTCATCAATATATTAAAAAACAGGCTCCGGACGTAATACTGCTGCAAGAAACACACTTGGTTGGAAACACATGCCAAGCAATGAACAGGGGAGGGTACAAGTTAGTGAAACACTCTGGCTTTACATCCGGATCACGAGGCGTGGGCATCTTGATTAAAAACTCGTTCCCATTCACCACACTTTCCACATGGTCCGATAACCGGGGTAGATATGTAGGTGTTTCGGGTCAGTGGGAAGGTAGGACTATTACATTTGTCTCCGTGTACGTTCCCCCTGGCCTCCAAAGTGATACATTTAAAGATCTAGGCACAATACTTTTGTCATTCCCGCAGGACCTCCTTGTGGTAGGGGGGGACTTTAATGCAGTAATGTCCGGTGAGCTGGACCGGCACCCCCCACGGGAAATTAGATCTGCACAGCGATGGTTGCCCGACTTCCTTGAGGCCATGGGGTTGGTGGATGGCTGGAGGACACATAATCCGGATAGGGCCCAGTACACCTTCTTGTCCAGTGCCCATCGTAGCCTGTCCCGTATCGATTATGTCCTAGTCCCTGCTTTCCAAGCATGTGATATTCGGGAGATTCGTCATCTAGGCAGAGGTATCTCAGACCATTCTCCGATCTGGATGCATGTAGTCATGGGCCAATTGAGTGCAGGGAGAATCGCTCCCATTAATCCATGGTATCTACGAGACCCAGAGATTCGAAAGAAAATAACTAAAGCCACAGACCTCTACTTCCAAGAAAACGTGGGAACAGTAGAATCAGCCCAAACGTTATGGGAAGCCTATAAACCTGTCATCCGCAGGGAAGCCATATCCCTTATTGCGGGGAAAAAAAAAGACAAACAGAAAGATTTGGTGAGGGCGGAGGACGAGGTTCTTAAATTGGAAGAGGAGCTGGAGCTAGTAGTGACGCCCGAAAAATTGCACCTTTTGAATTTAAAGCAAGACGAGTTTAAAGACATAGCTACAGATAGAGCTAGAGCACAGGGGAGGGAAACGCAGAGCAGAATTTATGAGCAAAGTGATAAGGCAGGGAAATTGATCGCATGGTTGGATAGGAAGGAATGGGCTGCCCGTCTGGTGCCTGAACTGTCCGAAGAGGGTACTGACTCTGTCACTGACCCACAGCATATAGCCGACCGCTTTGCAAACTACTATCAGAAGATATACCATACGGAAGGGCAGTACACGTAGGGAGAAAATAGTGCCGTGCTCCGAGACATCGCGCTCCCCACCCTGTCGGATACTGATCGTGAATATCTCGAGTCCGAATTCTCGAATGATGAGGTGGCCCAGGCGATACGGGCGATTCATTCAGGGAAAGCTTCGGGCCCTAACGGAATACCGATTGAGATATACAAGCTGAGGCCGGAAAAGATAGCCCCCTACCTTCGCTCAATGTTCGCGGAAAGCAGAGAGAAGGGGACACTCCCTATAGATCAAAGGATAGCCAACATTGTGGTCATCCACAAAGAGGGTAAGCCCAAAACAAACTGTACATCCTACAGACCTATATCGCTGCTCACTGCAGAACCCAAGATTCTAGCCAAAATGATGGCTATGCGTCTGGTAAAAGTGATTGATAGTCTGGTTCATCCTGACCAATCGGGCTTTATGCCTCACCGTAACACTGCCTTAAATCTCCGCAGACTACATGGTGTGCTGGGCAGAGCCAAAACTATCCTAGAGCCGGCGGCACTGGTATCGCTGGACGCCACTATGGCGTTTGATATGGTAGAATGGCCGTATCTCTTCGCCGTACTAGACAAACTGGGGTTCGGACCTCACTTTGTGAGCTGGATCTGACTATTATATTCAAAGCCCTTGGCTCAGGTTGTCGTGAACAACCGTAAATCGACGACATTTCAACTCAGCCGTGGCACACGCCAGGGGTGTCCTTTATCACCGCTCCTATTTGCTCTAGCCCTGGAGCCCCTGGCGGCGTGGATTCGCAGAGATCCAGTGATTCGCGGTATGCGCTGGTCCCCTGACTGGGAAGACAAGATATCATTATACGCGGACGACGTACTGCTCTATCTGACCTCCCCGAAAGCTTCGCTGATACGCCTGCTGGATATTCTAGCAGTGTTCGGCAGGTACTCCGGGTTCACCATAAATTGGTCCAAATCCGTGGTTTATGTCCTGCAGGGGGAGCCGCCCGTTCTCCCGAGGGGCTGCCCAATCCAGATAGCATCAGACGGCTTCCGCTACCTCGGCATATTTATTGCGTTGGACCCCGCGCTCCGCTTCACACATAACCTCCTACCACCAATTCAGAGATTGAAAAGAGATATCAAACATTGGCAGTCGTTGCCCCTTTCATTGTTGGGTAAAGCTGTCCTTTTCAAAATGATGGCTTTGCCCCGGTTCCTCTATGCCCTCCAGAATTCTATGGAGCCGGTTCCCAAAACTTATTTTAAAGAAATAGAGAATCTCCAAAGAATTCTCTTATGGAACGGTAAACCCAGGATCGCCTTAGTGAAGCTCACCCTCAATTGGTACGACGGAGGCATTAGCCTCCCCGACATTAAAAAGTACTATTGGGCGGCCCACCTCGCTGCTATTAATCAGGGGATGTACAGTCGTCCCGACGATCCGGGGTACGCCATGGATAGATGGCTCCTTCCAGGAGGGAACTATAGTAGAGCACTCTATTCTGGACCTCGAAAATTCCCCCTCACAGGTCCGACCGCGTACTCAGTTCGCATATGCATGAGGTGACCAAACACCTGGGATGGGACCGCAGACTCACCCTGGCTACTCCCCTCTGGAATTCCGAAAAACTGGGAAGCCTGTGGCAAACCAAGGGGTTTGATAAATGGGATCTCATCAGAATTTCCCAGATTAAAGACCTCTGGATCAAAGACGAAATTCTTCCCTTTGCCGCTCTGCAACAGCAGTATGGCATGGCAGACACTGAGCGTTATAGGTACATCCAGGTTCGACACGCTCTCCATGCGCATCTCGCTAATAAATCTCCCCTCCCTGACGCCTCCCCTTTGGAAGATAGAATCCTTGACGGCCATCTCCCCGAAAAAACCATCTCCCTGATTTAAAAAAAACTAATAAATAATATGGAAGACCCACTCCAGTCCCTCAAAGACAAATGGATTTGAGATGGCCTGGAATTGGACGAGGAAGACTGGCGAGAGGCGGTCTCCTCCCCGAGAGAGGTGGCGATCCAGGCTAGGCTACGCTTAGTGCAACTTAAAATCCTGCATAGGATCTACACCACAGGGCCGGGGTTGGTTCGTATGGGCAGAACGGATAGTGGGGAGTGCAGACGTGGGTGTGGGGAGGTTGGGACATTTATCCACATTATATGGGAATTTGAACACATGCGGACCTACTGGCAGGCCCTACACCACGTTCTTCATGAGGTACTTGCGGTTGATTTACAGCCGGAGGCGCGCAGATGCCTCCTAAACATTTGGGAACCGACAGACCTCACCTCTTACACAAAACAGTGGGCAACCCTGGCAGTAATGATTGCAAAAAGGAATATAGCCCAGAACTTGGGGCCTCATTTATCGCCAACAATAGGTAAATGGAAGGAGGATTTGGACTGGTGCATGTTCTGGGAAAAATCAGTCTATGTCGCCAGAGGGTGCCCCAGGAAATGGAGCAGGGTGTGGGGCCTTGGAATACATATAGAGGAAACATTTGCGTCCCACCTACTCCCTGATTGAGGATGAGACTCTTTTAACCCCTAATGGTCATAGATTAAGCATTGTGTATTGACTCTCTGTAACCTAGGTCAGAAACGTAGAAGAAGCATTGTCTCCTGCACTTGTGACATTGTGATGTGTAATGTCGATTTTGTTTAATAAAAAGATTTATAAAAAAAAAGAATTGAAAAAAAAAAAAATGAAAAATTACCTTTAATATAGAACGGTCAAGTGGTAACCAAGGAAGAGCTCCCGGCTGTTGGATATAATCTGTCAGTGGAAGAGAAATAATCACCTCAAATAATTATACAGTAATGTGCACCATGAAGTTAATGAAGAAAAACAGCATAGAAATACAATTACATAAGAAAATACATTAACCTACAAAAATGAATTTACTCCACATTAACATGCAGATCAAAATTGGTAAATCAGTTCACAGATCTTTATGCACAAGCTGGAGGTGAGTATGCTGTGCGCATCCGATAGACTGCCATAGAGCAAGCATTAGGCCGGCTAAAGTGCAAGCATGCTATGTTTCGACATAAATAGTGGGTACCTTATGTATGCACAAGAGTACGGCCCTAGTAGAAATGGCCTGTTAAATTGAGATTGGATCACAATTATGAATAACAGTAATTAACGGGTGGGTTAAAGCTCGCACTAATTAAATTTCAGCAAGTTAAGCATACCGAAATTTATCAAGAGCCATAACTCCCTACATTTCCCAGGACATACAGATTTTAGGGCTGTAAGCCCCAAATCTGCATATTATTGCCCATAAAGTTAGACTATGTGATAATTATTGTACCCTAAAAATTACAAGCTCCTCGATGTCTGATTTTTAGCTGATATGATAATTATCACAACTGAGATAGCCTACTCATAATCGTAACCTATGTGTCCTAAATAGCTATTTCTAAAATGCCTACTGCAAGGCATTTGCTATTCACTGTGTGAGAATACAGCCATGGCCATTCTACTGGAGAACATATCGAAAAATGAAGAGGGTGTAAGGATTACAGGGGTCCACCTGAGGAAGGACATTATTTCTGCTGAACTGCTTTTCCTAACTGGAAAGATGAATATACACCCGCCAGTAACACAGTTGTTCATATCTTCCAACTACTCCCTGAATCTACCTATTTGTTGGCGCTTGCCTATTTTTCCTTCCTTATTGGATGACAACGTGAGCGTGCATTTGCATCAATTGATACCTGCTCCTACAGACACATAGGGGCTTATTTACAAGCCTCTTGCGCCACTTTTGCGTCATTTTTAACATGGGAAAAGTGACGTACGGGTGGCGCAAGGGGCTTGTAAATAAGCCCCATAATTTCTAAAGAGAGGTTACTTGAGATGGGACTTTAATCTCTCGATTGTTAAATTCCAAAGCAAATTGCTGCAGCACAATTTGTCCATGACTTCCTATAAGATACATTAAAATGTGTCAGAACTATACAAACAACACATTTAAAGATGAGAAGTCTAACTTTTATTCAGTCATACTCAGTCAAGCTATTGACATTGAATATACTGTTTAAAAAAACTACAAATAAAACAAATTGTTGGTGTAGCCTATATGTTTTTTTAGGTCTAGCTTGACAGAAGCACTGCTAGGAGAGGGGCTTTGGCTCCGCCCACATTTTGATAGTCAGTAATACATCTTTTGATTAGGAGAAGTTGTGTACTTCCACAAAAACGTTCTTACCCTCCACTCAGATGTGATCATTTAATTTATTTATCATGCTGCCTGGGATTGAACTTTCAGGGGCAAACACATGACAATGTAATGCTATTAAAGTGTCTTTGATAAATAGATATTTTACTGTGTTTTTCTGTGGCCGTAGCACATATGGGAGGAGGGCAGTCATCAAGTCTAGACTTCAGAGTGTAGGTTTGTGTTTTAGAGTACAGGGTACACTAATCTATATAGATTTTTAGGTCTGTCTTGACAGTGCAATTGTCTCCTAACCTTAAGTAGTCAACAAAATAAAGCTTTTCAGAGTCCTACAGAGAGAAGGGTTTAGGTTCCACCCACATACTGGCTCCCCTGAGCACAGATAGTCCAGTATTTTGTGATGGGTGCCCCTCACATCTCAAAGATTGCCTCCAGTATACCAGTATCTTGTCTTTGGTGCCCCCGATGATCCACAGGTGCTCCCTTATATCAAAAATTAAATTCAATATGCTACCTTTTGAATTTTTCAATAGATCCCCACAAATACCTTGGATGCCACATTATGTCATTAATTAAATCCATTATTCAAGGACTAGCATGTTGTCCAGGGTGCCATTTCTTATGCCAAGAATTATCTTCAGTGTGCCAGCCCAAGAATGTTGTCATGGGCTCCCCCATCAAACTAGAACTACATCTGGTATGCCATTCTCTACCTTCCATGTGCCATATGTGACCTCCCCATAAACCAAAATTACCTCCAGTCTGCGAGGGCTAGAAGCACACATGCATGCATACCAAACATGCACACACACTCACACACTTACTCACAATTACACTCTTTAACACTCTCTCACTCATGCACCTGCTCACACTCTGCACAATCTTACGCACTGGCACACTCGCTCGCATACACACCCTCAGATGCTACCACTCTCACATAGACTCACTCTCACATATTGCCATATTCTCACACACTCTCACATCACATATTCTCACACTCTCAACCAGTCACACTCATAACCACACTCTCAAATACAAACTCACAGAGGGCCCGATTCACAAAAGTAATCTGAGAAAAAATCCTAACTTTACGACTTTCGGTATTCACAAAAGGCATTTAGGAGTAGTAAAGTTAGTATTTTGTCTTAAGTTTTTCTTAAGTTTTGGTCTTAAGATCAAAATCCTAACTTAAGTTAAACTTAAGTTAGGAAATTGTCTTAAAGTTTGTCTTAGTTTGGTCTTAAGACAAAATCCTAATCCTAAGTTTAACTTAAGTTTAACTTAAGTTGGGATTTTGTCTTAAGACCAAAACTTAAGACAAACTTAAGACAAAATCCTAACTTTACTACTCCTAAATGCCTTTTGTGAATACCAAAAGTCGTAAAGTTAGGATTTTGTCTCAGATTACTTTTGTGAATCGTGCCCATACTCACTGACGCACTCACTTACGCACTCTCTCATTCACACTCCCAATCTGCTTGTGTTAGAAAAGCTTGCATTTTTGCTGCCCAGGCTATCCCTGTCTTGCTTGTTAATGAAACTTTGTAAGAACATTGTCTCTAGTCAAATGTCAAAACAAATGGTGTTGGCAATGTTTGCGCATGATGTGAATGAAGTAGTGCAGATTAAGCAGTAATAGCATTGGAAACGAGTTAGACCACTACGTAAAATGTAACAACATTCCGTCCAAATAACCTTATGTTATACATTTGTCCTTCAAGCAGTCTTGACTTTTTAGCCAGACTACTTTACAATGTTAAAAGAAAACTACAAGTGTCAGAATGCAGCGTGGCTGAAAAAATAGGACTGTCTGAAAGTGTTAGATAAGAAACTAGGTTATATGCTAACCACGTAAAAAGTTCAAAAACATAAGTTTTAGCTTTTGATGTTTGGCTTTTGCTCTTGAAACAATCAAATGTAATTAGTGCAGTAGTGAAGGGGTGGAGATGGAATTTCATGTGCAGAATTCCACTGTTAATGGCAAGACATTCACGCTCCTTTAAAAGACTGGAGCTGCTAAAAACTTTACTGCACATAACAATGGGAATTCTAGTAAATATGGAGCAGCCCTGCATTTCTAAAGTGACGAAGCGTGTTGTTAGCCCTTGGCTCAACGACACGCTTTGCCACTTTATTGTAAATATGCCCCTTAGTTCTCCTATTATGTGTATAAGGCAGTGCTTCTATCTTGGTGGTGGATGGCAGTCTGCTACTGGGTGTCAGAGATGGGCTGTGGGTTAGCCCAGGTGTAAGTATGTAAATAAAGGAAACATGCTATCTCGGCAAGACGTGTAATAGGTAATGCCTTCCAGTAAACATTTGTGTTCTGAGGGTGAAGGCCGATAAAGAAAACACCATTACGTGGGGTTCCTTGTACAGCGCTTAGAGGTGCTAGGTAAAACAATAATGTGAGCGTTGCAATGTTGGTAGACAATACTCGAGATACACAAATTCAACAAAATTGTGTTACTGTAAAATTTAAAGTAACAAAAAATAGAAGATAAAAATATTGTTTTTATATGTTTATAATATCGTATTTAAAAATATTGTTGTATAAAATATCAGTTACTTTAGTATGGTGGTACTTTTAATTACTCTAATATGCATTAGTTATTATATGAGCTTTAGGTGATAGTATTATTGATATATTTGTTTTAGGTTTTTTATGGCATAGTTTGTACATTTTAAAGTGCAATTAAAATGTTTGTACATTTCATTAGTAATTTATAATTATTTGTGTGTTGGGTTTGTAGAGGAATAAAGTAGGAAGTTATGTAAAATATAATTTTGTTGTTTTTTACAAATTAAATGTTATGTTAATTAAATATTTAATTGGTAACTACATATGTAGATATTTGATTTTTTTGTATTAATTTATGTGAATTATTTATTGCATGGTTATTAACTATTATTTCATAATAAACTTTGTAAGATATATTGTATTTATTATTGTTGGTTTGATTGTTTTTGTTTTATTTAATTACTATGTTAATGTTATTATGATTTTATTCATAATGTATTTTAATGATTGTTGATTGTTGGGGTTAGTGGATTGTTTTGGGCAGTAGGGAGGGAAGTGTATTTATTTTAAAACAATAATACATTAGTCATACTGGAAGAAGCATTTGATCTTTTCATTTACTAGAAGTAAATATCAGCCTATTTATCTTATTTAGAACTGATACTTATTAAGCCTGTCATTCTTAATGTGATCTTCCCCCAAACTGTTTGCCTTCACCCCTCCTGTGTTCTGTACATTGTTTTTGTTAGCATTAGTACTCTGTGCACTTCACCACTGCTAACCAGTGCTAAATGTTTGTGCTCTCCCCTTACAACATGGCACAATTGGCTTACACATCATTGCAATATTTAATGTACTTGTAGGTACCTAGTATGCATGTATCTAGGTCTTCCCCCAAACTTTTTACCTTCACCCCTCCTGTTTTCTGAATTTTGTTTTTGTTGGCATTAGGACTCTGCGCTTTACGACTGTGCACCAGTTCTAAAGTGCTTGTGCTCTTGCCTTACAACATGGTACAAATGGCTTACTTGTGATTGGCATATTTAATTTACTTGTAAGTCCCTAGGACATAGTGCTACATGTACTCAGGGTCTGTAAATTTAATGCTACTAGTGGGTCCGCAGCACTCATTTAGCCACCCACTTAAGTAGCACCTTAAAACTTGCCTCATGACTGCCTCTGCAGCCTGTAGTGCAATTTCAAAATTGGCACTTCGACCTGGCTAAATAAACCTTTTGCCAGGCCTTTCCATTCCATTTTAAAACATATAAGTCACACCAAGGTACACCCAACAAAGCCTTTAGGGCAAAGTGCATTGTATGTTAAAAGTAGCACTGGTGTTTTTAAGTTTTACATATCCTTGTAGTGAAAAATTCCTAAATTCGCTACTGTCAGCCCTATCTCTCCAATTGGATAACATTGGGTTACCTTATTAGATTTAATAACTGCTAACTTTTGATTGGGAACAGATACGTAAAGTCAAGTTTAGACTCAAATGAATTGTAATGTAAAATTGTCTTCAATGGTAAAGTTGGAATTTAAATCCCAATTTTGAAAATGCAACTTTTATAAAGTTGAAATTTTCTTGTCCTAAACATTTGGTGCCTGCTGCCTCTGTCCTGGGTTACATGACAGGGAATAGTTTGGCAAACGGCCTTTGTGTATTCGTCACAGACAGTGAGCCAGAGGAGGAGTAGGTACTGGGAGGATAGGCCATTCTGCCAGTATAGGTGGGCAGAGCTGTTCCCTGTTGCACTTGAATTTCAAAGGGCTGCTTTCAGCATTCACACAAAGGAACCTGGCATAAGTCATATGTCACCCCAGACTACGAGGAACCTTGGCAGGAGAAAGAAAGACCTTTCCAGAACTAGATGGGGAGGTAGCCAGGATGTCAACCTCACTTCAAAGGCTGGCACAAGGTATATATATATTGGACCTCCTGAACCAACTCTTCAGTACACTCCTGGGCCTGGGGAAGAGTTCAGAAGGACTGCCTGGACCCCCAGAGGACTTCCCTGCTGCTTGAGGCCTGCTGTGTTTCCCAGAGGACTACCCTTCTGGTAGAGGCCTGACTTGTTGCTTGAACCCAGGACTATCAGAGTGATACCAAGCACTAGTTGGCTGGCCTCCTGTGTGAGCTACAGGGACATAACAAGCCCCACAGACCTTGAACCCTACCCCTGGCCTCTTTAGAGTGATCCTAACCCCCCAAGTAGTGCGCCTCTAGTCCTGGAACCTTGGAAGTGGTCTTACAGGTGCTGCTCTTGCCTAAGCCTAAAAGTTGGGGCTTAGAAAAACTTTTCACCATAATGTGCCAAAAGAATCAACAGTAGAACGGGACCTACCTTCCAGTCGATCCACCCCAGGTGCATCAGTCCCCCTGACTTCGCAGTAGCTCCTACTACGTTCTCCACAGCTGCAAATCCTGTTCAGTGGGACCTCCGAGCAGTGGCATACGGCTTTCTGGAGCCCTCTTCGGCTATAGCTTGCTGTTTCGTGCCGCTGGAGGTTTTTGACTTCCAAAAAGTTGTCTGAGTCCAAAGGTAAAAATCTCCCTCAGGCTCTTCTGGCAATTCCCTCACCATCGATGTTGACATCCTCCACGGCCTGGAAATCTAGCATCTACCACTCGGAGCTTTGTTCCGTCATCATCTACGATGTCACCGAGACCTCAACTTGTGCTCCCCGATGACGATTACTCCTCGGACACAGCCTGCTGCCATGCCCTGCTGATCTCTATCTTCTCCTGGATATTTCTTCAAAATTTCTTCCAAGTCTGAAGGTAAGCCGAGACAGGGCCCAATTGACCTTGTGCATCCAACCTGTGCTCCTTCATGGTCGGTCTTAACTTATGACTTTGCTTCGGTCTTACTTGACCAGACAACTCTGGCTAACACTTTGTTCTTTATCGGGATATTGTGCACTAAAATCTTTATGTTTCTAAATTGGTTTGGGATTTTTCTTGGGTTATGTTTTCAGTTTATTACTGTTTGCGTGCTGCTTAAATATTACCACAGGATAGTCCACAATGGGTTACTATCCCAGCTCATTCCCTAAACTTTTTGTCAAACAGTTGTATAGTGTGTTGATGGCTTCCGGAGACGGAGGAGAAATACTCCTCTGTATAGCCACTTACTAAGTCACCACGGGGTTGAGGCCTCTCCTCAGCAGGTTCCCATCTTCGAGGTCTAGGCCTGTGTGCCATTTCTCTGCTTCTTCCCTGTGCTGACCCTCTCAGGTCCCCTGTTTCTCTCATTGGCTCCAGTGCTCCACTACTCACTCCCATTGGATGGGAAGCGAAAGAGTGCTCCAGGCCATGGTACCCTCCACCATGGTTTCCAACACAAGTGAGTTTTGTACAGTTAGCAACTGGTCTATAGGCCTTACCTTTCTTATCTGTCACAGCTAGGATCTCTGTGACACTCGTTGCTCAGGCAATATCTTCTTAAGATGTCAGCAGACAGTTTTTCCCCTTCAGCATTTTTGGCGGTTAACAGTCAGGTTTTCTTGCCACTTGGTCTGGGGCAAGTGATAATGGAACCATACACTACTTCTTTGCATGAGTGAGCACACTATGGAAAGAGCCACCAAACTTAGTAGCGAGCACTGCCAGAAAGTGGTTTGTTAATATGGAAAGGGGGGCCCTTACCAACCTAATAAGCACACACTGGTTATGGCTCGATAAAAACTTTCCTCATGCTCTGGCACTGCAGTATACAATACACCAGGGAAATGCATGCTACGTTCAAGCAGAACTAATATTTTTAAAGCAAAAAACACAACACAATAACATTGTTAAAGTACTTTTGAAAGGCAGAGAATAATTTAATAGGCAGAAATAATTCACAATAATTAAAAGTGTGTAAGGTATGGAGATATCGTTCTCTGGGTAATGGAGATACCTTGCTCGTCATGGTCAGAACTGGTTCTCTTTCCTAATGCAGTTGGAGCCAGAGGGTTCAGTAGGTCTCTGGGAATGATGTAAGCAGATCCTGTCAGCCCCATTTGCGATCGGCAAATCAAAAGTGTTAAGGCTGTCCTTTGTTTTGCCAGCTGTCCTGTACCCCTTCCAGATGGATAATGCCTGCTAAGTGGCCATTTGTTGATAACAAGTCTGCCTTTCTGTGCCCAGAGGCCAAGCAATCATCCTTGGGAGAGCAAGATTGTTAACCAAAATGTGTATTGACATACTGGAGTTGTGATGAGTGGCAGAACTGTTTTAGTTCAGTTGGTTAACAAGCATCCTAAAGAACAGTTTTAGAAAGTTACTTTTCTACTAAAATTATAAAAAATTATTTCACTATTAATGTCTCAGCATGCATTGGAATAAGACTATTCGCCAGCTCAATGAGATTCATGTGCAGGTGTGACCCTGTCTTAACATACGGTGCTGGGATCTAGGGTTTTTGTAAAATGGATAATTTACAGACTGAAGAAAATAGGGAGCTTGTAAATTATTGGGAAAAAGTCTACAAGTGGTTCTGTCGGGAACACCAATTGCTTAGTACCTGCCGAACATTAATCTGTAAAAACAAAGTCTAATACATTCTTTTATAGACTTCTGATGGAACACACATCAAAAAAATTGCTCATTAGTTCAAATGTAATATTTACTAATTTATATATGGCTGTCACATCTTTATAAACACACACGTAACATGTAAATAAAGTGATTGGGGTGAACAAGGTGATATTGAGTGACAATGTGATGTTATGTGTGAGATATATAAGGCATACTAATATATACAAAGTATCAATCAATAAGGATCTGTCCTTTCTGATTATTTCACATATTTTCAAACACCCTTTGTATTCCATATATTCCTTGGGGCCGAGAAAACTGATGGACATGAACTGAAATATACGTTGACGTTTCGACCCTGAAGAGTGCGCGAATAGGAAAGTGTCATGGCGGGTCTTCCTCAGGACTAAAAACAGCAGTGGACAGCCTAGAAGGGGCAAAGGGATTCATGTATGAGTCAAGTGTGTTCCATGGAATGAGAATTAATTATGTAGAGTGGCTGCACAATTGCAAGACTCACCAAATCCAAGTTGTGGTAATCACTCCCACACATCAAATATGTATTTGTAGTTGGTGGCTTAAGCCCAAGAGGCTGTGGGATTAAGTAAAACCAGGTAAGTAATTAATTCAACCTAGTCTTGTGTGGTTAAAATTCAGGGTTAAACTGCAGGGTAAGGGAGGTAGTGAACTTACCATGCATCAGGTATCCAAAGTGGAAGCCTGTGATGGTTGTTTCATGAAGGTCAAAACAGTGCCAACACAGCGAATATAGAGGCAGTGGTATTCGATTTACCACACTAATCTGGAAAGGATTGATGCAGGGCAAGAGTCCACCTTCCAGGTTGGAATCTGGGAAGTAAAACAATTTATTAGCAAAACGCTACATGAATGAGAGAAGGAAAGCACGCTGCTCATTAAGCGCGTGGCCTACCTTGTCTGAAAATATCAGAGTCAAGGATATTTTTATCAATTAGCCACCCTCTGGTTGGGATTATTGGGGGTTGCTCCCAACAGCCATAATTTTATGCTGCATGAGGAGCTCGGTTTAGATTATGTGTAGGGCTCCCTGTTTCCCGTTTTGACTGATTTTTACAAATAAAAACAGACAGAAAACGATGTGTTTTCTGTCTGCATTTATTTTTAAAAGTGGATAAATACAGAAAAATTGTGCTTCTTTTAAGTGACTCTCCGAGCTGTCTTTCATGAATTATAGCCTAACAGCTGAGCAGATGGACAGCATGGGAAATTAAAAAACAGGATGAAATTTCTTTAAATAATGGCATATGTCAACATACATTTGTGGTATAATGCTAATATTTAGTGGATATATTGTTACATAATATTTGTCAGCTTAAATACCTAAATGACGACAGACATCAAAGTATGAGTGCGTGTCGTCTCAGTTAAATAAATATGGGAATGTACAGTTTTACAACTTCATTTAACCACAAAACACAAAATAAATATGGATAAATACAGATAAAATGGCCACAAAATAAAAATGGATAAATACAGACGGAAATGATAAAAAAATAAATACCATAAAACCAGTGGCCCTAATTATGTGGAAGTCTGTATAAAACTGTCTCGTCTGTTACTCTGGTGTTCCATCTGGTGTAATGTTCAGGCCTCCCTCAACAGAGATGTAATTGAGGATTGCTTGGCATCTGCCTTGGGATCTTTGATACTCTAGTTGAAACACATCCAGTTAAACCTCTCTAGTCTAGGGAGACCTAGCCTCTTTACCGACCCAAACTTCATTAAGAAGGAGGATAAGTTGTGGGCAAAGGATAACTTTTTAATGAAGCAGGCCAGGGATAGGAATCTGGCAATGTCTGCCTTAGATACCCTTAGAAGTTATGCAATGATCCAAACATGCCCTTGGATTGAACCATATTTGGAATGAATTAATCATCCTTGAGAGAGATCGCTTCTCACTAGATTCCGCCTCGGCTCAGTTAGAGAAAAACTATGTTTCCCTCTTGGTCAATATGATGGTACCACCATTAGCTGATGCCCTTGTGACAAGACATCTTACCAAACCTTGTTGGAATTTGTATTTTTCTGCAGAATTTATAAAGAATTTTACAAGGGCTTCCATATCCCAGCAATCCAAATGGTACGAATTAAAAACTGTAGAGCCGCTCTAATTTATTTGCAGTCTCTGCGAATGCAGGAACCATGACTTAGAGTGGGCCTATTTTCAAAATCTGCTATTAGAGTTCATAATTCAATGCTTTTTTAATACTATTTTTATGCAACTTCCACCATTTTATATTCTTTTTGATATGACTCCTGTTTTTATCTGTGAACAGTGGCTTTAACTAATTATTGTTTTATACAAGGCTGCTTGTTTTTAATGTATTATGCTCTTGATGGTATCTATATGTGCTTTTATGGTCATTTTCGGCTGAAATAAAGATAATTGAATTGAATTGATTTCACCATTAAATTAGCTTTTGAAAGCTAATGCTAAAATAACTTAACTTGATTTCTCTAACATTTTTTCCAGCCCTGTCTTGTGGAAAATGTATATGAACCCATATAGTGGGAAAATGTAGTTATGCTATCATCAGTGTAGGCTAATGTTGGCTGCACAAGTATAGTAGTTCTCAATCTTTTTGTTACTTGAAGATGCTCAAATTAACGTGACCCCACCGCTTAGAAGTCACATATAAGAGAAAATATATTTCTCTCCCATTGACAAAGCAATGAAAAGGAGCATACAATTAAATACAATTAGACTGTAAAGTACAATCAATATCTTTGAATCCACAAAATTCAAAAAAGTATAGAGCAAGGAGTCTTGAAGCTTCTTGTATTTAGCTTGTCTTAATTTGAAGACAAGTGCAAAAATTCTTACACCAGCCCAGCCAACGCGTTTCGTCCAACATGGACCTCCTCAGGGCTGTAAAGACAATTAAATATCCTTTAGTTTCCAATATGTATGCCAAGTTTAAAGAATCCTAAAATTAAAAAAAACAGATAGACATGGCAAAAGAGAAAGAAAGTATTCTATTTCCTATTGTACAAGCATATTTCTTTCAAGAATTCATCTTTCATATGTGACCCCCTGCCTATATACAATCTTACACCAATGGTGTCATATTAACCAAATATTGAAAAGTACAGTCATATTTGCTCTATGACGAATTTCTAAGTCGATAAAATAAGACATAAATGGCATTGAATTACCACCTTAATATATCTTTTACCCTTCATAATCCTTTCAATTTGCTTATGGACTGCAAGATAATATTAGGTACCCACCTATATCAAAAAAAGGGGGGACGGTGGGTAGTTAAGAGTAAGAATCATTAATCAATTGAAATAGCTGGAATGATAATCGAAGGTTACTATATAGACAGGAACCAGTGGTGGCTAGTACTAACCATCAGCAGACTTTCAACTCATACTATGATCACTATTTTAGCCAACTCATAGTCTTAAAACAGAACAGAAACTCACTGGGGTCTATCTTTCATAAATAGATGAAGCAATCTTCTTTCTTTTTCGTTGCAACCACATGCTGGGATTCCCCGTAGCGTCCAAACGGCTTCAAAGGGTAATTGCCTTTATGTCCAATATAAAAACGGAAGAGATCATGTGCTGTCAGGCCTATCTCATCCATTATACGTTGCCTCCATAGCAGAGATCAAATAAATCTTAATAGTAGTGTATACCAATCATGTCCTAATATACTTCCACAGTTAAATTTTCAACTGTTAGAGTAAGCCAGTTACGTATTACAGTCAATTAGACACAAGTACTGTCCTAGAATCTCCATTAATCATTAATTTCCCAATTTAAGGGGTGTGTCAAGCGAAATACACTGAGTTCAGACCACCAAGTTGAAAATCATTAGAGCAATAAACCTTTGAACTAAAATTATTAAAAGCACATTGTAAAAGAAAAGGAGCCCAAAGTATCAAGAAGGGATACCTATCTTGATCCCACACGAACTAAAGAATATTTCCCAGGCGCCTAAACCGCTCCTTACGTGCCCCTTCAATCTGTTGGTTAACCTGCCATGTGCAGCAATCAAGTTCCAATGCCGTACGTCTGTCCGCCACTGAATCTCTCCCGCTTCTGACCCCAAATTTATGTCAGGTCTCAGCCAATCAAAAAGATTCCCTTTTACCTCTAATCAGCTGCCCTATCATGTCTGTACATATAGCTCAACCAATAGAATTCACAGAAACAAAACATTCCCTGTTCCCTTCGTAGTCCGTGTTTTGGCAAACCAACCAATATATATAAAAGAGGCCTGACTATTAGAAATAAAATAAGGAGGAATTATTTAAAACCACCAATAAGTACATGAGCAGGCCCCACCTGGTTAACCCAACCCACAGGTTTTTATACCTGTGGTGGTTGTATTGTGTGTGATAATGGGTGCAAACTAAAGGAATTTCAATACAATACACAAAAGAAATACCGAATCAATCAGTTTATCAATTGTAACAGCACTTTTGTGATCTATGTCATAATTTGTAACTGTGGTAAAATCTACATTGGGAGTACTATCAGAGCTCTTAAAATGAGAATACAAGTGCACAGGAGAGCAGTCAAAAAACAAAGACGATAAGTCTCCACTCGTCCAACACATGATAAAATACCATCCAGACGTGATGGAGTTTAAATTTCATGGAATTCAAAGAATAGAAAAAGATCCCAGGGGTGGAGACAAAGAATTGAGATTGAGGCAGAACGAAGCCAAATGGATTAGTAGACTTAGAACATTACAGATGGGGCTTAACTTGGAAACTGAGCTGCACTTCTTTTTATAAACTAGCAACTGTACTTGTAGTCATAACGATGATTGTCTATAAATACATCTAACAGATATAAGACCGTAGTCTGTTACCCATGAGAATAGTGGTGGATGTATGTTCCTAAATGTTTATGATTTTAAAATTAATGAAAGCACCAATTCAAGTTCTTACCAGAAATTATTGTATTTTACTATGGACCTTGATTATACTAATAATCTAACATTTTGCAATATATTGGCACTCTCCTCTCAATTTTCTATGGTAGCGAATATTAAGGTTTGAATACCACGAAAGGTGTTTTTCTTGTTTCCCCTTTTTCTTTTGCCCGCATTTCCCACCCCTTTTTTGATCGTCATGCTTCTTAGGATTTGTGATAACACCTCAGAATTGTGCTTATTTTTCCAATTTCATGCTTTTATTCGAACATGTGAGGTGCTTTTTGTTGTAGAACTTAGCAGAACGGAACCGCTTCTACATCTTGGCACAAGCTTAGATTAGTCCTTTTGCCGATCTATTGAATTATAGTTTGGTTACGCATGTAATCTTTCCGCCTTTAGTCCGATGGTTGCGCCAGAGTTTTATACTTGTCAATATATGGTAAACACGCATTCAATAATTTTTTCGCTAAGCCGCTTGATCTAATCTAAACATACATATTTCAACAGGTATCAACAGAGAGACATTTGATTGGCCCTCGCGCTATGCGGTTACTATTACTACTACTTATTCTAGTGACCAAGCAGGTTTTACTTTCCAGTTTGCATGCTACTGATATTCGAACAAGAGCCAACAGATAGATACTTGATTTAGCTTTCGATTCATGATAATAAGAAGTCTTTTAGTAAGACACTATAGTGTAGTTATCACGTTGCTTTTCTGTAGTAATTACGGATGCCACACGAGGAGGAGCATCTCAGGTAACTTTATTGACAACAGGTGACTGCGCAGCAGCCGGCACAGAAGAGGCATAAAAACAGCAACTGACAAGTATTCAAACACGAGAACTCCAAGTTCTCAGATGGAATGCTCACCTCAGGGGCAGCCATGACGTGAGCATTCCAAGCAAATACAATGGCAAGGAGTGAAACCACTACATTATCCTTCCCCTCTTAAATGAAAAAAAAAAAACAAGAGCAGAAAAGAAGAGTAGAGAAACCAGAGAGAAAGGAGAACAAGGAAAGAGAGAGACAAAAGGAGAAAAGAAAAAAAGAGGAAATTAACTAAATTTACTAGGAATAAAACATTGTCTTTCGCTCCTGTGCAAACATACTGGAGAAGGGGCATTAGAGAGAGAACCGTCAGCACCAAAAGAAGGTCTGCCAAGTGAGTCTTCATTATTAACATGCCCAGACAACTTGACAACTCTGGAAACATTTCACCAATGTTTATTGTTCACCCTGACAGCATTACCAGAGATTTTATCCACAACCATGGGTTCGAAGAATTTCAAATCTCCCTTCTTGCTATGTACGGGGATTTTTACACGTACAGTGTCACCAACAACAAACGTATGAGGAACAGTTCTTTTTCTGGCATCAAAGTAAGATTTTTGTTGTGACTGGGCTTGAGAGACGTTACCCCTCACACGATCATCCACATCAATCACAGTATCCCTTTTCACCCACTTCAACATCCACCCAGGACACACTTTGGAACACGGCTTCCTTCCACGCAAAAGTTCAAAAGGGGACACTTTAGTGGACGAGTGAGGCGTGGTGCCATAAAACCACAACATGGAACGAACAGCGTTCTGTACATTGCACTTTCCAGCCATTGCCCATTGCACACAATTGTTCAACACTCTATTCATGCGTTCCACAAGTCCACTCGTTTGCGGATGATAGAGTGAGCTCTTGGAATGAGTTATTCCCCTTGTTGCAAAAATGTTTCAAACTCTTGACTAACAAATTGTACGCCATTGTCGGACGCAATATTGGAAGGGAAACCTTCACGCAGGAAAATATCCTTTAGGAAAAAAATAACATTCTTGGAGTTCGGCTCAGCCATGAAACGCACCTCAGGCCATTTGGAATAATAGTCAATGGCAACAACAGCAAACCTTGAGGAAGTGGGAGGCAGATTGAACGGACCAACAAGGTCGATGCCAACCTTCTCCCAAGGTCTAGCTGGAAAATCAATGGGTTGAAGAGGGGGTGTCCTTATCTTAAACTTATTTTCCGCACTGGAACACATGACACTCTCACCCACGAAAAAATCTACATCCATGTCCATCTGGGGCCACCAAAAACATTCACACAACCTGCGTTTGGTAAGGGTTTTACCCAAATGCCCATCATGCGCTCCACTGACCAACCTTAACCTCACCTTTTCCGGAGGAACTAATCTATCTCCATGCACCAATAAACCATCTTCCAAAGAAAGCTCCATTGAGACTTTCACAAAAGTTTGTAAGGTGTATGGTGCGTTTTTCTCCTTTGGCCATCCCTTCCTGACACACTCAACAACTTGGCAGAGTAAAGCGTCCCTAGACAATTCATCCCTCCATTCTTTTTCGCTGACGGCACACATGTCATTCAAAACCAAGGAGGCAATGAAACAGTTGTCTTCATCTTCATCATCATCATCACAAAAGGGTAGACCAACTTCCGCAATGGGAAACCTCGAGAAGTAGTCTGCTCTAGCATTCTTGTTGCCAGGAAGATGCGTAATTTCAAAATCGTACTGAAGCAACTTGGTAGACAAACGGGCAATTCTGGGAGTATGCTCTTTAATCTTGTCCCCCGAGAGGATTGAAACAAGTGGACTGTGATCTGTTCGCAGCTGAAAATGACTACCCAAATGTAGGGATGGAACTTTCCGATAGGCCACCAGCACGCCAAAAGCTCTCTTTCAATCACTGCAAAGTTCAACTCCGGCCCACGTAACACCCTGGAGGTGTAGCCTAAGGTGTGTTCCATACCATTTATGCATTGAGTGAGGACAGCACCCAAACCGACTCCACTTGAGTCTACAGTGATGGTGCACATAGCATTGGGATCAAAAGGTTTCAGAACCCTAGGACTAATCAATTGGGTCTTGATCCATTCAAACACTTTCTGACAGCAGTCATCCCAAACAAACGTAACACTCTTCTTTAACATGTTCGTTAATGGATGCACCCTTGAAGCATAATCCAGCACAAACCGCGAGTAAAACTCGCAGAGTCCAATAAAGGATTTAAGACCAGCCTGGTCCGTAGGGGAAGGACTGTCAACTATTGCCTTGTTGCCTTGACGAGACCCGGCCTGGGTTCTACGCCATGTTCCGATAACACATGCCCTAAGTACTCGACCTTCTGTACCTTAAATATGCACTTTTCCTTCTTCAAGACAACTCCTTTCTCTTGCATGACGTCCAGGACACGATACAGAGAATCATCGTGGGACTCACAAGACTCACCGTAAATCAGGACATCATCCTGGAACATGGCAACGCCCTTGATCCCCTTGAGCATGGAACCTATGATTCTTTGAAATACTGCCACCGCAGAGGCAAGTCCAAAGGGCATTCTGCAGTATTGAAACAAGCCAATGGGCAACACAAAGGCTGTGAGATGCCTTGAAGAAGGGTCCAAGACTACTTGGTGATAAGCAGACGCTAAGTCTAACTTACTGAACCACTTTGAGCCGTTAATCATTGACAACATGTCAGAAATCTTTGGGAGAGGGTGAGAATCCACCCAGATGTTTTTGTTGAGACTGCGTAAGTCAACTCAAACGCGAAGCTCTCCATTCTTCTTTTTGGTCACAACTAATGGAGAAAGCCAAAGAGAAGACTCGATTGGCTCAATAATGCCCTTCTGACACAAACCATTGAGTTCTTGTTCCAACTGATCCCTAACACTAAAGGGTACATTCCTGAGCCTGTGCTTGACAGGAACGGCATCATCCTTCACTCTAATTTGATGGGTGAATCCCTTAATCTGACCTAAACCCCCACCAAAAACTGAAGGGTAATGTTCAAAAAGATTTGCATTGAAATCGTCTGAGCAGATGATAGAAACTTGATCCCTGGTCCCAGGTCTAAGCACCATTTTGAAAAGACCTTGATGATACCATCCAAGAATGGACAACCCTTTGATTGCCTCATACACTTTTCCGTGGATTTTTCTACCCCTGAATTCTAGGGTGTCTTCAAAAAACCTGCAAGCTCAATCCTCCTCCCTTCGTATGAGACAGGAGACCGGTCTGGTAGTTCTAAAGGTCGTGACCCCCAAACCTCACTAAACAACTCTTGGGTGATCATTGTTATTCTCACACCAGAGTCAACCAACAAACACACGCTCTTATCTCCGATGCTGATGTTAACATATGGGTCAACACATTCTGAAATGTCACCATCTGAGACATTTTCATCACCTACTACCACCACCATGTCTCTCAGCTCATCCTGGATATTGTTAAAGTTGTCATCAAAACTCTCCACCACAGACACGTTAGCAACCGGGGAAGAAGAAACTTGTTTGCCATCATGAGTGGATGCACCACCCCGTTTCCCACTTTGACAAACTTTAGCAAAGTGACCTAGTTTTCCACACACCCTGCAAGTAACGTTTTTGGCTGGACACCCTCTTCCGGACTTGATATGAGAGAGGTACCCACAACGAAAACAAATATTAGTTTGTTTGAAGAACCTATTATCTGTACCCGAGGTTACAATGTTTTTAGCATCTTTAGATCTAACAACTCCCACCGAATCATTAGATTTGTCCTCCAATTCCTTCACAGAAACTTTTGACAGTTCAATGCTCTTAGCAGTGTGAATGGTTTCTTTTAGTGAGGGATTGCCCATTGACAGTAACTTTTGCAGAATATTTTCGTCCGAACATTTACAAATGTACTGGTCTCTAATTAACTGCTCTGTGAAAGCCTCAAATTGGCATTCTGCACTCAACTTCCTCAGAGCTGAGATGAACACATCAACATCTTCTCCCGGCCTCTGTTCCGGTTTGAAAAATTTGTGTCTGATAACTACCAGGCTAGGTTGGACATCAAAACGTAACTCCAATTTCTTAACTGCCTCTACAAATTCATCGATGTCATCTTCATTTTGGGCTGGCGCCAACGGTGGTAAATGTTTGAAGATGGACATCCCTTCGAAGCCCAATGAATGTAATAGGAGGCATTTCTTTCTTTCAGCCCTATAACGAGACACACCAATGGCACCTAGATAGGTAACAAATGCATCATACCAATTCTTCCACGAAATGGGTGGGTTGCCTGGAAGTTCCAAAAAAAGGTGGTGGTGGTGATACCGATTGCATATTGTTATTGTTAGATACAATTTAAATGTGAGTCTATTCCTAAACCAAATAAAACCAGAAAATACTTTCCTTTATACAAATCTCCACATTTCCAAGACCACCTTTGAGAAGGAAGTACATGGATCAACACAAAGGAAAAACAGTGTTCTAAATACTGCAATCTAATAAAGTTAAACCATAACAGAGGCTACACAGTATTTGAATAGTGTAAGACTGTCACAACAAGTTGGTGTGTCACCGTATCCTCAAAGCACCCTGTTGAAAAGAAGATGCGGTAAAAAACAACATTGGCTCATTGACACGCCAGGTGTGCGTGTCACCGTTGTACTTTGCTTGTATTGAAATTGTTCATTGATGAATGATGAGTTCTTCAAAATAGTTGACACGCTTGGTGTGCGTTCCACCGTTAAGGAAAAATGCGTGTTTTTAGTGTAGTTGTAAATGTACTTTCTTTGGCTATCTCTCTGAAGATTAGATTGACACGCCTGGTGTGCGTGTCACCATTTTGTCTTTCGCGTGTCAATGTCTATGCTTTTCCTGAATTCCAACACGTGACTTAAACTTGGATTCAAAATGCCAGCAAGTAATACAAATTAGTGTGGTCGGGTATGAAATATGTTGCTCTAAAATGGTGGTAGTTAGTGACATCGTGCACGCAACGCACTATGTAAAATGCAGCTGGATACCTTTCTCAAAATGACGTGTACGTTGCGCAACAGTACATGCGTGCGTGACTTGGCGAGTATGTGCCTAGCCTCAGAATGGTTGCCTGATGACGTAGCACTGCGTAGCTTATGCCCTTCAATTTTTTCTTACATCACTGCTGCTAATAAGGCGCGTATCGCTAGCATTACCTTAAAGTCTTCGTGCGATTGCCTGAACTGAGGCTCCTTTTTTTCCTCTTAACCTGACGAAGTTTCCACGCGCCTTCGGGAGGACAACACAGAAGAACCAGGGCTCCCGATGTTGCTTGTGGGTTCTGTAGTCACCTGTCGACGATCGTCGCCATCAGAAATGTAGTAATTACGGACGCCACACGAGGAGGAGCATCTCAGGTAACTTTATTGACAACAGGTGACTGCGCAGCAGCCGGCCCAGAAGAGGCATAAAAAAAGCAACTGACAAATATTCAAACACGAGAACTCCAAGTTCTCAGGTGGAATGCTCACCTCAGGGACAGCCATGACGTGAGCATTCCAAGCAAATACAATGGCAAGGAGTGAAACCACTACATTTCCCCTTTACAATTTTGTGATTGGGCCGCATATGATGCCGACTGCAGAAGAAGCACTCCGGTATTATGAATTGGCTCTTTGGTTGTCATGTTGCTTGTCGTTTCCGTTGTTAATACAACTGAGATTTTGTGCTTGGTCTGAGGGGGTCACTAAAGGGATGCCTTTGGATTGGCTCACATATCATGTGGACCAGAGAGTAACCTTTCGTATATTGCCATACAGCTTGACTTCTTCTTCACGGATAGAATTTACACACTGTGATTGGTTCTGATGAGATTTTAACAGGGGAGTATGTTGATTGGCCTGCGTTTGTTGTGGACCAAAGTGAAGGCAGCCTTTTGCTAGGTAATGGCGTGTCAGAGGTAATGCGGCTTGATTTTGCTAATGAGGATACAAATTCAGAGGTTTTGGTTGGTTCACCAAAACACGGACTACGAAGGGAACAGGGAATGTTTTGTTTCAGTGAATTCTATTGGTTGAGCTATATGTACAGACATGATAGGATGGCTGATTAGCGGTAAAGGGGAATCTTTCTGATTGGCTGAGACCTGACATAAATTTGGGGTCAGAAGCGGGAGAGATTCAGTGACGGATAGACAGACGGCATTGGAACTTGATCGCTGCACATCGCAGGTGAGACAACTTAAGGAGCGGTTTGGACACCTGGGAAATATTCTTTAGTTTGTGTGGGATCAAGATAGATATCCCTTCTTGATACTGTGGGCTCCTTCTCTTTTACGATGTGCTTTTAATAATTTTAGTTCAAAGGTTTATTGCTCTAATGATTTTCCACTTGGTGGCCTGAACTCGGTGTATTTCTTTTGACACACCACTTCAATTGGGAAAATAATGATTAATGGAGATTCTAGGACAGTACTTGTGTCTAATTGACTTTAATACTTAATTGGCTTACTCAATCAATCAATCAATCAACAGAATTTGTAGAGCGCACTACTTACCCGCGAGGGTCTCAAGGCGCTGGGGAAGAAAAGGAAGGGGGGAGCCGCTACTGGTCGAACAGCCAGGTCTTGAGTAGCCTCCTGAAGGTCAGCAGGTCTTGGGTCTGTCGTAGGCTGAGTGGAAGGGTGTTCCAGGTCTTGGCGGCGAGGTGGGAGAAGGATCTGCCGCCGGTGGTAGATCTTCGGGTGCGCGGGATGGTGGCCAGGTAGAGGTCGGCGGAGCGGAGCTGGCGGTTGGGGACGTAGAAGGAGAGTCATCTGTTGAGGGCTTGGAAACACGCCGAGATCAACGCCCTACTCAAAAAACCCAAGGCGGACCCGAGAGACCTCAAGAACCTCCGGCCCATCTCCCTGCTTCCGTTCCCAGCAAAGGTCATCGAGAAGATCGTCAACAGACAGCTAACCCGATACCTCGAAGAAAACAGCATCCTGGACCCATCCCAGTCAGGGTTCCGCAGCAACCACAGCACCGAGACTGCCTTTAGGGATCATCCCTCAGCCCGACACTGTTCAACATCTACAACATCTACATGGCCCCACAAATCTAACAGTTGAAAATTTACCTGTGGAAGTATATTAGGACATGATTTGTATACTCTACTATTAAGATTTATTTGATATCTGCTATGGAGGCAAACTATAATGGATGGGATAGGCCTGACAGCACATGATCTCTTCCATTTTTAGATTGGACATAAAGGCAATTACCCTTTAAAGCCGTT
Source organism: Calotriton arnoldi (assembly GCA_963921515.1). NCBI lineage: Eukaryota > Metazoa > Chordata > Amphibia > Caudata > Salamandridae > Calotriton > Calotriton arnoldi. The sequence goes on along the minus strand of CAWUFW010004244.1, from coordinate 140,511 downwards.
TGGACGCTATGGGGAATTCCAGCGTGTGGTTGCAATGAAATAGAAAGAAGATCGCTTCATCTAGTTATGAAAGATTAACCCAAGTGAGTTCCTGTTCTGTTTTAAGACTATTGAGTTGGCTAAAATAGTGATCATAGTATGAGTTGAAAGTCTGCTGAGGGTTAGTACTAGCCACTACTGGTTCCTGTCTTTATTGTACCCTCCGATTATCATTCCAGCTATTTAAATTTATTAATGATTCTTACTCTTAACTACCCACCATCCCCCCCTTTTTTTTATATAGGCGGGTACCTAATATTTTCTTGGGGTCCAAAAGCAAATTGAAAGGATTATGAAAGGTAAAAGATATATTAAGGTGGTAATTCAATGCCATTTATGCCTTTTTTTTATCGACTTAGAAATACGTTATAGAACAAATATGACTGTATTTTTCAATATTTAGTTAATATGACACCATTGGTGTAAGATTGTATATAGGCAGGGGGTCACATATGAAAGATGAATTCTTGAACGATATATGCTTGTTCAATAGGAAATGGAATAACTTCTTACCCTTTTGCCTTGTCCATCTGTTTTTTCTGATTTTAGGTTTCTTTAAACCTGGCATACATATTGGAAACTAAAAGATATTTAATTGTCTTTACAGCCCTGAGGAAGTCCATGATGGACGAAACGCGTTGGCTGGGCTGGTGTATGCATTTTCGCACTTGACTTCAAATAAAGACAAACTGAATACAAGAAGCTTCAACACTCCTTGCTCTATACTTTTTTTAAATTTTGTGGACTCAAAGATATTGATTGTACTTTACAGTCTAATTATATATAATTGTATGCTCCTTTTCATTGCTTTATTAGTGGGAAAATGTGTATACATTCTGTCAATTTGAGGACACATTTTCAAATATATAATGTGCCACTTTTTCATATATTAAGCTCCAGTGCATTTGGATTTACCAGGCACTCTTTAGGGGCAACTTATTAATATACAAAAATAGCTTTTCTTACATGGCCAAGGCACTTTTCATAGCCATGCTTTACTGCAGTGCCTTTAAAATACAGCCCAGTCAGACCATAGTGGTGCTTTTAGCAAAATTATATTTTTGTCAGATATGAGGGTGATGTAAGTACACACTGCAGCCCATTTATGACTTTTAACTTCCATGCCATTAGTGCATTTAGGGCACACTTTATTGTGACCTTACTGGAATGGTACATCCAATAGGATAATCCAATGCAAAGTACATGTTTTTGGGGAAATACAATCACTATACTGCTGTTTAGCAATGGTAATTCGCACAAAGTACTACAGCCAGCAAAAAATGGACAGGAAAAAATGGTGGGACCATGACAAAAACAATGCATTCCAGGCAAATTTGTGGATCAGAGGGAGAGTAGTTTGCGGTACATTTGTTCTGGGGTCTTTAGTTCAGCTCCCACCAAGAGAAGAGGGAGAAGAAGCAGGTGTCGTCAGCTCATGATAATTGACTTCAGAGGGGAATGTATCTGACTCCGCCTAAAGATCAAGACCACTTTACCAGATAGACACATAGGGGCATATTTACAAGCCCATAGCGCCTCTGGTGCATCACTTTTATTGATGCCCCGGCAGTGCAGTGGGCTTCCCCATATTTACAAGGCCATGTAAAGTCACCCTGCATGGCTTTTCATGGCCTTGTAAATATGTTTCCCTTTCACCCATAACTCTGTGTGAAAGGGGTGTTCCATGGGTGTTACCAAGCAACATCCATGGAACTTGATTGATGCATTCCCAGATTCACAACTTTCATAAACCTGGGAATGCGTCAGAATCCTACGCCTCCCCAGGTAGGTGCAACGAGGAGAAATATTTGTATTTCTCCTTGTTTTTCCTCTTTCTATGCATGCTGCATTTTGCAGCATGCATAGAAAGAGGAAAATGCCTTTAATGATTGTTTTTGTGCAGTAAGGTGTCCCTTCCTGCACGAAAACAATCCTCCTCTCAGCCAGGCACCCTTGGAAAATGACCCAGGGTGTCTGCACTGGCGCACGGCTGCTGTTTGCCTGCCAATGCAAGGGAGGACAGGAATGCACCGTATCTTGTACCTCAAAGGAGGCAATTGCCGATGACATGTCAGCCCTTCATATAATGACAACTATATCATTAGACGCCTGTAATTCCCACTCACCCAAGCTAGGAGGAAAAACACTGTCCAATCCTATGTACGCAGACGATGTGGTTCTACTTAGTCACACTTACTTTGGTCTTCAACACCTTTTAACGGAAATGCAGAACTACGCTACAGAAAACAACTTAAAAATAAATTTGAGTAAGACTCGGACAATGACAATAAACAACAAAAAAATCCTGCAGAGGAACTGGTTTCTGGGCGGCACTAAACCTGAACCAGCTCACGAGTACAAATATCTAGGAGTTACAATCGACAAGGAAGGATCATTTAAGCACCAAAAAGAGGAAATAAGAAGGAAAGGTCTGTTGATATCTCTATCGATAAAAAACCTTGCAAATAAACTGATGGGGCCGACTTTGACCCCGATACTGAAGGTAGTCCAGGCTAAACTACTCCCCTCGATTGCCTATGGTAGTGAGGCAATGCGGGAAAGAGACGCTAAGGACCTGGACAATACCCTGGTCAAAGCATATAGAACCATGTTCTGTCTCCCATCCTATACTTCACCGGCCCAAATAAGGCTGGAGTTCAGGCTTTTAAATCAAGTCTTGGCCAGGCACGGATCTTACATCATTTGCTGGCATAAGATCAGAAGCTCCACTGAAAACCCGTTAAATCACCTGCTGTGGCACGACATCCAGCACAGGGAATTCTCCCAAGCTAGAAGCTACCTCCAGCTAGCCCTGGAAGCCACCAGTCTCAAGGGAATCTGGGACACGCAACTCGGCTATCCAACCTTCAAAAAACTAGTATGAAATGCATAAAACAAATTTCCTTGGTGGAGGACAAGGCAAGCTTCTCAAATAGATCTCATGCCTGGATGACCTTGAACTCCTACAAATCATTTACCCCACAAACATTCTTCAATCAGGGATATTCCAAAGCCATAAAAATGAATTTTCTAAGGCATAGATTGGGGATTTTCCCGTGCACTCAGCATCTTCCACAATGGCTGAGGACAACAGCACAAGACACCTGCAGGCTGTGTAACATCAAGCAAGGAGATATTTTACACCTAATCTGCTCATGCAAGGAACTGCAACAAGAATGGCAGCAGCTCCTAAAAGAACCTCTCAAGCAGATAGGCACTCGTACCAGGAGGCAAGCAGTGCTGGCCTGCTTAAACCCGGAGAACACACAATTGAACTGCAGACTGGTAAAATTCCTTATGCTGGCTGAACAAAAAATGCCCAAAATTCCCGAAAATGTGATATAACAAACATAAAGCTTGGACGCTGTATGATGTCTCGTAGATGGAAAGAGGCCTTCGCTTTGACTACACCAAGGATGGATCACCTGCACTTTTGTGAACAAGCTCGCAACAAGCCCAGTTAATCTGAACAACACACACAAGACATTACTGGTCTATGGGCAAGTCCAGTTGGAGCTAAAAATCTGTGACTGCATTTCACTCCACCCTGTGAATTAATGTCATTCACTAATGACACTATTATTAACTGTGATTTTCAACTGTACAGCATATTTCTACTTTGGGTTTTAACTGTTTTATTGAAGATATCTTTCTACAACATAGTGCTCAAAAAGGTGGCAAGGGCTGACGAAATCGTATTGAATATCTGTCTAAATATTACTTTTTTTAAATGTGAATATTGCAATGGTTTTTGTTAACTATGCAAAATAAAGAAACTTGAAACTCATTAGACACAACAGTATAATGAAGGATGTATTAATTACCTTGATAATTTGACTTACAACTACCTTAAAGAAATTAATAAACATAATGATATGTCTTTTATTGGGAAAATCTACAAAGAAGCGGTCTTTAAGCTCTCACTCCAACTGTGAAATGAGATCACATTGAAATGACACACTACAAAATGGCGGCCAAGGAGAACGTCTGTTCACATTGCCTTGATGATAATTGAGGCTGATAGCCTATAGAAATACAAGAGCCTGCTCTGATCAAAGGTGCGGGTCAGTATAATTTATGCTTGATAAACCACAAGAGACGCAATAAAAGAAAAATGACTATGTTAAGGAGATTGAGGGCGCTCATATTCGAGTGCAATATTGTAAAATATTGCTATGGTTTTGGTCACAGACACACTATAAGATGGAGGCCAAAGAACAAACTTGTTTATACAGGTGTCTTGACAACAATTTAGGCCAATTGTATGGAGAGCCTATAAGAATGCGCCCTGATCATCGGCGCAGGTTCTTGAAACTGATGTCGGACACGCCACGGGAGTTGTAGAGAAAAGTAAATAAGGTAAGAGGACTAAGGGTGCTCTTTTCAGAGGGCAATATCGTAATCGCCCAAGACAGTAGTAGCCCAAATATACATATTTTGTGAGAATATAAGAAGAACATATTATGAATAGAGTTACAATAGAACACACATGGGGAAGGATTGAACGTAAACAAATGAATGAGTGCTTGCTAAAAGGTACATTCTACCACCCAGTTGACATTATGTTTGCCCTTTCAAAAAAGAAAGGCAGTGCACGTGTATGACTGACTATCGTGTCAGGGTGACTACCGAGTGTTACATGGCGGCCGAGGAAATGACTCGTAATTACTAATGAGAGTGTTGGCTCGAGGACTGGGAGCTTAAAATGCAATAAATGTTGATGAGATTGACGGTTTAATAGAACTAGCTGAAAATACTACTTTTTCAAAAGTTATAAATGATGTCCGGCACAATGCCAATGATTGCCAATTTGGTGGTTTATGATTTGATTGATGCCCATGGGATCTGTTAGCAATAATGTGTATAACTATATTGTAGTGATCATTTGCTATTTCATAAATATCTTTGGAGCATGAATATGCTAATATTATAAACTCTAAAGGTGACCTATATGGATACATTTTTTGGGTGGATTTTTACAAGACTTTGATGCCAACATGGGCTTGAAACAGATGTACTGAAGACGTTTCTACATAAATTACAAGACTGTCATGTGTATGCACAAATCAAGGTATGATGTGGCAAATTTATATAAATGAATAACACCAAGAACCATATCACACATGATGTGATTGTAATGGGTGATTGTTTTATTAATTGTAGGCTAAAATTGAATTGAGCGAGTATGCTCTCCATATAAAAGACTCTTTTCACACATCACATACACGGATGTGGGAATATTGAAAAGGTAATTTAAGATTCCAATTTTGTCATTTAAAGAAGGAGATTGGCTTGTGGGAAATGAAGACAAACATGGAATTATGTAACATGAATATGATACTAAGTATACCAAGAAGCAGCAATTGATAGAATGAAAAAGTGGTTCTATTTCTTCTGTTAGCCATTTATAATCCATTCCCTTCCCCATTTTTCTCTTGTTTTTTGTCACCTATCTGTTTAATTATTTTTCTTTATCCCTTCTTTTTTTAAATCTATGTTTCTTTTTGCCATCTTTTGAAGATATACTATGGACCTAAATGTAAAAATGATGCTATTATGGCTATGACATGTGACTGATTAGACTCAATAGAGAATTTAACACTCCAGCTCATAGTGTTAATGCTGTAATAATTATGGTGTCATGGGATGAGTCAACACGAATTTATAAGTGATAAATGATACAAATGACATGTTGTTTAATGGTCTCACTACTGGACTTTTATGTTATTATTATATTTTGATTTTGCATGGTGCTTGCAGATTGAACATGGTGTTAATTGGTGGATTTCTTTTGAATATAATGATTTTAAAAGGTGTTTTGTAAATGAATGGTTTTAAAATTATATATATATTGTCTACATTTTGTAGCCCTGAAAAAGTCTCTGGGAAGAGACGAAACGCATTGGCTACACCGACAGAATGTTTGGATAATGTGTGAAAAAAAAGAAGAACATTAATAAAGGATCATGGAAAAAGTTTTAAAACAAATGTAAATGGAGTCTGTGCATTACTTCACTTAGGATGAATAATCACTTTTAAAAAGGAATAAATAGTGGGTGCTGATCATGTATGTTGAAATATTTTGGGGAATTTTATCTCCATATGGAGGATTAGGAGGCTGATCCCTCAGATCAGATCACCACTTGTTAATATTGTATCTACTCTAAGTGATAGGTGCGGTGGAAAAATCTCAGCCTCAATTTGTAAATCACTCACAATAACTCTAAGACAAACACTTGTGATATCATCTAGACTACAACTCAGTAGTAAGATCTTTTAGACCTTTTAGGCCTCCCAAGAGTGGTTGGTCATTTGCGGCACAGTTCGGGAATTCACTTTCAACACTAACGAGGTCACAATGAACAATACAACCAAAACAAGACAAATGTTCTTATTGCAAACTAGACATGTCATTTACACCATTACATGTCTATGCAGTCTTACTTACAAAGGCATGCCCACCGAGTAGTCACGTAAAAGGAATATACTACATCGATCCAGGATCAGATCTAAAGCAGCAGGTACACCAATGGCTAATCACTACATAGGTAAACAACATTCCCTCGATGGCATTCATAGGACAGTTTTAGCCAAGCTTGATCATGTTATGACAAGTGGAGTAAAAGAGCCACTTGGAACCAAAATTAGACTTGAAGCCAAATTCATTGAAAAATGTCAGACAGTTATGAAATGTCTTAGTAAGTTAGACAAAGTCTATAGCTTAATGACTGGGTGACACTATTCTTTATTTTACGAGTTCCCAGGAAATTTATTTACATGAAAACCAGCGACATTAAGAATACCCACATCATACCTGGTGCTACCCTTTGTTAAAGGATAACAAACTTAAGTGTTAAAATGCTGTAAAAAATCCATTATACATGTCTTTAAGCGGCTCTATCCGTATGCTGTTAAATGAAAGATTTAGGGCACTCTGATTTTCTCAACATTCCCTAGATTTGCCCGTAGAAATACAGAAAGATGCTAATGTATGACTCAACATGATCTTTATCATATTGTAAATAAGTTATAGTGTTGTTTTCCATGCGCATTCTAGTAATTACTTTGTAGGTTAGCTTTGACTAACTAAAGTAGGTGACCCTGTACAATTTCATAGGAAAATATACACTATGAGCATATACCAAGTTTCGTAAATGACTGGTTTGTGAATACTTTTGCCTGCCATATATATTACGCCATGGTAGTCATTCTAACCGCTATCCTTGCCATTTTTCGGGATTGCCTTTCAGTCCTCCACTCCACTCCTGATTCTTTCTGGGCCAGAATAGTGTAGTTTATCCACCCTTTTCCCTTCTACTCTAAATTTCCCTTTTAATTATTCTGTTCAAGGATTTTCTCATTGGACTTGCGGAGGTTCTTGACCAAGGGAATCAGTTGTTAATAATGTTGTTAAAAATGTTATCACACACTCCAATGAGGCATTCCTCAGTGTGATACGTGATGTAAGCTTGCTTCTCTTCCTTTTATGAAGGTAACCAGTCCACCACCCTTTTGAAGGAGCATTAGGGATACATGTGGTTTTGATGTTTTCCTTTATTCTACCACGCCTGGCACACCAAACGTTTTTTCGTAAGCCAATGGCAACCATATAACTCTCTCGACTTCGTCTGGCCAAGTTAGCACAGTGGTCCTCCTGTGACTTGCCATTATTTATAAATGTAAGACTCCAGCCCATAAGCCCATAATGATGATTCTATTTTCACTGTGTCTTAATAATTCAATTAAGCATCCATTACTTTCCCACCAGTTGTTGAAAGGTAATATGCTCCCTATTTTTATAGGACGCGTGGTGGTAATCTGGTTAGCACTGCGGGCTGGTCTACCTCATATTGTTTATATGTTTTTAGTATGCTACACACGTGAGGTGCATTTGTTTCCAGGTACTGGATTTAGGTTGATACGTTTTCAGAGGCATTCACCACCATGCATAAAAGCTTGTACGGCTAATATCCTAATATTCATGCTTTTCATATTAAGCATTTATGTGTATAATAGTGCCTAACTTTTTCACAAACAGCAATGGAGGGCATGACAAACTCAGGTCATTGTTTACCTACCAATGAGTTTAATTATATATATGCCATTCAATTTTTCTGGCACAAAGTGTTGCCTGAGTGTAGCAAATCCACCTTTTCTGTAGGGTCAACCCAGGTTATTCCCAAACTTATTTTTACTAGCATTCAAATTTTGTGCACTGTACCCCTGCTAACCAGGAGTAACGTGCCTGTGCTCCCCCATTACACATGGTTAAATTGACTTATTCCAGTTTGATATATATACCTATAAGTCCTTAGTATACTGTAAAAAAAATGCATCCAGGACCTGGAAGTTAAATACCACCATTGGTCTGCAGCATCTTTAATGCCTTCCACAAAGTTGGCCTGAATAAACATGCTTCAGACTGACCACGTATACCCTGACTGCAGCAGTCTAAAACCCTGCTGTGAAATAACCCTTTCTGTCAGGAGAGAATCCTTGCTTTTAAATATTAATAAGTCAACCCTACTACACCTTGTTGCCCACAAGTCACTCCTTGCTTCTGGACCACCTAGCCTTGTTAGGTATTAGGATAAAGCTTGTTCCCTTCTTACATCCTTTCTATCTGAAAGAGAACAGAGTATGACCCTTGAAGAGTTTAGCTCTCCCTCCTTTTCTTTGCCATGTGGTGTTCCACAGGGATCAGCATTAAGCCCTACCTAATTTAATCTCTATGTGACACCTCTGGTGGCCCTGATTAAATCACATGGTCTGGAGCTGGTATCATATGAAGATGACACCAAAATTGTGGTGATGGTCACCAGTGATCCAGAAGTAGTGGCTGCCAGATTCCATAACTGTATCCTCTATATAGGGAGATGAATGAGCAAAAACTGCTTAAAGCTAAATTCATCTAAAACCGAAGTTCTACTATTTGGAAGGAATTTGTCCTTTGGTCTCCAAACTGGTGGCCACAGTAGTTAGGCACACTCCTACTCCAGTTACCAAAGTAAAGAAACTCAGAATACTATTCGACAATAAACTGTCTTTTGAAGGCCATATTAATCATATCACCTCCACCTCATTTTTACTCTGAAAGTACTCAGGAAGGTCCTTCTGTTCATCCCACCGGAGCTGCGGAAAATGGTCCTCATAGTTTCTAAATTGGATTACTGCAATGCTCTGCTTCTAAATATACAGACGAGATTCCTTAATAAAGTCTAGATCATAAGAACGCGGCAGCTCGGTTATTGCTGGGCATCCCTCAATACAAGTCTGTATCTCAGTTCTTAGCTTAGCTGCATTGGCTTCCCATTAGGAAGTGCATCAACTTCAAGGCCTTGTGTATTGCCTTCAAGTCTCTGCACAGTATAGCCCCAGACTATTTTCTGAAAAAATTAATGCGTTATACTCGTAGCAGGCATCTGCAGTCAATATTGTCATCCCTAGATTTAGGAGATCCACGTGGGAGGCAGTAGTTTTGTGGTATGTACAGCTCGACTGTGGAACGCTCTGCCCCTCAGCATTAAAAGTAACACTGAGCTGTGGACCTTCAGAAAATCTCTAAAGACATGGCTCTTCAACTAGTAACTTCATTCATTATAGAATAAGGTCCAAGTTTCTTTCCTGGCTCAGCACCTAGACACCTTCGGGTATTAGAAGCGCTATATAAGTCTTCATTTAATTTCACAAGTTAAGGTGTCTATTATTTATAAGTTGATAAGCAATATTAAAATTGGCATTTTGCTCCAGTGACTAGACCCCAAAAGCTATTTTCAGTGGTAGGGCCATAGCTAGATCCTACAAAATGTCAAAGTACAGATTGTGAACATTAACCTGTAACTTTTGACAAAAAATTACTAAAATATTCATTCAAAGTCTACATTCAAAGTCTACTTTTCATATTTTTTAATAGTCCAATTCAGTGGTGATGTTAGATTTTTAATAAATATTTAGGAAACATAATATTTAGTATGTTTTATTTTCCCTGCCTGAAGGTCCTAGAGGCTAATTTTCATTAGCCTGTCAGCAGCTGACCAGCCACTGCTTGATCTAAATGGGTTTTTGAAACTGCTTCCAGAGCAGAACAAAGGTGTAGGCCTGGTGACAAGATGGAATGGGCATGGGAAAAGTAATACCTATCAGCTCTGGAAGACTTTTGGGGTGTGCCCAAGAACTTCATTAATCTGAAAGGGGCAACATTGAAGCCTACACATTCATAGTTTAGTGTACTGGGAGACCTGAAGAAGTACTGACTTTTGTCTCCTAGGCCCATGCTATCCGGGATGCCGCTGAACCTAGTAGCAGAGAGCTACCATCAGAACCAGTTTTGAGTGAACACAGGGGAGAGGAATGTTCATTTCCCTAAACATACCCCTGACTATCACACAAGGACTCTCCATTGGCAGAAGGTCTGTGCCATCTTGGATTTCTCTTAGAATAGTACCATTTGTGATAGTTTGCAGTAAGACAAACAGTATGCAGGGCAAAAGTGGAGAGAGGTGCCACTGGGAACTTTTTCCTTATTGGTTAGGGAGTCTCCAGGAGTCACCCTAGCTAGTGGCTAGGGCAAACCATCCACAGAACACTTTCTGGACCTGCAGAAGATTATTAGAGGATAGGACTTGCTGTCTGTGAACTGAATGACTGGAACTGCCCCCTCTTGTATCCAGGGCAAACACATGGACTTCAAGGATCAGTTGGATGACATGTGACTACAGGCTCACAACAAGTTGCAAGAGGCTGTTTTCCTGAAGTGACCAGTTGACCAGTCTAGTGGCCTCTGCTGGTGTGTTTTCTGGTCACTAAGTGATGTCCTTGAAGTCCTGGGAGCATTAGAAGAGACCCAGGGGAGCTGCTCTTAAAATCCTGAAAAGGTAGGACTTGGAAATCTTTTGGACTTCCAAGACATTTGGAGCCATCTGCAGGATCTCGCAGTGAAGGTATCCATTTTTGATGCAACTACTTTGGATAATGCATAATGCTTACCCTGCTGGAGTATTTTAAGCTCCATTAAAAAGATTAAGTCAGACAAACAAATTTGTGAATCCGACCTGGGCTCCATCAGTCAGTCAAATCACTTTATTCGATCTTAAGATAGTTCATAAAAGTACAGTACAACAGAAAGTGCATTCTCACAAAATATCAGGGTATCTAATTAAATTTTACAGCATGTATCTGATCTAAATTTACAAAAAGTGGATTATGCACAAATAACAATAATACAGGGAATAAAAATGCAGCTGTTTAAAAGTAAGAAAAAACATCCATAAAAAAGACCTCCAGAATATAGATTTGATTTGATTTGATTGATTTGATTTGGATTTACACAGCGCATAGCTGCCCCAGCAACGGGGCGTCCCAGCGATACCCAAGGTACAGGTGACTAAAAAACCGCCCAGACAGAAGATGAAAGTTATGCTGGGAAAAGCCAGGTCTTTACGGCTTTACGGAACGCCAGATGATTCTGGAGCCCTCTTATGGAAATTGGAAGAGAGTTCCAGAGTTTAGCTGCCAAAACTTTAAAAGAGCGACCACCCGCTCTCGCTCTTAGGACTCGGGGGTACATGCGAGTCCTTGATTGGCTGAGCGTAAGGAGCGACTCGGAACATACGGTACTAGCAAAACTACTAGAACCGGAGGTGCTTGTTGGGTCATGATTTTATGAGCAACACACAGTGTCTTAAACTGAATTCTTTTTTCTACGGGTAACCAGTGCAATTTAGGTAGGAGCTTGGACACTGAGCATGACTTTGGGAGTGCCAGCAAGGTGCGGGCTGCCGTGTTTTGAAATCTTTGCAGGCGCTGAATACAGGATTTATTGGCACCTAGATATAGGGACTTGCCATAATCTAGCCTAGACAAGATCGTGGCCTGTAGGATGGTTTGACGGATTTTAGGGTCAAAGAACCCCAATAAAGGTTTTAACCCCTCAGGAGTCCAAAACAAGTCCCTGCAACTAATTTAGATTGAGTGTCAAAGGACAGGCCTCTATCGATCCAGAAGCATAAGTTCTTAACCGCCTCTTTAGGCAATGGTGCAGGTTTTAATTTGTCTGGCCACCATTGCTCTGACCACATATCACTGTCTTTCCCAAGCAAAAGTATCTCCGACTTGTTTGCATTAAGCTGCAGGCAGTTTGTTGTCATCCAGTCGGGAATCACCTGCATATCTTCTTTAAATTTAACGAGGTTATTTTTGCACTCCTTTGAAAACGCAATGACCAATTGGGTGTCGTCGGCATAAGACACCAACGACAACCCTCTTCTTCTTGCTACCACAGCCAAGGGTTGTATGTAAATATTGAAGAGCATAGGGCTCAGTATCGAACCCTGAGGTACCCCATGTCTGATGGCATGCTCCTGGGAGTGGTAGGGTGGCACCGTGACCTGGAAAGATCTACCTTCCAGAAAAGAACGAAACCAGGCTAGGGCCAAACCTCCAACCCCAATCCCCTGTAGCCGCCGTATCAATAACTCATGGGAGACGGTGTCAAAGGCGGCACTTAAGTCAAGAAGAATTAAGGCCGCGGAGTTACCATCATCCAAGCTACTGCAAATCTCTTCGATCACTGCCAGCAGAGCAGACTCGGTGCTGTGGCGAGATCTAAAGCCATTTTGTGAGGAGTCCAAGATTTCATTTTGCTCTACAAACTCAGTGAGAATATGGTTTACATGACATTCCGTAGCTTTAGCCAAGAAAGGCAGCTGAGAGATGGGGCGGTAATTGCCTGGCTCCAAAGGTTCTAAAGATGATTTCTTTAGGAGAGGTATTACTTAGCATGCTTCCAAGCTCCATTAAATTGGTCACTAAGTGATGTCCTTGAAGTCCTGGGAGCATTAGAAGAGACCCAGGGGAGCTGATCTTAAAATCCTGAAAAGGTAGGACTTGGAAATCTTTTGGACTTCCAAGACATTTGGAGCCGTCAGCAGGATCTCGCAGTGAAGGTATCCAATTTTGATGCAACTTCTTTGGATAATGCATAATGCTTGCCCCGCTGGAGTATTTTAACCTCCATTAAAAAAAGATTAAGTTTGGATAATGTGTGGAAAAAAGAAGAACATTAATAAAGGATCATGGAAAAAGTTTTCAAACAAATGTAAATGGAGTCTGTGCATTACTTCACTTAGGATGAATAATCACTTTTAAAAAGGAATAAATAGTGGGTGCTGATCATGTATGTTGAAATATTTGGGGGAATTTTATCTCCATATGGAGGATTAGGAGGCTGATCCCTCAGATCAGATCACCACTTGTTAATATTGTATCTACTCTAAGTGATAGGTGCGGTGGAAAAATCTCAGCCTCAATTTGTAAATCACTCACAATAACTCTAAAACAAACACTTGTGATAGCATCTAGACTACAACTCAGTAGAAAAGATATTTTAGACCTTTTAGGCCTCCCAAGAGTGTTTGGTTATTTGCGGCACAGTTTGGGAATTCACTTCTAACACCAACGAGGTCACAATGAACAATACAACCAAAACAAGACAAATGTTCTTATTGCAAACTAGACATGTCATTTACACCATTACATGTCTATGCAGTCTTACTTACAAAGGCATGCCCACCGAGTAGTCACGTAAACGGAATATACTACATCGATCCAGGATCAGATCTAAAGCAGCAGGTACACCAATGGCTAATCACTACATAGGTAAACAACATTCCCTCGATGGCATTCATAGGACAGTTTTAGCCAAGCTTGATCATGTTATGACAAGTGGAGTAAAAGAGCCACTTGGAACCAAAATTAGACTTGAAGCCAAATTCATTGAAAAATGTCAGACAGTTATGAAATGTCTTAGTAAGTTAGACAAAGTCTATAGCTTAATGACTGGGTGACACTATTCTTTATTTTACGAGTTCCCAGGAAATTTATTTACATGAAAACCAGCGACATTAAGAATACCCACATCATACCTGGTGCTACCCTTTGTTAAAGGATAACAAACTTAAGTGTTAAAATGCTGTAAAAAATCCATTATACATGTCTTTAAGCGGCTCTATCCGTATGCTGTTAAATGAAAGATTTAGGGCACTCTGATTTTCTCAACATTCCCTAGATTTGCCCGTAGAAATACAGAAAGATGCTAATGTATGACTCAACATGATCTTTATCATATTGTAAATAAGTTATAGTGTTGTTTTCCATGCGCATTCTAGTAATTACTTTGTAGGTTAGCTTTGACTAACTAAAGTAGGTGACCCTGTACAATTTCATAGGAAAATATACACTATGAGCATATACCAAGTTTCGTAAATGACTGGTTTGTGAATACTTTTGCCTGCCATATATATTACGCCATGGTAGTCATTCTAACCGCTATCCTTGCCATTTTCGGGATTGCCTTTCAGTCCTCCACTCCACTCCTGATTCTTTCTGGGCCAGAATAGTGTAGTTTATCCACCCTTTTCCCTTCTACTCTAAATTTCCCTTTTAATTATTCTGTTCAAGGATTTTCTCATTGGACTTGCGGAGGTTCTTGACCAAGGGAATCAGTTGTTAATAATGTTGTTAAAAATGTTATCACACACTCCAATGAGGCATTCCTCAGTGTGATACGTGATGTAAGCTTGCTCTCTTCCTTTTATGAAGGTAACCAGTCCACCACCCTTTTGAAGGAGCATTAGGGATACATGTGGTTTTGATGTTTTCCTTTATTCTACCACGCCTGGCACACCAAACGTTTTTTTCGTAAGCCAATGGCAACCATATAACTCTCTCGACTTCGTCTGGCCAAGTTAGCACAGTGGTCCTCCTGTGACTTGCCATTATTTATAAATGTAAGACTCCAGCCCATAAGCCCATAATGATGATTCTATTTTCACTGTGTCTTAATAATTCAATTAAGCATCCATTACTTTCCCACCAGTTGTTGAAAGGTAATATGCTCCCTATTTTTATAGGACGCGTGGTGGTAATCTGGTTAGCACTGCGGGCTGGTCTACCTCATATTGTTTATATGTTTTTAGTATGCTACACACGTGAGGTGCATTTGTTTCCAGGTACTGGATTTAGGTTGATACGTTTTCAGAGGCATTCACCACCATGCATAAAAGCTTGTACGGCTAATATCCTAATATTCATGCTTTTCATATTAAGCATTTATGTGTATAATAGTGCCTAACTTTTTCACAAACAGCAATGGAGGGCATGACAAACTCAGGTCATTGTTTACCTACCAATGAGTTTAATTATATATATGCCATTCAATTTTTCTGGCACAAAGTGTTGCCTGAGTGTAGCAAATCCACCTTTTCTGTAGGGTCAACCCAGGTTATTCCCAAACTTATTTTTACTAGCATTCAAATTTTGTGCACTGTACCCCTGCTAACCAGGAGTAACGTGCCTGTGCTCCCCATTACACATGGTTAAATTGACTTATTCCAGTTTGATATATATACCTATAAGTCCTTAGTATACTGTAAAAAAATGCATCCAGGACCTGGAAGTTAAATACCACCATTGGTCTGCAGCATCTTTAATGCCTTCCACAAAGTTGGCCTGAATAAACATGCTTCAGACTGACCACGTATACCCTGACTGCAGCAGTCTAAAACCCTGCTGTGAAATAACCCTTTCTGTCAGGAGAGAATCCTTGCTTTTAAATATTAATAAGTCAACCCTACTACACCTTGTTGCCCACAAGTCACTCCTTGCTTCTGGACCACCTAGCCTTGTTAGGTATTAGGGATAAAGCTTGTTCCCTTCTTACATCCTTTCTATCTGAAAGAGAACAGAGTATGACCCTTGAAGAGTTTAGCTCTCCCTCCTTTTCTTTGCCATGTGGTGTTCCACAGGGATCAGCATTAAGCCCTACCTAATTTAATCTCTATGTGACACCTCTGGTGGCCCTGATTAAATCACATGGTCTGGAGCTGGTATCATATGAAGATGACACCAAAATTGTGGTGATGGTCACCAGTGATCCAGAAGTAGTGGCTGCCAGATTCCATAACTGTATCCTCTATATAGGGAGATGAATGAGCAAAAACTGCTTAAAGCTAAATTCATCTAAAACCGAAGTTCTACTATTTGGAAGGAATTTGTCCTTTTGGTCTCCAAACTGGTGGCCACAGTAGTTAGGCACACTCCCTACTCCAGTTACCAAAGTAAAGAAACTCAGAATACTATTCGACAATAAACTGTCTTTTGAAGGCCATATTAATCATATCACCTCCACCTCATTTTTTACTCTGAAAGTACTCAGGAAGGTCCTTCTGTTCATCCCACCGGAGCTGCGGAAAATGGTCCTCATAGTTTCTAAATTGGATTACTGCAATGCTCTGCTTCTAAATATACAGACGAGATTCCTTAATAAAGTCTAGATCATAAGAACGCGGCAGCTCGGTTATTGCTGGGCATCCCTCAATACAAGTCTGTATCTCAGTTCTTAGCTTAGCTGCATTGGCTTCCCATTAGGAAGTGCATCAACTTCAAGGCCTTGTGTATTGCCTTCAAGTCTCTGCACAGTATAGCCCCAGACTATTTTCTGAAAAAATTAATGCGTTATACTCGTAGCAGGCATCTGCAGTCAATATTGTCATCCCTAGATTTAGGAGATCCACGTGGGAGGCAGTAGTTTTGTGGTATGTACAGCTCGACTGTGGAACGCTCTGCCCCTCAGCATTAAAAGTAACACTGAGCTGTGGACCTTCAGAAAATCTCTAAAGACATGGCTCTTCAACTAGTAACTTCATTCATTATAGAATAAGGTCCAAGTTTCTTTCCTGGCTCAGCACCTAGACACCTTCGGGTATTAGAAGCGCTATATAAGTCTTCATTTAATTTCACAAGTTAAGGTGTCTATTATTTATAAGTTGATAAGCAATATTAAAATTGGCATTTTGCTCCAGTGACTAGACCCCAAAAGCTATTTTCAGTGGTAGGGCCATAGCTAGATCCTACAAAATGTCAAAGTACAGATTGTGAACATTAACCTGTAACTTTTGACAAAAAATTACTAAAATATTCATTCAAAGTCTACATTCAAAGTCTACTTTTCATATTTTTTAATAGTCCAATTCAGTGGTGATGTTAGATTTTTAATAAATATTTAGGAAACATAATATTTAGTATGTTTTATTTTCCCTGCCTGAAGGTCCTAGAGGCTAATTTTCATTAGCCTGTCAGCAGCTGACCAGCCACTGCTTGATCTAAATGGGTTTTTGAAACTGCTTCCAGAGCAGAACAAAGGTGTAGGCCTGGTGACAAGATGGAATGGGCATGGGAAAAGTAATACCTATCAGCTCTGGAAGACTTTTGGGGTGTGCCCAAGAACTTCATTAATCTGAAAGGGGCAACATTGAAGCCTACACATTCATAGTTTAGTGTACTGGGAGACCTGAAGAAGTACTGACTTTTGTCTCCTAGGCCCATGCTATCCGGGATGCCGCTGAACCTAGTAGCAGAGAGCTACCATCAGAACCAGTTTTGAGTGAACACAGGGGAGAGGAATGTTCATTTCCCTAAACATACCCCTGACTATCACACAAGGACTCTCCATTGGCAGAAGGTCTGTGCCATCTTGGATTTCTCTTAGAATAGTACCATTTGTGATAGTTTGCAGTAAGACAAACAGTATGCAGTGCAAAAGTGGAGAGAGGTGCCACTGGGAACTTTTTCCTTATTGGTTAGGGAGTCTCCAGGAGTCACCCTAGCTAGTGGCTAGGGCAAACCATCCACAGAACACTTTCTGGACCTGCAGAAGATTATTAGAGGATAGGACTTGCTGTCTGTGAACTGAATGACTGGAACTGCCCCCTCTTGTATCCAGGGCAAACACATGGACTTCAAGGATCAGTTGGATGACATGTGACTACAGGCTCACAACAAGTTGCAAGAGGCTGTTTTCCTGAAGTGACCAGTTGACCAGTCTAGTGGCCTCTGCTGGTGTGTTTTCTGGTCACTAAGTGATGTCCTTGAAGTCCTGGGAGCATTAGAAGAGGCCCAGGGGAGCTGCTCTTAAAATCCTGAAAAGGTAGGACTTGGAAATCTTTTGGACTTCCAAGACATTTGGAGCCGTCTGCAGGATCTCGCAGTGAAGGTATCCATTTTTGATGCAACTACTTTGGATAATGCATAATGCTTACCCTGCTGGAGTATTTTAAGCTCCATTAAAAAAAGATTAAGTCAGACAAACAAATTTGTGAATCCGACCTGGGCTCCATCAGTCAGTCAAATCACTTTATTCGATCTTAAGATAGTTCATAAAAGTACAGTACAACAGAAAGTGCATTCTCACAAAATATCAGGGTATCTAATTAAATTTTACAGCATGTATCTGATCTAAATTTACAAAAAGTGGATTATGCACAAATAACAATAATACAGGGAATAAAAATGCAGCTGTTTAAAAGTAAGAAAAAACATCCATAAAAAAGACCTCCAGCATATAGATTTGATTGATTTGATTTGGATTTACACAGCGCATAGCTGCCCCAGCAACGGGGCGTCCCAGCGATACCCAAGGTACAGGTGACTAAAAAACCGCCCAGACAGAAGATGAAAGTTATGCTGGGAAAAGCCAGGTCTTTACGGCTTTACGGAACGCCAGATGATTCTGGAGCCCTCTTATGGAAATTGGAAGAGAGTTCCAGAGTTTAGCTGCCAAAACTTTAAAAGAGCGACCACCCGCTCTCGCTCTTAGGACTCGGGGGTACATGCGAGTCCTTGATTGGCTGAGCGTAAGGAGCGACTCGGAACATACGGTACTAGCAAAACTACTAGAACCGGAGGTGCTTGTTGGGTCATGATTTTATGAGCAACACACAGTGTCTTAAACTGAATTCTTTTTTCTACGGGTAACCAGTGCAATTTAGGTAGGAGCTTGGACACTGAGCATGACTTTGGGAGTGCCAGCAAGGTGCGGGCTGCCGTGTTTTGAAATCTTTGCAGGCGCTGAATACAGGATTTATTGGCACCTAGATATAGGGACTTGCCATAATCTAGCCTAGACAAGATCGTGGCCTGTAGGATGGTTTGACGGATTTTAGGGTCAAAGAACCCCAATAAAGGTTTTAACCCCTCAGGAGTCCAAAACAAGTCCCTGCAACTAATTTAGATTGAGTGTCAAAGGACAGGCCTCTATCGATCCAGAAGCATAAGTTCTTAACCGCCTCTTTAGGCAATGGTGCAGGTTTTAATTTGTCTGGCCACCATTGCTCTGACCACATATCACTGTCTTTCCCAAGCAAAAGTATCTCCGACTTGTTTGCATTAAGCTGCAGGCAGTTTGTTGTCATCCAGTCGGGAATCACCTGCATATCTTCTTTAAATTTAACGAGGTTATTTTTGCACTCCTTTGAAAACGCAATGACCAATTGGGTGTCGTCGGCATAAGACACCAACGACAACCCTCTTCTTCTTGCTACCAGAGCCAAGGGTTGTATGTAAATATTGAAGAGCATAGGGCTCAGTATCGAACCCTGAGGTACCCCATGTCTGATGGCATGCTCCTGGGAGTGGTAGGGTGGCACCGTGACCTGGAAAGATCTACCTTCCAGAAAAGAACGAAACCAGGCTAGGGCCAAACCTCCAACCCCAATCCCCTGTAGCCGCCGTATCAATAACTCATGGGAGACGGTGTCAAGGCGGCACTTAAGTCAAGAAGAATTAAGGCCGCGGAGTTACCATCATCCAAGCTACTGCAAATCTCTTCGATCACTGCCAGCAGAGCAGACTCGGTGCTGTGGCGAGATCTAAAGCCATTTTGTGAGAGTCCAAGATTTCATTTTGCTCTACAAACTCAGTGAGAATATGGTTTACATGACATTCCGTAGCTTTAGCCAAGAAAGGCAGCTGAGAGATGGGGCGGTAATTGCCTGGCTCCAAAGGTTCTAAAGATGATTTCTTTAGGAGAGGTATTACTTAGCATGCTTCCAAGCTCCATTAAATTGGTCACTAAGTGATGTCCTTGAAGTCCTGGGAGCATTAGAAGAGACCCAGGGAGCTGATCTTAAAATCCTGAAAAGGTAGGACTTGGAAATCTTTTGGACTTCCAAGACATTTGGAGCCGATCAGCAGGATCTCGCAGTGAAGGTATCCAATTTTGATGCAACTTCTTTGGATAATGCATAATGCTTGCCCCGCTGGAGTATTTTAACCTCCATTAAAAAAAGATTAAGTTTGGATAATGTGTGGAAAAAAGAAGAACATTAATAAAGGATCATGGAAAAAGTTTTCAAACAAATGTAAATGGAGTCTGTGCATTACTTCACTTAGGATGAATAATCACTTTTAAAAAGGAATAAATAGTGGGTGCTGATCATGTATGTTGAAATATTTGGGGGAATTTTATCTCCATATGGAGGATTAGGAGGCTGATCCCTCAGATCAGATCACCACTTGTTAATATTGTATCTACTCTAAGTGATAGGTGCGGTGGAAAAATCTCAGCGTCAATTTGTAAATCACTCACAATAACTCTAAAACAAACACTTGTGATAGCATCTAGACTACAACTCAGTAGAAAAGATATTTTAGACCTTTTAGGCCTCCCAAGAGTGTTTGGTTATTTGCGGCACAGTTTGGGAATTCACTTCTAACACCAACGAGGTCACAATGAACAATACAACCAAAACAAGACAAATGTTCTTATTGCAAACTAGACATGTCATTTACACCATTACATGTCTATGCAGTCTTACTTACAAAGGCATGCCCACCGAGTAGTCACGTAAACGGAATATACTACATCGATCCAGGATCAGATCTAAAGCAGCAGGTACACCAATGGCTAATCACTACATAGGTAAACAACATTCCCTCGATGGCATTCATAGGACAGTTTTAGCCAAGCTTGATCATGTTATGACAAGTGGAGTAAAAGAGCCACTTGGAACCAAAATTAGACTTGAAGCCAAATTCATTTAAAAATGTCAGACAGTTATGAAATGTCTTAGTAAGTTAGACAAAGTCTATAGCTTAATGCCTGGGTGACACTATTCTTTATTTTACGAGTTCCCAGCAAATTTATTTACATGAAAACCAGCGACATTAAGAATACACACATCATACCTGGTGCTACTCTTTGTTAAAGGATAACAAACTTAAGTGTTAAAATGCTGTAAAAATCCATTATACATGTCTTTAAGCGGCTCTATCCGTATGCTGTTAAATGAAAGATTTAGGGCACTCTGATTTTCTCAACATTCCCCTAGATTTGCCCGTAGAAATACAGAAAGATGCTAATGTATGACTCAACATGATCTTTATCATATTGTAAATAAGTTATAGTGTTGTTTTCCATGCGCATTCTAGTAATTACTTTGCAGGTTAGCTTTGACTAACTAAAGTAGGTGACCCTGTACAATTTCATAGGAAAATATCCACTATGAGCATATACCAAGTTTCATAAATGACTGGTTTGTGAATACTTTTGCCTGCCATATATATTACGCCATGGTAGTCATTCTAACCGCTATCCTTGCCATTTTTCGGGATTGCCTTTCAGTCCTCCACTCCACCCCTGATTCTTTCTGGGCCAGAATAGTGTAGTTTATCCACCCTTTTCCCTTCTACTCTAAATTTCCCTTTTTAATTATTCTGTTTTAGGATTTTCTCATTGGACTTGCGGAGGTTCTTGACCAAGGGAATCAGTTGTTAATAATGTTGTTAAAATGTTATCACACACTCCAATGAGGCATTCCTCAGTGTGATACGTGATGTAAGCTTGCTCTCTTCCTTTTATGAAGGTAACCAGTCCACCACCCTTTTGAAGGAGCATTAGGGATACATGTGGTTTTGATGTTTTCCTTTATTCTACCACACCTGGCACACCAAACTTTTTTTTCGTAAGCCAATGGCAACCCTATAACTCTCTCGACTTCGTCTGGCCAAGTTAGCATAGTGGTCCTCCTGTGACTTGCCATTATTTATAAATGTAAGACTCCAGCCCATAAGCCCATAATGATGATTCTATTTTTACTGTGTCTTAATAATTCAATTAAGCATCCATTACTTTCCCACCAGTTGTTGAAAGGTAATATGCTCCCTATTTTTAGAGGACGCTTGGTGATAATCTTGTTAGCACTGTGGGCTGGTCTACCTCATATTGTTTATATGTTTTTAGTATGCTACACACGTGAGGTGCATTTGTTTCCAGGTACTGGATTTAGGTTGATACTTTTTCAGAGGCATTCACCACCATGCATAAAAGCTTGTATGGCTAATATCCTAATATTCAGGCTTTTCATATTAAGCATTTATGTGAATAATAGTGCCTAATTTTTTCACAAACAGCAATGGAGGGCATGACAAACTCAGGTCATTGGTTACCTACCAATGAGTTTAATTATATGTATGCCATTACATTTTTCTGGCACAAAGTGTTGCCTGAGTGTAGCAAATCCACCTTTTCTGTATGGTCAACCCAGGTTATTCCCAAACTTATTTTTGCTAGCATTCAAATGTTGTGCACTGTACCCCTGATAACCAGGAGTAAAGTGCCTGTGCTCCCCCATTACACATGGTTAAATTGACTTATCCCAGTTTGATATATAGACCTATAAGTCCTTAGTATACTGTATAAAAAATGCATCCAGGACCTGGAAGTTAAATACCACCAGTGGTCTGCAGCATCTTTAATGCCTCCCACAAAGTTGGCCTGAATAAACATGCTTCAGACTGTCCATGTATACCCTGACTGCAGCAGTCTAAAACCCTGCTGTGAAATAACCCTTTCTGTCAGGAGAGAATCCTTGCTTTTAAATATTAATAAGTCAACCCTACTACACCTTGTTGCCCACAAGTCACTCCCTGCCTCTGGACCACCTAGCCTTGTTAGTCCTGGGAGCATTAGAAGAGACCCAGGGGAGCTGCTGTTAAAATCCTGAAAAGGTAGGACTTGGAAATCTTTTGGACTTCCAAGACATTTGGAGCCGTCAGCAGGATCTCGCAGTGAAGGTATCCAATTTTGATGCAACTTCTTTGGATAATGCATAATGCTTGCCCCGCTGGAGTATTTTAAGCTCCATTAAAAAAAGATTAAGTCAGACAAACAAATTTGTGAATCCGACCTGGGCTCCATCAGTCAGTCAAATCACTTTATTCGATCTTAAGATAGATCATAAAAGTACAGTACAACAGAAAGTGCATTCTCACAAAATCTCAAGGCATCTAATTAAATTTTACAGCATGTATCTGATCTAAATTTACAAAAAGTGGATTATGCACAAATAACAATTATACAGGGAATAAAAATGCAGCTGTTTAAAAGTAAGAAAAAACATCCATAAAAAAGACCTCCAGAATATTCCCAATTCATAATATAAAATACATAGTTCTATATAAAATAGCCTAAAAAGAGTAAAATGCATAATCAACTAAATTGATAAGTATTATTATTAAAAATCTTTTAATCTCCTCATCTTTATTGACGAACAGAGGTAAGATGCAAGACAATAACACACTAGGTGATCAGACAGCATTTGTAAAAAATACAAGACAGGGCGGCATTGTGTAAATTTATGTTTCCGCATAAGAGGAAAAATGTACTTCTTGAGGTGTGACAAGTAAAATTTACAAAAGAAGATAAAGTGTTAAATAATTTGTTGGGTGGAGGTACCATCACATGGGCAGACTGACAGATCGTTTGGTGAATAGGTTCCCATAGTGTAGTCTAACATACATGGGATAAGGTTTAACTGGAATCTCACCAATATAAAACGATGTTGCATATTAGTGACAAACACCAAATAAGAATTTGAATCAAAGGGGATGGAAGGTAACCCTGAGTATAGTTTTACCGTACATTTAGTACAGTTACTTTCGTGTCTTTCGGATGACCTTTTTGTTAAGAAAAGTTTTTTAATATCAACTTTAGAAATCTTTTGACAGTTAGCTGGGTCACTATACAGGGATTGTAGTCCCAGAGCTGTTAGTGTATCCTTAACATATTGAATCCAGGGAACCTTTTGTACCTGATCAAGGGTTAGACAATCCCTAATAATGTCTTGTGTTAGGTCCACAGTATCCCGTCTCCATATCGAGTGCCATATTAAAACCGGGGCAAAGCGGTCTAAATCAGATATATACTGTACATTCAGCTCTTTATGCGAATTAAAATTGTAACAGCTATTGGGGAGAGCTAAACGTTTTAAAAAAAAGAATCTTCTATACTTTGTAGGCGATTGACATTTGCCAATCACCAGATCCCTGCCCCATATGTGGCTACTGAAATTGCCTTTGCTGTATAGATCTTCTGGATAGCATCCAGTGGCTTTAAACCTAGTTTTTTCATAAAAGAAAGTATAGCCAGTATGCTTCTTTCTAACATATGACATCTGGGAAACCAGCCCCCGAAGTTCCCACGGGCCAGGTGAAGGCAGAACCTGAGGGGGATGCCCTGGAACCTACAGGGGAAAAAGTGGCTGAGCTGACCTATTGGCAGCAGGAAGGAGGTCCCTCCAGGAAGGAGTTCTGCAAGGCGCAGATGGAATGCCCTACTCTTGTTGTTTTGTGGCAGCAGGCTGCAGACCAGGCAACAGGTGGTCCGTCCGGATCATATTTGATTTATTGGGAAAATGGTCTCCTTTACAGTGAGCCGAAGGTCGCTGAGCCCGGGGCAGCCCGTGTGCTGGTAGTACCCACGTGCTACAGGACCTTCCTACTGGATCTGGCTCATGACGTGCCTTTGGCAGGATATTTGGGGTATGACAAGACCTATTACAGGCTTGTCACCCACTTTTACTGGCCCCAAATGCTGAGGCACATTGGCACACATTGTAGGTCTTGTCAGACTTGCCAGGCAAGTGGCAAGACAGGAGGGAAGTATAAGGCTCCCCTCTAACCCTTTCCTGTGGTGAGCACCCCTTTCGAGCGGGTGAGCATCGACATTGTGGGGCCCCTGGAACCCAAGACAGCCTTAGGCAACAAGTTTATCTTAGTCTTGGTGGACCATGCCACCCGGTACCCGGAAGCTGTACCTCTCAGGACAATCACGGAACCTGTGGTGAGGCGTGCATTGATGGGATCTTTACCCGTGTGGGGTTCCCCAGAGAGGTGGTCTCTGACTGTGACACAAACTTCATTTCCAGGTATATGAAGTCATAGTGGGAGGAGTGCGGTGTAATGTACAAATTCACCACTCCTTACCATCCCCAAGGGAATGGGTTGGTTGAGAGATTCAACCAAACCCTGAAAGACATGATAAAGGGTCTTGCAGAACCCATGAGACGTAAGTGGGATGTCTTTCTACCATGCCTGTTGTTTGACTACAGGGAGGTACCGCAGAAATCGTTAGGGTTTAGTCCCTTTGAATTGTTGTATGGGCACCCTGTGAGAGGACCTCTGAGTCTGGTGAAGGAGGGCTGGGAGAAAACTCCTGGTAAGACCCCCCAAGATGTGTTCGGCTACATGCTGGCCTTCAGAAACCAGACTCAACGCTTCAGGAAAAACGCTCATGCAAACCTTGGAGCCAGCCAGGAGGAGATGAAACGATGGTACGATCAGAATACCACTCTTGTTGAGTTTCAGCCTGGCCAAAAAGTGTGGGTGATGGCACCAGTGGAGCCTTGTACGCTCCAAGACAGGTGGACTGGTCCATTTGAGGTGGTGGAGCGCAAGAGCGATGTAACCTACCTGGTTAACTTGCAGACTCCTTGGAACCCTTTCCGGGTCCTGCACTTGAGCCACCTCAAACCTCACTTTGAGAGGTCTGAAGTCACAATGCTCCTGGCTACAGATGATGGAATGGAAGAGGAAAGTGAGCCTCTTCCTGACCTCCTGTCAGCCAAGGAACATGATGGGTCAGTGGATGGAGTGAACCTCTCTCCCACCCTGACCCCAGAGCAGCAGAGGGACTGTCGCCAGGTGCTGGGACAGTTCGCCTCCCTGTTCTCCCCGACTCGAGGAGTCACCAATTGGTGTGTCCAAGATGTGGACACTGGGGACGGTTTACCTGTGAAGCATAACATTTACAGGGTAACTGACAGAGTCAGGGCCAGCATTAAGGAAGAGGTTTCCAAAATGTTGGCGTTAGGGGTAATAGATCCCTCCAGCAGCCCCTGGGCTAGCCCAGTGAGTGGTCTTGGTTCCAAAAGCTGCTGCGCCCCGTGCCACTCCTGAACTCCGGTTCTGCATGGACTACCAATGGGCTCAATGCCATCACCAGGACTGATGCGCACCCCATCCCCAGAGCTGATGAGCTCAATGATCGTCTTGGAGCAGCCCGGTACCTTAGCACGTTTGATCTAACATCTGGGTACTGGCAGATTGCCTTGACTGATGGGGCAAGAGAGAGGTCTGCGTTTTTAATGCCAGAGGGGCACTACCAGTTCCGTGTCAGGCCCTTTGGGTTGAAGAACGCCCCTGCCACATTCCAGAGACTGGTCAACCAGGTACTGTCCGGGCTGGAGGAATTCAGTGCTGTTTACCTGGATGACATTGCTGTGTTCAGCTCCAGCTGGGAGGAACACTTGCAACACCTCTGTGAAGTGTTGAAGGCTCTGCAGAAGGCAGGCCTCATTATGAAGGCCAATAAGTGCCAGATAGGGCAGGGTTCTGTGGTGTACTTAGGGCGCCAGGTAGGAAGTGGCCAGGTGGTGCCCCTACAACCTAAGATAGACACCATTCTGGCTTGGGAGCCCCACAAGACCCAGAAGGAGGTGAGACCCTTCCTAGGACTCACCGGGTACTATAGACGGTTTGTCAAGGGATATGATACCATGGTTGCCCCCTTGACAGAGCTGACTTCAAGGAAGCAGCCAAGGAAAGTGATCTGGACCGATGACTGTCAGACCGCTTTTGACGCCCTGAAATCTGCTATGTGCACAGCGCCCGTGCTCAAGGCACCCAACTTCTCCCAAGAATTTGTTGTGCAGACAGATGCTTCAGAGCATGGTGTGGGAGCAGTACTCTCACAGTTGAATGACGAGTGCTTGGACCAACCCGTAGCTTTCATTAGTAGGAGGCTACTTCCCAGGGAACAGAGGTGGAGTGCAATTGAAAGAGAAGCTTTTGCTGTGGTCTGGGTGCTGAAGAAGTTAAGAACCTACTTGTTGGGACTCACTTCTGGGTTCAGACAGACCACAGGCCCCTCAGATGGTTGATGCAGATGAGGGGTGAGAACCCAAAACTGTTAAGGTGGTCCACCTCCCTACAGGGAATGAACTTTACGGTGGAACACTGCCCTGGTACAGAACACGCCAATGCTGATGGTCTGTCCAGTCTTCCTCCTTAGTGATGAGAACTCCCAAGAGGGTGGGTAGTTCTCCCCATCTTTCAGCTGGAGGGGACACGTGTTAGACTTGGCATCTTTGGCGTGGTTTCCCCTGACTTTTTGCCTCTACCTCCTGTATTTTTGATGCTGTGCTAGATTTAGTTTTTGCTGGCTTAGATGCTTTGGTCACTTTGCCACTGCTAATCAGTGTCAAAGTGCAAGTGCTCCCTGTGTAAATTGTTCTTATGATTGGTTCTCCCTGATTGGCATATATGATTCACTACTAGGTCCCAAGTAAAGTGCACTAAGTGTGCCAGGGCTGGTAAATCAAATGCTACTAGTGGGCCTGCAGCACTGATTGTGCCACCCACTTGAGTAGGCCGGAAAATATGTCTTGGGCCTGCCACTGCAGTGCCTGTGTGCAGTTGTTTGTTAACTGGCATGTCGACCTGGTAAGTGCACCCACTTGCCAGGCCCTAACCTTCCCTTTTCTTACATGTCAGTCACCCCTAAGGTAGGCCCAAGGTACCCCTGTGGGCAGGGTGCGGTGTATGTGAAAGTTGGGACATGCCCTGGTGTGTGTGGCATGTCCTGATAGTGAAATACTGCCAAATTCGTTTTTCACTATTGCAAGGCTATCTGATCCCATAGGATAGAACAGGGAGTTTGCCTATAACATTTTATCAACATAACTACCCCTGTGAACAAGATGTTACATTCTGAGTTTTAAAATACCACTTTTAGAAAGTAGGTATTTTCTTGCTTAGCCATCAAGTGTGTCTCTGCTAGGATGTGGATTGACTGTCTGAGTTTGTAGTGTCAGGGGCTGGGGAGGAGCAGTGGCTCCAGAGAGCCTGATGAGTCATGGCTGGGCTGAATAGACCTGGGATGCATTTAGAGTAGGGGGAGGAGATTTCCTTTCACACGAATAAGCCTGGTCTGCCTTCCACAATGCTGTCTCCACCTCCTGCCGGGCAGCTGCACCAGAGAGTACAGAACTGGTTTTGGCTGGGCACAGACACTCTCTGCCTTCAGAGAACAAAGACATTTACTGTATAAAAAGAGGGGCTCAGACCCCAGAACTTTAGACTACTTCTGGAATCAAGAGGAACCTTTGCCAAGGAGAAGAGCTGGAGAAACTGAGGAGAAGTACTGCCCTTGTTGTGTGTCTGGGGTTGGCCTGCAGTTGCTGTTTCTGCCAAGGAAAGGAGAAGGACTTTGCTGTTTGCTGTGTCCCCTGCTTGAGAACGTCTTCAAGGGCTTGAGTAGAGCTTGCCTCCTATTTTGAAGTCTCAGGAACACAAAGACTTCACCCCCAGCTTCCCTGAACTTCCTTGCTGGGAGTTCTGACCTGCCAAGAAGTGACTGTGACTATGTGGGGCCTCTGGAGGTTGTTTCTGCTGCTGGGAGCTGGAAAGCAACGCAACAACAAGAAAATCGACGCATTGCTCTTCTTGTGACAGTTTGTCCGACACAACGCCATGTTGCGAGAAGAATCTCCCCGCACCGCCTCGCAGCTCCTGAAACTAACACAGCGCCTGTCGCCACTGCAAGAATCGACGCCTCGAGGGAATACGGCTGAAAAAAAACAACGCAGCACCGCTCGACGCCACCGCATCGTTCGCCGACACATCCCGGATTTCCACGCATTGTCCCTGTGCGGCAAGTTTTCCCCGACGCATCACCCGCGGATCAGAGTCATCTCAAAATCGATGCATCGCTTCCCCCTACAGACTGGACCCAACGCACCGCTCCCCTGTGCTCAGCGAAACTAAGCGATACCAAAGGGGATGATGGACGGAGCGCTTGAGCTAATCAAACACTCACCCCCAGTCAACTGATCTGGGTTTAATCCATCATCATTTTTTAGCTCACTCCACCACCCCAGTTCAGACATGGCCATATGCAAATCAGTCTGACCCTGTGCCTCATGGGAACAGTCCAGCCCGAACTGCCAAGCCATGTCTTCCCTGGACCGGAAACAAGCATCCTGGGACCGGTTTCTGGCTATTCAGCCGTCATCAGCCAGGCTAGCTTGAATCCAGTGGCAAAGTGAGCAAGGGACCCACGTCTGGGCATACCCTGCCAACTTAGGGCGAACAAAGCGATACCAAAGGGGATGATGGACGGAGCGCTTGAGCTAATCAAACACTCACCCCCAGTCAACTGATCTGGGTTTAATCCATCATCATTCTTTAGCTCACTCCACCAACTGTCACCTCGCATCCACAGGTCTCAGGAATCGACGCATCTCTTTGTTTTTCGATGCTTCCCATCACTGCAGCTGTTTGGCTTGGTGAATTTTGTTACAACGACAGGTGCTTTGTAAGAAATCACACATCCATAGTTTTCTATAGACTCAGTTGCTAAAACCTTTTGAAAGTCATTTTTCCTAATACTTGTATGTTGGATTTTTGTCGTTTTGGTCTTGTTAAGTTTAGATAAAGAAACTTTATTTTTTCTAAACCGGTGTGGTGTCCATTTATGGTGTTATCACTGTGTTACAGTGAGTGTTGGTACAAATACTTTACACATTGCCTTTGGGATAAGCCTGTCTGCTCGTGCCAAGCTACCAAGAGGGTGAGCAGGGGTTATCTAGAGTGTGTATCCCCCTTACCCTGACTAGAAGCAAGGGTCCCTATTTGGACAAAGGTACCTACCTCTTTTAACTAGAGACCCCCATTTGTAGCACTACCCAAACTTTTTTTATATTTGGGCGTTTTATTTAATAGTTTGGCCTCATGGTCCAATCACACCCCCTGCCCTTCCTCTTTCTGGCAGGCACCTGGGCTACTCTTTCAGGCTCCAGGTCCTCTTGATCGCCCTTACACAGGCCCACTCAGGCAGTCCCAACATCTTTAAATGAGCCTTATGCTCCACCTCCTTCCAAGGTGAGCTCTCCAGGTCATTGCCAAGCAGACAGTCAACAGGCATGGACGGGCTTACAACAACCTTCAAGGAACCTGAGACCCCCCCACTCAAAGGGAACCTGTGCCACCTTACACAGGCACTCAGAGTTGTCTGCAGCAACTACAGGGTGGAGTACATTGGGGATGACCTGCTCTTCAGACACCCATTGACACCTGTCACACTGGCTCCTGTGTCTCTCATAGCCTCCACCCTCCTCCCATTGATGGTCACCCACTGCAGGTACTTTAGTGTTATCCGGCAGGCAGGTTTCCTGGACCATCTCTCTGTCTCCTAATGAGACAAGGGTCATCACAGCTGGCTCCCCCCTCACTAGGAACCAACTCCTCCCCCAGCACTACACTAACTAACCCCGGAGAAGGTGCACCAGTGGGTGCTGCTGGGGCATCAGGGCACTTGGGATCCCTTGCAATTTGGCCCTCCTGACCACATGAATAACACTTGCGGGGACCCAGGTTGTCTGGCCTACCCTTAGGGGGCCATGGCTTCTTAGAACTGGGGGGCTGGTGATCCTTACCCTGGGAACTCTTTTGGGGCCCTTTAGAGAACTCCTTTTGATTACCCTTGTCCCCCGCACTCTTCTGCTGGGACCCTGCCCACCTTTGGCTGAGTTTCCCACAATCCCCTTGTGGACCCTGGTACTCGTCCAATGGTCCGCCTCCTTAGCAAGCTGCCTGGGATCAGTCAGCTTACTATCTGTCAGATGCTGGTGCAGCTCTGGAACACACAGACTACACAAGTGCTCCCAACCAATCAGATTATACAACCCCTGGTAATCAGTTACCTTGCTGCCCTTGATCCAACCATCCAGTGCTCTGCAATACATGGTCACACACTCAACCCAAGTATGAGATTAAAATGTCTTGAAGGTCCTAAACATTTCCATGTACTGCTCAGGTGTGAGCCCATACCTGAGGCATAAGGCCTCCTTCATATTGGGGTAGGTCAGGGCACCCACCTCCTCCAGAGGTGTCAGGGTGTCCCTCCCAGTGGCCTCAAAGTGCTTCCACAGGCCCGCCCTCCAATGCTTCTCAGGGACCTCGTGCATACGCAATGCAGCTTCATAAGATGCAAACCATGCATAAACAGCCTCCCCCTTCTGGAAATTCTGTACTAAATCCTTGGGTATGTAAACCTTGCCCCCTTGCACTGGCTGTGTGCTGCCACCATTCGTACTGGACTCCACTTGTTTGGCTTTAATGTCCAGCTCTCTCTTACTCAACTCATGGGCCATGACCAACTTTTTTTTCCAAAGCAAGAGCATTCTTACTCTCTTCTGCCTTTAGTCTTATGACCTCCAACTCATGATCTCTGGCCCTGCACTTTTCCTCTATTTTCTCTGGTGCCCAGTTTCTAGAGGAATGAATGCTGCCAACCCTAGAGGCAGTTCTTCCTACAGGCAAATTCTGTGATCTGAAACCATTCTCTGGTGCATCCTCATCCACACCTGCAACCTCTGTCTCCTCAGCTTGTCTGGCCTCCCACCAGGCCCCTAAGGCCTTCTGTAGCTCCTCTTTTCTAAAGTGACTCTTCATGGGACAACCAAAGCTTTTTCAGAATTGCCTGAGTTGCTCTACCTTGTAACTGCTTAACAATTCAAAGTCAAACTCCAAGTCTGCAACCTCACTTGCTGCTTTACCATTCCGAGACATGATGCATGGATAACTCAAGGGTCAGATCAAAAATAGAACCAAAAATAAAACACAGTATGTGGTTGCGTAGTGGTCTGCACTAAACTAGTGATGTACACCAATCACTCTGGGTCAAGTACACATACAAGTTCAAATCCTCACCGCTGACCACCAATGTTAGAAATGGGGGTCTCTGGTTAACAGAAGGAGGTACCTTTGTCCAAATAGGGACCCTTGCCTCTAGTCCAGGGTAAGGGAGTACACACACTAGATAACCCTGCTCACCCCCTTGGTAGCTTGGCACGGGCAGACAGGCTTATCCCAAAGACAATGTGTAAAGTATTTGTACCAACACTCACAGTTACACAGTGATAACACCACAAATGGACACTACAACAGTTTAGAAAAAATAAAGTATCTTTATCTAAACTTAACAAGACCAAAACGACAAAAATCCAACATATAAGTATTAAGAAAAATGACTTTCAAAAGGTTTTAGCAACTGAGTCCATAGAAAACTATGGATGCTTGATTTCTTGCAAAGTACCTGTCGTTGCGACAAAATTCACCAAGCCAAACAGTCGCAGCGATGGGAAGGGTTGAAAAACAAAGAGATGCGCCAATTCCTTCGTGGATGCGAGGCAACAGTTC
Organism: Calotriton arnoldi; assembly: GCA_963921515.1. Lineage (NCBI taxonomy): Eukaryota > Metazoa > Chordata > Amphibia > Caudata > Salamandridae > Calotriton > Calotriton arnoldi. The sequence goes on along the minus strand of CAWUFW010004244.1, from coordinate 108,099 downwards.
CGCTGGGCACAGGGGAGCGGTGCATTGGGTCCGGTCTGTAGGGGGAAGCGATGCGTCAATTCTGAGATGACTCTGATCCGTGGGTGATGCGTTGGGGAAAACTTGCCGCACAGGGACGATGCGTGGAAATCCGGGATGCATCGGTGAACAATGCTGTGGTGTCGAGTGCGGCTGCATTGGTTTCTTCAGCCATGATCCCTCGATGCGTCGATTCTTGCAGCAGCGACAGGCGCTGCGTCGGTTTCAGCAGCAGCGGCGAGGTGGTGCGGGGAGATTCTTCTCGCACTACAGCGTTGCATCGGAAAATGTCTGCCTTTTTGGTCTTCACTGCCCCTAGCACGGCTCGTAGCCCCGCATTCGACCCCCAAGGAGAGCCCCGCCCGCCGACTCCTGTCAGCTGGGAAAGGCGTCGTCGGAGCTGATTAAAGGGAAGGGTCCGCAAGCGAAACGCGATTTGCGTTCCATTACGGACCCTGCCAGGCCCTCGCATGTTCCTACCGCCTTTTGGGTCACTTACCTGCCGTTTTCTTGCTGTCTCGCCGAGGTGGTGAAAGATTCAGGCTTGACTCTTCAGTCTCCTGGTAGTGCCTTCCATTTCCGGGTTGTTGGATGCTCTTTTCTGGGCTCCAAGTGTTCTCGTGTCTCTATTGCCGGCTGGCAACATTGTTTCTTTTGGTTCTTCCTTTTGCTGCAATGCTTAACTCTTCGGTTCCCAGCAGTCTGTTTCTGTAACAGAGGAGGAGAAAGACTTTTAAAGTATCGTTGTTTTGTTGTTTGGGGAGTTTGCTTTTCTTCTCCCACTGCACTCCCATACTTATATAATGGCTGTGTTCCTTGTTTGTTGAGGGTTGTGTATCGGGTTCCCTCCTGTTTGCGTTAATGTTATGTTATGTTAAAAGCATTTCTAGAGCGCACATACATCAAACGATTTCATGGCGCTGGGGGCGGAGAGGAGGGCAACAGGAAACTAGTTTAGGTCACCATACGCTTGAGTAAACAGCCGAGTCTTAAGTCTCTTCTCACTACAAGAAAGTGAAATAAGAGACAGTATCAGTAATCCACTTCTAGTTCACATTATTTTCATAGTTTGACCCTTCACTTTTTGCCCTATTTTTATCCTTCTCTTTCTCCTGATATGGGAAATTAGTTTTTTGGTTTTTCCCAGGTTCAGGCGAGATAGATACCTTTTTTCCCTACGGGTCTTTTGATCTCCAAAGGCGATTTCTGATTAGGTTGGCATGCTTCACATTTCATCCTTGTTTTTGACTTCAGCAGTCCATATATACAATAAGTGAATGTTTGTTTTCTAGATACCTTGTGTGTTTTACGCTCTAATTGCGAATGTTCTCTGCGTAGAAAGAGCACCACATTCTGCAGGTATAATATCATAGTAGTGGTACATATATATATACAGCAAGCTGCTAGGATAAAGAAACGTACTTACCTTTGTGTCTTTTCCCAGCAGGCGCCTTGGTGATATCCTACGGACGATCCAGTGGATTCTACCCCTTCTTCCTTTCTTTGTTTTGTTTCCCCTTTTTCCCCGCCTTCCCTCTTTTGCTTTTACCTTGTTGGGCAGACGAGGTGGGTGAGGGAAGCTGGGACCTAGCATTGATTCCTTACATTGCACCCTGCAGAAAATCCAGGTGAGCCCCACAGAAAAACTGTCGCAAGAAGAACGATGCGTCGATTTTCTTGTTGTTGCATTGCTTTCCAGCTCCCAGCAGCAGAAACAACCTCCAGAGGCCCCACACAGTCACAGGCACTTCTTGCAGGTCAGAACTCCCAGCAAGGAGGTTCAGGGGAGCTGGGGGTGAGGTATTTGTGTACCTGAGGCTTCAAAACATGAGGCAAGCTCTACTCAAGCCCGTGGAGACTTTCCTCAGGCAGGGGACACAGCACACAGCAAAGTCCTTCACCTTCCCTTGGCAGAAACAGCAACTGCAGGCCAACCCCAGACACACAGCAAGGGCAGTACTTCTCCTCAGCTTCTCCAGCTCTTCTCCTTGGCAAAGGTTCCTCTTGATTCCAGAAGTAGTCTAAAGTTCTGGGGTCTGAGCCCCTCTTTTTATACAGTAAATGTCTTTGTTCTCTGGATGCAGAGAGTGTCTGTGCCCAGCCAAAACCAGTTCTGTCCTCTCTGGTGCAGCTGCCCATCAGGAGGTGGAGACAGCATTGTGGAAGGCAGACCAGGCCTATTCAGGTGAAAGGAAATCTCCTCCCCCTACTCTAAATGCAGCCCAGGTCTATTGAGCCCAGCCCTGACTCACCAGGCTCTCTGGAGCCACTGCTCCTCCCTAGCCCCTGAGACTCCAAACCCAGACAGTCAATCCACATCTTAGCAGAGGCATACTGGATGGCTAAGCAAGAAAATACCTACTTTCTAAAAGTGGTATTTTCAAACACAAAATGTAAAAATCATCCTCACTAAAAGACGCATCTTAACATTCTGAGTTCAGGCATATCAAACATTATTTTATGATCTTGTTCTCAGGGGTAGTTATGTTTATAAAATGTTATAAGCAAACTCCCTATTCTATCCTATGGGAACAGATAGCTTTATAATGGTGAAAAACGAATTTGGCAGTATTTCACTATCAGGACATGCCACACACACCAGGGCATGTCCCACCTTTCACATACACCGCACCCTGCCCACAGGGGTACCTTGGGCCTACCTTAGGGGTGACTGACATGTAAGAAAAGGGAAGGTTAGGGCCTGGCTAGTGGGTGCACTTAAGGACCTGAAATGGGGTTTCGTGCACACCGTTAGATATAACAATCTATTTCAACCATGCGTGCATCTGTGGGTGTGTGTGTTATCAACCCTACACTGACGTAACCTTTTAAATCCTGCCGAAGAATATATTTCTCCAGACCCCACGTGCACTGCTAAGCAGTGCACGTGGGGTCTGAAGAAATTAATTCTTCAGCAGGATTTAAAAAGTGGTTGCACTTGCCAGGTCGACATGGCAGTTAACAAACACCGCACAGGCACTGCAGTGGCAGGCCATATACATCTTTTCAGGGCTACTCAAGTGGGTGGCACAATCAGTTCTGCAGGCCTACTAGTAGCATTTGATTTACCAGCCCTGGCACACTTAGTGTACTTTACTAGGGGCCTAGTAGTGAATTAAAAATGACAATCAGGGAGAACCAATCATAAGAACAATTTACAAAGGGAGCACTTGCACTTTGACACTGATCAGCAGTGGCAAGTGCACAAAGCATCTAAGCCAGCAAAAGCGAAATCCAGCACAGCATCAAAAATACAGGAGTTAGAGGCAAAAAGTCAGGGGAAACCACACCAAAGATGCCAAGTCTAACAGGTAGTTTCAACTCTACGGCCAGCAATATAAAAAGAAGGTTTGTTAGTCCGTTTCCCCTTAATCAAAATATAGGTCTTTGATTCATTGACCTGAAGGTCTAATGAGGCCATAAAGAAAACATACTCATCAATAAGTTTTTGTAGTGCTACCCCAGTAATTGCTATCAATACTGCGTCATCTGCATAAAGCAGTATGGGTATGCGCATTTTATTTACCATGGGAACATCAATTGTGGAGCTTACCAATGCAGATTCAACACCGTTTGTGTAAACTGAAAACGAAAAAGGGGCCAGGACACAACCCTGCCTGACTCCCCCAAGAATAGAAAACCGTCTTGTGCATTCCCCCTGGCTGCCATACCGCACACACGCAGATGATTGGGAATACAATTGTCGTATAAAGGATATGATAGTCTCATCTACACCCATTTTTGTCATAATTCTCCACAATTTGTAATGTGAGACACAATCGACACGCTGCAGAGAGGTCCAAAAATGCCATATAGATTTTACCTTCTTTGGCTAGGGTATATTTAGCTGCTATCATGCTCAGGTTCAAACATTGGTCCAGGGTCGCTTTCCCTTTCTTGAAACAGTATGGTGCCGGTATTAAAATATTTTTTCCAGCGGCCCAATCCTCTAGTCTATTCAGTAATAGACGGCCCATCAGTTTAATTGTGCCGTCCAAGAGAGAGATGGGCCTATAGTTTTTTGGCAATGATTTATCACCCTTTTTGTGTATGGGAAGAATGATTGTCTTTTTCCATGAGTCCGGTGGACCAACTGCCGCAATTGCATTGAACACATTCGCCAACAAAGGTATCTAGAGATCTAAATTATCAAAAAAGAAATCTAAGGGGGCTCCATCTGGGCCTGGGGTTTTGGCACTACTACATTGCATGAGTCCATATCTCAACTCTGCCATAGAGAATGTTAAATGAGTTTAATGTGTCATTGAGTTTACCATTAAGGTTAAAGCTTTCCCCTTCAAGCACTATCCCAAATATATTAGATTAGTGGTTAACCCAAGAATCCTCACCCACGTTTACATCTAGGTTTGGGCCTGTATCTTGATTCAAAAAAGGAGAGTTAATTACAGCCCAGAACTCTCCTGAATTTTTAGAACATGCAGCGTGTTGAAGGTTTTCCCAGGCCTCCTCTTTCAGGGCTCTAAGTCTGACCTTCCTAGTTTCTTTATATTGGTAACGGAGGTGCGTAACCCTAGCCTTGTCTCTTGGTTTATTTCTCAATGCCAAATGTAAATTGTACAATGCTTTACTACACGCAGCGTCAGACCAATGGGGCTCCATGGGTTTAGGGGGCCTCTTAGGGCACTGTAGCTTATTACTCACATCATTCAGTATGGCCTCAAGGGACTGTCGTATACTAGAGGGATGCATGCACAGATCAAGACAAACAATTATATCATTCTGAGTAGACCCAACCACCCTTGGTATCAATTCTTCGTTATTTATCTTGGTCCACTTGAGAGCTATACCATTCTTTCTTGCTATATGTGCAGCGAGAATTATCCTAACCGAAGGGCTAAAACAGTCTTACCTTTAAATTGGGAGGTAATAGCTGCATGATCACTAAAGGTTGTTATAAGGATTTTAACATTACTAAAGAAGGGTTTTAAGGAGCCGAAACCACCAAATAATCTATAGTAGAGCCTTGTGTGCTAGGCCCAAATGTTTTTTCCAGGAGACCAGTGTGTTCATCGCTCGGATTAAGTATTACCATATTCCTTATGGTCAAAAGTCTATTCAGCGAGTTTCCATAAGAATTATGTAGGAAGTGAGGGGAAACATCCCCCTCTTCATCAATTTGGCCACATGTTGGTTTCAGCATCTTATTACAGCTATGGGCGTTAAAGTTGCCCATCTGTACTATATTAAGGAGATGGTGATGCTTGGTCATGATTCACACTAGGACACGACTGGCTCAGTCTTAGTGAGATGAAAAAATGAGTAAGAAAGACGAGGGATATAGGAGGACTGGTGTCCTATGGGAACCTGTGGGGGGAGATATCCCTTACGACAAGAACCCTCACTCACCAGAAGGTGACATGCTTCATCATATGGGTTTCCTCCTCACACCGAAGTGTGGGCTATAACTCCCCTAGGGGAGGAGCTGAGGTGTTTTCTCCGAGGATGAGCTTAGGTAGGGGGTGAGTGAGGGGCAGAGTGCATAAAGTAGTGAAGGGTGTGGTCTAAAAATGTCTGTCTGAGTCCACTGAAATATTATTGGGTGGTCACAGCGACATGGTTAAAATGCAAGACTGGTAGGGATTCACCAGATATACCCTAGTGCATTAGGTCAACATGTTTCTGCCACCAGGCATTCGTCAGGACCTAAATATCCAGTCACTCTGCAAAAAGTGAATAAAGTGAAAATAATAATACTAATTATACAAGCCACCACTGGAAGTGTGTGGCCCGATGTTTAGCGTCCCTCTTCTTTTCAGAGGGTAACTGTTGAAAGAAGGTTAAGTTAGTATCATTAGACCTTCTTTATCACATTACAAACCATAAAAACACCTGTGCTTCATATATACCTGTGTAAAGGTGCTTACCTATTGTGCAAAAAAGTCAAGTGCACTCTCCATGCTCTTGGACCATCTCGTGATGTCCAGCTGTAAGTGCACATAAAATACATTCAGTGTAGAATCAGTTTCTGTCTACCTTAATAAGCAACCAGACATGGCAAATAGTGCAGTCATTATAATTGGGTAGGTAGAGTGTCTCTCCACAGTCCTGATGATGTGTAACCTGAATTGTTTAAGCTCCTTTTAAACAATGCCCCACATTCTGTGTCCTCCGCATGGCTATCTTGGGTATGCAGTGTCCCAGAGGAGGTGGCACAAGTAAATCAGCCCTGAGGGAGTACCTCTTACTGTGTTGTACAGTCCTGCTAACGGGGGGTGTGTCAGTCGGGCTACAAGTTCCTCCTACAGGAGCTGCATGCACTTGCTAGTTCAGTGCTCTATACTGTGGACTATGTAGAGCCAGAACTGCCAAGAAGAGGAAGGGGAGTGGGAGATCCCCTGAGTGGAGACCCACAAACGGGCCTCTCTTGCAGCACAGATGCCTGAAAGCTCACCTAGCTGCGGTCATGCTGCGGCTGTGGGGCATACCACCAGGGAAGGAATGCTAAGCCGGTGTGGCTGCCCTATAGGGGAGACACGGGTCAAGACACGGCACTCCAGCGGTGGAGTGAGCCTGCACCTACCGTGTGAAGTGGGCGGGGGAGCCGAGCAAGAGCGCTCCGACATCCAACCCGCCTGACCTAGAAATTCAGCTGTGGGGGCTGAACCTAGGGGGATGATGAGTGGAGCAAATGCCCCACCTAGTGTAAGGGCTGAAGGGACAATATTGCCTGTGGGGATTGCGCTCCTACCACGGAGCACGCCCGCCGTAACAGTGAACGAGTGGGTGGTTGGGCTAAACCTCAACGTACCCAGAGGACGACCATCTGTTCAGGAGAGGACTCCAGAAGAGGATCATACTTGTGCCCCCGCGGTTGGTGCGGGTGGAGCTCATGGGCATCCTGGGACAGGTCCAGGTGAAGGAGAGTGCTTACCTGAGACCACTTGGAACGTCCCTACGGGAGATGGTAGGCGGGAGTAAGCGAGCTGCTCTCCCCAATCTCTCTTGTGTTAATGGAACGTGCGGACGCTGGAGGCGTCTCGTCATGTGACCCAGGGCATGCTGGGAATCGTTGACTACATTGCCTGCCGATTGCGGGGCCCGGGTCACAGGCCCTTGAGTGAGAACTCCTGGGGACTTGTTCATGTGGACTGGGGCAGGTGGGCAGCGGGAGAGGAGGAGGGGGCGGGGGAGGGAAGGGGGCGAACAGAAAGAACCCCCCTGGCGGGCTCACAAAGTGCCCAATGCATTGTGAACGATGGGAAGGTCAGACCCGGGGGTTGCCTCATGTACGAGTGCACCAAATACATAGGGTCAGGAATCCCTTTCTAATATTAGGGCTGGCAGAAAGCCTCAGATCACCGGTGTCGGTAGAGTCAAACTACCAGATGGGCCGCATGCTGGGGGGTGAATTCACCTCAGAGTATGGTCTGCCCCAAAGACAAGAGAGAGTGTGTGGCAGGTGCTACACAGGCCAAACTCACCGGTAGCGAGTGTGTTATTATCAACCTCTGTCACCCAGATCCCTGGGGGTGATGTCTTGGCCTCGTCTCCCAATGTCTCTCCTAGCTATGGGAGAGTCATGGAAGGGGATGAGGGGGATGGTAGACAGTAGACTGGTATCTCCCCTGCCAGGGAGGAAGGGAACATACAATGCATTCTCAGCCCCTGGAGTTGGGGCGGGAGTGGCCCCCAGCCTGCATCTGAGGTAGGTCTATGTGGGGAGAAGATTGAAATGTGCCTCATCCTCAGTTGCCCCACATAATCATGTAATGCCAGCGGACATCCAGTTTATGTTCGGTCAGGGAGTAACCATCATTGGGAAAGGGAGATCCAGGGGATTTTGTCAATAAGCCCCTTCCTGTCACTTTTGAGACGGAAAACCCAACGTTGTTCTCTGTGAAAGAGAACCCTCTCTAGTGGGCCCATATTTCTGCAATAGTTGGGTTTATCAAGAACTATCCAGAAAATGTCATTCGCTGTGTGTCCTTTTTCAAGAAAATGTCTTGTCAACTTAGTGTTTGATTTGTTACATCTAATTGAACTCCGGTATTCTGGAATCCTCGTTTTGACCCTGCGTGTCGTCATGCCTACATTGGACAGATTACACGGACACTTTAACAAGTACACCACCCCCTCCATGTTACAGTTCCTGTGTTTCGTAAGGGTCCACTCAAACTCTTACGTGTGTTTCATAAGGGTGCACCTTCACATCGCTCACAATAAATTAGGCAGTTTGTGAGCCCGCCAGGGAGTTTTTTCCGTCCACCCCCCCCTTCTCTACCCCCTCCCCTTACTCTCCCCCCTCCCCCACCCCCCACCTGCCCCAGTCCACATGAACAAGTCCCCAGGGGTTCTCACTCCAGGGCCTGTGACCCGGGCCCTGCAATCGGCACGCAATGTAGTCAACGATTCCCAGGTTTCCCTGGGTCACGTGATGAGATGCCTCCAGCGTCCGCATGTTCCGTTACCACAAGAGAGATTGGGGAGAGCGGCTCGCTTACTCCCGCCTGCCATCTCCCTTAGGGACGTTCCAAGCGGTCTCAGGTAAGCACTCTCCTTGACCTGGACCGGTCCCAGGATGCCCGCGAGCTTCACCCACCACCCTCAACAACAGTGGGGGCACAAGTCTGATCCTCGTATGGAGTCCTCTCCCGATCAGAGGGTCGTCCTCTGGGTCGGTTGAGGTTTAGATAACCCACCTGCCCTTTCACTGTAACAGCGGGTGCGCTCCGTGGTAGAAGTGCAATCCCCACAGGCAATATTGTCCCTTCAGCCCTTATACTAGGTGGGGCCTTTGCTCCACTCATCATCCCCCTAGGTTCAGCCCCCACAACTGAATTTCTAGGACAGGCGGGTTGGATGTCGGATCTCTCTCCCAGTGAGCGTTCTTGCTCGGCTCCCCCACCCACTCACATGGTAGGTGCAGGCTCACCCACCGCGGGAGCGCTGTGTCTTGACCCGTGTCTCCCCTACAGGGCAGTCACACTGGCTTAGCATTCCTTCCCTGGCGGTACGCCCCACAGCCTGAGCACAAACGGAGCTAGGTGAGCTTTCAGGCATCTGTGCTGCAAGAGAGGCCTGTTTGTGGGTCTCCACACAGGAGATCTCCCACTCCCCTTCCTCTTCTTGGCAGTTCTGGCTCTACATAGTCCACAGTATATAGTACTGAACTAGCAAGTGCATGCAGCTCCGGCAGGAGAAACTTGTAGCCCGACTGACACACCCCCTGTTAGCAGGGCAGTACAACACAGTAAGAGGTACTCCCTCAGGGCTGATTTACTTGTGCCACTTCCTCTGGGACACTGCATACCCAAGATAGACATGCAGAGGACACAGAATGTGGGGCATTGGTTAAAAGGGGCTTAAACAATTCAGGTTACACATCATCAGGGCTGTGTAGAGACACTCTACCTACCCAATTATAATGACTGCACTATTTGCCATGTCTGGTTGCTTATTAAGGTAGACAGAAACTGATTCTTCACTGAATGTATTTTATGTGCACTTACAGGTGGACACCACAAGGTGGTCTAAGAGCATGGAGAGTGCAAGTGACTTTTTTGCACAATAGGTAAGCACCTACACACAGGTATATATGAAGCATGAGTGTTTTTATGGTTTGTAATGTGGTAAAGAAGGTCTAATGATACTAACTTAACCTTCTTTCAACAGTTACCCTCTGAAAAGAAGAGGGACGCTAAACATCGGGCCACACAGTTCCAGTGGTGGCTTGTATAATTAGTATTATTATTTTCACTTTATTCACTTTTTGCAGAGTGACTGGATATTTAGGTCCTGACGAATGCCTGGTGGCAGAAACATGTTGACCTAATGCACTAGGGTATATCTGGTGAATCCCTACCCATCTTGCATTTTAACCTTGTCGCTGTGACCACCCAATAAAACTTCAGTGGACTCAGACAGACATTTTTAGACCACACCCTTCGCTACTTTATGCACTCTGCCCCTCACTCACCCCCTACCTACGCTCATCCTCGGAGAAAACACCTCAGCTCCTCCCCTAGGGGAGTTGTAGCCCACACTTCGGTGTGAGGAGGGAACCCATATGATGAAGCATGTCACCTTCTGGTGAGTGAGGGTTCTTGTCCTGATGGATATCTCCCCCCACAGGTTTCCATAGGACACACATCCTCCTATATCCCTCGTCTTTCTTCCTCATTTTTTCCTCTCACTAAGACTGAGCCAGTAGTATCCTAGTGTGAATTATAATTCTTGAAGGGATCAGTACTTTTTGGCTCTGACCAATCCCACTAGATCCCAAGTGTGTTGAGATGCTTGGTCATGGCCATATCAATCACCTTCTCGAGTTGTTCAGTCACTTGAGTCATATCACCCTCAAAGTTATTGTTATAAAAGCTTTTAACAGCATATCCTCGCCTCTACGTCCTTTGCCCACTAAGAGATGATAATAGGGGGATTCATCGTAAATACTAAGGATTTTTAAACTTAGTGTGTTTCTAATTAGTGTAAGTAGACCCCCTCTTGCTCTACCTAACCGAGAGGGAATCGCCAGGGTATGAAATGTACGAAATACATCTATGTAGGTAGGGCCAGGTTCCCATGTTTCCTGAAGGCATACTAAATCAAAAGATTGAATAAGCCTGGTCCATTCCACATTACCTATCTTTGATCTGAGGCCAGCTGCATTCCAATTCAATATTCTTATCATATTATCTCTACGTTCTGGTAAATCATTAGCATTTGGGAGGTTGTCTGCAGAGTGGATAAGTGTTTGTTGGGCCACCCTATCTACCTCCTGTCAATCACAAGCTTCAAGGCCTTCCATGGCTGCACATTTATTGTTTAGGGGTATGGTCCAGCATAATCATTTTTATCTTGAACACGGGGAACGGGAGACTGGGGGTACTACCATTACCTAGTCCAAACAACTTTAGTCCAGGAGGTCTATAAAAGAATCCTAATGGCAAAGCATGAATCTGAGTGATTGCCAAAGGGGAATTGGTGAATGTATCCAATAGATATTTTACAAGGCGTTGGTCATTGAAGTTTATTACTATACAGTCCCCTTTGTACCATTTGGCTGTGTTACCCACCCATTGGACTCTTCTGGCCATGATGATATAATTTGATAATCTGGACCGCCAATTGCATACTTTGACATCCAGTGTAAACTTTATTCATCAATTGCTGTGTAGACTCTGAGTGGGTATGATTCAGCTCTGGCGTATTTACTACGACAATTACAAAGGAGCAGGCAGCCGGGGGAGATTTAAGTTTGAACAATTCTTCTGTCAATTTATTCCCTTCCAATTCTCCTCAAACTGAGGCTGCCTTGCTCTAGACAGACTCTCTGTACTATGTAAAAGGGGAACATCTCGCCCCTGCATAATAGATTCAAATTGCAAAGCCTGACTCCTAGGAAGGGAGGTTGTAGGATCTTTAGAACAATGAGTAGGCAATTGGGGTCGCAATGATCTTGCAGAAATAACTGATGATGACTGTACAATATGACTCCTGCTCACACCTCCTCCCACATGATCAACCAAACCACCCTGCCTTTGAAACTGGGTCGCTATAGTTTTACGCCTAGCCACCGATTGAGAAGTAGCCATTGAATTAACGCTACCACTTAATTCTTGCATAATCTCTTGCACCTTGGGTACTCTCCCATACAAAATGACCCCTTGCGTGCTGAGTATGGCTAAACTATCGTCAATACGTTTTAATTTATCTAACAATGGTTGCAAAAGTCGGGAGATAGTTTGTTCCAGCTCGGCATGCTGTGTCTTAGTCTCACTTAGGGGATCTGAGAGGGGTTCTCTCCTAACACAAGTGTTGGCTTTTGCGGTTTTACACAACCTCTCGCCCCCTCTTGTCTTTTTCACAGGTGGTTCCTTAGGGGACCCCCTATCTCCATTGATACTTAAGGGGATTGGAGAATGAGTTAATACACCCTCACTAGGGGGGGAGCGACTTACTTCCGTTAGGGATGGAGTAGCATTGTCTATACTGTCCATGGGTCATGCCGGGGGTCTCATCTCCCCTTCAGACATCCTTCTTTCAGTTCTCTCAATCTCCTTTGAAAAAACATCCGCAGCTCTTGTGAGAAAAGAGTCCAGGGTGTTGATGGTCGCAGCTCCTTGGTCACTAGATTTAGCTTTCCGTTTGCCCATAATGCCCTATTATAAATATGGGTGTGGAAAATAGGAGAGAAATAGTAGAGAGTCTCCAAGGATGCCTCCACAATGCAGAAGATGGGTTCCCCCTCAGCAGCAGTGACAAGAGCAGGAGTGTGGGCGGTAATTCTTTAGCAAGAAATAAAAGCACTCTTGTTGTAGTTCTAAATCCTGACATAGATGAAAGTGGGTGGCCCCAGCCCAGCCTCCTATGGACGATGATGGGCAAACACGGGCCAGGTCTTGGCCCGGTCTTTGCCCGGGCCCGCGCTGGACACGTTTTGTGCGCGTCCTGCGCTGCAGGAGCCCATGGGTCAAATTTATCAAAGCGCCTCCAGGTGCGGGTATGCTGCTGGTGGCTGCGGTGTGCAGCTACGGCCACGCAGCTTCCTGGGGCTTGTTGTCTTCCCCCAGCGACCGCTAACAAGGGCTCCCTCATGATTCGCCTCAAATTGTGCCTAGGTCCCAGCCTATCACTTCCATTGACTATCAATGAAGCGCAGTGCTTTTTGGCTTAATTTTGTTAGGAATTCATATCTCTGGTTCCCCTAATTGGATTTTTGACATTTTGGTGTCATTCTTTTGAATACAATTTACTCTATTTTTATAATTCAGTTTGGGCCATGGAGTTCTCGGCAGCCATAGTCTTAAAAGGAACAGTACTGGCGTTTCTCAGCCAGATTACAAAACTCTTACAAAGACAGGCGTGATATTCCTCACCCAGTTCGGACATCTGAAGACACCTCATATGTCAGGTGCTAGTAGCTCACAAATTCCAGCGATCACAACACAGATCTTCACCAAGAACTCTCAAGATTCCAGGAGCAGCCATATCCAGAAAAGGATTTTTCTTTGCATTCAGACATTTGTTGTTCTTTTCTTCTGATTACGTCCTTGGAAAGTAAAGAAAACACCAGGACCAGACGACTCACGCATGGAAAGAGAAACAAATGAGCTCTCGTGTACTCTGTGTTTTCGGTTGACAAATGATGGCGTTCTGGTAGCTCTTGTGTTAATCTGTTTCAATTGAAGCCAATTCAGAGCCAGTTCCAGCTGTAATCACGACCTCACTGCGTCAGCCAGCGGGAGAGGAGCAAGGAGCAGGACTCCATATCCCAGACTCCCCGGCGCCACCGTAAGCCTCGCTGCGCCCGGAGGCGCATAAAATACAGCGGCGGCTCCCGCATAGTGGAACACGCTCGGGCTGCGCCCGGGCTAAGCCCGGGCCAAGGGTGGGACCGTCCGCGCCCATCAGAGCCCGGAGGAGGCTGGGCTGGGCCACCCCTCTTGGCTCGGAGATCCGTTGGTAGGAGCCTGGCGTGACTGCGTGAACAATCAGGGTTGGAATTAAAGGAAGGTACTGGGAGAGGAGCCCTGCGGACTTTGTCAACTACTTCCAGCTATGAACACAGGAAGATAGGAGGAGTTTCTTGTGTATTGTCCATCTAAAAGCGTGAGATTTGTCTGACCAGCCAGCTGTTGTATCTCAGCCCTTCTTAGTACTGCTAGCTGGGTAGCCTGTTAGGTAACATTTATCCTTGTTCGGGAACTATGGGGAAACACAAAGGCACGACGTTAGTAACCACAGGTCCTCCAGCCACGACGATGGATGCATTCTTATTATGGTCAGCGGGAATCATAGACAAGGAAATCGAACTGGTTTGCCGTCGGCTCTCTTGCTCGCCTGTACTCCGCCCTGTCTCCAGGCCACTAGGTGCAGTGGGGGGTAGCGCATTGCACCACGCTGAGGTCACCCAGCTTGTACTTGGTCCCTTATTTAGTCAAGCAAGATCATCGTCCTTGGAGATGGAGATCGAGGGAGATCACGGTGAAGGAGATCATGGATTAGAGACAGCCACAACCCGTAACATCAGTCTTGACCATACAGGCCCAATTACATCTATGGGCTCTGGTAACAAGGTCAAGCCAGGGGGGCTAAAAGCAGGGGCAGGTACGGGGGTAAAAAGGAAAGGAGCTGCGACAGGGGCAAAAGCCAAACGCCCGAGGGGAGAAGAGTCCAGACATTGTGTTAGCAAACCCCTTCCACTATCTAAGGAGGACATGAAAGTCTTGATGGATGGCTGGATGGGAACATTGATGACAAATATCGAGTGCAAACTAGATCCCATTAGGCAACGTTTAGTCCCAATGGAACAGGAACTCACAAAGATCCGCCAATCGAGGCCAGCTGGGAGTTTGGATCCTCAAGGGGGGGCCTCCTCTGGTCCCTGCTCAGTTACTACCACACCTGGTGAGCAGGGGTCAAGTGGGCATAGGCCTTCAGTTACCTCTGAGCATATCAGTAGCATCCTTCCTATACAGTCTAAGGAGGTCCCAACGGGTGGAGTAGGGGCAGCAAAGTCACAGTGCCCCACAGCCTGTCCCGGCCCAGCCAAACCCCCAGCGGGAAAAGCAGTAAGAGGTGGGGGTGCTCACCCAGAGCCCCATGTATTAGAGCCCACAGGGTAGAGTTCGAGGCAGAGGCTCCCAACGTTACAGCTTCCCCTGGAATCCTCTCCATACGTAGTGGTACTTGGTAATGTTCCAGCGCTCCCCCTGGGTGCTGTCGAGGAATTTGAGCAACTCAAGAACAAGGTCGTGCATTGGTTGGATCGTAACACGTCTCTTGGAATAAGGCTTGGGAAACATATTATTATGGTGTGAAGAGTTTCCTGGGTGGGTAGGTCAACAAAAAACCTGGCAGGATTCTGTGTAATTGTCAACTTCAACAGACCCCCACCTAGTAGAGAGAACTTTACACTCAGTGTTACAGAATCATTTGGGTGGGTCAGCTTCGACTATTATGGCCTTCCACTTAGGGTATTTTTACAGATCCTCTACCTGCGCTCCGACGCCCAATAGGGTGGGCACCTGGAGACTCCCAGTTTATCCTGGCCACCCGAGCAGGATCGTCAGATGGTAACCCAAGACATACCCCTTTTCAACTCTTTCGCACCACTGGAATCGTTGGACGCCTGCGATTGACTCACGGATAAAGAGTCCATAGAGACAGCATCCTCACACGGAGGGAATATAGGCCCTCCCTCTTTAGGGTCCGGTGACAGTAAAGTCTGTAAATTTATTTCATGGAACATTGCTGGGCTAGCAAATAAGATAAATGACCCCAGATGGATTACTTTTATTAAAGGATTTAACATCATCTGCCTTCAGGAGATGTGGACTACTACTAACAATTTCTTCCTCGAGGGCTTCAAGACCTTTTTTGTACCCGCTACTCCTTCACGGGCGGGTAGACCTAAGGGCGGTCTATCAATTTACGTCTCCCTGGACATACCATGCCGCTTGAAGGAATTACCAACTGATAATGTTTGCTTGCAGGCTATATCATTCTCCCAGGGGTTGGTAAACTTGTTGTTGTTAAACTTTTATAACGCTAATCCGTGCATCCAACTGTTTGTAATATCACCAGGATGGGCACTTTTCTAAAGAATATGGTCATTAAGGCTTCCCTGAAAGGCTACCTCATGATCGCAGGAGATTTTAATATTCATCTTTGTGGGGACCCATATGCAGGCACTATAACCAGTACAGGATGCCCTCGGATGGCGGGCCTGCATGTTGAACACACTCCACAAGGAGATAGTCTTAATGCCTGAGCCGATGAGTTTGATTTAATCATGTCAAGGACCAGGGTGGCTCATGGTAGGAACCACTTACATCCGACATTCACTGGAAGGGGGAGCTCAACCCTCATAGATTTTATTTTTGTTTCCAGCCCCTTCTTACAATTTCTTCTAGATTTTTCTGTCGAAGACAGCATTTACTGCGACCCTAACACGCTGTGTATCTCGACCATTTGGCCTAAGTATGGGAAATCCCGTAGGGCAGTTCCCAGGGGAACACAAAGGGCAACCGATCAGGGCAGAAGGCTAAGGTGGGCTCAGATATCCCCGGACTCCTTCTATGAGTCCCTTATGGCTAAGTGCAAGAGGGAAATCAACATCTGTACAACTGGACGTGAGGAGGCAGGGGCTGCACTGGAGGCATTCTCTGCCATTTCACGTACAATTGGACATTTACTTGAGGTACCATCTACGTCCTCGCAGGGTCGAGCCATGAGTTGGTTTGACCATGGCTGTTCCCGTGCGGCCAGGAACCTGAGGGGTGCATTAGGCACTATCCCAAGGGACCCTGCAGTGGTAAAGGAGTGCAGAGGGATATATAAAGCCGAATTGGTAAGGCGTAAGGCCAAGCTAAAGGAGGAGGCTTGGAGCAAGCTCAGTGAGGCCTGTAGCCTGAAAAATAGTTCCCAGTTCTGGAGTATTGTCAACTGTCCTTTTCTGTCAGGTGAAAACTCTGAGGCCTTAGACGCACATATCACAGAAGAGGAATGGGTTGGCCATTTCCAGGAAATGTTCAGCAGCTCAGTAGACGTATATCAAGCTGCAGTTGGAGGGAAGTCGTCCCTTATTATCATTGCTTAGGAAGTCAACAAGGGTATAGCAGGGTTGTCTAGGAACAAAGCGCGAGGACCCGATGGCATCCCTCCGGACCTTTATCTGTCTAATCCACAGCTATGTTTGCCAATCCTTACCACCGTTATAAATGCTGCAATTAGCGAGGACTTGCCTAGCACCTGGTCCCTATCCACCATAGTCCCGGTCTTCAAAAAAGGAAATAGGGACAGTACCCTTTGTTACAGGCCCATATCCCTATTGGATTCATCTGTTAAGGTTTTGGGACATGTCTTGTTTGACAGGCTGTCCACATGGGCGGATAATAACAACATCTTAACGGATATACAATACGGTTTCCGCCCGGGGAGGTCCACAATTGATCAATGTTTGAACCTGTATATGATCATCAGCAAATATACTATTGCTCGACCTCGCAGTATATATCTTGCCTTCATGGACTTGTCCTCCGCTTTTGATCGTGTTAATAGAAATAAGCTATGGGAAAGCTTATTGGGCATGGGCGTTGACAAGGAGATCGTCCTTTTCCTCCGTGAGCTCCATAGGGACACCAAAGCAGTGGTACGGTTCACGAAAGATGATCAGGTTAGCCGCCAATTTCCAATCCAGGGAGGGGTGCATCAGGGCTCTATCCTGGCCCCTTTCTTATTTAACTTATATATCAACGATCTGGAGAAGGTACTGGTCGATGCTCAGGTGGACTCCTCCCAGTTGGGACGGCGTGGTCTGCCGGTACTACTGTAAGCTGACAACGCGGTCCTTATGGCTAGGACAGCGAGGGGTCTGCAAACCCTACTTAACTCCTTTGTGAAGTTTATGGAGGACCGGGACCTGTTAGTCAACAACTCTAAATCATACATGATGGAGGTGGGGCCAGGTACAAAGAAGTCCTTCAACTTCAAGGTAGGGTCTACATCGGTCCCTAAGACCGGTGCCTTCTCTTACTTGGGGGTCATGCGGGATGCTAAACTAAATTGGGGCCCCCTAAGAAGCAAAAGAAAGGGGAATTCCAAAGGGCCAATGCGGCAAATTTTTAACTTAGCTTCGCGGTTGGGTAGAAAACCAGTAGGTGCAATACTGGAGATTTATAGAGCCAAGTGTCTAGCTCAGGTAACATACGGTAGTGAAATTTGGGGCTATACCTCGGCTGATGAGATACAAAGAATCGAAAACAGGCTCCAGAGATGACTCCTATATGTAGCCCAGGGAACCCCTACCTTCTCTGTACATGAAGAATTGGGTATGCCCTACCTGTCAGACCCATTGTCGTTTTGCCCATTATCTTACTGGCTCAAAGTGTGGGGGAACAAAGGGACTGCCTTATATAAAGACATCATAAGGACTTGTATGGCCCTTGATTATGCCCACCATATCCCCTGGTTAAAATATATTGGGGAAGGGTTCAGGACCCTTGGAAGGGCGGACTTCTTTAGTGACCCAGATACTATTAACAGGAAGGATTTAGTCTGGGCCAAGGAGTATTTTTGTAGACTCCGGGGAGTAAAAAGGGAGGAGTGTGAGTTAATGAAACCCAGTGTATGGAAATAAATTATTTTGAAAACCATACAATCGACGGAACCGTATCTTCTAGGGCTTTCTAACACATATGACCGTTTTTTATTGACAAGGTTCCGGTTTGACTTATTTTATCTCCTCCTTGCAAACCCCCGAGGGAGCAGCAAAGGTCAGACTTTGCCTTCATGTGGCTGTGAAAACAAGTCCACGCAGGACATGATCCATTTTTTAATGTTTTGCAGTTATTATGAGATACCGAGGAAGACCTACTTAATCCCAATTTTAAAAACAGCAAATTTTAATCAAGTGCAGCCCGCTGTTACTTTTTTAGCTTTGCTCTCAGGGTCTACATTACGGTATGTCCTTAGTTTTTTAAAGGCCGCAGTTAGGCTTAGATCGAGCCGTGACTAGCATCCTGCGTTGATTAGGCCTGTTGATATTTCTCATTTATTTATTTTAAAAAAAATGTGTCTGATAATTGTATATGTTACTTGACGACATCTGATATTAATTGGTTGTGACTTTTATGGTTTTTATCAGAAAAGCTGAATAAAGTTTATTAGTGATTGAATTCAGTTTGGTATTTTAATTCTTTGGTGTTTTGACATTATTACTGTTTGGGTGCAGAACAAAAACATTGGAACAGCCCTAAATTAAGCCTGTCTGATCTGTGCATTAGCTACCAGGGGTTGAGCTCAGACTAATTTTGTAAATTTGAGGTTCACCCTAACAAGTCAGTGTTCTTATTCCTTGAGGTGGGTGAATGACCACCCCAAATATTAATCCACTTTCTAAATTGGTGTTCAGTGGAGGGATCCAGGGCTTGTGTTTTGCATACCAATCAGTGACATAATTTGAAGTTAAAAACCCCTTTCTAAATTGCTAGCAAAGCTTTAGTTTTAAAATTTGTATTTAGCTGTTGGTCTTAATTGGGTCATTCTTTTTCTAAATTCACATGTGCACTCAATTGTTGCATCCCAATTCTTTGGGGAAAATCGAGGTAAATCTGGATGTCCAGGTTTTTGTTACTGTGGCTGAGATGAAAACTCTCTGCAAGGAGAGAAAGCTCAAGGTAAACTTGAATATTAAGAAGGGTAGTATGAGAAAGAAGGATCTCGGAAGAGGTCCACCAAGTACATAGGAGTATGAGAATATCACCTTAGAGCAAGAGGAGCAGGAGGAAGGTGAACTCCCAGAGCCACCATCACCTGTGTGAGGCAAAAATCAGGGGAGATCCTGTAAAATGTGCCAGGTCCAACACAGAGTTTGCCCAGGAGGCAGCCCTGGAAAAGAAAAAGGAGCCCTTGCTCTATGTGGTATTTACTACTTATGTGTTTTCATGAGCGTTCAGGTATTCCATTCTGTTCGGAACACTCAGTTAGGATTATGATTAAGGCTCCCGGTTTTCCGTTTTTACGGATTTTTACAGATAAATACAGACAGAAAACAATGTGTTTTCTGTCTGCATTTATTTTTAAAAGTGGATAAATACAGAAAATTGGGTTTCTTTTAAGTGACTCTATGCAGTCTTTCATGAATTATAGGCCATCAGCTGAGCAGATGGACAGCATGGGAAAATTTAAAAAACAGGATGCAATTTTATTAAATAATGCCATGTGTCAATATACATTTGCGGTATAATGCTAATATTTACCAGTGGATGTTTTGTTATATAATATTTGGCATCTTAAATAGCTAAAACAGACAGACATCCAAGAATGAGTGTGAGTCTATCAATTATATAATTATGGAAATGTACAGTTTTACAACTTCATTTGTCCCAAAACACAAAATAAATATGGATAAATACAGAAAAAGTGGGCAAAAAATAAATATAGATAAATACAGACGGAAATGCAAAAAAAAAAATACCATAAAACCGGGAGCCCTAATTATGATGTAATATGTTGGAATGTGTAGTTTTGTGCGGAGAAGCTGTTGAGTTTTTGCTGTGGGAGCAGTCTTGCTCCTGATACGTGTAGCGACCAATAAACTAACTACAAGAAATCAACTACCTGCCTCTGCGTAGTTACTACAGACTTGTGGCGACGAGGATGAGATACGAACCCACGCGTGCATATCACAATGGATTAGCAATCCATGTTCTAAAGAAATCTCATCCTCTACTTTACGGTACGGTTGGAGTAAAGGAGATAAAACGTTTTCACGAGGCCAACAAGCATTGACCAAATCATACAGCTGCTGTAAAATCTGGTCTTCCTTGAAAGCACTCACCCATTCTGTCTCAGAGCACATATTGAGCTCTGGAATCTCCACTGTGGCAACCAAACAATCCTCACAATCCTCCTCAAGAAAATCTCCCAATTGCATGTCATCACCTTCAACACCGCCCTGGGGAAAGCGAGAAAGAAAGTCAGCCATTCCATTTTTACCTCCAGAAATGTGGGATACATCAAACTGATATTGGAGAAGTTTGGAAACCATCCTCAAAATCCTGGGAGTGCAACACCTGCTCATACCACCCCCTAAAATGTTGAATAGGGGTTTGTGATCAGTTTGTAACAGGAATCGTCTTCCCCACACATAAGGATGAAACTTTTCTATGGCCCATGCACAAGCTAATAGTTCCTTCTCAATAACAGAGTATTGCAACTCTGCTTCTTTAAGTACTCTAGAGGCAAACATGATGGTGTTTTCCACTCCCTCAACATTTTGTGTCAAGTTCACCCCAAGTACCACTTGGTTTGCATCTACAGTGATACAACAGAAAAACTCTGGATCAAAAGGCTTCAAAACTTTGCTATTCCTCAACATGGACTTGATCAGGGTAAAGCCTCCATGTAGTCCTTATCCCAATCAAACGTAATCTTCTTTTTTAACAATTTGATGATGGGGCAAACTTTAGTGCCAAATCAGGAATGAATTTGGAGTAAAATTCACACAATCCTAATAACGATTTCACAACGGATTTGCCTGTGGGAGGAGAGGCATCAACTAGACCTGGCCTGGGGCTGATACCTTCTCCGGAGATCAAATGACCCAAGTATTCTACTGCAGAGCAATTGAATTTGCATTTCTCAGATTTTTATACAATACCTTTCTTAGAGAAAATTTCTAAAACTTTCTGTAACACATTAGCATGAAGTAACATCTTTCGCAAAAATAAGAACATCATCTTGAAAAACAAGAACACCATTAACATCTTTGAGAAGATTGAACATCACCCTTTGGAACACTGAGGCTGCCGAAGCCAACCCAAACTGCATGCGACGGTATTGAAAAGTGCCCAAGGGTGAAGTGAATGGTTCCTGTGGAATAATATACAATGAGGTTATGTTACATAAGCACAATCACGATATAGAGGGTTAGATAATGGCAGAGCGCGAAGGAACCACTAACACACCGATTCCAGTGTAGTATATTTTATGGATTTTTTAAACAATAAAGTTAGGAGTAAACATTATACATCAAAACAACATTTGTGCATAGTGTCCCAAGTGACAAAGGGAACCTAAACCTAAGTGACAACGTGAATATTAAATACAAGGTTTCCACAGTTTGTACAAGTCGACCATTATCAAAATAATTCCATGTGAACAGCAGCTATATACAATGATATGTGCTGGGGAAATGGTTCGCTTCTTCTGTTTGTCGACGGCGTTTCGACCCTCAAAACAATGTGGGGTCTCTTCAGGACTATTGATGAAGGGACATCTAAATGGGATTGAAATAAAAAGAGCATAAGGCCCATATACCGGCACAAATGCAAAAAATAGGAAAAATGAAGGCCGTTGGATAAATAGTTCAATCTGGTGATATGTACTGGCCAAGTCCAACTTGGTAAAACATTTTTCTCCCTATATGTAAGCAAAAAGATCATTTATTTTGGATAAAGGATGCAAATCAACCCAGATCTCCTTGTTAAGGGTCCTCAGGTCCACACAAACACGCAGTTGTCCACACCTTTTCCGGGCAACTACAAGGGGAGAAAGCCACGGGGTGGATTCAGTGGGTTCAATGATGCCTTTGGCGCAAAAAGACTCCAATTCTTTATTTAAGTCCTCTCTAATACTAAACAGGAATCCCCTTAGCTTGTTTGCAATAGGTATCGCTCTTTTCTTCATGATAATCTAATGCTTGAACCCACTTATCTTTCCCAATTCGTCTCTAAAAACAATAGGGTATCTTTCCTTCTGAGGTAAGATTTCCTACTGTTTTTGGCAACGAGGATGGGATTTACATGCCGATAAGTTGAGCCCTCCTCATGTGTTCAGGCATGTCATTATCAAAAAGGGCTCAAGAAGGTCATCTGGGGGAAACTTTGATGAAACGGCGTGTTTGCGAGTCGGTATGGTGGCCTAGTATGGACAGCAAAACTGATGAGGTAGTGAACAATTGTGTTGTGTGTGGGGCTGCGGATGAAAGCTTAAAGGAGGTGACACCTCCTCTTGCTCCCATTGAGTGACCTTCAGGACCATGGATTAAAGTAGGGATTGATATTATGGATCCTTATGACGTGTTGCAGGATGGATGCAAATATGTTTTGGTGCTTGTTGATTATGCCTCCAAATGGCCTGAAATAAAAATGGTGAAAGATCCCAATACTGAGTGTGTGATAAAATTTCGAAGAGAAATTTTCTTGGGGGAGGTTTTCCGGAAGCCCTGGTGTTGGATAATGGTACTCAATTTGTGAGTAGAGAAATGCGTGTTTTTTTGGAATCTTGTGGTATCGTGCATTTGAGGTATGCATTGTATCACTCTCAAACTAATGGCCTTGTTGAAAGGATGAACCGAGTTGTGGTTGAGTGCATTTGGTGAGCCAAGAATGGCGACCATGATGTGTCCAAAGCATTGGATGCGATGATTTGGTTCTACAGAACTACACCTCACTCCTCTATGAAGGTCACCCCTTTTGAGCTTTTAAGAGCGAGGAGGGCCAACACTAGTTTCAGACCCGGTTGGATGTCAAAGTGGCTTAAGTCTGATTCCGTTGTGAAGCAGCTGATGCTCATGGTGAAGGAGAACATGTTGCTTTCTCAAGGAAAACAAAAAATTTGGTTTGACAAAAAAAGGGGTGCCAAGTTGGTTCCTTTGACCATTGGGGACATGGTTAGAATTAAGTCTCCTGTACATGTCAAGAAACCGACTCCATTAAAATGGGTCAGTCAGAAATTAATCCAAACAGGAAAGGCTGTAGGAATTTGCCATCATAATCCCTCAGGTGGAAAGAGCCCCTCTTGGGATTACAGGCCCGTTTCCAAATGGCAGATGGGCTCTCCGAGCCCGTCGTAAGTCATTCGGATATCCTGTTTATATTAATTTCCAACCGACTCCATTAAAATGGGTCAGTCAGAAATTAATCCAAACAGATTGTGATAACGATTCAGAAGTGCTTAAGAGAGATAACTACATGGTCCAAATCCCAAAAGATGTGGGCCCATATTACAGAAGTGACACGAGGGCACAACAGGCATTTGCCCCGCTTTGTGCATCCCTGGGACACTTTGGCATTACAGAAGGGGACGCAGATGCTTGTGTGGCCTCTTCTGTAATTTAAATAGTGATGGTGCACATGTTGCACCGGCACTATCTCAAGAGGGTGTTCCCTCATTTGTATGAGAGCATGACCCCATACAAATGAGGGAATCTCTTTACCTCAGCACCCACGTTGTAATATGGACACAGACATAGAGGTAAAGAAGCTGTCAGGAGGTGCACTGACAGTGCACCACAAAACGATGATGCACTGACAGAGCTGCACAAAAAGGTAATGCACTGTCAGTGCACCCCCTGATGGCAGCCCTCTGACGGGGTCAAGGGGTTTCTATGGACCCCTTAAACATCCCCTTGCAGGCAGGTGCAGTCAGTCACTGCACCCACCTACTAGGGGATCTCTTTCCTCTCTTTAAAGTGCAGGAAGGTGCCACCTGCACAGTGAAACACTGAGTGGCAGTGAAACAACCGCTCCGTATTTCACTTGAATGCGTTGCCCCCGGGCAGCCCGAGTTTGCGGCTGCCCTGAAGGCAGCGCATTCAATCTAATAGGGCACACTTTCCCTGTTTGTGTACGGCACACTTGTTTGAAGGTGCACCGTGGTGCAAACAGGGAAAGTGTGCCCTATACATATTTGGGCCCGGGTGCCCAATTATGTGATGGGCACGGCCGGACTGGCACCTGGTGTTTCCCCGGTGGGCCACCAGGGTGGGGGCTGGTTTTGGGCTCCAGGGGGACCATTTTTGTTACTGGGGGCCGGCAATATCGGCCACCTGTAACAAAATCGGCCGCAACTGGCCCCAGCGAACAGCTCGACCACAGCCTCTCTCCCCCCAGGGGGGCCGACCGAGCAGTTTGCCAGGGCCGGTTCTGGTTCCCAGTCCGGCCATGATGATGGGGAGGACACTGATAAGTGGTTTACAGCTGATGACTTTCCCTTGTGTATGCATTGAGTTCCTGAGAAGGTCTGGGGGGTAAGACTATAGAACCACATTGGTGCAAGTGACACACTGTTGTTCCTAGATTGATCTGACCAGGTTCAGTATGCCCCATAAAGGAGGTCCAATATGAGGTTGTGCGATTGAGGTGATAGTGCATTTTGTGTCATTCTTGGTTTTTTTCTAGATTGTAGAAATAACTGTAATTGGTGGGAATGATCACACAAATGTGTTAACAATTGTGGGACTTGGTCTACAATTACTTTGGGTGAAGATGGTGTGATAGCAATCTCCTAGTTTTTATGATCTCTAAGTTGCGTTCAAAGTCAGACTACAATATTTATGACTATGGCTAGCATGGTTACCCCTTTGTTTCAATGTTTTCTTTAGGGGTGGGTGATAAACTCCACTCCTCCAGCAGAGTTCGCAGAGTTTTGCCCACTCCTCACTTCATTTGGAGCTCAGAGTTTCGGAAAAACTCAGTCAACCGCTGCATGGTGGGTTTTTTTCTCGTGCATAACTCCCAATGTTAAGTTGGTGAGTACAAGCAAGAAAATCAGGTACTGAACCATCTCCTGGCAAGAATTCTCAATGCGGTCGGTCAAGGCAGGTCACCGTTGCTCGCTTTGAGAAAGGTGCCGCTCACAATGGGAAAGCAGCTGCACAAGTAGAAAATCTCACGTGGCAGAAAGAAGCAGCGTCCTTTGGCATGCCAAAGGGGCCGTTCTCACTGATTTTACAGCGCAGGACAAGCTCACGGCGCTAAAAATCATTGTGAGCAGTGCGATGTACCGAACTCCGCTGCTTGTGGAACTCCATGGAATCTTGCAGAAATTTTAGGTAACTGCGGAATTCCATGGAGTGAAACTCCATGAGTACCGCCCACCCCTATTTTTCTCATTGAGAGATTGAGTGATCATTCCCGTATTAACCAGGATGTATTTACCTTCATGCTAGAGAAAATGCAGCATTTTGAGGTAGGCAAAAACTTGGAGTTTCACTTTGATATAGCTCATACTGGGCAACAGGCTGAAACAGTGTTAGATGTCAGCCTTACAGTGATATTCCCCCAAACCTTTTGCCTTTCTCCTTCATTTTTATTGACCTTGTTTTTACTGGCCTTTGACCTTGTTTTTACTGGCCGTAGGACTCTGTGCTCTTTGCCACTGCTTACAGTGCTAAAGTGCTTGTGCTCTCTCCTCTAAAGATGGTAACATTGGCTTATACCCAAATGGCATATTTAATTTACTTATAAGTCCCTAGTAAAGTGGCACTACATGTGCCCAGGGCCTGTAAATGTAATGCTACTAGTGGGCCTGCAGCACTAGTTGCGCCAGCCACTTAAGTAGTCCTTTAAACATGTCTCAGGGCCTGCCTTTGCCGGATGTGTGAGTGTAGTTTTAAACTGCCATTTTGACCTGGCAAAATAAACCTTTTGCCAAGCCCATACCTTCCATTTTGATGTGTATAAGTCACCCCTAGAATATGCTCTGGACACCCCAGTGTGCAGGGTGCAATGTATTAAAAAGCTTGGACATGTACTTTTAAGTTTTACATGTCTTGTTAGTGAAAAGCCCTTAAATTCGTTTTTCATGACTGCAAGGCTTACTTTCCCCATAGAATAACATTGGAGTTACTAAATTACAAGTGCAATTTTTAAAAGGGGAATAGGTAACCAGTTCATGTTTGGTTTCTCTGGAATCACAATTTACAATCTTAACTTATGGTGAAGTCAGAATTTAAATTGTAATTTCGAAAATGTCCCTGCCTTAGCCATTTAGTGCCTGTACCTGCGTCACACGACTAGGTGTAGCTGACAGTTAAGCTTTGTGTATTCCTCCTAGACAGCAACACACAATAGAGAGCTTAGATGCGCCGGAGTGGGCCATCACTGGCAAGATGGGATGGAGTAACTGGGCACAGCCCCACTTACACTTGAATAGATTGTACCCGGCTTCCACACAAAGGGCTGCATACCCCCTGTAGGTAGTCTGGATCCAGGACAGGGAAGACAGGATGCCTGGGGACTTCAAAGGGAAAGCACTATAAGCTTCTCATCCACTTTAAAGGCACAACTGCGTATACATACAGGACCTCAGACACCAACTCTTCAGTACACCTCTGAACCTGTGAATACTCTGCCAGGAAGGACTGTAGTGCTGCTACAAGGACTGCCTCTCTGCTGGACTGCTCCTCTAAAGGAACTGCTGTGCTGCTGGGATGACCTGCTTCCTGCTGCCCTCTTGCCGGGGGAAGAGGAACTGGACCTGCATCTTCATCTTGAACCCAGGGCCCCAGAGTGACTCCAAGGGCTAGTCTACTGATCTCCTGATCTGAACCTCAGGGACATAAAAATGTCTCCAACATCCAGCATGAGCCCCTGGACCCAGCTACAGTGAGATTATAACCCTCAAGTGGTGTCCCTTAGGTCCTGAACCCTTGGTGAGGCTCAGGAGTGCTGAGATCAATCTTTTGGACTCTTTGCGACTTCTAACTGGCCCGTTAGCACCAGACCTCATCGCTTGCACTGTAAATCAGCACGAAGCTCCATCAGTCTGACTCTTCACATTGCAGCATCGACTGGTCACAGACAGTACCACCACAAAGTTCCAGCGTGCCCACCTGCGATGCTGGCCAGCTCCTCCTTCTTCGCCGACAGCATCCTGTGACGATTTCCCTGCTCCTCGTGGCCATCTGTAGCGCAAACAGGACTTTTGGCAAGAACTGGAAGAGGTAAACCTTCAGTGGGACTAACCTGGGACTGTATTTGACCTGCTCCATTGCAGGCGACTTGGACTTTTGAATTTGACCCAGTCCAGTGCTCCCAGACATCCCGAGTTGGCTCTTTTGGCCTTTTGCCGCTATATTCACTTTATTCTTTAAAAATTCACAACTCCGGTACTACTAATTGGATTTTTGTCATTTTGGCCTTGTTTTTTTCATTACATTTTACTCTATTTATCTAACTAGGTGTGGGTCCTTTTTGTGTGGTGCTTTCACTGTTTTACTGTTTGAAGTGTTGCAGAAATACTTTACACATTGCCTCTAAGTTAAGCCTGACTTCTCTGTGCCACATTACCAGGGATTGAGCACAGGTTAATTTGTGGTTTGGTTGTGCCTCACCCTGACAAGGATTATGATTGCTGCTTGACCATTTCTCACACCCTAGTCAAAAAGTAACCCACATTCTTACAAACAGATTATAGAAATGTGAATACTGTACATTCAGCAATATGGTGATCCATGAATTTCTGATAGTTGAGTGGTAGTGTGTCAATGGAATTCAGCTTTAACTCGGAACCCACTTATATTGCTTGACATTAAGGAACATTATACACAGCAGTTTAAACATAACTCATATCCCACTATCCAAGTCATTTTAAAATAGGCAGATTACTTGTTTAAGATACACAAAGCAAGTAAAGACTGTCACTTGAGTGAGATCGTTATTTATCTTCAAATGGCAGACTTTACTCAGAGGTTACTCACCACATTAAAACATATTATTAATTTTTTTAAATACAGGTTAAGCTTACAATAAATTAAAAATTCTTATCTGTGATATGTTGTGGTCAAGGCCATTTGAATGCTCAAATTGCATCAGATTTAAAATAAATTCACAGACATGGTTACAGCAATAATCATCGAACTCCATTCAAACCTTGAGAGGCCTGGCTCCGAATTGTGACTTTTATGATAAATATTAGCAGGTATTAGCACCAGAATCGCATGCTATTCCCTTAAAACTTGTAATCTGGTGATAAATTCCAGGTCTGCTGAAGTCGGATTTTATAATGTCAATAAATAAACCACCATTTACTGGCTGCTTCTAATTTAAAGTCTTTCTCTGTTGGCTGTTTTGCCTGGTTCTCTAATGTGCCGTAATAGACACAGTAAAATAAATGTATTTAATATATGCTTTGTGCTTGTAAACAAGTGCAGCTAAACTAACTGAATGAATCAGACTGGTAAACTTTTTTTTTTATCTGTGGCTCTAGGAATGTTACCCTAAGGAGTGGCCTTAACCTTGGTGGAGTTTAGGTTTTACTAATCTTATAGTTGCAATAAAGAGTGGTTTCACACAGCCTCAAAAATAACCAATAAGTGCTGGATTAGTGGTTGCATGGGACTCTCGTTTCATCATGAAGGACTGCAGCTGGTGTAGTTTTAGGGCACCCAGCGTAACGGGTTTATCAAACTACTGGCACTGCTGTCGGAATATATGCCAGGTACATAGGTTATGTAGTGGTTTGAAGCATGCAAAGACCTGTGCAGTAATTCCACATCAAGCATATTGTTCTCCAGTCTGGGCCATTAGCTCCTGTTTGCATCATAATTGTTTGGTAATACCACACACAAATGGTAATTCCTGGCGCGGAATTACCACCTCACTATTACGATGCACAGCTTAGAAATAGTGAGCAGTGGTTGTTCATCTCTGTTTTTGAACTTTCATTTCTGTAGCTCATGAACTAATTTGGAGAAATTTCGAGTTAAATGTGTGCGCGTCAGAAAATGTAGTTACATAAAAATAGGCGCAAAGCTGTGCCCTGTGTATAATCAGTTTTAATGCTAGCACTAATATGAAATATTGCTAAAGCAAACATGTAAATATCACAGTTTTTCGTTAATGCTATGGCTCACACAATTTGCTCATGTTGGCCAACTGAAATACATAGAGAAGATGAAAAATATACCGAGCCGCAAA
Organism: Calotriton arnoldi; assembly: GCA_963921515.1. Classification (NCBI taxonomy): domain Eukaryota; kingdom Metazoa; phylum Chordata; class Amphibia; order Caudata; family Salamandridae; genus Calotriton; species Calotriton arnoldi. The sequence continues at coordinate 78,910 of CAWUFW010004244.1, read as the reverse complement.
GACAACTTTTCATGATGCAGAGGGGCACAAAAGACACTGCTGAGACAGGTGCCGACGTTCCTCGCACCTACACAGTTTATGAATATCTTTCTTTGATACGGTCCCAAAGCTCCTGCTGCTTCTTAGCTAGAAAGACGAAAAAGTGGGTGGTGTTATTCAAAGAAGTTGCAAAAGAAAATAGCTTCTTAGGCATGGTCCATAGAGAAAGAAATTTCACAAAATTGTACACCGTAATTTTTGAGCGAAACCTATTCAATTATGGGGGATATTCTCAAGAACGTGCGATAATCATCGCCAAAATAGGTTAACGCAAGTCATCATATTGCCGTCTAGCGCGGGAAAATAATCCCGTGTTAACGTGGCATTCACAACACTGCGGTAACATGCGATAGTACCCCGATAACGCGGCAAATGTCCGCTATAACACTACCGGGACGGCGATATAAATCTCAACCTGAAAAAAGTTGCGATGTGCCCAACCGCGATTGAAAAATCGGCGACAAGCAGCGGCAGGCTTGCAATTCCCACGTCAGGCGGGTAAAATCACCATAAGAGCAGCAAAAAAACAGAAAGAAATAAAAAAGACATTACTGCGAAGCACAATGGAGGGAGCTGGACAAACCGAACCCCACAAGCCCCACGGAGGACCAGCCTGGGACCTCGGGGCCAGGGAAGGGCAAGGAGAAGAAGAGGAAGACGCGGTTCAGTCCCCAGGAAAACAGGATTCCGATAACGGAGGTGACACTCCCACCATCCAATTGCCATTGGTGAAATTGTCAGCACTAAATGTTGCACATACACTTGTCCGAGCGATGTGCCAATGCAGAGTAGTGACATACACACAGGGAATGTGTCTAGGAATGAATTTATTTGCACATGCTGTGCCTGTGGTCACTCTGACCTGTCCCATGACTGTAAAGGACAGTCCCCATGTGACGTGCCTATGTGAAGAAATTGTGAATGATAGTGTCCCTTCGGGCTATTCCAGCTGCTGCTGCACTGGGGTGTGGTCCACCTGCCTCATCTCCATCATCATCGTCCGGTGCATCAGGCACTTGGATCCATGGGGCATTGGTGTGTACACATATGTTGTGCAACACACAACATGCAATGATCATCTTGCACACTATTTGCGGGCTGTACAGGAGTCTTCCACCTGTGATGTCCAGGCACCTGAAACGTGACTTCAACACGCCAAATGAGCGCTCCACAATGCCCCTGGTGCGTATGTGGGCCGCATTGTACTGCCTCTGGGCCTGGGTGTTCGGGGCTCGGAGGGTGTCATCATCCACGGGCAGAGTGCATATCCTTGATCACCTCTGACAGGGAGAGAGATGTGTCAATTGGTGGTTCGGCATTCTGTGTTGGCAGGCTTATTAGTATATTGGTGTGTGACGTGTGGGACTTTGGGATACATGTCTGACATGTCTTGCATGTGGCAAATGAGCGGCATCCATGTGTAGTACGGTGCCTCACAGCTGCTCCTCACTCCCCCCGAGCCAATTACTTGTGTGCGCTGCGCAGTTGCAACACTTGCACTCCTAGGACACACCATTGTCATGACTGTCTGCGCATGTCTACAAGCCTGACAACGACACTGTGATATTGGCCGTTGAAGGTGGACGGACACCTGTGTGTAGGCCTATGGTCAGGATATGGCGGGAACAGAGACACACGCAGTAGTTGCCTTGGTGGCCATCCCGGAAGTGAACCACGCCCTGAGCCCCAGGCTATTGATTCCCACTCCTACACTGGCCCAGCCCACTCCGCTTACGCTTACAGGGGGAGCGACATAGCTACATGTCCAGGGTCTACCCCACTGCCTGAGGTAATATGGTAGCGCCCACTGTCTACGACACTACAAACACCAGCAGCATATATCCACATGGACATGTCTGTGCTCTGCATACTTAAGTCTGTCCAGCACATCCCTGCCACACTTGGCATTGTGTACATTCTGAATCATGGGTCACTTGCCTCCCTCGCACATACTTGGTTCCCGCCTCTCACCACATCCTGCTATTGTGTGGCAGAGGTGCCATTACGTGGATGGCTTGTCTGGATGTCTGGCCCCTGTTACCACGTTTCCATGTGTTGTCGTGTCTGGTAGGTGGGCATGTTGTTGGCATGTCGTATGTGATGTTGTAACATGTGCATTCCCACAGTTGTGAGTTGTCTGATTGTGGAGTTGAGGTGTGTGGTGTGTTCCGTTGGTACTTACCGACGAGCAGTGCATTTCCATAGGTGCCATCCTGGAAGCGCTGGTTGATGATGGACTGTCGGAAGATGTATGAATCATGCACACTGCCTGGGTAGTTGGCGACGACGTTGGTGAAGAGTCCCCGGTGGTCCACTATTGCCTGCACATTGATGGAATGTGTGTGCTTCCTGTTGCGGTAATTGTGTGCAGTGTCGGCAGGGGGCACAAGTAGGACATGTGTGCAGTCAATTTCCCCCAACACGTGCGGGAAGCCCGCTATGGCGTAGAAGCCTTGCTTGGTTTCCAGCTGTTCCTGCGCAGTGTGGGGGAAGTGAAGGTACTGGGGTACCAAGCTGATGATGGCATCCAAGACAGGTGTGAGGAACTTTGATAGGGCTGGCTGTGAGACTCCTCCGACTCTGGCAGTTGTTGGTTGGAAGGTACCAGAGGCCAACAGGTGCTGCACAGCCAGCAGCTTTGTATGCAGAGGGATGTTGGTTCTCCGCTGTGTTGGTACCGTCAGCCTGTGGGCGATGTGGGTCATAATGCGGAGGATGGTCGTCCTTTTGAGCCTGTAGTGGGCAATGACTTCCTCTGGCATTAAGTCTCCGAGGCTGGTGCATTTTCGGAAGGACCGCTGTCTCATTCTGTGCTGCCTCGGTGGTATTCCGGGGGGGGGGGGGATGGTCCTGGGGGGGGGTGGGGGGCCTGGGGGGGTGGCGGTGGGTGTTGTGGGCCTCTTGGGGATCCGAGCTGCATGATCAGTAGCTCCATGACATGTGTTGGTCTGCCGATGTGGCTCTGGGCCGGGCTCCCTTTCTACTGCAGGCTGTCGTCCTGCTTACCACCAGTGAAAGGCAGGTGTTGAATCCCTGCTGCTAACGTGCCTTATTGCCTGTTTTTGGGTCGCATCGCAGATCTGGCTGGTCGTGAATATCGCAAAGTGGATTTTTTGTGTGTTTTTGCACGGGACCGCCTACTCTGCATATCATTAGCGTTAGTTGTCTCTCTCATCCGTGGCGATGTTTTTTGCGGCAGCTATCGCTGGTATACTGGCGATGTGGGGAGTTTGCACCAGCTTGTGAATGGGGCAATGATTATTTCGCCACTTTTGCTGCGCTAAAGTGTCGTTAACTCGGCGATGAGCCCTTGAGAATATGCCCCTATGTTTTCAAAAGGGAAGAGGCGTATGTCGGTAAACTAGGCGAAATGCCCTGCAATGGAACTACTTTTAAGGATAATTTTGTGACTAATAAACATTCAGGAAAATGCCGGAGTAAAATACTGTGTGGCATATAACAGTAGTGAGAATGCATAGAACGTGGACTCCTTCTCCCTGACCCCTGCAATGGAAGGTTCTAGGTGCCTGAGGATTAAAAGGAGTTAGAATCACTACAATTTACCAATTACAGTGTAACCCATTTGATCACACAGTAAAGCTGAGAGTTGATTGATAGGATTAATTATGGATTTATTATAAATTCAACACAAGCTGATATAAATCAGTTGCAGAAACATAGTATACAAATACAGAATCACTAAAGGATATCCGAAACGACATATTAAATTGATCCTCAATAACAGAAAGCAAATGAGGAATTTGGTAGCTGCTATACGAAGAATGAGAAATAAAGTCTGGTGAGTTGATTAAAAGTTTATATCTTCGTGCCTATACATGAGGTTATCTAAGGAGCTCTACTAATCTATTTTAACTGGGAATCAGGGAAACCCTATTAAGTCATTGAAGCAGAGAAAGGTGTCAGTATAGCAGAACTTCTGTAGAAGTTCTCAAAGTTAAAGTATATTGTATAGCATGAAGCTGCATAACAGAGGTGTTACAAAGAGGTCTGTACCTTTTAGAGTCTAAAGGGGAATTTGAACAAAGCTAAAGTGCAATGCCCAATTATACCCATCAAAAGAACCTTTAAAATTTCCAGGTCACATGTCCAATTATTTCCCATCTTCAAACAACAAACTTGACAACTGCACTCGAGATTTCTTTCCTTTCGCATACACATTAGAATGTACTTAGATTCCTCCCATCTCCTTTTTCGGCTCGGACAGAAGTCCTCCCTTCCTTCATTTAATCTTCGTATCCTTGCCAAGAGATACTTCTTTCGAGGCTCACTATCTCTTTCACACAATGTGCCTTTCTTTAACTATGAGCTAATGCAACTGCACCTGCAGAGGAAAGAAAAACATTGCATCCAAAGCAAGCATTCACATTAAAGTTAAACATTGCTAAATCCAACATTTTAAGGCCTTTGGTCAGCTTTAGTATGGCAAGCATTTCAGTACATATTTTAAATGCATGATTACAGATACATATATAGTTACAATATAGATATAGAACAATATTCAAATGGATACATTTTCGGTTATAAAATAAATAGAGAAGATTTTTTAAAGAAATATATGAACATATAAAGAATGCAATGTTATTCAAACCACACAGATGTGTATATATTTGAGAACTGCAACTTGTTGCTACTATAAAGAAAACATTAATATATATTCTCATAAAAATGTCTAGATTGCACACTAGATGCACTTTCTGTAATTGTTCAAGTGCGCTACATTTCGTTTCATCACACAAGTACATAAGGCCATATGTACACATAGAGGTGGCCTAATTAAACATGAAAGGGTGGAGCCAAAATTACTCTGCTCCAGTAGTCTACTGAGGAAACAAGAGCCTGGACTTTCTGAATGAAGAGTGGAGCATAGGGAAAATACATCTCTATCTCCAGACAAACAGCTGCAAACAAAGTCTTGCTCAATCACCATAAAAGAACCCTAAAAGAGAATAGAATTTACTATGCTTTGACCCACTTAAAGCACCAGGTGATCTATTATATGGTTCCGAAGAGCAGCTCAAGAATTTTTCTGACCAGTTTGAATCTGGAGGAACTACTTTCAAGTAGGTCTTTTAAGTCCTATATAGTTCCATCTAGTAATGCAAACTTGATAATGTCTGAAGAGTTTAGTGATGGTTTGTACAGATCCCTAATGTCCTCACTGGCCCTCTAGGCAAATTAGCTTGCATACAAAGCCCTTACTAAAGGATTTGTATCCAGAAGGACAGCAAGTCTACGAAAAATTCACGATAAGTATTAGAGAGAATGGATTCTCCAACATAATATATTTGGATTCGAAATAGCAATGCAATATGGCTAACTGATTAAATTAGGTTCAATGACATTGAGTCCTTTTCGTCTAAAGCAAAGCAGTTGAAGAAAGGGCTGGTGCATCGTGGATGGAAATTCCCTATGCATTCATCCAGTTCAACTTATGGCAATAGTAACTATGGGGCATATTATCAAGGAATAGCGATATTTATCGCTAACCGCGCTTAGCGCGAATTTTTTTAACGCCGCCTATCGCTGGAAAATATCGCTGAGATAACACCCTATTAACAAGGTTTATCTCCGTAGCGATAAAATTTCCAGCGATAAGCGGTAAAATGTGAGAATATCGCTGGAAAAGCAGCGATATTCTCGCATTAACTGTAAGGATGGATTTAGCCTGACAATCCACCTCCTATACTTTAAACAGGTAAGTCATCCTCAGTAGCAGGTGTTAAAATCTAGCGATAAACGCGCTTAGCGCGATTTATTTTATCGCTTCGCCTGCCTTGCTAATAGGGGTTAGTTGTGTTAGCGACTGTTTTCAGTCGCTTTTAGTAGGGAACACCTTCCTTGCATGTCATTAGTGATAATTATCGCTGACATGCAAGGCGATGTAAAACCCGCCCGCTAACGCCTGAAAGCTGTCGCTAACGCCTGTTAGCGACCGCTTGCTAATAGGGCGATAAAAATATCGCCGCTTTAGTGGCAAAAAGTGCTGCTAAAGCGGCGATAAAGCCCTTGATAATATGCCCCAATATTTTCGTAAGTTTGTTAAGTTTAGACACAATACCTTTAAGAAAAACTTGATATAAATACATACACATATGAACAATTCTCTAAGCGTATGTGTTGCTGATAAGCCTGGAGAAGAACATATTAAATACTTTCAGAGATTCTAACGTTACTAATATGGGCGAGCTGAAAGCACGCTTTTCAAAGACTAGCATCCTGGATGAGACTTCAGATGCACTGAATAAGGCTTTGTTGAAGACACACAATAATTATTTAAGTAAGAGTCGACACAAGAGGTACCTAATAAAGTGATATATTGTAAAATGCTCACTGGCCGTAAGATGTTCCTTGTAAAGCACATGTGAAAAATTGGGTTGTTGGTTGAATGGGGGTGACCCCTGTCTGGGTGAACCACAAAAGTCACTAAATTAACCTGTGCTTAACCCTCAGTAGCTTGGCACAAAAAGCAGTCAGGCTTCTTTAAGAAGCAATTTTTAAGTATTTATGCTGCACACAAACAATAATAGTGAAAACACAACACAAGAAAAATCCCACACCAATTTAGAAAAACAAAGATAGTGTACATTTTAATAAATTATTTGAAACCAAAGTGACACAAATCCAAACAGTAGAATTGGAGTTATAATTGTTTTACGTTTTTAGTGAAAACTAGCACCTAAAGTTGAATACAGGAAGTGGATTGGGTCCAGTTGGTGCTTACCTGTGGACCTGGAAAAAAGTTTGAAGAAAATGTTCTGAGAAGGTAAAGCTCAGTGGGGCAAGGCTGCAGGGGGTGCCCGAGTGGAGAGTGTTCTCATCAGGGAGCCACTATACTAAGTCGTGGTGAAGATAACTATGTTCGGACTTAGTCACTTTTATGGAAGTTGAAAATTTCCAGTGGGCTGAGGCAGGAAGGGTAGCCTAGGCGAGCTCCAGGATTCCAGATACCCCTTTGGCGAAGGACCACTGAATGGAGTGGAAGCTACCACGAAGTCAGGCCGATCGGCAATGCTCCTTGGGTGGATCAATCAACAAGTAGGTTGGTACCGGTCTTCCCTCGGTTCTCAGAGCAGTTTTTAGCCAGAACAATTTGAAGTCCAAAGTTATAGATTTTGGCTATTTGGGCACTTCTAACACCACCTCTAAGGGCCGAGGACTGGAAGGGCCTTACTTAGGGGGGTTAAGACTCACTCAGACTGGGTCCAGGTGTGGGTTCAAGATGGTGGGAGCCACTTATGTCCCTGTGGCTCTGAACAGGAGGCCAGCACTCTAGCTCTTGGAGACATTCGGAAAGCACTGGGTTCAGGTGAAGAAGCAGGGCTCAAGAGGCAGGGCAGGCCTCTGAGGGTTCAAGGCAGACTCCAACCAGCAAAGCAGTCTTGTGGAGTACACAGCAGGCCACAGCAGCAGGCAGTCTTCTGATCATCCTTACACATGTCCAGAAAGTGAACTGAAGAGTGGGCCTGAGAGCCCCATTTTTATACCTGGTGCCTTCTTTGAAGTAGGGGACATTTCTAGAGGTTTCTCTTTGAAGCTCTTTGAATTTCCCCACTCCCCTCCCCTGACTACAAACTTGCTGCGGAGACAATGCAGATGTGACAAGCCTTTTGTGTGAAGGCAGACCACAGGCTATTCAGTTGCAAATGGGGCTGTTCCTAGATCCGCACCCCATGCTGCTAGCAGACAACCCATTTAGGCATATCCAATCCCTCTGTTGTGTGACTGTCTGGGAGTAATTCACAAAGTCCAACTGCCAACTACACCCAGTCATGTGACCTAGGACAGGATACAGGCACCAATAGAGCACAGGGCAGAAAACTGCCAACTTGCTAAAAGTGGCATTTTTTAAAAATTGTAATTAATTTAAAATCTGACTTTACCATTAAAGATGATATTTAATTACAATGTCATAGATACCAAATATGAATACTGCCCACAATAAAATATTAGCACGTATTAAAGGTAATAAGGCAACCCAATGTTATCCCATGGGACAGGTTGGCCTCACAGCAGTAAAACATTAATTTAGGTGTTTTTCACTACCAGGACATGTAAAACCTAAAAGTGCATGTCTACCCTTTTAATTATTACAATGCACCCTGCCCTGTGGGCTACCTAGGGCCTATCTTAGGGTGACATATATGCAATAAAAGGGAAGTTAAATTGTTATCAAGGGAGTTATATAGCCAAGTCGAATTGACAGTTTAAATTGCATACAGGCTACAATGGCTGCCCTGGAACATGTTTTAAGGGGCTACTTAAGTTGGTGGCAAAAAAAGTGCTGCAGTTCCACTGGTGCAAAAGACACAATTGATGGACGGAATGCTGGACAATGCAAACATTAACCCCCAGTCACAAGGATCTGGGTTAAATCCATCATTCTTTTGCTCACCACACCACCCCAGTTTGGACCTAGCCATATGCAAATCAGTCTTGACCCTGTTCCTTGTGGGAACAGCCCAGCCCGAACTGCCAAGCCAGGTCCTCCCTGGACCAGAAACAAGCATCCTGGGACCGGATTCAGGGCATCACCCTTCATCAGCCAGGCTAGCATGAATAAAGTGGTGTAGTGAGCACGGGACCCACGTCTGGGCATACCCTTCTCACTTAGGACGACATATGCAAAAGACACAATTGATGGACGGAATGCTGGACAATGCAAACATTCACCCCCAGTCATAAGGATCTGGGTTAAATCCATCATTCTTTTGCTCACCACACCACCCCAGTTTGGACCCAGCCATATGCAAATCAGTCTTGACCCTGTTCCTTGTGGGACCAGTCCAGCCCGAACTGCCAAGCCAGGTCCTCCCTGGACGGGAAACAAGCATCCTGGGACCGGTTTCAGAGCATCACCCTTCATCAACCAGGCTAGCATGAATCCAGTGGTGTAGTGAGCACGGGACCCACGTCTGGGCATACCCTTTCCACTTAGGGCGACATATGCAAAAGACACAATTGATGGACGGAATGCTGGACAATGCAAACATTCACCCCCAGTCGCAAGGATCTGGGTTAAATCCATCATTCTTTTGCTCACCACACCACCCCAGTTTGGACCCAGCCATATGCAAATCAGTCTTGACCCTGTTCCTTGTGGGAACAGTCCAGCCGAAACTGCCAAGCCAGGTCCTCCCTGGACTGTAAACAAGCATCCTGGGACCAGTTTCAGGGCATCACCTTTCATCAGCCAGGCGAGCATGAATGCAGTGGTGTAGTGAGCATGGGACACACGTCTGGGCATACCCTTCGCACTTAGGGCGACATGTGAAAAAGACAAAATTGATGGACGGAATGCTGGACAATGCAAACATTCACCCCCAGTCACAAGGATCTGGGTTAAATCCATCATTCTTTTGCTCACCACACCACCCCAGTTTGGACCCAGCCATACTCAAATCAGTCTTGACCCTGTTCCTTGTGGGAACAGTCCAGCCCGAACTGGCAAGCAAGGTCCTCCCTGGACCGGAAACAAGCATCCTGGGACCGGTTTCAGGGCATCACCCTTCATCAGCCAGGCTAGCATGAATCCAGTGGTGAAGTGAGCATGGGACAAACGTCTGGGCAAACCCTTCCCACTTAGGGCGACATATGCAAAAGACACAATTGATGGACGGAATGCTGGACAATGCATACATTCACCCCCAGTCACAAGGATCTGGGTTAGATCCATCATTCTTTTGCTCTCCACACCACCCCAGTTTGGACCCAGCCATATACAAATCAGTCTTGACCCTGTTCCTTGTGGGAACAGTCCAGCCCGAACTGCCAAGCCAGGTCCTCCCTGGACCGGAAACAAGCATCCTGGGACCGGTTTCAGGGCATCACCCTTCATCAGCCAGGCTAGCATGAATCCAGTGGTGTAGTGAGCACGGGACCCACGTATGGGCATACCCTTCCCACTTAGGGCGACATATGCAGAAGACACAATTGATGGGCGGAATGCTGTACAATGGAAACATTCACCCCCAGTCACAAGGATCTGGGTTAAATCCATCATTCTTTTGCTCACCACACCACCCCAGTTTGGACCCAGCCATATGCAAATCAGTCTTGACCCTGTTCCTTCTCGGAACAGTCCAGCCTGAACTGCCAAGCCAGGCCCTCCCTGGACCGGAAACAAGCATCCTGGGACCGGTTTCAGGGCATCACCCTTCATCAGCCAGGCTAGCATGAATGCAGTGGTGTAGTGAGCATGGACCCACATCTGGGCATACCCTTCCCACTTAAGGAGTCATATGCAAAAGACACAATTGATGGACAGAATGCTGGACAATGCAAACATTCACCCCCAGTCACAAGGATCTGGGTTAAATCCATTATTCTTTTGCTCTCCACACCACCCCAGTTTGGACCCAGCCATATGCAAATCAGTCTTGACCCTGTTCCTTGTGGGAAACGTCCAGCCCGAACTGCCAAGCCAGGTCCTCCCTGGACCGGAAACAAGCATCCTAGGACCGGTTTCAGGGCATCAACCTTCATCAGCTAGGCTTGCATGAATCCAGTGTTGTAGTGAGCATGGGACCCACGTTTGGGCAAACCCTTCCCACTTAGGGCGACATATGCAAAATACACAATTGATGGACGGAATGCTGGACAATGCAAACATTCACCCCCAGTCACAAGGATCAGGGTTAAATCCATGATTCTTTTGCTCTCCACACCACCTCAGTTTGGACCCAGCCATATGCAAATCAGGCTTGACCATGTTCCTTGTGGGAACAGTCCAGCCCGAACTGCCAAGCCAAGTCCTCACTGGACCGGAAACAAGCATCCTGGGACCGGTTTCAGGGCATCACCCTTCATCAGCCAGGCTAGCATGAATCCAGTGGTGTAGTGAGCACGGGACCCACGTCTGGGCATACCCTTCCCACTTAGGGCGACATATGCAATAGACACAATTGATGGACGGAATTCTGGACAATGCAAACATTCACCCCCAGTCACAAGGATCTGCGATAAATACTTCATTCTTTTGCTCACCACACCACCCAGTTTGGACCCAGCCATATGCAAATCAGTCTTGACCCTGTTCCTTTTGGGAACAGTCCAGCCCAAACTGCCAAGCCAGGTCCTCCCTGGACTGTAAACAAGCATCCTGGGACCGGTTTCAGGGCATCACCCTTCATCAGCTAGGCTACCATGAATGCAGTGGTGTATGAACAAAGGAGCCACGTCTGGGCATACCCTTCCCACTTAGGGAGACATATGAAAAAGACACAATTGATGGACGGAATGCTGGACAATGCAAACATTCACCCCCAGTCACAAGTATCTGGGTTAAATCCATCATTCTTTTGCTCACCACACCACCCCAGTTTGGACCCAGACATATGCAAATCAGTCTTCAACCTTTTCCTTGTGGGAACAGTCCAGCCCGAACTGCCAAGCCAGGTCCTCCCTGGACCAGAAACAAGCATCCTGGGACCGGTTTCAGGGCATCACCCTTCATCAGCCAGGCTAGCATGAATCCAGTGGTGAAGTGAGCATGGGACCCACGTCTGGGCATACCCTTCCCACTTAGGGAGACATATGCAAAAGACACAATTGAAGGACGGAATGCTGGACAATGCATACATTCACCCCCAGTCACAAGGATCTGGGTTAGATCCATCATTCTTTTGCTCTCCACACCACCCCAGTTTAGACCCAGCCATATACAAATCAGTCTTGACCCTGTTCCTTGTGGGAACAGTCCAGCCCGAACTGCCAAGCCAGGTTCTCCCTGTACCAGAAACAAGCATCCTGGGACCGGTTTCAGGGCATCACCCTTCATCAGCCAGGCTAGCATGAATCCAGTGGTGTAGTGAGCACGGGACCCACGTCTAAGCATACCCTTCCCAGTTAGGGCGACATATGCAGAAGACACAAATGATGGACGGAATGCTGGACAATGCAAACATTCACCCCCAGTCACAAGGATCTGGGTTAAACCCATCATTCTTTTGATTACCACACCACCCCAGTTGGGCCCAGCCATATGCAAATCAGTTTTGACCCTGATCCTTGTGAGAACAGTCCAGCCCAAACTTCCAAGCCAGGTCCTCCCTGGACCGGAAACAAGCATCCTGGGACCGGGTTCAGGGCATCACCCTTCATCAGCCAGGCTAGCATGAATCCAGTGGTGTAGTGAGCACGGGACACACATCAGGGCATACCCTTCCCACTTAGGGCGACATATGCAAAAGACACAATTGATGGACGGAATGCTGGACAATGCAAACATTCACCCCCAGTCACAAGAATCTGGGTTAAATCCATCATTCTTTTGCTCACCACACCACCTAGTTTGGACCCAGCCATATGCAAATCAGTCTTGACTGTGTTCCTTGTGGGAACAGTCCAGCCCGAACTGCCAAGCCAGGTCCTTCCTGGACCGAAAACAAGCATCCTGGAACTGGTTTCAGGGCATCACCCTTTATCAGCCAGGCTAGCATGAATCCGGTGGTGTAGTGAGCATGGGACCCACGTCTGGGCATACCCTTCCCACTTAGGGCAACATATGAAAAAGACACAATTGATGGACGGAATGCTGGACAATGCAAACATTCACCCCTAGTCACAAGGATCTGGGTTAAATCCATCATTCTTTTGCTCACCACACCACCCCAGTTTGGACCCAGCCATATGCAAATCAGTCTTGACCCTGTTCCTTCTCGGAAAAGTCCAGCCTGAACTGCCAAGCCAGGTTCTCTCTGGTCCGGGAACAAGCATCCTGGGACCGGTTTCAGGGCATCACCCTTCATCAGCCAGGCTAGCATGAATGCAGTGGTGTAGTGAGCATGGGACCCACGTCTGGGCATACCCTTCCAACTTAGGGAGACATATGCAAAAGACACAATTGATGGATGGAATGCTGGACAATGCAAACATTCACCCCCAGTCACAAGGATCTGGGTTAAATCCATTATTCTTTTGCTCTCCACACCACCCCAGTTTGGACCCAGCCATATGCAAATCAGTCTTGACCTGTTCCTTGTGGGAACAGTCCAGCCCGAACTGCCAAGCCAGGTCCTCCTTGGACCGGAAACGAGCATCCTGGGACCGGTTTCAGGGCATCACCCTTCATCAGCAAGGCTAGCATGAATCCAGTGGTGTAGTGAGGACGGGACCCACGTCTGGGCATACCCTTCCCACTTAGGGCGACATATGCAAAAGACACAATTGATGGACGGATTGCTGTACAATGGAAACTTTCACCCCCAGTCACAAGGATCTGGGTTAAATCCATCATTCTTTTGCTCACCACACCACCCCAGTTTGGACCCAGCCATATACAAATCAGTCTTGACCCTGTTCCTTGTGGGAACAGTCCAGCCCGAACTGCCAAGCCAGGCACTCTCTGGACCGGGAAGAAGCATCCTGCGACCGGATTCAGGGCATCACCCTTCATCAGCCAGGCTAGCATGAATGCAGTGGTGTAGTGAGAATGGGACCCACGTCTGGGCATACCCTTCCCACTTAGGGAGACATATGCAAAAGACACAATTGATGGACGGAATGCTGGACAATGCAAGCATTCACCCCCAGTCACAAGGATCTGGGTTAAATCCATTATTCTTTTGCTCTCCACACCACCCCAGTTTGGACCCAGCCATATGCAAATCAGTCTTGACCCTGTTCCTTGTGGGAACAGTCCAGCCCAAACTGCCAAGCCAGGTCCTCCCTGGACCGGAAACAAGCATCCTGGGACCGGTTTCAGGGCATCACCCTTCATCAGCCAGGCTAGCATGAATCCAGTGGTGTAGTGAGCACGGGACCCACGTCTGGGCATACCCTTCCCACTTGGGGCGACATATGCAATAGACACAATTGATGGACGGAATGCTGGACAGTGCAAACATTCACCCCCAATCACAAGGATCTGGGTTAAATCCTTCTTTGTTTTGCTCACCACACCACCCAGTTTGGACCCAGCCATATGCAAATCAGTCTTGACCCTGTTCCTTTTGGGAACAGTCCAGCCCGAACTGCCAAGCCAGGTCATCCCTGGACTGGAAACAAGCATCCTGGGACCGGTTTCAGAGCATTACCCTTCATCAACCAGGCTAGCATGAATCCAGTGGTGTAGTGAGCACAGGACCCAAGTCTGGGCATACCCTTCCCACTTGGGGCGACATATGCAAAAGACACAATTGATGGATGGAATGCTGGACAATGCAAACATTCACCCCCAGTCACATGGATCTGGGTTAAATCCATCATTCTTTTGCTCACCACATCACCCCAGTTTGGACCCAGCCATATGCAAATCAGTCTTGACCCTGTTCCTTGTGGGAACAGTCCAGCCCAAACTGCCAAGCCGGGTCCTCCCTTGACCGGAAACCAGCATCCTGGGACCGGATTCAGGGCATCACTCTTCATCAGCCAGGCTAGCATGAATGCAGTGGTGTAGTGAGCATGGGACCCACGTCTGGGCATACCCTTCCAACTTAGGGAGACATATGCAAAAGACACAATTGATGGATGGAATGCTGGACAATGCAAACATTCACCCCCAGTCACAAGGATCTGGGTTAAATCCATTATTCTTTTGCTCTCCACACCACCCCAGTTTGGACCCAGCCATATGCAAATCAGTCTTGACCTGTTCCTTGTGGGAACAGTCCAGCCCGAACTGCCAAGCCAGGTCCTCCTTGGACCGGAAACGAGCATCCTGGGACCGGTTTCAGGGCATCACCCTTCATCAGCAAGGCTAGCATGAATCCAGTGGTGTAGTGAGGACGGGACCCACGTCTGGGCATACCCTTCCCACTTAGGGCGACATATGCAAAAGACACAATTGATGGACGGATTGCTGTACAATGGAAACTTTCACCCCCAGTCACAAGGATCTGGGTTAAATCCATCATTCTTTTGCTCACCACACCACCCCAGTTTGGACCCAGCCATATACAAATCAGTCTTGACCCTGTTCCTTGTGGGAACAGTCCAGCCCGAACTGCCAAGCCAGGCACTCTCTGGACCGGGAAGAAGCATCCTGCGACCGGATTCAGGGCATCACCCTTCATCAGCCAGGCTAGCATGAATGCAGTGGAGTAGTGAGAATGGGACCCACGTCTGGGCATACCCTTCCCACTTAGGGAGACATATGCAAAAGACACAATTGATGGACGGAATGCTGGACAATGCAAGCATTCACCCCCAGTCACAAGGATCTGGGTTAAATCCATTATTCTTTTGCTCTCCACACCACCTAGTTTGGACCCAGCCATATGCAAATCAGTCTTGACTGTGTTCCTTGTGGGAACAGTCCAGCCCGAACTGCCAAGCCAGGTTCTCCCTGTACCAGAAACAAGCATCCTGGGACCGGTTTCAGGGCATCACCCTTCATCAGCCAGGCTAGCATGAATCCAGTGGTGTAGTGAGCACGGGGCCCACGTCTAAGCATACCCTTCCCAGTTAGGGCGACATATGCAGAAGACACAAATGATGGACGGAATGCTGGACAATGCAAACATTCACCCCCAGTCACAAGGATCTGGGTTAAACCCATCATTCTTTTGATTACCACACCACCCCAGTTGGGCCCAGCCATATGCAAATCAGTTTTGACCCTGATCCTTGTGAGAACAGTCCAGCCCAAACTTCCAAGCCAGGTCCTCCCTGGACCGGAAACAAGCATCCTGGGACCGGGTTCAGGGCATCACCCTTCATCAGCCAGGCTAGTATGAATCCAGTGGTGTAGTGAGCACGGGACACACATCAGGGCATACCCTTCCCACTTAGGGCGACATATGCAAAAGACACAATTGATGGACGGAATGCTGGACAATGCAAACATTCACCCCAGTCACAAGAATCTGGGTTAAATCCATCATTCTTTTGCTCACCACACCACCTAGTTTGGACCCAGCCATATGCAAATCAGTCTTGACTGTGTTCCTTGTGGGAACAGTCCAGCCCGAACTGCCAAGCCAGGTCCTTCCTGGACCGAAAACAAGCATCCTGGAACTGGTTTCAGGGCATCACCCTTTATCAGCCAGGCTAGCATGAATCCGGTGGTGTAGTGAGCATGGGACCCACGTCTGGGCATACCCTTCCCACTTAGGGCAACATATGAAAAAGACACAATTGATGGACGGAATGCTGGACAATGCAAACATTCACCCCTAGTCACAAGGATCTGGGTTAAATCCATCATTCTTTTGCTCACCACACCACCCCAGTTTGGACCCAGCCATATGCAAATCAGTCTTGACCCTGTTCCTTCTCGGAAAAGTCCAGCCTGAACTGCCAAGCCAGGTTCTCTCTGGTCCGGGAACAAGCATCCTGGGACCGGTTTCAGGGCATCACCCTTCATCAGCCAGGCTAGCATGAATGCAGTGGTGTAGTGAGCATGGGACCCACGTCTGGGCATACCCTTCCAACTTAGGGAGACATATGCAAAAGACACAATTGATGGATGGAATGCTGGACAATGCAAACATTCACCCCCAGTCACAAGGATCTGGGTTAAATCCATTATTCTTTTGCTCTCCACACCACCCCAGTTTGGACCCAGCCATATGCAAATCAGTCTTGACCCTGTTCCTTGTGGGAACAGTCCAGCCCAAACTGCCAAGCCAGGTCCTCCCTGGACCGGAAACAAGCATCCTGGGACCGGTTTCAGGGCATCACCCTTCATCAGCCAGGCTAGCATGAATCCAGTGGTGTAGTGAGCACGGGACCCACGTCTGGGCATACCCTTCCCACTTGGGGCGACATATGCAATAGACACAATTGATGGACGGAATGCTGGACAGTGCAAACATTCACCCCCAATCACAAGGATCTGGGTTAAATCCTTCTTTGTTTTGCTCACCACACCACCCAGTTTGGACCCAGCCATATGCAAATCAGTCTTGACCCTGTTCCTTTTGGGAACAGTCCAGCCCGAACTGCCAAGCCAGGTCATCCCTGGACTGGAAACAAGCATCCTGGGACCGGTTTCAGAGCATTACCCTTCATCAACCAGGCTAGCATGAATCCAGTGGTGTAGTGAGCACAGGACCCACGTCTGGGCATACCCTTCCCACTTGGGGCGACATATGCAAAAGACACAATTGATGGATGGAATGCTGGACAATGCAAACATTCACCCCCAGTCACATGGATCTGGGTTAAATCCATCATTCTTTTGCTCACCACATCACCCCAGTTTGGACCCAGCCATATGCAAATCAGTCTTGACCCTGTTCCTTGTGGGAACAGTCCAGCCCAAACTGCCAAGCCGGGTCCTCCCTTGACCGGAAACCAGCATCCTGGGACCGGATTCAGGGCATCACTCTTCATCAGCCAGGCTAGCATGAATGCAGTGGTGTAGTGAGCATGGGACCCACGTCTGGGCATACCCTTCCAACTTAGGGAGACATATGCAAAAGACACAATTGATGGATGGAATGCTGGACAATGCAAACATTCACCCCCAGTCACAAGGATCTGGGTTAAATCCATTATTCTTTTGCTCTCCACACCACCCCAGTTTGGACCCAGCCATATGCAAATCAGTCTTGACCTGTTCCTTGTGGGAACAGTCCAGCCCGAACTGCCAAGCCAGGTCCTCCTTGGACCGGAAACGAGCATCCTGGGACCGGTTTCAGGGCATCACCCTTCATCAGCAAGGCTAGCATGAATCCAGTGGTGTAGTGAGGACGGGACCCACGTCTGGGCATACCCTTCCCACTTAGGGCGACATATGCAAAAGACACAATTGATGGACGGATTGCTGTACAATGGAAACTTTCACCCCCAGTCACAAGGATCTGGGTTAAATCCATCATTCTTTTGCTCACCACACCACCCCAGTTTGGACCCAGCCATATACAAATCAGTCTTGACCCTGTTCCTTGTGGGAACAGTCCAGCCCGAACTGCCAAGCCAGGCACTCTCTGGACCAGGAAGAAGCATCCTGCGACCGGATTCAGGGCATCACCCTTCATCAGCCAGGCTAGCATGAATGCAGTGGAGTAGTGAGAATGGGACCCACGTCTGGGCATACCCTTCCCACTTAGGGAGACATATGCAAAAGACACAATTGATGGACGGAATGCTGGACAATGCAAGCATTCACCCCCAGTCACAAGGATCTGGGTTAAATCCATTATTCTTTTGCTCTCCACACCACCTAGTTTGGACCCAGCCATATGCAAATCAGTCTTGACTGTGTTCCTTGTGGGAACAGTCCAGCCCGAACTGCCAAGCCAGGTTCTCCCTGTACCAGAAACAAGCATCCTGGGACCGGTTTCAGGGCATCACCCTTCATCAGCCAGGCTAGCATGAATCCAGTGGTGTAGTGAGCACGGGACCCACGTCTAAGCATACCCTTCCCAGTTAGGGCGACATATGCAGAAGACACAAATGATGGACGGAATGCTGGACAATGCAAACATTCACCCCCAGTCACAAGGATCTGGGTTAAACCCATCATTCTTTTGATTACCACACCACCCCAGTTGGGCCCAGCCATATGCAAATCAGTTTTGACCCTGATCCTTGTGAGAACAGTCCAGCCCAAACTTCCAAGCCAGGTTCTCCCTGGACCGGAAACAAGCATCCTGGGACCGGGTTCAGGGCATCACCCTTCATCAGCCAGGCTAGTATGAATCCAGTGGTGTAGTGAGCACGGGACACACATCAGGGCATACCCTTCCCACTTAGGGCGACATATGCAAAAGACACAATTGATGGACGGAATGCTGGACAATGCAAACATTCACCCCCAGTCACAAGAATCTGGGTTAAATCCATCATTCTTTTGCTCACCACACCACCTAGTTTGGACCCAGCCATATGCAAATCAGTCTTGACTGTGTTCCTTGTGGGAACAGTCCAGCCCGAACTGCCAAGCCAGGTCCTTCCTGGACCGAAAACAAGCATCCTGGAACTGGTTTCAGGGCATCACCCTTTATCAGCCAGGCTAGCATGAATCCGGTGGTGTAGTGAGCATGGGACCCACGTCTGGGCATACCCTTCCCACTTAGGGCAACATATGAAAAAGACACAATTGATGGACGGAATGCTGGACAATGCAAACATTCACCCCTAGTCACAAGGATCTGGGTTAAATCCATCATTCTTTTGCTCACCACACCACCCCAGTTTGGACCCAGCCATATGCAAATCAGTCTTGACCCTGTTCCTTCTCGGAAAAGTCCAGCCTGAACTGCCAAGCCAGGTTCTCTCTGGTCCGGGAACAAGCATCCTGGGACCGGTTTCAGGGCATCACCCTTCATCAGCCAGGCTAGCATGAATGCAGTGGTGTAGTGAGCATGGGACCCATGTCTGGGCATACCCTTCCAACTTAGGGAGACATATGCAAAAGACACAATTGATGGATGGAATGCTGGACAATGCAAACATTCACCCCCAGTCACAAGGATCTGGGTTAAATCCATTATTCTTTTGCTCTCCACACCACCCCAGTTTGGACCCAGCCATATGCAAATCAGTCTTGACCTGTTCCTTGTGGGAACAGTCCAGCCCGAACTGCCAAGCCAGGTCCTCCTTGGACCGGAAACGAGCATCCTGGGACCGGTTTCAGGGCATCACCCTTCATCAGCAAGGCTAGCATGAATCCAGTGGTGTAGTGAGGACGGGACCCACGTCTGGGCATACCCTTCCCACTTAGGGCGACATATGCAAAAGACACAATTGATGGACGGATTGCTGTACAATGGAAACTTTCACCCCCAGTCACAAGGATCTGGGTTAAATCCATCATTCTTTTGCTCACCACACCACCCCAGATTGGACCCAGCCATATACAAATCAGTCTTGACCCTGTTCCTTGTGGGAACAGTCCAGGCCGAACTGCCAAGCCAGGCACTCTCTGGACCGGGAAGAAGCATCCTGCGACCGGATTCAGGGCATCACCCTTCATCAGCCAGGCTAGCATGAATGCAGTGGTGTAGTGAGAATGGGACCCACGTCTGGGCATACCCTTCCCACTTAGGGAGACATATGCAAAAGACACAATTGATGGACGGAATGCTGGACAATGCAAGCATTCACCCCCAGTCACAAGGATCTGGGTTAAATCCATTATTCTTTTGCTCTCCACACCACCCCAGTTTGGACCCAGCCATATGCAAATCAGTCTTGACCCTGTTCCTTGTGGGAACAGTCCAGCCCAAACTGCCAAGCCAGGTACTCCCTGGACCGGTAACAAGCATCCTGGGACCGGTTTCAGGGCATCACCCTTCATCAGCCAGGCTAGCATGAATCCAGTGGTGTAGTGAGCACGGGACCCACGTCTGGGCATACCCTTCCCACTTGGGGCGACATATGCAATAGACACAATTGATGGACGGAATGCTGGACAGTGCAAACATTCACCCCCAATCACAAGGATCTGGGTTAAATCCTTCTTTGTTTTGCTCACCACACCACCCAGTTTGGACCCAGCCATATGCAAATCAGTCTTGACCCTGTTCCTTTTGGGAACAGTCCAGCCCGAACTGCCAAGCCAGGTCATCCCTGGACTGGAAACAAGCATCCTGGGACCGGTTTCAGAGCATTACCCTTCATCAACCAGGCTAGCATGAATCCAGTGGTGTAGTGAGCACAGGACCCACGTCTGGGCATACCCTTCCCACTTGGGGCGACATATGCAAAAGACACAATTGATGGATGGAATGCTGGACAATGCAAACATTCACCCCCAGTCACATGGATCTGGGTTAAACCCATCATTCTTTTGCTCACCACATCACCCCAGTTTGGACCCAGCCATATGCAAATCAGTCTTGACCCTGTTCCTTGTGGGAACAGTCCAGCCCAAACTGCCAAGCCGGGTCCTCTCTTGACCGGAAACCAGCATCCTGGGACCGGATTCAGGGCATCACCCTTCATCAGCCAGGCTAGCATGAATGCAGTGGTGTAGTGAGCATGGGACCCACGTCTGGGCATACCCTTCCAACTTAGGGAGACATATGCAAAAGACACAATTGATGGATGGAATGCTGGACAATGCAAACATTCACCCCCAGTCACAAGGATCTGGGTTAAATCCATTATTCTTTTGCTCTCCACACCACCCCAGTTTGGACCCAGCCCTATGCAAATCAGTCTTGACCTGTTCCTTGTGGGAACAGTCCAGCCCGAACTGCCAAGCCAGGTCCTCCTTGGACCGGAAACGAGCATCCTGGGACCGGTTTCAGGGCATCACCCTTCATCAGCAAGGCTAGCATGAATCCAGTGGTGTAGTGAAGACGGGGCCCACGTCTGGGCATACCCTTCCCACTTAGGGCGACATATGCAAAAGACACAATTGATGGACGGATTGCTGTACAATGGAAACTTTCACCCCCAGTCACAAGGATCTGGGTTAAATCCATCATTCTTTTGCTCACCACACCACCCCAGTTTGGACCCAGCCATATACAAATCAGTCTTGACCCTGTTCCTTGTGGGAACAGTCCAGCCCGAACTGCCAAGCCAGGCACTCTCTGGACCGGGAAGAAGCATCCTGCGACCGGATTCAGGGCATCACCCTTCATCAGCCAGGCTAGCATGAATGCAGTGGAGTAGTGAGAATGGGACCCACGTCTGGGCATACCCTTCCCACTTAGGGAGACATATGCAAAAGACACAATTGATGGACGGAATGCTGGACAATGCAAGCATTCACCCCCAGCCACAAGGATCTGGGTTAAATCCATTATTCTTTTGCTCTCCACACCACCCCAGTTTGGACCCAGCCATATGCAAATCAGTCTTGACCCTGTTCCTTGTGGGAACAGTCCAGCCCAAACTGCCAAGCCAGGTCCTCCCTGGACCGGAAACAAGCATCCTGGGACCGGTTTCAGGGCATCACCCTTCATCAGCCAGGCTAGCATGAATCCAGTGGTGTAGTGAGCACAGGACCCACGTCTGGGCATACCCTTACCACTTAGGGCGACATATGCAATAGACACAATTGATGGACGGAATTCTGGACAATGCAAACATTCACCCCCAGTCACAAGGATCTGCGATAAATACTTCATTCTTTTGCTCACCACACCACCCAGTTTGGACCCAGCCATATGCAAATCAGTCTTGACCCTGTTCCTTTTGGGAACAGTCCAGCCCAAACTGCCAAGCCAGGTCCTCCCTGGACTGTAAACAAGCATCCTGGGACCGGTTTCAGGGCATCACCCTTCATCAGCTAGGCTAGCATGAATGCAGTGGTGTATGAACACGGGACCCACGTCTGGGCATACCCTTCCCACTTAGGGAGACATATGAAAAAGACACAATTGATGGACGGAATGCTGGACAATGCAAACATTCACCCCCAGTCACAAGTATCTGGGTTAAATCCATCATTCTTTTGCTCACCACACCACCCCAGTTTGGACCCAGACATATGCAAATCAGTCTTCAACCTTTTCCTTGTGGGAACAGTCCAGCCCGAACTGCCAAGCCAGGTCCTCCCTGGACCAGAAACAAGCATCCTGGGACCGGTTTCAGGGCATCACCCTTCATCAGCCAGGCTAGCATGAATCCAGTGGTGAAGTGAGCATGGGACCCACGTCTGGGCATACCCTTCCCACTTAGGGAGACATATGCAAAAGACACAATTGAAGGACGGAATGCTGGACAATGCATACATTCACCCCCAGTCACAAGGATCTGGGTTAGATCCATCATTCTTTTGCTCTCCACACCACCCCAGTTTAGACCCAGCCATATACAAATCAGTCTTGACCCTGTTCCTTGTGGGAACAGTCCAGCCCGAACTGCCAAGCCAGGTTCTCCCTGGACCAGAAACAAGCATCCTGGGACCGGTTTCAGGGCATCACCCTTCATCAGCCAGGCTAGCATGAATCCAGTGGTGTAGTGAGCACGGGACCCACGTCTAAGCATACCCTTCCCAGTTAGGGCGACATATGCAGAAGACACAAATGATGGACGGAATGCTGGACAATGCAAACATTCACTCCCAGTCATAAGGATCTGGGTTAAACCCATCATTCTTTTGATTACCACACCACCCCAGTTGGGCCCAGCCATATGCAAATCAGTTTTGACCCTGATCCTTGTGAGAACAGTCCAGCCCAAACTTCCAAGCCAGGTCCTCCCTGGACCGGAAACAAGCATCCTGGGACCGGGTTCAGGGCATCACCCTTCATCAGCCAGGCTAGCATGAATCCAGTGGTGTAGTGAGCACGGGACACACATCAGGGCATACCCTTCCCACTTAGGGCGACATATGCAAAAAACACAATTGATGGACGGAATGCTGGACAATGCAAACATTCACCCCCAGTCACAAGAATCTGGGTTAAATCCATCATTCTTTTGCTCACCACACCACCTAGTTTGGACCCAGCCATATGCAAATCAGTCTTGACTGTGTTCCTTGTGGGAACAGTCCAGCCCGAACTGCCAACCCAGGTCCTTCCTGGACCGAAAACAAGCATCCTGGAACTGGTTTCAGGGCATCACCCTTCATCAGCCAGGCTAGCATGAATCCGGTGGTGTAGTGAGCATGGGACCCACGTCTGGGCATACCCTTCCCACTTAGGGCAACATATGAAAAAGACACAATTGATGGACGGAATGCTGGACAATGCAAACATTCACCCCTAGTCACAAGGATCTGGGTTAAATCCATCATTCTTTTGCTCACCACACCACCCCAGTTTGGACCCAGCCATATGCAAATCAGTCTTGACCCTGTTCCTTCTCGGAAAAGTCCAGCCTGAACTGCCAAGCCAGGTTCTCTCTGGTCCGGGAACAAGCATCCTGGGACCGGTTTCAGGGCATCACCCTTCATCAGCCAGGCTAGCATGAATGCAGTGGTGTAGTGAGCATGGGACCCACGTCTGGGCATACCCTTCCAACTTAGGGAGACATATGCAAAAGACACAATTGATGGATGGAATGCTGGACAATGCAAACATTCACCCCCAGTCACAAGGATCTGGGTTAAATCCATTATTCTTTTGCTCTCCACACCACCCCAGTTTGGACCCAGCCATATGCAAATCAGTCTTGACCTGTTCCTTGTTGGAACAGTCCAGCCCGAACTGCCAATCCAGGTCCTCCTTGGACCGGAAACGAGCATCCTGGGACCGGTTTCAGGGCATCACCCTTCATCAGCAAGGCTAGCATGAATCCAGTGGTTTAGTGAGGACGGGACCGACGTCTGGGCATACCCTTCCCACTTAGGGCGACATATGCAAAAGACACAATTGATGGACGGATTGCTGTACAATGGAAACTTTCACCCCCAGTCACAAGGATCTGGGTTAAATCCATCATTCTTTTGCTCACCACACCACCCCAGTTTGGACCCAGCCATATACAAATCAGTCTTGACCCTGTTCCTTGTGAGAACAGTCCAGCCCGAACTGCCAAGCCAGGCACTCTCTGGACCGGGAAGAAGCATCCTGCGACCGGATTCAGGGCATCACCCTTCGTCAGCCAGGCTAGCATGAAAGCAGTGGTGTAGTGAGAATGGGACCCACGTCTGGGCATACCCTTCCCACTTAGGGAGACATATGCAAAAGACACAATTGATGGACGGAATGCTGGACAATGCAAGCATTCACCCCCAGTCACAAGGATCTGGGTTAAATCCATTAGTCTTTTGCTCTCCACACCACCCCAGTTTGGACCCAGCCATATGCAAATCAGTCTTGAACCTGTTCCTTGTGGGAACAGTCCAGCCCAAACTGCCAAGCCAGGTCCTCCCTGGACCGGAAACAAGCATCCTGGGACCGGTTTCAGGGCATCACCCTTCATCAGCCAGGCTAGCATGAATCCAGTGGTGTAGTGAGCACGGGACCCACGTCTGGGCATACCCTTCCCACTTGGGGCGACATATGCAATAGACACAATTGATGGACGGAATGCTGGACAGTGCAAACATTCACCCCCAATCACAAGGATCTGGGTTAAATCCTTCTTTGTTTTGCTCACCACACCACCCAGTTTGGACCCAGCCATATGCAAATCAGTCTTGACCCTGTTCCTTTTGGGAACAGTCCAGCCCGAACTGCCAAGCCAGGTCATCCCTGGACTGGAAACAAGCATCCTGGGACCGGTTTCAGAGCATTACCCTTCATCAACCAGGCTAGCATGAATCCAGTGGTGTAGTGAGCACAGGACCCACGTCTGGGCATACCCTTCCCACTTGGGGCGACATATGCAAAAGACACAATTGATGGATGGAATGCTGGACAATGCAAACATTCACCCCCAGTCACATGGATCTGGGTTAAATCCATCATTCTTTTGCTCACCACATCACCCCAGTTTGGACCCAGCCATATGCAAATCAGTCTTGACCCTGTTCCTTGTGGGAACAGTCCAGCCCAAACTGCCAAGCCGGGTCCTCCCTTGACCGGAAACCAGCATCCTGGGACCGGATTCAGGGCATCACCCTTCATCAGCCAGGCTAGCATGAATGCAGTGGTGTAGTGAGCATGGGACCCACGTCTGGGCATACCCTTCCAACTTAGGGAGACATATGCAAAAGACACAATTGATGGATGGAATGCTGGACAATGCAAACATTCACCCCCAGTCACAAGGATCTGGGTTAAATCCATTATTCTTTTGCTCTCCACACCACCCCAGTTTGGACCCAGCCATATGCAAATCAGTCTTGACCTGTTCCTTGTGGGAACAGTCCAGCCCGAACTGCCAAGCCAGGTCCTCCTTGGACCGGAAACGAGCATCCTGGGACCGGTTTCAGGGCATCACCCTTCATCAGCAAGGCTAGCATGAATCCAGTGGTGTAGTGAGGACGGGACCCACGTCTGGGCATACCCTTCCCACTAAGGGCGACATATGCAAAAGACACAATTGATGGACGGATTGCTGTACAATGGAAACTTTCACCCCCAGTCACAAGGATCTGGGTTAAATCCATCATTCTTTTGCTCACCACACCACCCCAGTTTGGACCCAGCCATATACAAATCAGTCTTGACCCTGTTCCTTGTGGGAACAGTCCAGCCCGAACTGCCAATCCAGGCACTCTCTGGACCGGGAAGAAGCATCCTGCGACCGGATTCAGGGCATCACCCTTCATCAGCCAGGCTAGCATGAATGCAGTGGAGTAGTGAGAATGGGACCCACGTCTGGGCATACCCTTCCCACTTAGGGAGACATATGCAAAAGACACAATTGATGGACGGAATGCTGGACAATGCAAGCATTCACCCCCAGTCACAAGGATCTGGGTTAAATCCATTATTCTTTTGCTCTCCACACCACCCCAGTTTGGACCCAGCCATATGCAAATCAGTCTTGACCCTGTTCCTTGTGGGAACAGTCCAGCCCAAACTGCCAAGCCAGGTCCTCCCTGGACCGGAAACAAGCATCCTGGGACCGGTTTCAGGGCATCACCCTTCATCAGCCAGGCTAGCATGAATCCAGTGGTGTAGTGAGCACGGGACCCACGTCTGGGCATACCCTTCCCACTTGGGGCGACATATGCAATAGACACAATTGATGGACGGAATGCTGGACAGTGCAAACATTCACCCCCAATCACAAGGATCTGGGTTAAATCCTTCTTTGTTTTGCTCACCACACCACCCAGTTTGGACCCAGCCATATGCAAATCAGTCTTGACCCTGTTCCTTTTGGGAACAGTCCAGCCCGAACTGCCAAGCCAGGTCATCCCTGGACTGGAAACAAGCATCCTGGGACCGGTTTCAGAGCATTACCCTTCATCAACCAGGCTAGCATGAATCCAGTGGTGTAGTGAGCACAGGACCCACGTCTGGGCATACCCTTCCAACTTAGGGAGACATATGCAAAAGACACAATTGATGGATGGAATGCTGGACAATGCAAACATTCACCCCCAGTCACATGGATCTGGGTTAAATCCATCATTCTTTTGCTCACCACATCACCCCAGTTTGGACCCAGCCATATGCAAATCAGTCTTGACCCTGTTCCTTGTGGGAACAGTCCAGCCCAAACTGCCAAGCCGGGTCCTCCCTTGACCGGAAACCAGCATCCTGGGACCGGTTTCAGGGCATCACCCTTCATCAGCCAGGCTAGCATGAATCCAGTGGTGTAGTGAGCATGGGACCTACGTTTGGGCATACCCTTCCCACTTAGGGCGACATATGCAAAAGACACAATTGTTGGACGGAATGCTGGACAATGCATACATTCACCCCCAGTCACAAGGATCTGGGTTAGATCCATCATTCTTTTGCTCTCCACACCACCCCAGTTTAGACCCAGCCATATACAAATCAGTCTTGACCCTGTTCCTTGTGGGAACAGTCCAGCCCGAACTGCCAAGCCAGGTTCTCCCTGGACCAGAAACAAGCATCCTGGGACTGGTTTCAGGGCATCACCCTTCATCAGCCATGCTAGCATGAATCCAGTGGTGTAGTGAGCACGGGACCCACGTCTAAGCATACCCTTCCCAGTTAGGGCGACATATGCAGAAGACACAAATGATGGACGGAATGCTGGACAATGCAAACATTCACCCCCAGTCACAATGATCTGGGTTAAACCCATCATTCTTTTGATTACCACACCACCCCAGTTGGGCCCAGCCATATGCAAATCAGTTTTGACCCTGTTCCTTCTCGGAACAGTCCAGCCTGAACTGCCAAGCCAGGCCCTCCCTGGACCGGAAACAAGCATCCTGGGACCGGTTTCAGGGCATCACCCTTCATCAGCCAGGCTAGCATGAATGCAGTGGTGTAGTGAGCATGGGACCCACATCTGGGCATACCCTTCCCACTTAAGGAGACATATGCAAAAGACACAATTGATGGACAGAATGCTGGACAATGCAAACATTCACCCCCAGTCACAAGGATCTGGGTTAAATCCATTATTCTTTTGCTCTCCACACCACCCCAGTTTGGACCCAGCCATATGCAAATCAGTCTTGACCCTGTTCCTTGTGGGAAACGTCCAGCACGAACTGCCAAGCCAGGTCCTCCCTGGACCGGAAACAAGCATCCTAGGACCGGTTTCAGGGCATCAACCTTCATCAGCCAGGCTTGCATGAATCCAGTGTTGTAGTGAGCATGGGACCCACGTTTGGGCAAACCCTTCCCACTTAGGGCGACATATGCAAAATACACAATTGATGGACGGAATGCTGGACAATGCAAACATTCACCCCCAGTCACAAGGATCTGGGTTAATCCATGATTCTTTTGCTCTCCACACCACCTCAGTTTGGACCCAGCCATATGCAAATCAGGCTTGACCCTGTTCCTTGTGGGAACAGTCCAGCCCGAACTGCCAAGCCAAGTCCTCCCTGGACCGGAAACAAGCATCCTGGGACCGGTTTCAGGGCATCACCCTTCATCAGCCAGGCTAGCATGAATCCAGTGGTGTAGTGGGCACGGGACCCACGTCTGGGCATACCCTTCCCACTTAGGGCGACATATGCAATAGACACAATTGATGGACGGAATTCTGGACAATGCAAACATTCACGCCCAGTCACAAGGATCTGCGATAAATACTTCATTCTTTTGCTCACCACACCACCCAGTTTGGACCCAGCCATATGCAAATCAGTCTTGACCCTGTTCCTTTTAGGAACAGTACAGCCCGAACTTCCAAGCCAGGTCTTCCCTGGACTGGAAACAAGCATCCTGGGACCGGTTTCAGAGCATCACCCTTCATCAACCAGGCTAGCATGAATCCAGTGGTGTACTGAGCACGGGACCCAAGTCTTTGCATACCCTTCCCACTTAGGGCGACATATGCAAAAGACACAATTGATGGACGGAATGCTGGACAATGCAAACATTCACCCCCAGTCACAAGGATCTGGGTTAAATCCATCATTCTTTTGCTCACCACACCACCCCAGTTTGGACCCAGCCATATGCAAATCAGTCTTCAACCTTTTCCTTGTGGGAACAGTCCAGCCCGAACTGCCAAGCCAGGTCCTCCCTGGACCAGAAACAAGCATCCTGGGACCGGTTTCAGGGCAACACCCTTCATCAGCCAGGCTAGCATGAATCCAGTGGTGAAGTGAGCATGGGACCCACGTCTGGGCATACCCTTCCCACTTAGGGAGACATATGCAAAAGACACAATTGAAGGACGGAATGCTGGACAATGCATACATTCACCCCCAGTCACAAGGATCTGGGTTAGATCCATCATTCTTTTGCTCTCCACACCACCCCAGTTTAGACCCAGCCATATACAAATCAGTCTTGACCCTGTTCCTTGTGGGAACAGTCCAGCCCGAACTGCCAAGCCAGGTTCTCCCTAGACCAGAAACAAGCATCCTGGGACCGGTTTCAGGGCATCACCCTTCATCAGCCAGGCTAGCATGAATCCAGTGGTGTAGTGAGCACGGGACCCACGTCTAATCATACCCTTCCCAGTTAGGGCGACATATGCAGAAGACACAAATGATGGACGGAATGCTGGACAATGCAAACATTCACCCCCAGTCACAAGGGTCTGGGTTAAACCCATCATTCTTTTGATTACCACACCACCCAGTTGTGCCCAGCCATATGCAAATCAGTTTTGACCCTGATCCTTGTGAGAACAGTCCAGCCCAAACTTCCAAGCCAGGTCCTCCCTGGACCGGAAACAAGCATCCTGGGACCGGGTTCAGGGCATCACCCTTCATCAGCCAGGCTAGCATGAATCCAGTGGTGTAGTGAGCACGGGACCCACATCAGGGCATACCCTTCCCACTTAGGGCGACATATGCAAAAGACACAATTGATGGACGGAATGCTGGACAATGCAAACATTCAACCCCAGTCACAAGAATCTGGGTTAAATCCATCATTCTTTTGCTCACCACACCACCTAGTTTGGACCCAGCCATATGCAAATCAGTCTTGACTGTGTTCCTTGTGGGAACAGTCCAGCCCGAACTGCCAAGCCAGGTCCTTCCTGGACCGAAAACAAGCATCCTGGTACTGGTTTCAGGGCAACACCCTTCATCAGCCAGGCTAGCATGAATCCGGTGGTGTAGTGAGCATGGGACCCACGTCTGGGCATACCCTTCCCACTTAGGGCAACATATGAAAAAGACACAATTGATGGACGGAATGCTGGACAATGCAAACATTCACCCCTAGTCACAAGGATCTGGGTTAAATCCATCATTCTTTTGCTCACCACACCACCCCAGTTTGGACCCAGCCATATGCAAATCAGTCTTGACCCTGTTCCTTCTCGGAAATGTCCAGCCTGAACTGCCAAGCCAGGTTCTCTCTGGTCCGGGAACAAGCATCCTGGGACCGGTTTCAGGGCATCACCCTTCATCAGCAAGGCTAGCATGAATCCAGTGGTGTAGTGAGGACGGGACCCACGTCTGGGCATACCCTTCCCACTTAGGGCGACATATGCAAAAGACACAATTGATGGACGGATTGCTGTACAATGGAAACTTTCACCCCCAGTCACAAGGATCTGGGTTAAATCCATCATTCTTTTGCTCACCACACCACCCCAGTTTGGACCCAGCCATATACAAATCAGTCTTGACCCTGTTCCTTGTGGGAACAGTCCAGCCCGAACTGCCAAGCCAGGCACTCTCTGGACCGGGAAGAAGCATCCTGCGACCGGATTCAGGGCATCACCCTTCATCAGCCAGGCTAGCATGAATGCAGTGGTGTAGTGAGAATGGGACCCACGTCTGGGCATACCCTTCCCACTTAGGGAGACATATGCAAAAGACACAATTGATGGACGGAATGCTGGACAATGCAAGCATTCACCCCCAGTCACAAGGATCTGGGTTAAATCCATTATTCTTTTGCTCTCCACACCACCCCAGTTTGGACCCAGCCATATGCAAATCAGTCTTGACCCTGTTCCTTGTGGGAACAGTCCAGCCCAAACTGCCAAGCCAGGTCCTCCCTGGACCGGAAACAAGCATCCTGGGACCGGTTTCAGGGCATCACCCTTCATCAGCCAGGCTAGCATGAATCCAGTGGTGTAGTGAGCACGGGACCCACGTCTGGGCATACCCTTCCCACTTGGGGCGACATATGCAATAGACACAATTGATGGACGGAATGCTGGACAGTGCAAACATTCACCCCCAATCACAAGGATCTGGGTTAAATCCTTCTTTGTTTTGCTCAAAACACCACCCAGTTTGGACCCAGCCATATGCAAATCAGTCTTGACCCTGTTCCTTTTGGGAACAGTCCAGCCCGAACTGCCAAGCCAGGTCATCCCTGGACTGGAAACAAGCATCCTGGGACCGGTTTCAGAGCATCACCCTTCATCAACCAGGCTAGCATGAATCCAGTGGTGTAGTGAGCACAGGACCCACGTCTGGGCATACCCTTCCCACTTGGGGCGACATATGCAAAAGATACAATTGATGGACGGAATGCTGGACAATGCAAACATTCACCCCCAGTCACATGGATCTGGGTTAAATCCATCATTCTTTTGCTCACCACATCACCCCAGTTTGGACCCAGCCATATGCAAATCAGTCTTGACCCTGTTCCTTGTGGGAACAGTCCAGCCCGAACTGCCAAGCCGGGTCCTCCCTTGACCGGAAACCAGCATCCTGGGACCGGTTTCAGGGCATCACCCTTCATCAGCCAGGCTAGCATGAATCCAGTGGTGAAGTGAGCATGGGACCTACGTCTGGGCATACCCTTCCCACTTAGGGCGACATATGCAAAAGACACAATTGTTGGACGGAATGCTGGACAATGCATACATTCACCCCCAGTCACAAGGATCTGGGTTAGATCCATCATTCTTTTGCTCTCCACACCACCCCAGTTTGGACCCAGCCATATACAAATCAGTCTTGACCCTGTTACTTGTGGCTTGGCAGCCCGAACTGCCGGCCAGGTTCTCCCTGGACCGGAAACAAGCATCCTGGGACCGGTTTCAGGGCATCACCCTTCATCAGCCAGGCTAACATGAATCCAGTGGTGTAGTGAGCACAGGACCCACGTCTGGGCATACCCTTCCCACTTAGGGCAACATATGCAGAAGACACAATTGATGGACGGAATGCTGGACAATGCAAACATTCACCACCAGTCACAAGGGTCTGGGTTAAATCCATCATTCTTTTGCTCACCACACCACCCCAGTTGGGCCCAGCCATATGCAAATCAGTCTTGACCTTGATCCTTGTGGGAACAGTCCAGCCCAAACTGCCAAGCCAGGTCCTCCCTGGACCGGAAACAAGCATCCTGGGACCGGGTTCAGGGCATCACCCTTCATCAGCCAGACTAGCAAGAATCCAATGGTGTAGTGAGCACGGTACCCACATCAGGGAATACCCTTCCAACTGAGGGCGACATATGCAAAAGACACAATTGATGGACGGAATGCTGGACAATGCAAACATTCACCCCCAGTCACAAGGATCTGGGTTAAATCCATCATTCTTTTGCTCACCACACCACCTAGTTTGGACCCAGCCATATGCAAATCAGTCTTGACTGTGTTCCTTGTGGGAACAGTCCAGCCCGAACTGCCAAGCCAGGTCCTCCCTGGACCGGAAACAAGCATCCTAGGACCGGTTTCAGGGCATCAACCTTCATCAACCAGGCTTGCATGAATCCAGTGGTGTAGTGAGCATGGGACCCACGTCTGGGCATACCCTTCCCACTTAGGGCAACATATGAAAAAGACACAATTGATGGACGGAATGCTGGACAATGCAAACATTCACCCCCAGTCAAAAGCATCTGGGTTAAATCCATCATTCTTTTGCTCACCACACCACCCCAGTTTGGACCCAGCCATATGCAAATCAGTCTTGACCCTGTTCCTTGTGGGAACAGTCCAGACCGAACTGCCAAGCCAAGTCCTCCCTGGATCGGAAACAAGCATCCTGGGACCGGTTTCAGGGCATCACCCTTCATCAGCCAGGCTAGCATGAATCCAGTGGTGTAGTGAGCACGGGACCCACGTCTGGGCATACCCTTCCCACTTAGGGCAACATATGCAATAGACACAATTGATGGACGGAATGCTGGACAATGCCAACATTCACCCCCAGTCACAAGGATCGGGGATAAACCCTTCATTCTTTTGCTCACCACACCACCCAGTTTGGACCCAGCCATATGCAAATCAGTCTTGACCCTGTTCCTTTTGGGAACAGTCCAGCCCAAACTTCCAAGCCAGGTCCTCCCTGGACTGGAAACAAGCATCCTGGGACAGGTTTCAGAGCATCACCCTTCATCAACCAGGCTAGCATGAATCCAGTGGTGTAGTGAGCACGGGACCCACGTCTGTGCATACCCTTCCCACTTAGGGCGACATATGCAAAAGACACAATTGATGGACGGAATGCTTGACAATGCAAACATTCACCCCCAGTCACAAGGATCTGGGTTAAATCCATCATTCTTTTGCTCACCACACCACCCCAGTTTGGACCCAGCCATATGGAAATCAGTCTTGACCCTTTTCCTTCTGAGAACAGTCCAGCCCGAACTGCCAAGCCAGGTCCTCCCTGGACCGGAAACAAGCATCCTGGGACCGGTTTCAGGGCATCACCCTTCATCAGCCAGGCTAGCATGAATCCAGTTTTGAAGTGAGCATGGGACCCTCGTCTGGGCATACCCTTCCCACTTAGGGCGACATATGCAAAAGACACAATTGATGGACGGAATGCTGGACAATGCATACATTCACCCCCAGTCACAAGGATCTGGGTTATGTCCATAATTCTTTTGCTCTCCACACCACCCCAGTTTAGACCCAGCCATATACAAATCAGTCTTGACCCTGTTCCTTGTGGGAACAGTCCAGCCCGAACTGCCAAGCCAGGTTCTCCCTGGACCGGAAACAAGCATCATGGGACCGGTTTCAGGGCATCACCCTTCATCAGCCAGGCTAGCATGAATCCAGTGGTGTAGTGAGCACGGGATCCACGTCTGGGCATACCCTTCCCAGTTAGGGCAACATATGCAAAAGACACAATTGATGGACAGAATGCTGGACAATGCAAACATTCACCCCCAGTCACAAGGATCTGGGTTAAATCCATTATTCTTTTGCTCTCCACACCACCCCAGTTTGGACCCAGCCATATGCAAATCAGTCTTGACCCTGTTCCTTGTGGGAAACGTCCAGCCCGAACTGCCAAGCCAGGTCCTCCCTGGACCGGAAACAAGCATCCTAGGACCGGTTTCAGGGCATCAACCTTCATCAGCCAGGCTTGCATGAATCCAGTGTTGTAGTGAGCATGGGACCCACGTTTGGGCAAACCCTTCCCACTTAGGGCGACATATGCAAAATACACAATTGATGGACGGAATGCTGGACAATGCAAACATTCACCCCCAGTCACAAGGATCTGGGTTAAATCCATGATTCTTTTGCTCTCCACACCACCTCAGTTTGTACCCAGCCATATGCAAATCAGGTTTGACCCTGTTCCTTGTGGGAACAGTCCAGCCCGAACTGCCAAGCCAAGTCCTCCCTGGACTGGAAACAAGCATCCTGGGACCGGTTTCAGGGCATCACCCTTCATCAGCCAGGCTAGCATGAATCCAGTGGTGTAGTGGGCACGGGACCCACGTCTGGGCATACCCTTCCCACTTAGGGCGACATATGCAATAGACACAATTGATGGACGGAATTCTGGACAATGCAAACATTCACCCCCAGTCACAAGGATCTGTGATAAATACTTCATTCTTTTGCTCACCACACCACCCAGTTTGGACCCAGCCATATGCAAATCAGTCTTGACCCTGTTCCTTTTAGGAACAGTACAGCCCGAACTTCCAAGCCAGGTCCTCCCTGGACTGGAAACAAGCATCCTGGGACCGGTTTCAGAGCATCACCCTTCATCAACCAGGCTAGCATGAATCCAGTGGTGTACTGAGCACGGGACCCAAGTCTTTGCATACCCTTCCCACTTAGGGCGACATATGCAAAAGACACAATTGATGGACGGAA
The DNA here is from genome assembly GCA_963921515.1 of Calotriton arnoldi. Classification (NCBI taxonomy): domain Eukaryota; kingdom Metazoa; phylum Chordata; class Amphibia; order Caudata; family Salamandridae; genus Calotriton; species Calotriton arnoldi. The sequence goes on along the minus strand of CAWUFW010004244.1, from coordinate 44,002 downwards.
TGCTGGACAATGCAAACATTCACCCCCAGTCACAAGGATCTGGGTTAAATCCATCATTCTTTTGCTCACCACACCACCCCAGTTTGGACCCAGCCATATGCAAATCAGTCTTCAACCTTTTCCTTGTGGGAACAGTCCAGCTCGAACTGCCAAGCCAGGTCCTCCCTGGACCAGAAACAAGCATCCTGTGACCGGTTTCAGGGCAACACCCTTCATCAGCCAGGCTAGCATGAATCCAGTGGTGAAGTGAGCATGGGACCCACGTCTGGGCATACCCTTCCCACTTAGGGAGACATATGCAAAAGACACAATTGAAGGACGGAATGCTGGACAATGCATACATTCACCCCCAGTCACAAGGATCTGGGTTAGATCCATCATTCTTTTGCTCTCCACACCACCCCAGTTTAGACCCAGCCATATACAAATCAGTCTTGACCCTGTTCCTTGTGGGAACAGTCCAGCCCGAACTGCCAAGCCAGGTTCTCCCTGGACCAGAAACAAGCATCCTGGGACCGGTTTCAGGGCATCACCCTTCATCAGCCAGGCTAGCATGAATCCAGTGGTGTAGTGAGCACGGGACCCACGTCTAAGCATACCCTTCCCAGTTAGGGCGACATATGCAGAAGACACAAATGATGGACGGAATGCTGGACAATGCAAACATTCACCCCCAGTCACAAGGGTCTGGGTTAAACCCATCATTCTTTTGATTACCACACCACACCAGTTGTGCCCAGCCATATGCAAATCAGTTTTGACCCTGATCCTTGTGAGAACAGTCCAGCCCAAACTTCCAAGCCAGGTCCTCCCTGGACCGGAAACAAGCATCCTGGGACCGGGTTCAGGGCATCACCCTTCATCAGCCAGGCTAGCATGAATCCAGTGGTGTAGTGAGCACGGGACCCCCATCAGGGCATACCCTTCCCACTTAGGGCGACATATGCAAAAGACACAATTGATGGACGGAATGCTGGACAATGCAAACATTCAACCCCAGTCACAAGAATCTGGGTTAAATCCATCATTCTTTTGCTCACCACACCACCTAGTTTGGACCCAGCCATATGCAAATCAGTCTTGACTGTGTTCCTTGTGGGAACAGTCCAGCCCGAACTGCCAAGCCAGGTCCTTCCTGGACCGAAAACAAGCATCCTGGTACTGGTTTCAGGGCAACACCCTTCATCAGCCAGGCTAGCATGAATCCGGTGGTGTAGTGAGCATGGGACCCACGTCTGGGCATACCCTTCCCACTTAGGGCAACATATGAAAAAGACACAATTGATGGACGGAATGCTGGACAATGCAAACATTCACCCCTAGTCACAAGGATCTGGGTTAAATCCATCATTCTTTTGCTCACCACACCACCCCAGTTTGGACCCAGCCATATGCAAATCAGTCTTGACCCTGTTCCTTCTCGGAAATGTCCAGCCTGAACTGCCAAGCCAGGTTCTCTCTGGTCCGGGAACAAGCATCCTGGGACCGGTTTCAGGGCATCACCCTTCATCAGCAAGGCTAGCATGAATCCAGTGGTGTAGTGAGGACGGGACCCACGTCTGGGCATACCCTTCCCACTTAGGGCGACATATGCAAAAGACACAATTGATGGACGGATTGCTGTACAATGGAAACTTTCACCCCCAGTCACAAGGATCTGGGTTAAATCCATCATTCTTTTGCTCACCACACCACCCCAGTTTGGACCCAGCCATATACAAATCAGTCTTGACCCTGTTCCTTGTGGGAACAGTCCAGCCCGAACTGCCAAGCCAGGCACTCTCTGGACCGGGAAGAAGCATCCTGCGACCGGATTCAGGGCATCACCCTTCATCAGCCAGGCTAGCATGAATGCAGTGGTGTAGTGAGAATGGGACCCACGTCTGGGCATACCCTTCCCACTTAGGGAGACATATGCAAAAGACACAATTGATGGACGGAATGCTGGACAATGCAAGCATTCACCCCCAGTCACAAGGATCTGGGTTAAATCCATTATTCTTTTGCTCTCCACACCACCCCAGTTTGGACCCAGCCATATGCAAATCAGTCTTGACCCTGTTCCTTTTGGGAACAGTCCAGCCCGAACTGCCAAGCCAGGTCATCCCTGGACTGGAAACAAGCATCCTGGGACCGGTTTCAGAGCATCACCCTTCATCAACCAGGCTAGCATGAATCCAGTGGTGTAGTGAGCACAGGACCCACGTCTGGGCATACCCTTCCCACTTGGGGCGACATATGCAAAAGACACAATTGATGGACGGAATGCTGGACAATGCAAACATTCACCCCCAGTCACATGGATCTGGGTTAAATCCATCATTCTTTTGCTCACCACATCACCCCAGTTTGGACCCAGCCATATGCAAATCAGTCTTGACGCTGTTCCTTGTGGGAACAGTCCAGCCCGAACTGCCAAGCCGGGTCCTCCCTTGACCGGAAACCAGCATCCTGGGACCGGTTTCAGGGCATCACCCTTCATCAGCCAGGCTAGCATGAATCCAGTGGTGAAGTGAGCATGGGACCTACGTCTGGGCATACCCTTCCCACTTAGGGCGACATATGCAAAAGACACAATTGTTGGACGGAATGCTGGACAATGCATACATTCACCCCCAGTCACAAGGGTCTGGGTTAAATCCATCATTCTTTTGCTCTCCACACCACCCCAGTTTGGACCCAGCCATATACAAATCAGTCTTGACCCTGTTACTTGTGGCTTGGCAGCCCGAACTGCCAAGCCAGGTTCTCCCTGGACCGGAAACAAGCATCCTGGGACCGGTTTCAGGGCATCACCCTTCATCAGCCAGGCTAACATGAATCCAGTGGTGTAGTGAGCACAGGACCCACGTCTGGGCATACCCTTCCCACTTAGGGCAACATATGCAGAAGACACAATTGATGGACGGAATGCTGGACAATGCAAACATTCACCACCAGTCACAAGGGTCTGGGTTAAATCCATCATTCTTTTGCTCACCACACCACCCCAGTTGGGCCCAGCCATATGCAAATCAGTCTTGACCTTGATCCTTGTGGGAACAGTCCAGCCCAAACTGCCAAGCCAGGTCCTCCCTGGACCGGAAACAAGCATCCTGGGACCGGGTTCAGGGCATCACCCTTCATCAGCCAGACTAGCAAGAATCCAATGGTGTAGTGAGCACGGTACCCACATCAGGGAATACCCTTCCAACTGAGGGCGACATATGCAAAAGACACAATTGATGGACGGAATGCTGGACAATGCAAACATTCACCCCCAGTCACAAGGATCTGGGTTAAATCCATCATTCTTTTGCTCACCACACCACCTCAGTTTGGACCCAGCCATATGCAAATCAGTCTTGACTGTGTTCCTTGTGGGAACAGTCCAGCCCGAACTGCCAAGCCAGGTCCTCCCTGGACCGGAAACAAGCATCCTAGGACCGGTTTCAGGGCATCAACCTTCATCAACCAGGCTTGCATGAATCCAGTGGTGTAGTGAGCATGGGACCCACGTCTGGGCATACCCTTCCAACTGAGGGCGACATATGCAAAAGACACAATTGATGGACGGAATGCTGGACAATGCAAACATTCACCCCCAGTCACAAGGATCTGGGTTAAATCCATCATTCTTTTGCTCACCACACCACCTAGTTTGGACCCAGCCATATGCAAATCAGTCTTGACTGTGTTCCTTGTGGGAACAGTCCAGCCCGAACTGCCAAGCCAGGTCCTCCCTGGACCGGAAACAAGCATCCTAGGACCGGTTTCAGGGCATCAACCTTCATCAACCAGGCTTGCATGAATCCAGTGGTGTAGTGAGCATGGGACCCACGTCTGGGCATACCCTTCCCACTTAGGGCAACATATGAAAAAGACACAATTGATGGACGGAATGCTGGACAATGCAAACATTCACCCCCAGTCAAAAGCATCTGGGTTAAATCCATCATTCTTTTGCTCACCACACCACCCCAGTTTGGACCCAGCCATATGCAAATCAGTCTTGACCCTGTTCCTTGTGGGAACAGTCCAGACCGAACTGCCAAGCCAAGACCTCCCTGGATCGGAAACAAGCATCCTGGGACCGGTTTCAGGGCATCACCCTTCATCAGCCAGGCTAGCATGAATCCAGTGGTGTAGTGAGCACGGGACCCACGTCTGGGCATACCCTTCCCACTTAGGGCAACATATGCAATAGACACAATTGATGGACGGAATGCTGGACAATGCCAACATTCACCCCCAGTCACAAGGATCGGGGATAAATCCTTCATTCTTTTGCTCACCACACCACCCAGTTTGGACCCAGCCATATGCAAATCAGTCTTGACCCTGTTCCTTTTGGGAACAGTCCAGCCCAAACTTCCAAGCCAGGTCCTCCCTGGACTGGAAACAAGCATCCTGGGACAGGTTTCAGAGCATCACCCTTCATCAACCAGGCTAGCATGAATCCAGTGGGGTAGTGAGCACGGGACCCACGTCTGTGCATACCCTTCCCACTTAGGGCGACATATGCAAAAGACACAATTGATGGACGGAATGCTGGACAATGCAAACATTCACCCCCAGTCACAAGGATCTGGGTTAAATCCATCATTCTTTTGCTCACCACACCACCCCAGTTTGGACCCAGCCATATGGAAATCAGTCTTGACCCTTTTCCTTCTGAGAACAGTCCAGCCCGAACTGCCAAGCCAGGTCCTCCCTGGACCGGAAACAAGCATCCTGGGACCGGTTTCAGGGCATCACCCTTCATCAGCCAGGCTAGCATGAATCCAGTGGTGAAGTGAGCATGGGACCCTCGTCTGGGCATACCCTTCCCACTTAGGGCGACATATGCAAAAGACACAATTGATGGACGGAATGCTGGACAATGCATACATTCACCCCCAGTCACAAGGATCTGGGTTATGTCCATAATTCTTTTGCTCTACACACCACCCCAGTTTAGACCCAGCCATATACAAATCAGTCTTGACCCTGTTCCTTGTGGGAACAGTCCAGCCCGAACTGCCAAGCCAGGTTCTCCCTGGACCGGAAACAAGCATCATGGGACCGGTTTCAGGGCATCACCCTTCATCAGCCAGGCTAGCATGAATCCAGTGGTGTAGTGAGCACGGGATCCACGTCTGGGCATACCCTTCCCAGTTAGGGCAACATATGCAGAAGACACAATTGATGGACGGAATGCTGGACAATGCAAACATTCACCCCCAGTCACAAGGGTCTGGGTTAAACCCATCATTCTTTTTCTCACCATACCACCCCAGTTGGGCCCAGCCATATGCAAATCACTCTTGACCGTGTTCCTTGTGGGAACAGTCCAGCCCGAACTGCCAAGCCAGGTCCTCCCTGGACCGGAAACAAGCATGCTGGGACTGGTTTCAGGGCATCACCCTTCATCAGCCAGGCTAGCATGAATCTGGTGGTGTAGTGAGCATGGGACCCACGTCTAGGCATACCCTTCCCACTTAGGGCGACATATGAAAAAGACACAATTGATGGACGGAATGCTGGACAATGCAAACATTCACCCCTAGTCACAAGGATCTGGGTTAAATCCATCATTCTTTTGCTCACCACCCCAGTTTGGACCCAGCCATATGCAAATCAGTCTTGACCCTGTTCCTTCTCGGAACAGTCCAGCCCTGAACTTCCAAGCCAGGTTCTCTCTGGACCGGGAACAAGCATCCTGGGACCGGTTTCAGGGCATCACCCTTCATCAGCCAGGCTAGCATGAATGCAGTGGTGTAGTGAGCATGGGACCCATGTCTGCGCATACCCTTCCCACTTAGGGAGACATATGCAAAAGACACAATTGACGGATGGAATGCTGGACAATGCAAACATTCACCCGAGTCACAAGGATCTGGGTTAAATCCATCATTCTTTTGCTCTCCACACCACCCCAGTTTGGACCCAGCCATATGCAAATCAGTCTTGACCCTGTTCCTTGTGGGAACAGTCCAGCCCGAAATGCCAAGCCAGGTCCTCCCTGGACCGGAAACCAGCATCCTGGGACCGGTTTCAGGGCATCACCCTTCATCAGCCAGGCTAGCATGAATCCAGTGGTGTAGTGAGCACGGGACCCACGTCTGGGCATTCCCTTCCCACTTAGGGCGACATATGCAAAAGACACAATTGATGGACGGATTGCTGTACAATGGAAACTTTCACCCCCAGTCACAAGGATCTGGGTTAAATCCATCATTCTTTTGGTCACCACACCACCCCAGTTTGGACCAAGCCATATGCAAATCAGTCTTGACCCTGTTCCTTTTGGGAACAGTCCAGCCCAAACTTCCAAGCCAGGTCCTCCCTGGACTGGAAACAAGCATCCTGGGACAGGTTTCAGGGCATCACCCTTCATCAGCCAGGCTAGCATGAATCAGTGGTGTAGTGAGCACGGGATCCACGTCTGGGCATACCCTTCCCATTTAGGGCAACATATGCAGAAGACACAATTGATGGACGGAATGCTGGACAATGCAAACATTCACCCCCAGTCACAAGGGTCTGGGTTAAACCCATCATTCTTTTGCTCACCATACCACCCCAGTTGGGCCCAGCCATATGCAAATCACTCTTGACCGTGTTCCTTGTGGGAACAGTCCAGCCCGAACTGCCAAGCCAGGTCCTCCCTGGACCGGAAACAAGCATGCTGGGACTGGTTTCAGGGCATCACCCTTCATCAGCCAGGCTAGCATGAATCCGGTGGTGTAGTGAGCATGGGATCCACGTCTGGGCATACCCTTCCCATTTAGGGCAACATATGCAGAAGACACAATTGATGGACGGAATGCTGGATAATGCAAACATTCACCCCCAGTCACAAGGGTCTGGGTTAAACCAATCATTCTTTTGCTCACCATACCACCCCAGTTGGGCCCAGCCATATGCAAATCACTGTTGACCGTGTTCCTTGTGGGAACAGTCCAGCCCGAACTGCCAAGCCAGGTCCTCCCTGGACCGGAAACAAGCATGCTGGGACTGGTTTCAGGGCATCACCCTTCATCAGCCAGGCTAGCATGAATCCGGTGGTGTAGTGAGCATGGGACCCACGTCTGGGCATACCCTTCCCACTTAGGGCGACATATGAAAAAGACACAATTGATGGACGGAATGCTGGACAATGCAAACATTCAAACCTAGTCACAAGGATCTGGGTTAAATCCATCATTCTTTTGCTCACCACACCACCCCAGTTTGGACCCAGCCATATGCAAATCAGTCTTGACCCTGTTCCTTCTCGGAACAGTCCAGCCTGAACTTCCAAGCCAGGTTCTCTCTGGACCGGGAACAAGCATCCTGGGACCGGTTTCAGGGCATCACCCTTCATCAGCCAGGCTAGCATGAATGCAGTGGTGTAGTGAGCATGGGACCCACGTCTGGGCATTCCCTTCCCACTTAGGGCGACATATGCAAAAGACACAATTGATGGACGTATTGCTGTACAATGGAAACTTTCACCCCCAGTCACAAGTATCTGGGTTAAATCCATCATTCTTTTGCTCACCACACCACCCCAGTTTGGACCCAGCCATATGCAAATCAGTCTTGACCCTGTTCCTTCTCGGAACAGTCCAGCCTGAACTTCCAAGCCAGGTTCTCTCTGGACCGGGAACAAGCATCCTGGGACCGGTTTCAGGACATCACCCTTCATCAGCCAGGCTAGCATGAATCCGGTGGTGTAGTGAGCATGGGATCCACGTCTGGGCATACCCTTCCCATTTAGGGCAACATATGCAGAAGACACAATTGATGGACGGAATGCTGGACAATGCAAACATTCACCCCGAGTCACAAGGATCTGGGTTAAATCCATTATTCTTTTGCTCTCCACACCACCCCAGTTTGGACCCAGGAATATGCAAATCAGTCTTGACCGTGTTCCTTGTGGGAACAGTCCAGCCCGAACTGCCAAGCCAGGTCCTCCCTGGACCGGAAACAAGCATGCTGGGACTGGTTTCAGGGCATCACCCTTCATCAGCCAGGCTAGCATGAATCCGGTGGTGTAGTGAGCATGGGACCCACGTCTGGGCATACCCTTCCCACTTAGGGAGACATATGCAAAAGACACAATTGATGGATGGAATGCTGGACAATGCAAACATTCACCCCGAGTCACAAGGATCTGGGTTAAATCCATTATTCTTTTGCTCTCCACACCACCCCAGTTTGGACCCAGCCATATGCAAATCAGTCTTGACCCTGTTCCTTGTGGGAACAGTCCAGCCCGAAATGCCAAGCCAGGTCCTCCCTGGACCGGAAACCAGCATCCTGGGACCGGTTTCAAGGCATCACCCTTCATCAGCCAGGCTAGCATGAATCCAGTGGTGTAGTGAGCACGGGACCCACGTCTGGGCATTCCCTTCCCACTTAGGGCGACATATGCAAAAGACACAATTGATGGACGGATTGCTGTACAATGGAAACTTTCACCCCCAGTCACAAGGATCTGGGTTAAATCCATCATTATTTTGCTCACCACACCACCCCAGTTTGGACGCAGCCATACTCAAATCAGTCTTGACCCTGTTCCTTGTGGGAACAGTCCAGCCCGAACTGCCAAACCAGGTCCTCCCTGGACCGGAAACAAGCATCCTGGGACCGGTTTCAAGGCATCACCCTTCATCAGCCAGGCTAGCATGAATCCAGTGGTGTAGTGAGCATGGGACCCACGTCTGGGCATACCCTTCCCACTTAGGGCGACATATGCAAAAGACACAATTGATGAACGGAATGCTGGACAATGCATACATTCACCCCAGTCACAAGGATCTGGGTTAGATCCATCATTCTTTTGCTCTCCACACCACCCCAGTTTAGACCCAGCCATATACAAATCAGTCTTGACCCTTTTCCTTGTGGGAACAGTCCAGCCTGAACTGCAAAGCCAGGTTCTCCCTGGACCAGAAACAAGCATCCTGGGACCGGTTTCAGGGCATCACCCTTCATCAGCCAGGCTAGCATGAATCCAGTGGTGTAGTGAGCACGGGACCCACGTCTGGGCATACCCTTCCCAGTTAGGGCGACATATGCAGAAGACACAAATGATGGACGGAATGCTGGACAATGCAAACATTCACCCCCAGTCACAAGGGTCTGGGTTAAACCCATCATTCTTTTGATTACCACACCACCCCAGTTGGGCCCAGCCATTTGCAAATCAGTTTTGACCCTGATCATTGTGAGAACAGTCCAGCCCAAACTTCCAAGCCAGGTCCTCCCTGGACCGGAAACAAGCATCCTGGGACCGGGTTCAGGGCATCACCCTTCATCAGCCAGGCTAGCATGAATCCAGTGGTGTAGTGAGCACGGGACCCACATCAGGGCATACCCTTCCCACTTAGGGCGACATATGCAAAAGACACAATTGATGGACGGAATGCTGGACAATGCAAACATTCACCCCCAGTCACAAGAATCTGGGTTAAATCCATCATTCTTTTGCTCACCACACCACCTAGTTTGGACCCAGCCATATGCAAATCAGTCTTGACCGTGTTCCTTGTGGGAACAGTCCAGCCCGAACTGCCAAGCCAGGTCCTTCCTGGACCGAAAACAAGCATCCTGGTACTGGTTTCAGGGCATCACCCTTCATCAGCCATGCTAGCATGAATCCGGTGGTGTAGTGAGCATGGGACCCACGTCTGGGCATACCCTTCCCACTTAGGGCAACATATGAAAAAGACACAATTGATGGACGGAATGCTGGACAATGCAAACATTCACCCCTAGTCACAAGGATCTGGGTTAAATCCATCATTCTTTTGCTCACCACACCACCCCAGTTTGGACCCAGCCATATGCAAATCAGTCTTGACCCTGTTCCTTCTCGGAAAAGTCCAGCCTGAACTGCCAAGCCAGGTTCTCTCTGGATCGGGAACAAGCATCCTGGGACCGGTTTCAGGGCATCACCCTTAATCAGCCAGGCTAGCATGAATGCAGTGGTGTAGTGAGCATGGGACCGACGTCTGGGCATACCCTTCCAACTTAGGGAGACATATGCAAAAGACACAATTGATGGATGGAATGCTGGACAATGCAAACATTCATCCCCCAGTCACAAGGATCTGGGTTAAATCCATGATTCTTTTGCTCTCGTCACCACCCCAGTTTGGACCCAGCCATATGCAAATCAGTCTTGACCTGTTCCTTGTGGGAACAGTCCAGCCCGAACTGCCAAGCCAGGTCCTCCTTGGACCGGAAACGAGCATCCTGGGACCGGTTTCAGGGCATCACCCTTCATCAGCCAGGCTAGCATGAATCCAGTGGTGTAGTGAGGACGGGACCCACGTCTGGGCATACCCTTCCCACTTAGCGCGACATATGCAAAAGACACAATTGATGGACGGTTTGCTGTACAATGGAAACTTTCACCCCCCAGTCACAAGGATCTGGGTTAAATCCATCATTCTTTTGCTCACCACACCACCCCAGTTTGGACCCAGCCATATACAAATCAGTCTTTATCCTGTTCCTTGTCGGAACAGTCCAGCCCGAACTGCCAAGCCAGGCACACTCTGAACCAGGAAGAAGCATCCTGCGACCGGATTCAGGGCATCACCCTTCATCAGCCAGGCTAGCATGAATGCAGTGGTGTAGTGAGAATGGGACCCACGTCTGGGCATACCCTTCCCACTTAAGGAGACATATGCAAAAGACACAATTGATGGACGGAATGCTGGACAATGCAAGCATTCACCACCAGTCACAAGGATCTGGGTTAAATCCATTATTCTTATGCTCTCCACACCACCCCAGTTTGGACCCAGCCATATGCAAATAAGTCTTGACCCTGTTCCTTGTGGGAACAGTCCAGCCCAAACTGCCAAGCCAGGTCCTCCCTGGACCGCAAACAAGCATCCTGGGACCGGTTTCAGGGCATCACCCTTCATCAGCCAGGCTAGCATGAATCGAGTGGTGTAGTGAGCACGGGACCCACGTCTGGGAATACCCTTCCCACTTAGGGGGACATATGCAATAGACACAATTGATGGACGGAATGCTGGACGGTGCAAACATTCACCCCCAATCACAAGGATCTGGGTTAAATCCTTCTTTGTTTTGCTCACCACACCACCCAGTTTGGATCCAGCCATATGCAAATCAGTCTTGACCCTATTCCTTGTGGGAACAGTCCAGCCCGAACTGCCAAGCCGGGTCCTCCCTTGACCGGAAACCAGCATCCTGGGACCGGTTTCAGGGCATCACCCTTCATCAGCCTGGCTAGCATGAATCCAGTGGTGAAGTGAGCATGGGACCTACGTCTGGGCATACCCTTCCCACTTAGGGCGACATATGCAAAAGACACAATTGTTGGACGGAATGCTGGACAAAGCATACATTCACCCCCAGTCACAAGGATCTGGGTTAGATCCATCATTCTTTTGCTCTCCACACCACCCCAGTTTGGACCCAGCCATATACAAATCAGTCTTGACCCTGTTACTTGTGGGAACAGTCCAGCCCGAACTGCCAAGCCAGGTTCTCCCTGGACCGGAAACAAGCATCCTGGGACCGGTTTCAGGGCATCACCCTTCATCAGCCAGGCTAGCATGAATCCAGTGGTGTAGTGAGCACAGGACCCACGTCTGGGCATACCCTTCCCACGTAGGGCAAAATATGCAGAAGACACAATTGATGGACGGAATGCTGGACAATGCAAACATTCACCACCAGTCACAAGGGTCTGGGTTAAATCCATCATTCTTTTGCTCACCACACCACCCCAGTTGGGCCCAGCCATATGCAAATCAGTCTTGACCTTGATCCGTGTGGGAACAGTCCAGCCCAAACTGCCAAGCCAGGTCCTCCCTGGACCGGAAACAAGCATCCTGGGACCGGGTTCAGGGCATCACCCTTCATCAGCCAGACTAGCAAGAATCCAATGGTTAGTGAGCACGGGACCCACATCAGGGAATACCCTTCCCACTGAGGGCGACATATGCAAAAGACACAATTGATGGACGGAATGCTGGACAATGCAAACATTCACCCCAAGTCAAAAGCATCTGGGTTAAATCCATCATTCTTTTACTCACCACACCACCCCAGTTTGGACCCAGCCATATGCAAATCAGTCTTGACCCTGTTCCTTGTGGGAACAGTCCAGCCCGAACTGCCAAGCCAGGTCCTCCCTGGACCGGAAACAAGCATCCTGGGACCATTTTCAGGGCATCACCCTTCATCAGCCAGGCTAGCATGAATGCAGTGGTGTAGTGAGCATGGGACCCACATCTGGGCATACCCTTCCCACTTAGGGCGACATATGCAAAATACACAATTGATGGATGGAATGCTGGACAATGCAAACATTCACCCCAGTCAAAAGCATCTGGGTTAAATCCATCATTCTTTAGCTCACCACACCACCCCAGTTTGGACCCAGCCATATGCAAATCAGTCTTGACCCTGTTCCTTGTGGGAACAGTCCAGCCCGAACTGCCAAGCCAGGTCCTCCCTGGACCGGAAACAAGCATCCTGGGACCAGTTTCAGGGCATCACCCTTCATCAGCCAGGGTAGCATGAATGCAGTGGTGTAGTGAGCATGGGACCCACATCTGGGCATACCCTTCCCACTTAGGGAGACATATGCAAAAGACACAATTGATGGACGGAATGCTGGACAATGCAAACATTCACCCCCAGTCACAAGGATCTGGGTTAAATCCATGATTCTTTTGCTCTCCACACCACCCCAGTTTGGACCCAGCCATATGCAAATCAGTCTTGAGCCTGTTCCTTGTGGGAACAGTCCAGCCCGAACTGCCAAGCCAAGTCCTCCCTGGATCGGAAACAAGCATCCTGGGACCGGTTTCAGGGCATCACCCTTCATCAGCCAGGCTAGCATGAATCCAGTGGTGTAGTGAGCACGGGACCCACGTCTGGGCCTACCCTTCCCACTTAGGGCGACATATGCAATAGAGACAATTGATGGACGGAATGCTGGACAATGCAAACATTCACCCCCAGTCACAAGGATCTGGGATAAATCCTTCATTCTTTTGCTCACCACACCACCCAGTTTGGACCCAGCCATATGCAAATCAGTCTTGACCCTGTTCCTATTGGGAACAGTCCAGCCCAAACTTCCAAGCCAGGTCTTCCCTGGACTGGAAACAAGCATCCTGGGACAGGTTTCAGAGCATCACCCTTCATCAACCAGGCTAGCATGAATCCAGTGGTGTAGTGAGCACGGGACCCACGTCTGTGCATACCCTTCCCACTTAGGGTGACATATGCAAAAGACACAATTGATGGACGGAATGCTGGACGTTGCAAACATTCACCCCCAGTCACAAGGATCTGGGTTAAATCCATCATTATTTTGCTCACGACACCACCCCAGTTTGGACCCAGCCATATGCAAATCAGTCTTGACCCTTTTCCTTCTGAGAACAGTCCACCCACGAACTGCCAAGCCAGGTCCTCCCTGGACCGGAAACAAGCATCCTGGGACCGGTTTCAGGGCATCACCCTTCATCAGCCAGGCTAGCATGAATCCAGTGGTGTAGTGAACACGGGATCCACGTCTGGGCATACCCTTCCCAGTTAGGGCAACATATGCAGAAGACACAATTGATGGACGGAATGCTGGACAATGCAAACATTCACCCCTAGTCACAAGGATCTGGGTTAAATCCATCATTCTTTTGCTCACAACACCACCCCAGTTTGAACCCAGCCATATGCAAATCAGTCTTGACCCTGTTCCTTCTCGGAACAGTCCAGCCTGAACTTCCAAGCCAGGTTCTCTCTGGACCGGGAACAAGCATCCTGGGACCGGTTTCAGGGCATCACCCTTCATCAGCCAGGCTAGCATGAATGCAGTGGTGTAGTGAGCATGGGACCCACGTCTGGGCATACCCTTCCCACTTAGGGAGACATATGCAAAAGACACAATTGATGGATGGAATGCTGGACAATGCAAACATTCACCCCGAGTCACAAGGATCTGGGTTAAATCCATTATTCTTTTGCTCTCCACACCACCCCAGTTTGGACCCAGCCATATGCAAATCAGTCTTGACCCTGTTCCTTGTGGGAACAGTCAGGCCCAAAATGCCAAGCCAGGTCCTCCCTGGACCGGAAACCAGCATCCTGGGACCGGTTTCAGGGCATCACCGTTCATCAGCCAGGCTAGCATGAATCCAGTGGTGTAGTGAGCACGGGACCCACGTCTGGGCATTCCCTTCCCACTTAGGGCGACATATGCAAAAGACACAATTGATGGACGGATTGCTGTACAATGGAAACTTTCACCCCCAGTCACAAGGATCTGGGTTAAATCCATCATTCTTTTGCTCACCACACCACCCCAGTTTGGACCCAGCCATATGCAAATCAGTCTTGACCCTGTTCCTGGTGGGAACAGTCTAGCCCAAACTGCAAAGCCAGGTCCTCCCTGGACCGGAAACAAGCATCCTGGGACCGGTTTCAGGGCATCACCCTTCATCAGCCAGGCTAGCATGAATCCAGTGGTGAAGTGAGCATGGGACCTACGTCTGGGCATACCCTTCCCACTTAGGGCGACATATGCAAAAGAAACAATTGATGGACGGAATGCTGGACAATGCATACATTCACCCCCAGTCACAAGGATCTGGGTTAGATCCATCATTCTTTTGCTCTCCACACCACCCCAGTTTGGACCCAGCCATATACAAATCAGTCTTGACCCTGTTACTTGTGGGAACAGTCCAGCCCGAACTGCCAAGCCAGGTTCTCCCTGGACCGGAAACAAGCATCCTGGGACCGGTTTCAGGGCATCACCCTTCATCAGCCAGGCTAGCATGAATCCAGTGGTGAAGTGAGCACGGGACCCACGTCTGGGCATACCTTTCCCACTTAGGGCGTCATATGCAGAACACACAATTGATGGATGGAATGCTGGACAATGCAAACATTCACCCCGAGTCACAAGGATCTGGGTTAAATCCATCATTCTTTTGCTCACCACACCACCCCAGTTTGGATCCAGCCATATGCAAATCAGTCTTGACCCTGTTCCTTGTGGGAACAGTCCAGCCCGAACTGCCAAGCCAGGTCCTCCCTGGACAGGAAACAAGCATCCTGGGACCAGTTTCAGGGCATCACCCTTCATCAGCCAGGCTAGCATGAATCCAGTGGTGTAGTGAGCACGGGACCCATGTCTGGGCATACCCTTCCCACTTAGGGTGACATATGCAAAAGATACAATTGATGGGCGGAATGCTGTACAATGGAAACATTCACCACCAGTCACAAGGATCTGGGTTAAATCCATCATTCTTTTGCTCACCACACCACCCCAGTTTGGACCCAGCCATTTGCAAATCAGTCTTGACCCTGTTCCTTCTCAGAACAGTGCAGCCCGAACTGCCAAGCCAGGTACTCCCTGGACCGGAAACAAGCATCCTGGGACCCGTTTCAGGACATCACCCTTCATCAACCAGGCTAGCATGAATCCAGTGGTGTAGTGAGCACGGGACCTACGTCTGGGCATACCTGGGCATACCCTTCTCACTTAGGACGCTTCAACACCACGACCGCCCCGGCAACCACCGAGACCACTGCCCCCACAACCACCAACCGCCTGCTCTCCTGGACCAACATCAACGACGAGGACACCAGCGAGATCATGAACACCATCCACTCCGGTTCACCGCTAGACCCGTGCCCTCACCACATCTTCAACAAAGCCAGTACAGCCATCGCGCCCCATCTCCGGAAAATAATCAACATCTCCTTCGAGACAGCAACCTTCCCGGAAAGCTGGAAGCAAGCCGAGATCACCGCCTTACTCAAGAAACCCAAGGCAGACCCCAAGGACCTCAAGAACTTCCGACCCATCTCTCTGCTCCCGTTCCCCGCGAAGGTCACCGAGAAAATCGTCAACAAACAACTGACCCGCTACCTCGAGGAGAACAACATCCTGGACCCTTCCCAGTCCGGCTTCCGCAGCAACCACAGCACCGTAACCGCCCTCATCGCCGCCACCGATGACATCAGGACCCTGCTAGACAACGGAGAAACAGCAGCCCTCATCCTCCTGGACCTATCAGCCGCCTTCGACACGGTCTGCCACCACACACTACGAACACGCCTTCACGATGCCGGGATCCAAGATAAGGCCCCGGGTCTGGAACACATCCTTCCTTTCCGGCAGAACACAAAGTGTCCGCCTCGCCCCCTTCCGATCCAAGGCCACCAAGATC
Organism: Calotriton arnoldi; assembly: GCA_963921515.1. Lineage (NCBI taxonomy): Eukaryota > Metazoa > Chordata > Amphibia > Caudata > Salamandridae > Calotriton > Calotriton arnoldi. The sequence continues at coordinate 27,812 of CAWUFW010004244.1, read as the reverse complement.
ATCTGCGGCGTACCCCAAGGCTCCTCCCTCAGCCCAACGCTGTTCAACATCTACATGGCACCCCTCGCCCACGTCGCCCGACAGCACAACCTCAACATCATCTCCTATGCCGACGACACCCAGCTGATCCTCTCCCTCACCAAAGACCCTCACACCGCCAAAGCCCACCTCCACGAAGGAATGAAGGCCGTCGCCGAATGGATGAGGACCAGCCGCCTGAAGCTGAACTCGGACAAGACGGAGGTCCTCATCCTTGGTTCCAACCCTTCAGCCTGGGATGACTCCTGGTGGCCAACATCACTGGGAACAGCCCCGCCACCCACCGACCACGTACGCAACCTAGGGGTCATCCTCGACCCCACCCTCTCCATGACTAAGCAGGTCAACGCTGTTTCCTCATCCTGCTTCAACATCCTCCGAATGCTACGCAGGATCTTCAAGTGGATCCCCACCGAAACAAGAAAAACAGTCACCCAGGCCCTCGTCACCAGCAGGCTGGACTACGGAAACGCCCTCTACGCAGGAACGACGGCTAAGCTCCTGAGACGGCTGCAACGCATCCAGAACGCCTCTGCACGTCTTATCCTCGACATCCCCCGACGCAGCCACATCACACCCCACCTGAGAGACCTGCACTGGCTCCCTGTCAACAAGAGGATAACCTTCAAGCTCCTCACCCACGCACACAAAGCACTCCACAACTCCGGACCAGCCTACCTCAACAGACGACTCAGCTTCTACACCCCCACCCGCCAGCTCCACTCGACCAGCCTCGCCCTCGCCACAGTCCCCCGCATCCGGAAAACGACCGCCGGCGGCAGATCCTTCTCCCACCTCGCCGCCAAGACCTGGAACAAACTCCACACCAACCTCCGACAGACCCAAGACCTACTGGCCTTCAGAAGACTCCTCAAGACCTGGCTCTTCGATCAGTAGCAGCACCACCCCCCTCTACCCCCAGCGCCTTGAGACCCTCGCGGGTATGTAGTGTGCTTTATAAGTGACATGATTGATTGAATGATTGATTGATTGACATATGCAAAAGACACAATTGATGGACGGAATGCTGGACAATGCAAACATTCACCCCCAGTCACAAGGATCTGGGTTAAATCCATCATTCTTTTGCTCACCACACCACCCCAGTTTGGACCCAGCCATATGCAAATCAGTCTTGACACTGTTCCTTGTGGGAAACTTCCAGCCCGAACTGCCAAGCCAGGTCCTCCCTGGACCGGAAACAAGCATTCTAGGACCGGTTTCAGGGCATCAACCTTCATCAGCCAGGCTTGCATGAATCCAGTGGTGTAGTGAGCATGGGACCCACGTTTGGGCAAACCCTTCCCACTTAGGGCGACATATGCAAAATACACAATTGATGGACGGAATGCTGGACAATGCAAACATTCACCCCCAGTCAAAAGCATTTGGGTTAAATCCATCATTCTTTTGCTCACCACACCACCCCAGTTTGGACCCAGCCATATGCAAATCAGTCTTGACTGTGTTTCTTGTGGGAACAGTCCAGCCCGAACTGCCAAGCCAGTTCCTCCCTGGACTGTAAACAAGCATCCTGGGACCGGTTTCAGGGCATCACCCTTCATCAGCCAGGCTAGCATGAATGCAGTGGTGTAGTGAGCACGGGACCCACGTCTGGGCATACCCTTCCCACTTAGGGCGACATATGAAAAAGACACAATTGATGGACGGAATGCTGAACAATGCAAACATGCACCCGCCAGTCACAAGGATCTGGGTTAAATCCATCATTCATTTGCTCACCACACCACCCCAGTTTAGACCCAGCCATATGCAAATCAGTCTTGACCGTGTTCCTTCTGGGAACAGTCCAGCCCGAACTGCCAAGCCAGGACCTCCCTGGACCGGAAACAAGCATCCTGGGACTGGTTTCAGGGCATCACCCTTCATCAGCCAGGCTAGTATGAATCCGGTGGTGTAGTGAGCATGGGACCCACGTCTGGGCATACCCTTCCCGCTTAGGGCGACATATGAAAAAGACACAATTGATGGACGGAATGCTGGACAATGCCAACATTCACCCCTAGTCACAAGGATCTGGGTTAAATCCATTATTCTTTTGCTCTCCACACCACCCCAGTTTGGACCCAGCCATATGCAAATCACTCTTGACCCTGTTCCTTGTGGGAACAGTCCAGCCCAAACTGCCTAGCCAGGTCCTCCCTGGACCGGAAACAAGCATCCTGGGACCGGTTTCAGGGCATCACCCTTCATCAGCCAGGCTAGCATGAATCCAGTGGTGTAGTGAGCACGGGACCCACATCAGGGAATACCCTTCCCACTTAGGGCGACATATGCAAAAGACACAATTGATGGACGGAATGCTGGACAATGCAAACATTCACCCCCAGTCACAAGTATCTGGGTTAAATCCATCATTCTTTTGCTCACCACACCACCCCAGTTTGGACCCAGCCATATGCAAATCAGTCTTGACCCTGTTCCTTGTGGGAAACGTCCAGCCCGAACTGCCAAGCCAGGTCCTCCCTGGACCGGAAACAAGCATCCTAGGACCGGTTTCAGGGCATCAACCTTCATCAGCCAGGCTTGCATGAATCCAGTGGTGTAGTGAGCATAGGACCCACGTTTGGGCAAACCCTTCCCACTTAGGGCGACATATGCAAAATACACAATTGATGGACGGAATGCTGGACAATGCAAACATTCACCCCCAGTCATAAGGATCTGGGTTAAATCCATCATTCTTTTGCTCACCACACCACCCCAGTTTGGACCTAACCATATGCAAATCAGTCTTGACCCTGTTCCTTGTGGGAACAGACCAGCCCGAACTGCCAAGCCAGGTCCTCCCTGGACCGGAAACAAGCATCCTGGGACCGGTTTCAGGACTTCACCCTTCATCAGCCAGGCTAGCATGAATCCAGTGGTGTAGTGAGCAAGGGACCTACGTCTGGGCATACCCTTCTCACTTAGGACGACATATGCAAAAGACACAATTGATGGACGGAATGCTGGACAATGCAAACATTCACCCCCAGTCACAAGGATCTGGGTTAAATCCATCATTCTTTTGCTCGCCACACCACCCCAGTTTGGACCCAGCCATATGCAATTCAGTCTTGACCCTGTTCCTTGTGGGAAAAGTCCAGCCCGAACTGCCAAGTCAGGTCCTCCCTGGACCGGAAACAAGCATCCTAGGACCGGTTTCAGGGGATCAACCTTCATCAGCCAGGCTTGCATGAATCCAGTGGTGTAGTGAGCACGGGACCCACGTCTGGGCATACCCTTCCCACTTAGGGCGACATATGCAGAAGACACAATTGATGGACGGAATGCTGGACAATGCAAATATTCACCCCTAGTCACAAGGGTCTGGGTTAAATCCATCATTCTTTTGCTCACCACACCACCCCAGTTGGGCCCAGCCATATGCAAATCAGTCTTGACCCTGATCCTTGTGGGAACAGTCCAGCCCAAACTGCCAAGCCAGGTCCTCCCTGGACCGGAAACAAGCATCCTAGGACCGGTTTCTGGGCATCAACCTTCATCAGCCAGGCTTGCATGAATCCACTGGTGTTGTGAGCATGGGACCCACGTTTGGGAAACCCTTCCCACTTAGGGCAACATATGCAAAATACACAATTGATGGACGGAATGCTGGACAAGGCAAACATTCACCCCCAGTCAAAAGCATCTGGGTTAAATCCATCATTCTTTTGCTCACCACACCACCCCAGTTTGGACCCAGCCATATGCAAATCAGTCTTGACTGTGTTTATTGTGGGAACAGTCCAGCCCGAACTGCCAAGCCAGGTCCTCCCTGGACTGTAAACAAGCATCCTGGGACCGGTTTCAGGGCATCACCCTTCATCAGCCACGCTAGCATGAATGCAGTGGTGTAGTGAGCACGGGACCCACGTCTGGGCATTCCCTTCCCACTTAGGGCGACATATGAAAAAGACACAATTGATGGACGGAATGCTGAACAATGCAAACATGCACCCCCCAGTCACAAGGATCTGGGTTAAATCCATCATTCTTTTGCTCACCACACCACCCCAGTTTGGACCCAGCCATATTCAAATCAGTCTTCACCCTTTTCCTTGTGGGAACAGTCCAGCCCGAACTGCCAAGCCAGGTCCTCCCTGAACCAGAAACAAGCATCCTGGGACCAGTTTCAGGGCATCCCCTTCATCAGCCAGGCTAGCATGAATCCAGTGGTGAAGTGAGCATGGGACCCACGTCTGGGCATACCCTTCCCACTTAGGGCGACATATGCAAAAAACACAATTGATGGACGGAATGCTGGACAATGCATACATTCTCCACCAGTCACAAGGATCTGGGTTAGATCCATCATTCTTTTGCTCTCCACACCACCCCAGTTTGGACCCAGCCATATACAAATCAGTCTTGACCCTGTTCCTTGTGGGAACAGTCCAGCCCGAACTGCCAAGCCATGTTATCCCTGGACCGGAATCAAGCATCCTGGGACTGGTTTCAGGGCATCACCCTTCATCAGCCAGGCTAGCATGAATCCAGTGGTGTAGTGAGCACGGGACCCACATCAGGGCATACCCTTCCCACTTAGGGCGACATATGCAAAAGACACAATTGATGGACGGAATGCTGGACAATGCAAACATTCACCCCCAGTCACAAGGATCTGGGTTAAATCCATCATTCTTTTGCTCACCACACCACCTAGTTTGGACCCAGCCATATGCAAATCAGTCTTGACCGTGTTCCTTCTGGGAACAGTCCAGCCCAAACTGCCAAGCCAGGTCCTCCCTGGACCGGAAACAAGCATCCTGGGACTGGTTTCAGGGCATCACCCTTCATCAGCCAGGATAGCATGAATACGGTGGTGTAGTGAGCATGGGACCCACGTCTGGGCATACCCTTCCCACTTAGGGCGACATATGAAAAAGACACAATTGATGGACGGAATGCTGGACAATGCAAACATTCACCTCTAGTCACAAGGATCTGGGTTAAATCCATCATTCTTTTGCTCACCACACCACCCCAGTTTGGACCCAGCCATTTGCAAATCAGTCTTGACCCTGTTCCTTCTCGGAACAGTCCAGCCTGAACTGCCAAGCCAGGTACTCTCTGGACTGGGAACATTCAAGGGCATCACCCTTCATCAGCCAGGCTAGAATGAATGCAGTGGAGTAGTGAGCATGGGACCCATGTCTGGGCATACCCTTCCCACTTAGGGAGACATATGCAAAATACACAATTGATGGATGGAATGCTGGACAATGCAAACATTCACCCCCAGTCACAAGGATCTGGGTTAAATCCATTATTATTTTGCTCTCCACACCACCCCAGTTTGGACCCAGCCATATGCAAATCTGTCTTGACCCTGTTCCGTGTGGGAACAGTCCAGCCCGAACTGCCAAGCCAGGTCCTCCCTGGACCGGAAACAAGCATCCTGGGACCGGTTTCAGGGCATCACCCTTCATCAGCCAGGCTAGCATGAATGCAGTGGTGTAGTGAGCATGGGACCTATGTCTGGGGATACCCTTCCCACTTAGGGCGACATATGCAAAAGACACAATTGATGGATGGATTGCTGTACAATGGAAACTTTCACCCTCAGTCACCAGGATCTGGGTTAAATCCATCATTCTTTTGCTCACCACACCACCCCAGTTTGGACCCAGCCATATGCAAATCAGTCTTGACACTGTTCCTTGTCGGAACAGTCCAGCCCGAACTGCCAAGCCAGGTACTCTCTGGACCGGGAAGAAGCATCCTGGGACCGGATTCAGGGCATCACCCTTCATCAGCCTGGCTAGCATGAATGCAGTGGTGTAGTGAGCATGGGACCCACGTCTGGGCATACCCTTCCCACTTAGAGAGACATATGCAAAAGACACAATTGATGGACGAAATGCTGGACAATGCAAACATTCACCCCCAGTCACAAGGATCTGGTTTAAATCCATTATTCTTTTGCTCTCCACACCACCCCAGTTTGGACCCAGCCATATGCAAATCACTCTTGACCCTGTTCCTTGTGGGAACAGTCCAGCCCAAACTGCCAAGCCAGGTCCTCCCTGGACCTGAAACAAGCATCCTGGGACCTGTTTCAGGGCATCACCCTTCATCAGCCAGGCTAGCATGAATCCAGTGGTGTAGTGAGCACGGGACCCACATCAGGGAATACCCTTCCCACTTACGGCGACATATGCAAAAGACACAATTGATGGACGGAATGCTGGACAATGCAAACATTCACCCCCAGTCATAAGGATCTGGGTTAAATCCATCATTCTTTTGCTCACCACACCACCCCAGTTTGGACCTAACCATATGCAAATCAGTCTTGACCCTGTTCCTTGTGGGAACAGTCCAGCCCGAACTGCCAAGCCAGGTCCTCCCTGGACCGGAAACGAGCATCCTGGGACCGGTTTCAGGACATCACCCTTCATCCGCCAGGCTAGCATGAATCCAGTGGTGTAGTGAGCACGGGACCTACGTCTGGGCATACCCTTCTCACTTAGGACGACATTTGCAAAAGACACAATTGATGGACGGAATGCTGGACAATGCAAACATTCACCCCCAGTCACAAGGATCTGGGTTAAATCCATCATTCTTTTGCTCACCACACCACCCCAGTTTGGACCCAGCCATATGCAATTCAGTCTTGACCCTGTTTCTTGTGGGAAACGTCCAGCCCGAACTGCCAAGTCAGGTCCTCCCTGGACCGGAAACAAGCATCCTAGGACCTGTTTCAGGGCATCAACCTTCATCAGCCAGGCTTGCATGAATCCAGTGGTGTAGTGAGCATGGGACCCACGTTTGGGCAAACCCTTCCCACTTAGGGCGACATATGCAAAATACACAATTGATGGACGGAATGCTGGACAATGCAAACATTCACCCCCAGTCAAAAGCATCTGGGTTAAATCCATCATTCTTTTGCTCACCACACCACCCCAGTTTGGACCCAGCCATATGCAAATCAGTCTTGACCCTATTCCTTGTGGGAACAGTCCAGCCCGAACTGCCAAGCCAGGTCCTCCCTGGACTGGAAACAAGCATCCAGGGACTGGTTTCAGGGCATCACCCTTCATCAGCCAGGCTAGCATGAATCCAGTGGTGTAGTGAGCACGGGACCCACGTCTGTGCATACCCTTCCCACTTAGGGCGACATATGCAAAAGACACAATTGATGGACGGAATGCTGGAAAATGCAAACATTCACCCCCAGTCACAAGGATCTGGGTTAAATCCATCATTCTTTTGCTCACCACACCACCCCAGTTTGGACCCAGCCATATGCAAATCAGTCTTGACCCTGTTCCTTGTGGGAACAGTCCAGACCGAACTGCCAAGCCAAGTCCTCCCTGGATCGGAAACAAGCATTCTGGGACCGGTTTCAGGGCATCACCCTTCATCAGCCAGGCTAGCATGAATCCAGTGGTGTAGTGAGCACGGGACCCACGTCTGGGCATACCCTTCCCACTTAGGGCAACATATGCAATAGACACAATTGATGGACGGAATGCTGGACAATGCCAACATTCACCCCCAGTCACAAGGATCGGGGATAAATCCTTCATTCTTTTGCTCACCACACCACCCAGTTTGGACCCAGCCATATGCAAATCAGTCTTGACACTGTTCCTTTTGGGAACAGTCCAGCCCAAACTTCCAAGCCAGGTCCTCCCTGGACTGGAAACAAGCATCCTGGAACAGGTTTCAGAGCATCACCCTTCATCAACCAGGCTAGCATGAATCCAGTGGGGTAGTGAGCACGGGACCCACGTCTGTGCATACCCTTCCCACTTAGGGCGACATATGCAAAAGACACAATTGATGGACGGAATGCTGGACAATGCAAACATTCACCCCCAGTCACAAGGATCTGGGTTAAATCCATCATTCTTTTGCTCACCACACCACCCAAGTTTGGACCCAGCCATATGGAAATCAGTCTTGACCCTTTTCCTTCTGAGAACAGTCCAGCCCGAACTGCCAAGCCAGGTCCTCCCTGGACCGGAAACAAGCTTCCTGGGACCGGTTTCAGGGCATCACCCTTCATCAGCCAGGCTAGCATGAATCCAGTGGTGAAGTGAGCATGGGACCCTCGTCTGGGCATACCCTTCCCACTTAGGGCGACATATGCAAAAGACACAATTGATGGACGGAATGCTGGACAATGCATACATTCACCCCCAGTCACAAGGATCTGGGTTATGTCCATAATTCTTTTGCTCTCCACACCACCCCAGTTTAGACCCAGCCATATACAAATCAGTCTTGACCCTGTTCCTTGTGGGAACAGTCCAGCCCGAACTGCCAAGCCAGGTTCTCCCTGGACCGGAAACAAGCATCATGGGACCGGTTTCAGGGCATCACCCTTCATCAGCCAGGCTAGCATGAATCCAGTGGTGTAGTGAGCACGGGATCCACGTCTGGGCATACCCTTCCCAGTTAGGGCAACATATGCAGAAGACACAATTGATGGACGGAATGCTGGACAATGCAAACATTCACCCCCAGTCACAAGGGTCTGGGTTAAACCCATCATTCTTTTTCTCACCATACCACCCCAGTTGGGCCCAGCCATATGCAAATCACTCTTGACCGTGTTCCTTGTGGGAACAGTCCAGCCCGAACTGCCAAGCCAGGTCCTCCCTGGACCGGAAACAAGCATGCTGGGACTGGTTTCAGGGCATCACCCTTCATCAGCCAGGCTAGCATGAATCCGGTGGTGTAGTGAGCATGGGACCCACGTCTAGGCATACCCTTCCCACTTAGGGCGACATATGAAAAAGACACAATTGACGGATGGAATGCTGGACAATGCAAACATTCACCCGAGTCACAAGGATCTGGGTTAAATCCATCATTCTTTTGCTCACCACCCCAGTTTGGACCCAGCCATATGCAAATCAGTCTTGACCCTGTTCCTTCTCGGAACAGTCCAGCCTGAACTTCCAAGCCAGGTTCTCTCTGGACCGGGAACAAGCATCCTGGGACCGGTTTCAGGGCATCACCCTTCATCAGCCAGGCTAGCATGAATGCAGTGGTGTAGTGAGCATGGGACCCATGTCTGCGCATACCCTTCCCACTTAGGGAGACATATGCAAAAGACACAATTGACGGATGGAATGCTGGACAATGCAAACATTCACCCGAGTCACAAGGATCTGGGTTAAATCCATCATTCTTTTGCTCTCCACACCACCCCAGTTTGGACCCAGCCATATGCAAATCAGTCTTGACCCTGTTCCTTGTGGGAACAGTCCAGCCCGAAATGCCAAGCCAGGTCCTCCCTGGACCGGAAACCAGCATCCTGGGACCGGTTTCAGGGCATCACCCTTCATCAGCCAGGCTAGCATGAATCCAGTGGTGTAGTGAGCACGGGACCCACGTCTGGGCATTCCCTTCCCACTTAGGGCGACATATGCAAAAGACACAATTGATGGACGGATTGCTGTACAATGGAAACTTTCACCCCCAGTCACAAGGATATGGGTTAAATCCATCATTCTTTTGGTCACCACACCACCCCAGTTTGGACCAAGCCATATGCAAATCAGTCTTGACCCTGTTCCTTTTGGGAACAGTCCAGCCCAAACTTCCAAGCCAGGTCCTCCTGGACTGGAAACAAGCATCCTGGGACAGGTTTCAGGGCATCACCCTTCATCAGCCAGGCTAGCATGAATCAGTGGTGTAGTGAGCACGGGATCCACGTCTGGGCATACCCTTCCCATTTAGGGCAACATATGCAGAAGACACAATTGATGGACGGAATGCTGGACAATGCAAACATTCACCCCCAGTCACAAGGGTCTGGGTTAAACCCATCATTCTTTTGCTCACCATACCACCCCAGTTGGGCCCAGCCATATGCAAATCACTCTTGACCGTGTTCCTTGTGGGAACAGTCCAGCCCGAACTGCCAAGCCAGGTCCTCCCTGGACCGGAAACAAGCATGCTGGGACTGGTTTCAGGGCATCACCCTTCATCAGCCAGGCTAGCATGAATCCGGTGGTGTAGTGAGCATGGGATCCACGTCTGGGCATACCCTTCCCATTTAGGGCAACATATGCAGAAGACACAATTGATGGACGGAATGCTGGATAATGCAAACATTCACCCCCAGTCACAAGGGTCTGGGTTAAACCAATCATTCTTTTGCTCACCATACCACCCCAGTTGGGCCCAGCCATATGCAAATCACTGTTGACCGTGTTCCTTGTGGGAACAGTCCAGCCCGAACTGCCAAGCCAGGTCCTCCCTGGACCGGAAACAAGCATGCTGGGACTGGTTTCAGGGCATCACCCTTCATCAGCCAGGCTAGCATGAATCCGGTGGTGTAGTGAGCATGGGACCCACGTCTGGGCATACCCTTCCCACTTAGGGCGACATATGAAAAAGACACAATTGATGGACGGAATGCTGGACAATGCAAACATTCACCCCTAGTCACAAGGATCTGGGTTAAATCCATCATTCTTTTGCTCACCACACCACCCCAGTTTGGACCCAGCCATATGCAAATCAGTCTTGACCCTGTTCCTTCTCGGAACAGTCCAGCCTGAACTTCCAAGCCAGGTTCTCTCTGGACCGGGAACAAGCATCCTGGGACCGGTTTCAGGGCATCACCCTTCATCAGCCAGGCTAGCATGAATGCAGTGGTGTAGTGAGCATGGGACCCACGTCTGGGCATTCCCTTCCCACTTAGGGCGACATATGCAAAAGACACAAATGATGGACGTATTGCTGTACAATGGAAACTTTCACCCCCAGTCACAAGGATCTGGGTTAAATCCATCATTCTTTTGCTCACCACACCACCCCAGTTTGGACCCAGCCATATGCAAATCAGTCTTGACCCTGTTCCTTCTCGGAACAGTCCAGCCTGAACTTCCAAGCCAGGTTCTCTCTGGACCGGGAACAAGCATCCTGGGACCGGTTTCAGGACATCACCCTTCATCAGCCAGGCTAGCATGAATCCGGTGGTGTAGTGAGCATGGGATCCACGTCTGGGCATACCCTTCCCATTTAGGGCAACATATGCAGAAGACACAATTGATGGACGGAATGCTGGACAATGCAAACATTCTCCCCGAGTCACAAGGATCTGGGTTAAATCCATTATTCTTTTGCTCTCCACACCACCCCAGTTTGGACCCAGCCATATGCAAATCAGTCTTGACCGTGTTCCTTGTGGGAACAGTCCAGCCCGAACTGCCAAGCCAGGTCCTCCCTGGACCGGAAACAAGCATGCTGGGACTGGTTTCAGGGCATCACCCTTCATCAGCCAGGCTTGCATGAATCCAGTGGTGTAGTGAGCATGGGACCCACGTTTGGGCAAACCCTTCCCACTTAGGGCGACATATGCAAAATACACAATTGATGGACGGAATGCTGGACAATGCAAACATTCACCCCCAGTCAAAAGCATCTGGGTTAAATCCATCATTCTTTTGCTCACCACACCACCCCAGTTTGGACCCAGCCATATGCAAATCAGTCTTGACCCTATTCCTTGTGGGAACAGTCCAGCCCGAACTGCCAAGCCAGGTCCTCCCTGGACTGGAAACAAGCATCCAGGGACTGGTTTCAGGGCATCACCCTTCATCAGCCAGGCTAGCATGAATCCAGTGGTGTAGTGAGCACGGGACCCACGTCTGTGCATACCCTTCCCACTTAGGGCGACATATGCAAAAGACACAATTGATGGACGGAATGCTGGAAAATGCAAACATTCACCCCCAGTCACAAGGATCTGGGTTAAATCCATCATTCTTTTGCTCACCACACCACCCCAGTTTGGACCCAGCCATATGCAAATCAGTCTTGACCCTGTTCCTTGTGGGAACAGTCCAGACCGAACTGCCAAGCCAAGTCCTCCCTGGATCGGAAACAAGCATCCTGGGACCGGTTTCAGGGCATCACCCTTCATCAGCCAGGCTAGCATGAATCCAGTGGTGTAGTGAGCACGGGACCCACGTCTGGGCATACCCTTCCCACTTAGGGCAACATATGCAATAGACACAATTGATGGACGGAATGCTGGACAATGCCAACATTCACCCCCAGTCACAAGGATCGGGGATAAATCCTTCATTCTTTTGCTCACCACACCACCCAGTTTGGACCCAGCCATATGCAAATCAGTCTTGACACTGTTCCTTTTGGGAACAGTCCAGCCCAAACTTCCAAGCCAGGTCCTCCCTGGACTGGAAACAAGCATCCTGGAACAGGTTTCAGAGCATCACCCTTCATCAACCAGGCTAGCATGAATCCAGTGGGGTAGTGAGCACGGGACCCACGTCTGTGCATACCCTTCCCACTTAGGGCGACATATGCAAAAGACACAATTGATGGACGGAATGCTGGACAATGCAAACATTCACCCCCAGTCACAAGGATCTGGGTTAAATCCATCATTCTTTTGCTCACCACACCACCCAAGTTTGGACCCAGCCATATGGAAATCAGTCTTGACCCTTTTCCTTCTGAGAACAGTCCAGCCCGAACTGCCAAGCCAGGTCCTCCCTGGACCGGAAACAAGCTTCCTGGGACCGGTTTCAGGGCATCACCCTTCATCAGCCAGGCTAGCATGAATCCAGTGGTGAAGTGAGCATGGGACCCTCGTCTGGGCATACCCTTCCCACTTAGGGCGACATATGCAAAAGACACAATTGATGGACGGAATGCTGGACAATGCATACATTCACCCCCAGTCACAAGGATCTGGGTTATGTCCATAATTCTTTTGCTCTCCACACCACCCCAGTTTAGACCCAGCCATATACAAATCAGTCTTGACCCTGTTCCTTGTGGGAACAGTCCAGCCCGAACTGCCAAGCCAGGTTCTCCCTGGACCGGAAACAAGCATCATGGGACCGGTTTCAGGGCATCACCCTTCATCAGCCAGGCTAGCATGAATCCAGTGGTGTAGTGAGCACGGGATCCACGTCTGGGCATACCCTTCCCAGTTAGGGCAACATATGCAGAAGACACAATTGATGGACGGAATGCTGGACAATGCAAACATTCACCCCCAGTCACAAGGGTCTGGGTTAAACCCATCATTCTTTTTCTCACCATACCACCCCAGTTGGGCCCAGCCATATGCAAATCACTCTTGACCGTGTTCCTTGTGGGAACAGTCCAGCCCGAACTGCCAAGCCAGGTCCTCCCTGGACCGGAAACAAGCATGCTGGGACTGGTTTCAGGGCATCACCCTTCATCAGCCAGGCTAGCATGAATCCGGTGGTGTAGTGAGCATGGGACCCACGTCTAGGCATACCCTTCCCACTTAGGGCGACATATGAAAAAGACACAATTGACGGATGGAATGCTGGACAATGCAAACATTCACCCGAGTCACAAGGATCTGGGTTAAATCCATCATTCTTTTGCTCACCACTCCCAGTTTGGACCCAGCCATATGCAAATCAGTCTTGACCCTGTTCCTTCTCGGAACAGTCCAGCCTGAACTTCCAAGCCAGGTTCTCTCTGGACCGGGAACAAGCATCCTGGGACCGGTTTCAGGGCATCACCCTTCATCAGCCAGGCTAGCATGAATGCAGTGGTGTAGTGAGCATGGGACCCATGTCTGCGCATACCCTTCCCACTTAGGGAGACATATGCAAAAGACACAATTGACGGATGGAATGCTGGACAATGCAAACATTCACCCGAGTCACAAGGATCTGGGTTAAATCCATCATTCTTTTGCTCTCCACACCACCCCAGTTTGGACCCAGCCATATGCAAATCAGTCTTGACCCTGTTCCTTGTGGGAACAGTCCAGCCCGAAATGCCAAGCCAGGTCCTCCCTGGACCGGAAACCAGCATCCTGGGACCGGTTTCAGGGCATCACCCTTCATCAGCCAGGCTAGCATGAATCCAGTGGTGTAGTGAGCACGGGACCCACGTCTGGGCATTCCCTTCCCACTTAGGGCGACATATGCAAAAGACACAATTGATGGACGGATTGCTGTACAATGGAAACTTTCACCCCCAGTCACAAGGATATGGGTTAAATCCATCATTCTTTTGGTCACCACACCACCCCAGTTTGGACCAAGCCATATGCAAATCAGTCTTGACCCTGTTCCTTTTGGGAACAGTCCAGCCCAAACTTCCAAGCCAGGTCCTCCCTGGACTGGAAACAAGCATCCTGGGACAGGTTTCAGGGCATCACCCTTCATCAGCCAGGCTAGCATGAATCAGTGGTGTAGTGAGCACGGGATCCACGTCTGGGCATACCCTTCCCATTTAGGGCAACATATGCAGAAGACACAATTGATGGACGGAATGCTGGACAATGCAAACATTCACCCCCAGTCACAAGGGTCTGGGTTAAACCCATCATTCTTTTGCTCACCATACCACCCCAGTTGGGCCCAGCCATATGCAAATCACTCTTGACCGTGTTCCTTGTGGGAACAGTCCAGCCCGAACTGCCAAGCCAGGTCCTCCCTGGACCGGAAACAAGCATGCTGGGACTGGTTTCAGGGCATCACCCTTCATCAGCCAGGCTAGCATGAATCCGGTGGTGTAGTGAGCATGGGATCCACGTCTGGGCATACCCTTCCCATTTAGGGCAACATATGCAGAAGACACAATTGATGGACGGAATGCTGGATAATGCAAACATTCACCCCCAGTCACAAGGGTCTGGGTTAAACCAATCATTCTTTTGCTCACCATACCACCCCAGTTGGGCCCAGCCATATGCAAATCACTGTTGACCGTGTTCCTTGTGGGAACAGTCCAGCCCGAACTGCCAAGCCAGGTCCTCCCTGGACCGGAAACAAGCATGCTGGGACTGGTTTCAGGGCATCACCCTTCATCAGCCAGGCTAGCATGAATCCGGTGGTGTAGTGAGCATGGGACCCACGTCTGGGCATACCCTTCCCACTTAGGGCGACATATGAAAAAGACACAATTGATGGACGGAATGCTGGACAATGCAAACATTCACCCCTAGTCACAAGGATCTGGGTTAAATCCATCATTCTTTTGCTCACCACACCACCCCAGTTTGGACCCAGCCATATGCAAATCAGTCTTGACCCTGTTCCTTCTCGGAACAGTCCAGCCTGAACTTCCAAGCCAGGTTCTCTCTGGACCGGGAACAAGCATCCTGGGACCGGTTTCAGGGCATCACCCTTCATCAGCCAGGCTAGCATGAATGCAGTGGTGTAGTGAGCATGGGACCCACGTCTGGGCATTCCCTTCCCACTTAGGGCGACATATGCAAAAGACACAAATGATGGACGTATTGCTGTACAATGGAAACTTTCACCCCCAGTCACAAGGATCTGGGTTAAATCCATCATTCTTTTGCTCACCACACCACCCCAGTTTGGACCCAGCCATATGCAAATCAGTCTTGACCCTGTTCCTTCTCGGAACAGTCCAGCCTGAACTTCCAAGCCAGGTTCTCTCTGGACCGGGAACAAGCATCCTGGGACCGGTTTCAGGACATCACCCTTCATCAGCCAGGCTAGCATGAATCCGGTGGTGTAGTGAGCATGGGATCCACGTCTGGGCATACCCTTCCCATTTAGGGCAACATATGCAGAAGACACAATTGATGGACGGAATGCTGGACAATGCAAACATTCTCCCCGAGTCACAAGGATCTGGGTTAAATCCATTATTCTTTTGCTCTCCACACCACCCCAGTTTGGACCCAGCCATATGCAAATCAGTCTTGACCGTGTTCCTTGTGGGAACAGTCCAGCCCGAACTGCCAAGCCAGGTCCTCCTGGACCGGAAACAAGCATGCTGGGACTGGTTTCAGGGCATCACCCTTCATCAGCCAGGCTTGCATGAATCCAGTGGTGTAGTGAGCATGGGACCCACGCTTGGGCAAACCCTTCCCACTTAGGGCGACATATGCAAAATACACAATTGATGGACGGAATGCTGGACAATGCAAACATTCACCCCCAGTCAAAAGCATCTGGGTTAAATCCATCATTCTTTTGCTCACCACACCACCCCAGTTTGGACCCAGCCATATGCAAATCAGTCTTGACCCTATTCCTTGTGGGAACAGTCCAGCCCGAACTGCCAAGCCAGGTCCTCCCTGGACTGGAAACAAGCATCCAGGGACTGGTTTCAGGGCATCACCCTTCATCAGCCAGGCTAGCATGAATCCAGTGGTGTAGTGAGCACGGGACCCACGTCTGTGCATACCCTTCCCACTTAGGGCGACATATGCAAAAGACACAATTGATGGACGGAATGCTGGAAAATGCAAACATTCACCCCCAGTCACAAGGATCTGGGTTAAATCCATCATTCTTTTGCTCACCACACCACCCCAGTTTGGACCCAGCCATATGCAAATCAGTCTTGACCCTGTTCCTTGTGGGAACAGTCCAGACCGAACTGCCAAGCCAAGTCCTCCCTGGATCGGAAACAAGCATCCTGGGACCGGTTTCAGGGCATCACCCTTCATCAGCCAGGCTAGCATGAATCCAGTGGTGTAGTGAGCACGGGACCCACGTCTGGGCATACCCTTCCCACTTAGGGCAACATATGCAATAGACACAATTGATGGACGGAATGCTGGACAATGCCAACATTCACCCCCAGTCACAAGGATCGGGGATAAATCCTTCATTCTTTTGCTCACCACACCACCCAGTTTGGACCCAGCCATATGCAAATCAGTCTTGACACTGTTCCTTTTGGGAACAGTCCAGCCCAAACTTCCAAGCCAGGTCCTCCCTGGACTGGAAACAAGCATCCTGGAACAGGTTTCAGAGCATCACCCTTCATCAACCAGGCTAGCATGAATCCAGTGGGGTAGTGAGCACGGGACCCACGTCTGTGCATACCCTTCCCACTTAGGGCGACATATGCAAAAGACACAATTGATGGACGGAATGCTGGACAATGCAAACATTCACCCCCAGTCACAAGGATCTGGGTTAAATCCATCATTCTTTTGCTCACCACACCACCCAAGTTTGGACCCAGCCATATGGAAATCAGTCTTGACCCTTTTCCTTCTGAGAACAGTCCAGCCCGAACTGCCAAGCCAGGTCCTCCCTGGACCGGAAACAAGCTTCCTGGGACCGGTTTCAGGGCATCACCCTTCATCAGCCAGGCTAGCATGAATCCAGTGGTGAAGTGAGCATGGGACCCTCGTCTGGGCATACCCTTCCCACTTAGGGCGACATATGCAAAAGACACAATTGATGGACGGAATGCTGGACAATGCATACATTCACCCCCAGTCACAAGGATCTGGGTTATGTCCATAATTCTTTTGCTCTCCACACCACCCCAGTTTAGACCCAGCCATATACAAATCAGTCTTGACCCTGTTCCTTGTGGGAACAGTCCAGCCCGAACTGCCAAGCCAGGTTCTCCCTGGACCGGAAACAAGCATCATGGGACCGGTTTCAGGGCATCACCCTTCATCAGCCAGGCTAGCATGAATCCAGTGGTGTAGTGAGCACGGGATCCACGTCTGGGCATACCCTTCCCAGTTAGGGCAACATATGCAGAAGACACAATTGATGGACGGAATGCTGGACAATGCAAACATTCACCCCCAGTCACAAGGGTCTGGGTTAAACCCATCATTCTTTTTCTCACCATACCACCCCAGTTGGGCCCAGCCATATGCAAATCACTCTTGACCGTGTTCCTTGTGGGAACAGTCCAGCCCGAACTGCCAAGCCAGGTCCTCCCTGGACCGGAAACAAGCATGCTGGGACTGGTTTCAGGGCATCACCCTTCATCAGCCAGGCTAGCATGAATCCGGTGGTGTAGTGAGCATGGGACCCACGTCTAGGCATACCCTTCCCACTTAGGGCGACATATGAAAAAGACACAATTGACGGATGGAATGCTGGACAATGCAAACATTCACCCGAGTCACAAGGATCTGGGTTAAATCCATCATTCTTTTGCTCACCACCCCAGTTTGGACCCAGCCATATGCAAATCAGTCTTGACCCTGTTCCTTCTCGGAACAGTCCAGCCTGAACTTCCAAGCCAGGTTCTCTCTGGACCGGGAACAAGCATCCTGGGACCGGTTTCAGGGCATCACCCTTCATCAGCCAGGCTAGCATGAATGCAGTGGTGTAGTGAGCATGGGACCCATGTCTGCGCATACCCTTCCCACTTAGGGAGACATATGCAAAAGACACAATTGACGGATGGAATGCTGGACAATGCAAACATTCACCCGAGTCACAAGGATCTGGGTTAAATCCATCATTCTTTTGCTCTCCACACCACCCCAGTTTGGACCCAGCCATATGCAAATCAGTCTTGACCCTGTTCCTTGTGGGAACAGTCCAGCCCGAAATGCCAAGCCAGGTCCTCCCTGGACCGGAAACCAGCATCCTGGGACCGGTTTCAGGGCATCACCCTTCATCAGCCAGGCTAGCATGAATCCAGTGGTGTAGTGAGCACGGGACCCACGTCTGGGCATTCCCTTCCCACTTAGGGCGACATATGCAAAAGACACAATTGATGGACGGATTGCTGTACAATGGAAACTTTCACCCCCAGTCACAAGGATATGGGTTAAATCCATCATTCTTTTGGTCACCACACCACCCCAGTTTGGACCAAGCCATATGCAAATCAGTCTTGACCCTGTTCCTTTTGGGAACAGTCCAGCCCAAACTTCCAAGCCAGGTCCTCCCTGGACTGGAAACAAGCATCCTGGGACAGGTTTCAGGGCATCACCCTTCATCAGCCAGGCTAGCATGAATCAGTGGTGTAGTGAGCACGGTATCCACGTCTGGGCATACCCTTCCCATTTAGGGCAACATATGCAGAAGACACAATTGATGGACGGAATGCTGGACAATGCAAACATTCACCCCCAGTCACAAGGGTCTGGGTTAAACCCATCATTCTTTTGCTCACCATACCACCCCAGTTGGGCCCAGCCATATGCAAATCACTCTTGACCGTGTTCCTTGTGGGAACAGTCCAGCCCGAACTGCCAAGCCAGGTCCTCCCTGGACCGGAAACATGCATGCTGGGACTGGTTTCAGGGCATCACCCTTCATCAGCCAGGCTAGCATGAATCCGGTGGTGTAGTGAGCATGGGATCCACGTCTGGGCATACCCTTCCCATTTAGGGCAACATATGCAGAAGACACAATTGATGGACGGAATGCTGGATAATGCAAACATTCACCCCCAGTCACAAGGGTCTGGGTTAAACCAATCATTCTTTTGCTCACCATACCACCCCAGTTGGGCCCAGCCATATGCAAATCACTGTTGACCGTGTTCCTTGTGGGAACAGTCCAGCCCGAACTGCCAAGCCAGGTCCTCCCTGGACCGGAAACAAGCATGCTGGGACTGGTTTCAGGGCATCACCCTTCATCAGCCAGGCTAGCATGAATCCGGTGGTGTAGTGAGCATGGGACCCACGTCTGGGCATACCCTTCCCACTTAGGGCGACATATGAAAAAGACACAATTGATGGACGGAATGCTGGACAATGCAAACATTCACCCCTAGTCACAAGGATCTGGGTTAAATCCATCATTCTTTTGCTCACCACACCACCCCAGTTTGGACCCAGCCATATGCAAATCAGTCTTGACCCTGTTCCTTCTCGGAACAGTCCAGCCTGAACTTCCAAGCCAGGTTCTCTCTGGACCGGGAACAAGCATCCTGGGACCGGTTTCAGGGCATCACCCTTCATCAGCCAGGCTAGCATGAATGCAGTGGTGTAGTGAGCATGGGACCCACGTCTGGGCATTCCCTTCCCACTTAGGGCGACATATGCAAAAGACACAAATGATGGACGTATTGCTGTACAATGGAAACTTTCACCCCCAGTCACAAGGATCTGGGTTAAATCCATCATTCTTTTGCTCACCACACCACCCCAGTTTGGACCCAGCCATATGCAAATCAGTCTTGACCCTGTTCCTTCTCGGAACAGTCCAGCCTGAACTTCCAAGCCAGGTTCTCTCTGGACCGGGAACAAGCATCCTGGGACCGGTTTCAGGACATCACCCTTCATCAGCCAGGCTAGCATGAATCCGGTGGTGTAGTGAGCATGGGATCCACGTCTGGGCATACCCTTCCCATTTAGGGCAACATATGCAGAAGACACAATTGATGGACGGAATGCTGGACAATGCAAACATTCTCCCCGAGTCACAAGGATCTGGGTTAAATCCATTATTCTTTTGCTCTCCACACCACCCCAGTTTGGACCCAGCCATATGCAAATCAGTCTTGACCGTGTTCCTTGTGGGAACAGTCCAGCCCGAACTGCCAAGCCAGGTCCTCCCTGGACCGGAAACAAGCATGCTGGGACTGGTTTCAGGGCATCACCCTTCATCAGCCAGGCTAGCATGAATCCGGTGGTGTAGTGAGCATGGGACCCACGTCTGGGCATACCCTTCCCACTTAGGGAGACATATGCAAAAGACACAATTGATGGATGGAATGCTGGACAATGCAAACATTCACCCCGAGTCACAAGGATCTGGGTTAAATCCATTATTCTTTTGCTCTCCACACCACCCCAGTTTGGACCCAGCCATATGCAAATCAGTCTTGACCCTGTTCCTTGTGGGAACAGTCCAGCCCGAAATGCCAAGCCAGGTCCTCCCTGGACCGGAAACCAGCATCCTGGGACCGGTTTCAAGGCATCACCCTTCATCAGCCAGGCTAGCATGAATCCAGTGGTGTAGTGAGCACGGGACCCACGTCTGGGCATTCCCTTCCCACTTAGGGCGACATATGCAAAAGACACAATTGATGGACGGATTGCTGTACAATGGAAACTTTCACCCCCAGTCACAAGGATCTGGGTTAAATCCATCATTATTTTGCTCACCACACCACCCCAGTTTGGACGCAGCCATACTCAAATCAGTCTTGACCCTGTTCCTGGTGGGAACAGTCCAGCCCGAACTGCCAAGCCAGGTCCTCCCTGGACCGGAAACAAGCATCCTGGGACCGGTTTCAAGGCATCACCCTTCATCAGCCAGGCTAGCATGAATCCAGTGGTGTAGTGAGCATGGGACCCACGTCTGGGCATACCCTTCCCACTTAGGGCGACATATGCAAAAGACACAATTGATGAACGGAATGCTGGACAATGCATACATTCACCCCAGTCACAAGGATCTGGGTTAGATCCATCATTCTTTTGCTCTCCACACCACCCCAGTTTGGACCCAGCCATATACAAATCAGTCTTGACCCTGTTCCTTGTGGGAACAGTCCAGCCCGAACTGCCAAGCCAGGTCCTCCCTGGACCGGAAACAAGCATCCTGGGACCGGTTTCAGGGCATCACCCTTCATCAGCCAGGCTAGCATGAATCCAGTGGTGTAGTGAGCACGGGACCCACGTCTGGGCATACCCTTCCCACTTAGGGAGACATATGCAAAAGACACAATTGATGGACGGAATGCTGGACTATGCATACATTCACCCTGAGTCACAAGGATCTGGGTTAGATCCATCATTCTTTTGCTCTCCACACCACCCCAATTTAGACCCAGCCATATACAAATCAGTCTTGACCCTGTTCCTTGTGGGAACAGTCCAGCCTGAACTGCAAAGCCAGGTTCTCCCTGGACCAGAAACAAGCATCCTGGGACCGGTTTCAGGGCATCACCCTTCATCAGCCAGGCTAGCATGAATCCAGTGGTGTAGTGAGCACGGGACCCACGTCTGGGCATACCCTTCCCAGTTAGGGCGACATATGCAGAAGACACAAATGATGGACGGAATGCTGGACAATGCAAACATTCACCCCCAGTCACAAGGGTCTGGGTTAAACCCATCATTCTTTTGATTACCACACCACCCCAGTTGGGCCCAGCCATTTGCAAATCAGTTTTGACCCTGATCATTGTGAGAACAGTCCAGCCCAAACTTCCAAGCCAGGTCCTCCCTGGACCGGAAACAAGCATCCTGGGACCGGGTTCAGGGCATCACCCTTCATCAGCCAGGCTAGCATGAATCCAGTGGTGTAGTGAGCACGGGACCCACATCAGGGCATACCCTTCCCACTTAGGGCGACATATGCAAAAGACACAATTGATGGACGGAATGCTGGACAATGCAAACATTCACCCCCAGTCACAAGAATCTGGGTTAAATCCATCATTCTTTTGCTCACCACACCACCTAGTTTGGACCCAGCCATATGCAAATCAGTCTTGACCGTGTTCCTTGTGGGAACAGTCCAGCCCGAACTGCCAAGCCAGGTCCTTCCTGGACCGAAAACAAGCATCCTGGTACTGGTTTCAGGGCATCACCCTTCATCAGCCATGCTAGCATGAATCCGGTGGTGTAGTGAGCATGGGACCCACGTCTGGGCATACCCTTCCCACTTAGGGCAACATATGAAAAAGACACAATTGATGGACGGAATGCTGGACAATGCAAACATTCACCCCTAGTCACAAGGATCTGGGTTAAATCCATCATTCTTTTGCTCACCACACCACCCCAGTTTGGACCCAGCCATATGCAAATCAGTCTTGACCCTGTTCCTTCTCGGAAAAGTCCAGCTTGAACTGCCAAGCCAGGTTCTCTCTGGACCGGGAACAAGCATCCTGGGACCGGTTTCAGGGCATCACCCTTAATCAGCCAGGCTAGCATGAATGCAGTGGTGTAGTGAGCATGGGACCGACGTCTGGGCATACCCTTCCAACTTAGGGAGACATATGCAAAAGACACAATTGATGGATGGAATGCTGGACAATGCAAACATTCACCCCCAGTCACAAGGATCTGGGTTAAATCCATGATTCTTTTGCTCTCCACACCACCCCAGTTTGGACCCAGCCATATGCAAATCAGTCTTGACCCTGTTCCTTGTGGGAACAGTCCAGCCCGAACTGCCAAGCCAGGTCCTCCTTGGACCGGAAACGAGCATCCTGGGACCGGTTTCAGGGCATCACCCTTCATCAGCCAGGCTAGCATGAATCCAGTGGTGTAGTGAGGACGGGACCCACGTCTGGGCATACCCTTCCCACTTAGGGTGACATATGCAAAAGACACAATTGATGGACGGTTTGCTGTACAATGGAAACTTTCACCCCCAGTCACAAGGATCTGGGTTAAATCCATCATTCTTTTGCTCACCACACCACCCCAGTTTGGACCCAGCCATATACAAATCAGTCTTGACCCTGTTCCTTGTCGGAACAGTCCAGCCCGAACTGCCAAGCCAGGCACACTCTGAACCGGGAAGAAGCATCCTGCGACCGGATTCAGGGCATCACCCTTCATCAGCCAGGCTAGCATGAATGCAGTGGTGTAGTGAGAATGGGACCCACGTCTGGGCATACCCTTCCCACTTAAGGAGACATATGCAAAAGACACAATTGATGGACGGAATGCTGGACAATGCAAGCATTCACCACCAGTCACAAGGATCTGGGTTAAATCCATTATTCTTTTGCTCTCCACACCACCCCAGTTTGGACCCAGCCATATGCAAATAAGTCTTGACCCTGTTCCTTGTGGGAACAGTCCAGCCCAAACTGCCAAGCCAGGTCCTCCCTGGACCGCAAACAAGCATCCTGGGACCGGTTTCAGGGCATCACCCTTCATCAGCCAGGCTAGCATGAATCCAGTGGTGTAGTGAGCACGGGACCCACGTCTGGGAATACCCTTCCCACTTAGGGGGACATATGCAATAGACACAATTGATGGACGGAATGCTGGACGGTGCAAACATTCACCCCCAATCACAAGGATCTGGGTTAAATCCTTCTTTGTTTTGCTCACCACACCACCCAGTTTGGATCCAGCCATATGCAAATCAGTCTTGACCCTATTCCTTGTGGGAACAGTCCAGCCCGAACTGCCAAGCCGGGTCCTCCCTTGACCGGAAACCAGCATCCTGGGACCGGTTTCAGGGCATCACCCTTCATCAGCCTGGCTAGCATGAATCCAGTGGTGAAGTGAGCATGGGACCTACGTCTGGGCATACCCTTCCCACTTAGGGCGACATATGCAAAAGACACAATTGTTGGACGGAATGCTGGACAAAGCATACATTCACCCCCAGTCACAAGGATCTGGGTTAGATCCATCATTCTTTTGCTCTCCACACCACCCCAGTTTGGACCCAGCCATATACAAATCAGTCTTGACCCTGTTACTTGTGGGAACAGTCCAGCCCGAACTGCCAAGCCAGGTTCTCCCTGGACCGGAAACAAGCATCCTGGGACCGGTTTCAGGGCATCACCCTTCATCAGCCAGGCTAGCATGAATCCAGTGGTGTAGTGAGCACAGGACCCACGTCTGGGCATACCCTTCCCACGTAGGGCAACATATGCAGAAGACACAATTGATGGACGGAATGCTGGACAATGCAAACATTCACCACCAGTCACAAGGGTCTGGGTTAAATCCATCATTCTTTTGCTCACCACACCACCCCAGTTGGGCCCAGCCATATGCAAATCAGTCTTGACCTTGATCCGTGTGGGAACAGTCCAGCCCAAACTGCCAAGCCAGGTCCTCCCTGGACCGGAAACAAGCATCCTGGGACCGGGTTCAGGGCATCACCCTTCATCAGCCAGACTAGCAAGAATCCAATGGTTAGTGAGCACGGGACCCACATCAGGGAATACCCTTCCCACTGAGGGCGACATATGCAAAAGACACAATTGATGGACGGAATGCTGGACAATGCAAACATTCACCCCCAGTCAAAAGCATCTGTGTTAAATCCATCATTCTTTTGCTCACCACACCACCCCAGTTTGGACCCAGCCATATGCAAATCAGTCTTGACCCTGTTCCTTGTGGGAACAGTCCAGCCCGAACTGCCAAGCCAGGTCCTCCCTGGACTGGAAACAAGCATCCTGGGACCAGTTTCAGGGCATCACCCTTCATCAGCCAGGCTAGCATGAATGCAGTGGTGTAGTGAGCATGGGACCCACATCTGGGCATACCCTTCCCACTTAGGGCGACATATGCAAAATACACAATTGATGGACGGAATGCTGGACAATGCAAACATTCACCCCAGTCAAAAGCATCTGGGTTAAATCCATCATTCTTTAGCTCACCACACCACCCCAGTTTGGACCCAGCCATATGCAAATCAGTCTTGACCCTGTTCCTTGTGGGAACAGTCCAGCCCGAACTGCCAAGCCAGGTCCTCCCTGGACCGGAAACAAGCATCCTGGGACCAGTTTCAGGGCATCACCCTTCATCAGCCAGGGTAGCATGAATGCAGTGGTGTAGTGAGCATGGGACCCACATCTGGGCATACCCTTCCCACTTATGGAGACATATGCAAAAGACACAATTGATGGACGGAATGCTGGACAATGCAAACATTCACCCCCAGTCACAAGGATCTGGGTTAAATCCATGATTCTTTTGCTCTCCACACCACCCCAGTTTGGACCCAGCCATATGCAAATCAGTCTTGAGCCTGTTCCTTGTGGGAACAGTCCAGCCCGAACTGCCAAGCCAAGTCCTCCCTGGATCGGAAACAAGCATCCTGGGACCGGTTTCAGGGCATCACCCTTCATCAACCAGGCTAGCATGAATCCAGTGGTGTAGTGAGCACGGGACCCACGTCTGTGCATACCCTTCCCACTTAGGGTGACATATGCAAAAGACACAATTGATGGACGGAATGCTGGACGTTGCAAACATTCACCCCCAGTCACAAGGATCTGGGTTAAATCCATCATTATTTTGCTCACGACACCACCCCAGTTTGGACCCAGCCATATGGAAATCAGTCTTGACCCTTTTCCTTCTGAGAACAGTCCAGCCCGAACTGCCAAGCCAGGTCCTCCCTGGACCGGAAACAAGCATCCTGGGACCGGTTTCAGGGCATCACCCTTCATCAGCCAGGCTAGCATGAATCCAGTGGTGTAGTGAGCACGGGATCCACGTCTGGGCATACCCTTCCCAGTTAGGGCAACATATGCAGAAGACACAATTGATGGACGGAATGCTGGACAATGCAAACATTCACCCCTAGTCACAAGGATCTGGGTTAAATCCATCATTCTTTTGCTCACCACACCACCCCAGTTTGGACCCAGCCATATGCAAATCAGTCTTGACCCTGTTCCTTCTCGGAACAGTCCAGCCTGAACTTCCAAGCCAGGTTCTCTCTGGACCGGGAACAAGCATCCTGGGACCGGTTTCAGGGCATCACCCTTCATCAGCCAGGCTAGCATGAATGCAGTGGTGTAGTGAGCATGGGACCCACGTCTGGGCATACCCTTCCCACTTAGGGAGACATATGCAAAAGACACAATTGATGGATGGAATGCTGGACAATGCAAACATTCACCCCGAGTCACAAGGATCTGGGTTAAATCCATTATTCTTTTGCTCTCCACACCACCCCAGTTTGGACCCAGCCATATGCAAATCAGTCTTGACCCTGTTCCTTGTGGGAACAGTCAGGCCCAAAATGCCAAGCCAGGTCCTCCCTGGACCGGAAACCAGCATCCTGGGACCGGTTTCAGGGCATCACCGTTCATCAGCCAGGCTAGCATGAATCCAGTGGTGTAGTGAGCACGGGACCCACGTCTGGGCATTCCCTTCCCACTTAGGGCGACATATGCAAAAGACACAATTGATGGACGGATTGCTGTACAATGGAAACTTTCACCCCCAGTCACAAGGATCTGGGTTAAATCCATCATTCTTTTGCTCACCACACCACCCCAGTTTGGACCCAGCCATATGCAAATCAGTCTTGACCCTGTTCCTGGTGGGAACAGTCTAGCCCAAACTGCCAAGCCAGGTCCTCCCTGGACCGGAAACAAGCATCCTGGGACCGGTTTCAGGGCATCACCCTTCATCAGCCAGGCTAGCATGAATCCAGTGGTGAAGTGAGCATGGGACCTACGTCTGGGCATACCCTTCCCACTTAGGGCGACATATGCAAAGAAACAATTGATGGACGGAATGCTGGACAATGCATACATTCACCCCCAGTCACAAGGATCTGGGTTAGATCCATCATTCTTTTGCTCTCCACACCACCCCAGTTTGGACCCAGCCATATACAAATCAGTCTTGACCCTGTTACTTGTGGGAACAGTCCAGCCCGAACTGCCAAGCCAGGTTCTCCCTGGACCGGAAACAAGCATCCTGGGACCGGTTTCAGGGCATCACCCTTCATCAGCCAGGCTAGCATGAATCCAGTGGTGAAGTGAGCACGGGACCCACGTCTGGGCATACCCTTCCCACTTAGGGCGTCATATGCAGAACACACAATTGATGGATGGAATGCTGGACAATGCAAACATTCACCCCGAG
Source organism: Calotriton arnoldi (assembly GCA_963921515.1). Classification (NCBI taxonomy): domain Eukaryota; kingdom Metazoa; phylum Chordata; class Amphibia; order Caudata; family Salamandridae; genus Calotriton; species Calotriton arnoldi. The sequence continues at coordinate 538 of CAWUFW010004244.1, read as the reverse complement.
TCACAAGGATCTGGGTTAAATCCATCATTCTTTTGCTCACCACACCACCCCAGTTTGGATCCAGCCATATGCAAATCAGTCTTGACCCTGTTCCTTGTGGGAACAGTCCAGCCCGAACTGCCAAGCCAGGTCCTCCCTGGACAGGAAACAAGCATCCTGGGACCAGTTTCAGGGCATCACTCTTCATCAGCCAGGCTAGCATGAATCCAGTGGTGTAGTGAGCACGGGACCCACGTCTGGGCATACCCTTCCCACTTAGGGTGACATATGCAAAAGACACAATTGATGGGCGGAATGCTGTACAATGGAAACATTCACCCCCAGTCACAAGGATCTGGGTTAAATCCATCATTCTTTTGCTCACCACACCACCCCAGTTTGGACCCAGCCATTTGCAAATCAGTCTTGACCCTGTTCCTTCTCAGAACAGTGCAGCCCGAACTGCCAAGCCAGGTACTCCCTGGACCGGAAACAAGCATCCTGGGACCCGTTTCAGGACATCACCCTTCATCAACCAGGCTAGCATGAATCCAGTGGT